>JAZKLR010000236.1:0-1203348 GCA_037103525.1 Ganaspis brasiliensis
TATTTTTAAATATTTTTAAACTTATTGAATCTCAAAGACGGGATTAATAAAATTTGTAATCAATAAAATTTAAATTTAATTGAAGTTCGAAGAATAATAATAATTTTAATTGTAAAATTGTTTATCTCAAATATATTCTGAAATTCTTTGAATTATTTTTAACAAAATTTTATAATTTTCTTCAATTTACAATTATTTATTACTCTTTTATTAAATTTATATTTTAATTAATTTTCAATTACTTTTTTGTTATTTTCAATTATTTTTAGATTAATTGTCAAATTTTTTTTATTATTTATCTCAATTCTAGTTATTTTTTCAATTTACAATTATTTTCACCATTCTGGAATTATTTTCATTTATTACAAATATATGTTGTAATTTTTTCAATTATTTTTAACAAACTAAAATTATTTTCTTCAATTTTTAATTATTTTTATTACTTTACAAATATTTTCACAAATTAATTATTTCTTTCATTATTCTTCAATTAAATTCCTGGATTTTAAAATATTTCTCTCAAATTTTAATAATTTCCTTCAATTTTCAATTATTATTTTGATTGTTTTGCAATCAAGTTTTTTAATTTTTAATTATTCTCAGTTTTCTCAATTCTCAATTCTTAATTGTTTTTTTCATTCTGCAATAATTTTCTTTTATCACAAATTTATGTTGTAATTTTCTCAACTATTTTTCACAATTTAAAATTATTTTCTTCAATTTTTAATTATTTTATTACTTTGCAAATATATTCTCGAATTTTTTAATATTTTTATTATTCTTTAATTAAATTTCTAGAGTTTAAAATATTTTTTCAAATTTTAAAAACTTTCTTCAATTTAAAATTATTCTTGTTATCATTTGCAATCAGTTTCTTCAATTTTTAATTATTTTTACTATTCCTCAATTAAATCTCTAATTTTTTAATTGTTTATCTTATATTGCAATTACTTTATTTCAATTTTCATTATCTTAAAACTTTTGCAATTCTTTTCTCCACCTTTTAATTAGATACCTATATTTTTTATTTTTGAATTCATTTCCTAAATTTTTATTTCTTATCTCAAATGTAAGTTACTGTATCCACTTATCAATGTTTTAATGCTTCTGCAATTATTAGTCTCAAAATTCAATTACTTCGTCAATTTTTCATAATTTTTTTCTATTTGCAATTATTTTCACAATTGTTATATTATTTTGAATATTTGTTGATTAATTCCAAAAAGATCAATTATTTATCTCAAATTTCCATTACTTTCACAATTTTCAATTATTTCTATATTTTTTAATTACTTTTTGTCATTTTCAATTATTTGATTAAAAATAATTAAATTAATAATTAATAAAATTTAATTATTTTATTATTTAATCATTTAATTCTAATTCCAGTTATTTCTTCAACCAAAAATTATTTTTTTCATTCTGCAATTATTTTTTTCTTTTATTACAAACTTATCTTGTAATTTTCTGAATTATTTTTCACAAATTAAAATTGTTTTCTGTAATTTTAAATTATTTTATTCTTTTGCAATTATTTTCTTTATTTTTTTATTATTTCTATTATTCTTCAAATTATTTCCTAGATTTTCATTTATTATCTCAAATCTAATTAATTATATCCACTTTTTACTGTTTTAATCATTCTTCAATTATTTTTCTCAAAATTCAATTACTTCGTCAATTTTTAATAATTTTTTTTATTTGCAATTATTTTCACAATTGTTATATTATTTTGAATATTTGTTGATTAATTGCAAAATGTTCAATTATTTATCTCAAATTTTCATTACTTTCTTTAATTGTCAATTATTTATATCATTTTTCAATTACTTCTTGTCATTTTCAATTATTTTTTAATTCATTTTCTAATTGTTTTATCATTTATTTCTAATTCAAGTTATTTTTTAAATTCTTAATTATTTTTTTCATTCTTCAAGAATTTTCTTTTATTACAAATTTATGTTGTAAGTTTCATAATTATTTTTCACAAATTGAAATTATTTTCTTGAATTTTTAATTATTTTATTACTTTGCAAATATTTTGTTAAATTTTTTAATATATTTATTATTCTTTAATTAATTTTCTAGATTTTAACATATTTTTTTAAATTTTAATAATTTTCTTCAATTTTTAATTATTTTTACTATGCCTCAATTAAATCCCTAAATTTTCAACTGTTTATCTTATATTACAATTACTTTTTTTAAATTTTCATTTTCTTAAAACATTTGCAATTATTTCCTCCACCTTTTAATTTCATATAAGAATTATTTTCCTAAATTATTTAAGTAATTAAATTATAATTAATTAATTAATTTCCTTAATTTTTCATTTATTACCCTCTCTAAATCTGAATTAGTTAAAAATAAATAATAATTAGTAAAATCGTGACTGAGTTTTTATTTCAGCAATTAGTTAAAAATAACTAATTATTAGTAAAATACCTTCTCAATTAGGATGAGAATGTAAAAAATGACTAATTGCTAGTAAAAACATAACTAAAAAATAGTTAAAATTTGACTAATTGAATTAGTAAACAGAATTTTACTAAAATATTAGTTAATTTAACATAACCTAAAAATGAATTTGACTAATAATTAGTTATTTTTTAGTAAATGATTAGTAGAAATATAACTATTTGAATTAGTGAATGAGTTTTTGCTTTCAAATTAGTTATTTTTAACTAATTCAGATTTAGAGAGTCTCAAATCTAAGTTATTGGATTCATTTTTTAATGATCTAATCATTCTTCAATTATTTGTCTTAGATTTCAATTGCTTCGTCAATTTTTAATAATTTTTTTTTATATGTAATTATTTCCACAATTTTTATATTATTTTGAATATTTGTTGATTATTTCTCGAAATTTCCATTATTTTCTGCAATAAATTTTCGATTATTTGTATAATGTTGTAATTATTTTTCTGAATTTAAAGTTCTTGAAATCATTCTCTATTAAAGTGTGCTTTCTTTTACTTTACAAATATTCTGTATTTTTGAAAATTATTTTTCTAAAATTGCAATTAATATCTACAAATTTCACCTAAATTTATCATTTTTCAAAAATTTTCTTCAGTGATATTACCTAATTATTTTTTAATTTTCCCCTACATTTTAAATTTAAATTTCCGTAAGTTTCAATTATTTTCTTTAATTTTTTTTAAATAAAACTTTTTCAGTTTTGATTATTTCCTTCAATGTCAAATTAGTTTTATTATTTATTAATTAACTTTGAATTTCTTTCGTCATTTTTTAATTATTTTTGCAAAATATGATTTTTGTTTGTTTAATTGTAATTTTTTTTTTAAATTACAATTAATTTTTTCAACATCGAATTATTAATGTCAATTTGTAATGGCAAATAATAGAAAGACATAACTCATGAAATTTATTAATTTAATTCTCAGTTTCACTATTCTCATTGTTTTCCATAATCATTTTTTAAATAATTTGAATATTATACAATACTTGTCTCATACTTCATCAATTTTTATTAAATTTTTATATATTGTTTTTATATTTTAGTTGTATTTTTCAAGTATTTAATTAATATTCTTCGGTTTCCAATCTCTTTCTTTTATATCAAATAAATTCTGTAATTTTCTCATTTTTTTTCTTAAATTTACATAATTAACTTTAATTGCCCATTACTTTTATCCTTTTTCAAGTAGACTTGTTTATCTCAAATAATCTCTCGAATTTTTAACTATTTTCAATATTCTTCAATTAACGAGTAATGAAACAGACAGTCTGAAAAAAGTTAGTCCAAATGCATTTTTTTGATTTTTGAACTAGAAAATTCATATTTTCTTGTAATATTTTTTAGTGAAAGTGTGAACAATTATATTTTTAACATAATAAGTAATTAAAAATTGCAGTTTGATAACAATTAAAAAAAATTCTATGTAACAGAAATTTAGGATGATCTAACGTTACATTTTCGTAAATTTCTAGCACATAGAATTTTTTTTTAATTATCATCAAATTGCAATTTTTAATTACTCATTATGTTAAAAATATAATTGTTCACACTTCCACTGAAAAATATTACAAGAAAATATGAGTTTTCTAGTTAAAAAATCAAAAAAATGCATTTGGACTAACTTTTTTTCAGACTGTCTATTTCATTCCTCCTTAATTTCCTAAATTTTAATTTTTAAACTCTATAATTTAATATTATTTTATTACTCTTCTCCCCCTCCCCCCTAGTAGCAAAAATTTACAAGTCGCTGTCCCTGATAGCCTTAAAATTAATTTTTTTATATTTTTTAAGGGATGAAAAATTTGCCACACAGAAGCTAGAATCTAGAATTAAGAATACAAAATATAAATTTTATAATCCCAGTCAAGTTACATAATCCCAGAATTGAAAAATTCTGTACTTTTCCATAAATTGTGGAAAAATTTTCACATGGACACATCTATATCGTTTCACAGTACTTGGAATCATGATGAGTATTCATATTCACAAAATCGATCTCTTGTTGTCGACAAATTTTCACACGACTAAAGTTTAAAGTCACGTTTTCGCGATATTAAGAATTCAACGAACGCTAAAGACGTGTAGAAATATATAAGAAACTACATTAAGTGTATATTTGGAATCAATGGAATTGGGATCTGTGGAGGGTAGAAATGGGATTTGGTGATTATTATTGGACATTGGATTCTTCGTGAGGGCTTGGAAATAGAGTTATTATGCCTATTTAGGTATACCAGTTTCGACAATGGTATAATAGAGTGGCATGACTAACGATTACAGAATCTTCTCAAGAGGCGCACAATGCAAGCCATGATTTTTGACGATTGGGAATCGATCGTGAAAGGGATCTCGTGCGACACCATAGATATTGGTCAGACCCAAACTTGCTAAAGATTTGATACGCATAGACTATGAAATAGGCCCTTTAACAGGAAAAAATATCATTTTAGTTACAAGCCCCCTGATGAGAATGCAACTTGATTGCAATTCTTCTCCACTTTAGTGACGACACATAAATTCAAAATGTCACGCTATATAAATTTTTTTCTACTTTTAACGGTGTTAATGCTCTTGATGGAGTTTATTTATCACATAATATTACATCACACATTTTACTTGTTTCTATATTTATGAGTTCAATTTTTCTTCGAATTTATGAATTGTAGAAAAATCTTTGTTGAAGATATTGAAGACAGTGGGGTAAGTTGACTATATTATTGAATTAGGTATTTTTTTTGTTGAGATTACCTCAAAAAATAGAACCAGTCTAGGAATTCTGATTTCGGATTCACAGGGCCGAATTAAGGCTGTCATGGACCTAAAGCACAACAAAATTTCAGGGCCCCCGTAAAAAAAACAAAAGTTTCTGCATTTTTATCTTATCAGAGTGTCTAGCGAATAATTATTTAAACAATGGAGAACAGTTTTAAAGAATTTTAACAAAATGTAAAAAAGTACAATTTTACATATAGATTACAAAAATTACAAAATTTTGTTAAAACCAGTATTATGAATGAACAGATGAGAAAGTTAAGGATAATTTACATTAAAATGGAAAAATTAAAGCAAAAAGATGTAAAAATGTACTAATTGGAAAACCTGCAAAAAATAAATAAATTCTTCAAAAATAAAAAAGTCTAAAAAATCAATGAAAGTAAAAGAAAGAAAATTAAGAAATATGGTAATAATGCGTTATGGAATATTAAACAGTTTAAGGAAGATTGATTAAATTGATTTTTTAAAATCAAATTACTACGCAATAAACAGTTAAAGTTTTTAAAACAAAAAATTGAAATTACAAAAGAGAGAAAAAAATTATTTTCAAAAAGTTGAAATATTTGCGGACATGTTTTTTTAAATTAGGAAAATAAATAAGATAATCGCAGTAAAAAAACGGAAGTGTTACTAAAGATAAACAAATACTTTAAAAACTTGATTTGAAAATCAAGCAAAAACAATAATTTTTTTTAAATGAAGAATTAAGTAAAAACAATTAAACAATTTTGAGAAAAAAAACAATATTTCTAAGAAATATAAAAATTCTGATCAAATGAGAAAGTTTATTATAAGATCAAATTAATGAAAAATTAAATAAAATAAGAAAAGTCTGTAAAAATTATAAAAATTAATAAGTTGTGACAAATGCCAAAAACCAAATAAATATTTTAAAAATCATAAAATTGAAGAAAATTATATTTTCCAATAATAAATAAAATTAATCACTGGAAAAGTAAATAAATTTTTCTAAATATTGTTAAAATAAAACTGTATAAAATTAACTGAAGTAATTTTTGTAAAAAGTATAAAATAAAAAAAAAATCTAAAAAATAAAAAAGTATTATTAAACGCATAAAAAAAGAAAAATTTTTAAAAAGAAATGAAAGTTATCTAAGTGATTTTCTCAAAATACAGAAAAGGAATACAAAACATAACCTACCAAAAAAATTGTTTGAAAAAGAAAAAACTGCAAGAAAGAATAATTAAATATTTCAAGAAAGTGATATAAATTAGTGTGTAAATAAATCTACGATTTTTTCTATCATTTTCAACGGTTTACAATTTACAATTATTCTCCTTAAATTTTTTATTATTCTTTAACTTTTTTTAATTATTTTGTTCTGTTGTAGATTATTCTCGACAGTTTTCGAATTTCTTTTTCAATTGTCAATTATTTTGCGCAATTCTCAATTATTTTCTGTAATATTAAATTTCTCTCATCATTTTGTAAGTTTCTTTAAATTATGAATTATTTTCTAAAGTCAATTCCATTCTACAATTTTCAATTAAGTTTATTCTATATTTCAAAAAACTTGAGTTTTTTCAATTATAAACCATTATTTCAAATTAAAATTTGTTCTTTCAATGTTTGACTATTTTATTCAAATTTCAATTATTTTTTCGAATATCAATATGATTTTTTTAATTTTAAGTACAATTGTTTAATTATTCTCTTCAGTTCTTAATTATGTTTTAAAAATTTCATTTCCATTCTTCAATTTTAAATTTTTTCCTTAATTTCAATTATTTTATTCGATTCAATTTTTTTCAATCCAGTTGTTTAATTAGCAATTATTTCGAACAATTATTTCTATAATTTTCATAATTTTTCCATTTTCAATTATTTTTTAAATTAAATATTTATAATTTGATTCTTTAAATTATTTTTTCCAATTGTGTATTAATCTAGCCATTTTTCGAATTTTGTTTTAAATTGTTAATTATTTTCGTCATTTTTCAGAAATTATCTTCAAGTTTGCAATTATTCTTGTTACTTTTCAATTATTTTTTTTCATTTATTAATTATTTTCTCTAATTTTTAGTTATTTCTTACAATATTTAAAATTTTTATTTATCCTCTTAAAATTTTAGAATTATTTTTCAACGTTTTCAATTATTTTTTTCATTTGTGCATTATTCTAGTCATTCTTTTATTTTTTTTTCAATTTTTAATTATTTTCTTTAAAATTTTAAAATCATCGCCATTCGCCAATTATTTTTCTACATTATCAATAAGATTCGTTAATTACAAATTTTTATTTTCTTCAATTCTCAATTTTTTCTTCAAATTTCAATTCCATTTTTCAGTTTTTAATTTTTTTCTTCTATGTTCAATAACTTTCGTCTTTTTTCAAATACTTCTTTCAATTTTTAATTATAATCTTTAAATTTGAATTTAAATTTTCAATTTCAATTATTTTATTCAATTTTAATTATTTTTGTCGATTTCTAATCCATTCATTCAATGCGCACTTATTTCCAACAATTATTTTTTAATTTTCTTAATTTTTCAATTTTGAATTTTTTTTTTTAATTAAATATTTATAGTTTGATTTTTTAAATTATTTTTTCCAGTTGTGTATTAATCTAACCATTTTTCGAATATTGTTTTCAATTGTCAATTATTTTCGTCATTTTTCAGAAATTATCTTCAATTTTGCTATTATTCTTGTTACTTCTCCATTATTTTTTTTTCATTTATTAATTATTTTCTTTAATTTTTAGTTATTTCTTACAATATTTAAAATTTGTATTTATTCTCTTAAAATTTTAGAATTATTTTTCAATGTTTTCAATTATTTATTTCAGTTGTTCATTATTGTCGTCATTTTTTGATTTTTTTCTATTTTTAATTATTTTTTTTAATATTTTAAAATCCTCCCCTTTCGCCAATTATATTTCTACACTATCAATAAAATTCGTTAATTTCAAATTTTTATTTTCTTCAATTCTCAATTTTTTCTTCAAATTTCAATTCTATTTAAATCAGTTTTTAATTTTTTTCTTATATATTTAATAACTTTTGGCTTTTTTCAAATACTTTTTTCAATGATTTTATTCAATTTTAATTATTTTTGTCGATTTTTAATCCATTCGTTCAATGCGCAACTAATTCCAACAATTATCCATATAATTTTCTTCATTTTTAAATTTTTAATTATTTTCTTTGAATTTAAAGTTTTTGTTATATTTTATCAATTTTTTTCAGTTGTCTATTAATCTAGTCATTTTGTAGATATTTTCTTCAATTTTTTAATTATTCTCATTTTTCAATTATTTCTTTTAATTATTAACTATTTTTCGCAATTTGAAATTATTCCCTACAATTTGTTCAATTTGCAATTAGTCTCTTAAAGTTTTATAACGATTTTTTGTTTTGATTTTCAATCCAGTTGTTCAATTTGCAATTGGTTTCAGCAATTATTCCTATAATTTTCTTAATTTTTCAATTTTTTAGTTTAAATTGAATGTATATTGTTTAATTTTTTAGATTATTTTTAACAATTGTGTATTTATCTAGCCATTTTTCGAATTTTGTTTATAATTGTCAATTATTTTCGTCATTTTTCAAATATATTCTCTTTCATTTTGTAATTATTCTCGTAATTTTCATTATTTGCATTTCCAAAAATTTATAATTTTAAATGACGAACAGCAATGTAAAGTTTCTCATTAATGTTGCTGTTAATTAATATTTTACTATACACATGTAATAATTGCAACTTTGATTAATTGAAACTTATAAATTTGAAAAAATTAAAGTTTGAGTTAATTGACGTTTGGAATTTATGTAAATAATAATGTCTTGGAATTCGACTTTCTTTGTATCAACATTTTTTTAGATTAAATTCTGATCATTTTAAATTCAATTTTTCATATTATTATTATTATTATAGAATACAAGATTAAAATTCAAGTTTTTAGAATTTATCTATCTTCCCAGAGTTTCTCAAAAATTTGCCGATCGTTTTCAAAATTTACGGATCATTTTAAAAATTCTCGTCAATTTGAATTTCCCTGCAGATTCGGATTCAGCGAAGAAAAAACAAAAAATGTTAAATAATTATTATTTACCACCAAATTTTAGCTAAACTTAATTTGTTTTCTCTATAATCTACAATTGGATCTGGTTAAATTAATTTTATTAATAGTTTTTTTTTTGTTAATTTGAGGTTATGTCAATGGTACATGCTTAAACGAAGTGAAACCTGTCAATCGGATTGTTAGGGACTTTGTCTGCTCGTCTTAAAAGTTAGTGAGAGTCAGATATACCTCTTTAAGAGTTACAAGAAGAAAATAATGTTTCAATGAATTTTGAGTGGAAAAGGGTCGCGTGCCTAATAAGCAAATCGAGACTGACACCTCTTGAGGCCTTAACAAACCCAAGTCGTTTGTAAGATTAGAGACGGTCATCGGTGGCATTGTGTGATGCTGGTGAAAAATTTCCGGTGGAGTTGTAAGTAGGTGGCTCTCTTTTGTCCAAGAAAGGGCAACAAAGGGAACCGCGTTGTCTCTATTTTCGGTCCTTATACACAGCAACATTCGGATAACTAGAATTTAATGCGCGGACCGAGCGAAAATTATGGGCTACGTCGCGCGGATGGTGCAGAACTCAGGCGTTTCGAAAATTCTCGGTAAATTACAGACAGTCACACCTTTCCGCTCAGTGGAATGTCCAGGCGCGAGATTTCCTGCTCCCACGGCTCTAATTAATTTCCAGGACCGCCAACGAAGACCCTCTGCTCTGCTTTCCAAAATCGGTAAATAGAGTCGTAAACGGCTTTTCTTTCAGAGGACGACTACTTGGAAAGTTACGCCTATAATTCTCTTTCTTTCTTCCTTCAATTAAATCTGACAAACGATCCTTGGTATTTTTTCATCAAACACGTCATTTGATCATTTGGAACAAATAATGTTGCTTTCTGGATAATTTTCTGCGCTAAAGATTGTAAATTTATCAGTTAGCCCCCCCCCCCTCCCGGATATGTAAGGACACGTAAGATTTTTCTGACCTCCCTCCCTACGCATCTTACGTAAGATTTACGTACATTTTACGTAGAGTTTATTTTAGAAATATATAAATTTAATCAGAAAAGGTAAATCTAATTCGAAAAGATTCAATCCTATGTAAGAAATCTGATAGCTATAGGAATGTTACGCTTTTAGCTGTTACGCTGTTTGTCCGTTACGTTATAGAGAGACAAAGATTTTAGGTAGCTTAAGATAGAGAGATAAGATAGGTAGGCATATTTTTATATATGAAATCAGCCAGCTATAGGCCTGTTACGCTTTTAGCTGTTACGCTGTTCGTCCGTTACGGTATAGAGAGACAAAGATTGTTGGTAGCTTAAGATAGAGAGATAAGAAAGGTAGTCATATTTTTTATATAAGAAATCAACCAGCTACAGGCCTGCTACGCTTTTAGCTGTTACGCTGTTCGTCCGTTACGGTATAGAGAGATAAAGATTGTTGGTAGCTTAAGATAGAGAGATAAGATAAGTAGGCATATTTTTATATATGAAATCAGCCAGCTATAGTCCTGTTACACTTTTAGCTGTTACGCTGTTCGTCCGTTACGGTATAGAGAGACAAAGATTGTTGGTAGCTTAAGATAGAGAGATAAGATAAGTAGGCATATTTTTATATATGAAATCAGCCAGCTATAGGCCTGTTACGCTTTTAGCTGTTACGTTGTTCGTCCGTTACGGTATAGAGAGACAAAGATTGTAGGTAGCTTAAGATAGAGAGATAAAAAAGTTAGTCCTATATATGAAATCAGTTACCTATAAAGGCCTGTTATGCTTTTAGCTGTTATGCTGTTCGTCCGTTACGTTATAGAGAGACAAAAATTGTAGGTAGCTTAAGATATAATACAAGCTTTTAGTAAATTTGTTTAACAGTCTATTGCTAAATGAGTAAATTAAAAAACTGATTATTGGATATAAATAAAACTTTCAGTAACATGGAGAGAGAAGAAAAGTATTATTAAAATTTTTTCGAACATGTCATCCTTAGAAATGCAGAAAGTGATTTGACGCGAGTAGCGCGCTTTGAAAGTTCTATATAGTTATATTAACATAAATTATCATTAAACATAAATGGATAATACCGTAAGACGTAATTAATCATTCTAACTGCAATTTTAAGTCACTAAACAAATTTTTATTTAATTTTGCAAAATAAAAAAAAATTCCATATTTCTTCTTGTTTATTTATAACGTGTAAATGTATGTACGCGGTCCTAAGGTAAGAAAGATGCATTTTTTCTAAAGTTTACAATTTTTATTAACAAAACGTTATACAATAACGGATAAAAATTACAAATAAAATTATTATTTAAATAATTTATAAATAAATTTTTTTTGATATTTGTAATCTTCAGTAATTATATTGTTTTATAACTGGTTTATTGTAAAAATCGGATTAAAATCGTAAAAGTAATGATGTGTTTCATCAAATAATATGTTTTTAAAAAAAGTTACTATGAATTTTTATTTGTTTTTTTTAACAAATTATTATTGTAGTTTGACAATTTTCTAAACACTGCGCCTATAGAAAGATGCAGTTTTTCCAAATTTTGCAATTACCCAACGTTATATAATAACGAATAAAAATTACAAATTGAATTATTATTTCAACAATTGATAAATAATTTTTTTTTGTTATTTTTAATTTTCAGTAATTATTTTGTTTTATAATTTGTTTATTGTAAAAATCGGATTAAAATCGTTAAAGTAATAATGTGTATCAGCAAATAATATGTTTTTAAAAAAAGTTACTATGAATTTTCATTTGTTTTAACAAATTATTATTGTAGTTTGACAACTTTCTAAACACTGCGCCTATAGAAAGATGCAGTTTTTCCAAATTTTGCAATTACCCAAACGTTATACAGTAAGGAATAAAAATTACAAATTGAATTATTATTTAAACAATTGATAAATAAATTTTTTTGTTATTTGTAATTTTCAGTAATTATATTGTTTTATAACTGGTTTATTGTAAAAATCGGATTAAAATCGTAAAAGTAATGATGTGTTTCATCAAATAATATGTTTTTAAAAAAAGTTACTATGACGGATAAAGATAACAAATAAAATTATTATTTAAACAATTTATAAACTTTTTATTGTTATTTGTAATCTTCAGTAATTTATATGAAGTTCAGTAAATTGCAAAACTAGGAAAAAAACTGCATTTTTCTAGAGGTACTGATTAAAAAAAGTTGTTAAATAAAAATAGTAAATTGTTTAAAAATTGTTTAAATAATAATTTCATTTGTATTTCTTATTGATAATAGTACAATGTTTGGTTAGTTGCAAAATTAGAAAAAAAAACTGCAAGTTTCTAGGTGCACTGAATAGAAAATTGTCAAATAACAATTATAATTTGTTTAAACATTGTTTAAATAATAACTTCATTTGTCATCTTTAACCGTTATTGCATAATGTTTGATGAATTGCAAAATTGGGAAAAAAAAAGAAAATTTGAAAAAATTAGGCTCAGCAATAATCTTTATTTTCAAATTTTAATTATTGTTATTTCTAGGGAGAAAAATATTAGATTTGCAATTGTTAATAAATGTCACAAATTGTGTTTTAAAATTATGTTAAAGCAGAATTTTATTATCGTCAAGTTTTGATAAAAACAATCTCTCTAAATCTGAATTAGTAGTTTTCTACTATGAATTAGTCAAATTCATGGCTCATTTTTCTCTAATTCATATAGTAGAAAACTACTAATTCTTAGTAAAAAATTACTAATTCTTAGTAGAAAACTACTAATTGAAATAGTGAAACTTTACTTTTCAAAAAAGTAGATTCTTTTACTAATTTAATTAGTAGTTTTCTACTACAAGATTAGTAGTTTTCTACTAAAAATTAGTAAAATTCTTACTATTTTAATAGTAGCTCACTTTTCGCTAATTCATTAGTAGAAAACCACTAATTCAGATTTAGAGGGATATTTATTTAAGGTGAGGCACCACTGAAATTTTAACCCACACAAATTTAAAAAACCAAGAGTTATCAATTTTTTTCTAGCTTAATTTAGGCACATAAAATTATCTTAAAATTTCAAAACTAAAAAAATGAAAATTTGAAAATGTTTAAAATTTTTATTCTTGAAATAAATGAAAATTTTTAAAAATCTTTCTCCTTTTACTATTTTTGCTATTTTCTGTCTCCAATTTTTTTATTGGCTTTTTTTGTACAATTCTGAACAAAATTACGTACACGAAAAGAAAATTAATTATACATTTTATTAAAATGTTTTATAATTTAGAAAAAAAGTGCCAGAAAGCGAAATTTTCATACAAGGAATTTTAAGCTTTAGAGAAACCATTCGAATCATTACTATAAGTAATTTTAAACTTTAATATAGTCTGTAACAGATTTAATATAATTTTTTTAAATTTTGAAATTATCAATTTGAAAACTCCTCCTTTTCCCAATGGGAAACTAACGATTGGCGCATTAATGGACCAGTATTGGGAGCCAATGGTGCCAATATTGGCGCATTAATGGAAACCAATATTGGACCACAGTTGGTCAATCCTTGGGATGATAACGGGTTTGCCAGTCATTGGCAGCCATCATTGGTTCAATATTGGTTGCCAATGATAATGCCAATAAATAAAATTTTTTAAATTAACAATATTAAAATCTATATTTTTATATTGTTAATTTATTTATTGTTTGAAAATTTTTTTTTTTTTTAATAAATATTTTAATTTATTTATTAATGCATGTCAAGTATTGGTACAATAATTGGCTTTCAATATTGGTCCATCCTTGGGAGCCAATGAATAACCAACAATCTTATTTTTACAACTCTATATGGAAACAGAGTTGTTAATTTAATCTTCAGCCAATATTTGACAATGAAGATTTGAGTGTTGGACAAATTAAAAATGTATTTTCAGAGGTACGGGATCAGGCCTTATATAAAAGAACTGAAGAAACTCGATCGTGAGAGAGGCTGACCGATGCGCGCCCTATGCCAGTTTCCGAAACCACAAACGCGTGAGAATCCTCGGCGCGCAGACGCGGCATAGATGCGGCTGGAAACTTCCACTATTTGAATTTGAATTTTTTATGCATTTAATCAAAAACAAGAAAAGAAATATAATAATACAAAAATTATACAAATTCTTAAATTTCTATAGTTTTCTGATTGTTATTAAAAAGTAATACGCTTAATTATAAAGAAATACTTATAATAAATATCCTCCATAAATAATTGTTCAATTCTTGAAGATTTGAAAAACTCTTAAAGGTGTGTCCTAAGGTTAAAAATTATTGTTCTAAATCTACTTTAATCGATTTTCATGTTATAGAAATTATTTAAATAAATTAATTAGTTTTAAAGAAATCAGAAAGAAATTAAATTGATGAAAAAATAAACATTTAATATTAAAAATAATATTAATAAAAATAATCACAATAAAACTTTGCTTGTAAAATAAACAGAACGAAAAATTTAAAATTAAAAAATTAATGAACAATTACAAAATATTAAAGAAGACTTTAATTTTATTAAAATGTAAACTTAAGTCACATAAATACAAATATTCATGTAAGTATTTAAATTTTAAATTCACCATTTTTTCTGTTTAAATTTAAAGTAAAATTTAACAAATTGTAAAGAATGATAGTTAATAAATATTTAACTTTATTTGTTATTCTTTTCGTTTTTCACATGCAAAAAATAATCATTTTTTTTTATAAAACTAAGAAACAAATTCTCTAAATTTGAATACAAATTAAAAATGAAAAAAATTTAATATATGTAAAAAAATTTTAAATTTGAATCATTTAATTAAATAATTTATTTTAACAAAATGACTTTCTAAATATAACTATCCAGAATATATAAAAAATATGAGCAAAAAAAATCAAAATTGGTTTTTAAAAATAAAAAAATAAACTTTTTAAAGTTCAAAATAAATTAAATTTTTTTTAAATGTTGTTATTCTAAAATTAATATTAAACTTGAATAATAATTTTCAATACAATTACTTAAAGTTAGTTTTCAAAAAATTCAATTATCATTAAAATGAATTTTTCCAAATAATAAAACTTAAACAGAAAGAATTAATGGTTTTTTTTTAAATTAAAGAAATAATAGAGCATTAAACATAGTTAATTTAATATTCTGAATACTATTAAAAAAAATTTAACTTTAAAAAAATTAATGATATCAAAAATATTATTTTTCGATCCTAATTAAAAAATGTAACTTATTTCAATTTAGCTATTACAAAACGGCATTGAGTTTCAAAATTTAAATTTGTATAGAAAGGTTTAATTTAGTTCACATCTTATTTCCAGTTTAACTTAAAAGTTTAAAAAATTTTAAACAAAGTTTTTACTTTCTGAGCACATTTTTAATAATATTCGAAATGTTTACTTTAAAATTTTTAAATTTTTGATATCATGAATTTTTTTAAACTTAATTTTTTTTTAATTTTATTCCAAAATTTTAATTAACCATGTTTAATGCTCTATTATTTCTTTAATTTAAGGGCATGTGATGGAGAATGACGTCACTGGTATAGGCAAAATTTGTCCGTAACTTTTCTCTTAAAATATTGAATATTTTTTTATGAAACTTGGCAGAATTACTTAAAATGTCATTAGGAAGGTCTCTCAGACCCGAGTTTGTTTGAATTTTGTCTCAAAATTGATTTTTATAAAAGTTTGCACTTTTTGGAAAATGTTCCAAAATTAATTTTGGGCCAAAATTTAAACAAATTCGGGTCTGAGAGACCTTCTTAATGACATTTCAAGTAATTCTACCAAGTTTCATAAAAAAATATTCAATATTTTAAGAGATATGTTACGGACAAATTTTGCCTATACCAGTGACGTCATAATCCATCACATGCCCTTAAAAGAAACCTTTAATTTTTTCTGTTCAAGTTTTACTATTTGTAAAGATTCGTTTTAAAATTAATTTAAGTTTTTGGAAACTAACTTTAAGTAATTATATTTGAAAATATTATTTAAGATTAATATTAATTTTAATATAACGAATTTTAAAATATTTTTAATTCAACTTTAAACTTTAAAAAGTTTATATTTTATTTTTAAAAACAAATTTTAGTTTAATTTTAATAAAAGATATGGACATAAAAGAAAAAAGGATGTAAACTAATTTAAAGCTTAATACCTAGACACAAATTTTAAAATTTTAAATTTAAAAATCAATACTGTTTTATAAAGCTAAATTAATATGAATTTTTTTTTTAAATTAAGATCGAAAAATAATATTTCTGATGTCATTAATTTTTTTAAACTTTAATTTTTTTTAATAGTATTTAAAACCTTTAATTTTTTCTGTTCAAGTTTTACTATTTGTAAAGATTCGTAATTTTAAAATTAATTCAAGTTTTTGGAAACTAACTTTAAGTAATTATATTTGAAATTATTATTTAAGATTAATCTTAATTTTAATATAACGAATTTTAAATAATTTTCAATTCAACTTTAAACTTTAAAAAGTTTATATTTTATTTTTAAAAACAAATTTTAATTTAATTTTAATAAAAGATATGGACAAAAAAGAAAATAAGATGTAAACTAATTTAAAGCTTAATACCTAGACTCAAATTTAAAAATTTTTAATTTAAAAATCAACACTGTTTTATAAAGTTAAATTAATATGAATTTTTTTTTAAAATTAAGATAAAAAATAATATTTTTGATGTCATTAAATTTTTTAAACTTAATTTTTTTTTAATAATATTCAAAACATTAAATTAACCATGTTTAATGCTTTATTATTTCTTTAATTTTAAAGAAACCTTTAATTTTTTCTGTTCAAGTTTTACTATTTGTAAAGATTCGTTTTAAAATTAATTCAAGTTTTTGAAAACTAACTTTAAGTAATTATATTTGAAATTATTATTTAAGATTAATATTATAATTTTAATATAACGAATTTTAAAAAATTTTTAATTCAACTTTAAACTTTAAAATGTTTATATTTTATTTTTAAAAACAAATTTTAATTTAATTTTAATAAAAGATATGGACATGAAAAAAAAAAAGATGTAATCTAATTTAAAGCTTAATACCTAGACACAAATTTTAAAAATTTAAAATCAACACTGTTCAATAAAGCTAAATTAAAATGAATTTTTTTTTAAATTACGATCGAAAAATAATATTTTTGATATCATTAATTTTTTTAAAGTTAAATTTTTTTTAATAGTATTCAGAATATTAAATTAACTATGTCTAATGCTCTATTATTTCTTTGATTTAAAAGAAACCATTAATTCTTTTTGTTTAAGTTTTATTATTTGGAAAGATTCATTTTAATGATAATTGAATTTTTTGAAAACTAACTTTAAGTAATTGTATTGAAAATTATTATTCAAGTTTAATATTAATTTTAGAATAACAACATTTAAAAAAAATTTAATTTATTTTGAACTTTAAAAAGTTTATTTTTTTATTTTTAAAAACCAATTTTGATTTTTTTTGCTCATATTTTTTATATATTCTGGATAGTTATATTTAGAAAGTCATTTTGTTAAAATAAATTATTTAATTAAATGATTCAAATTTAAAATTTTTTTACATATATTAAATTTTTTTCATTTTTAATTTGTATTCAAATTTAGAGAATTTGTTTCTTAGTTTTATAAAAAAAAATGATTATTTTTTGCATGTGAAAAACGAAAAGAATAACAAATAAAGTTAAATATTTATTAACTATCATTCTTTACAATTTGTTAAATTTTACTTTAAATTTAAACAGAAAAAATGGTGAATTTAAAATTTAAATACTTACATGAATATTTGTATTTATGTGACTTAAGTTTACATTTTAATAAAATTAGTCTTCTTTAATATTTTGTAATTGTTCATTAATTTTTTAATTTTAAATTTTTCGTTCTGTTTATTTTACAAGCAAAGTTTTATTGTGATTATTTTTATTAATATTATTTTTAATATTAAATGTTTATTTTTTCATCAATTTAATTTCTTTCTGATTTCTTTAAAACTAATTAATTTATTTAAATAATTTCTATAACATGAAAATCGATTAAAGTAGATTTAGAACAATAATTTTTAACCTTAGGACACACCTTTAAGAGTTTTTCAAATCTTCAAGAATTGAACAATTATTTATGGAGGATATTTATTATAAGTATTTCTTTATAATTAAGCGTATTACTTTTTAATAACAATCAGAAAACTATAGAAATTTAAGAATTTGTATAATTTTTGTATTATTATATTTCTTTTCTTGTTTTTGATTAAATGCATAAAAAATTCAAATTCAAATAGTGGAAGTTTCCAGCCGCATCTATGCCGCGTCTGCGCGCCGAGGATTCTCACGCGTTTGTGGTTTCGGAAACTGGCATAGGGCGCGCATCGGTCAGCCTCTCTCACGATCGAGTTTCTTCAGTTCTTTTATATAAGGCCTGATCCCGTACCTCTGAAAATACATTTTTAATTTGTCCAACACTCAAATCTTCATTGTCAAATATTGGCTGAAGATTAAATTAACAACTCTGTTTCCATATAGAGTTGTAAAAATGAGATTGTTGGTTATTCATTGGCTCCCAAGGATGGACCAATATTGAAAGCCAATTATTGTACCAATACTTGCCATGCATTAATAAATAAATTAAAATATTTATTAAAAAAAAAAATTTTTTTAAACAATAAATAAATTAACAATATAAAAATATAGATTTTAATATTGTTAATTTAAAAATTTTATTTATTGGCATTATCATTGGCAACCAATATTGAACCAATGATGGCTGCCAATGACTGGCAAACCCGTTATCATCCCAAGGATTGACCAACTGTGGTCCAATATTGGTTGCCAATAGTTTGCCAAGAAAAAACTGTTGGCCGCCAATCATGGGACCATTATTTAGCCAATGATGATCATTGGCAATTTCCCATCGGGTTGGACCTTTTCCTCTAAATTGCTAAACACTTTTATAAAATTTATAATTAATCTTCTTTTCGTGCATGACTATTAAAAAATTCTTTTTTTTTTGTTTAAAAGAAAAAAAAAATATGTCAAGAAACTTTATGTTTCAATTTTTAAAAATATACTGTAATTCTAGATCCAAAATTATGACAGAAATAAAAATGTATTCCCTTCAGCAGTAAGTTGAAAATTTGTTCTCTCCCACCTAAAATATCTATCGTCTTCTATACAATTTAAAAAGCTTTTTAACACCAATTTTTTTTTCTTTTTTTTTTACAATTTTAAACAAAATTACGTGTAGATTTAAAAAATTTTTGATTTAAACAAAAATTGAAAATTCTAAAACCCGACAAATTTTTTTTCAATTTTATCACTTTCGGATAATTTTAAATCCAAAATGTTGCTAGAAAAAAATTTGGTATCTCTAAAAAACGCGATTTATGAAATATTGAAATTTCACCGGTTTCTCACCTTAAATATGTTTATTTTGCTCTTTGAATAAGTAGTAAATAAAAGTCGCTTGTAAAACCTATATAATTGCAAAATTAAAAAAAAAATTATGAAAAGTTGAATAGGTTTAGAAAAAAGTTAATTTGAGTTAATTTAATTTGAATTTTTTTAAAAAAATTCACATTTTTTGGGTAATTTTGTTCATCAGTATAATGTACAATTCAATTGTTTATGAAGTATCTAACGTTATATATCTTATGACAAAATTCTCACATAAATGTGTACGTCCACATGAAAAGTGCCCAATTTGGCTCTATTGGACTTATCTACATCATCATATTCTTTGTTAAATTTCAAACATTTTGAGAGGTCTTGGACCTTTTTAGATAAAAAATTCACAAAGTTATAAGCATTCAAAGTTAAAAGTGTCAAAATCCTAATTTAGAGAAAAACGAATTTCAAGTTCAAGATTACCATTAGTGCCCATGCAATTTAAAAATTAAAAATAAGATTATTTTGTGTTTTTAATTATAATAAAGTTATGGTAAATGTATGATTCAACGTAGGACATTACGCAGTTTGTTTTTCAACAATAAAAAAAATTTCAAAAATTCTGATCTTCTTTTCATATGGACCTACACATATTTTATGTTCAAATTATAAAATACAAAAAGTTGCTAATTATCTATTCTAATGACTTTAAATGTTCTTTCCGAAACGTACAGTTACTGGCAAAAGTTTTGGTTTTTTCTGACAAAAACTGCTAATTTCTTATATTAAACAATCGTTTAGAGAAAAAATGTTAACATTTTAGTAATGAGTTAATAATTATGTTGGTTCGTACAAAAATTTTATCCTAATCTATTTATCTTCACAAATAAATATTTATTATCATTTTTTATTTTTCCAGAAATGTCAATATTCTTTGTCCGATTTCTCCTTAAATTATGTTTAATTGTTCTTAATCTGAATTATTTTCCGTTCAAGAAGTGTGCGCGTAAAATTAATTTCCTTTATTAAATAGCATATCTGTCAGTGCATGCATCTCAATTCCAATTTAATTATATATCTTTCGTTCAACGAGAAATTTATTATCCGTTGTGATGTAAGAACTTATAAGCTTCATTGTGGGTATATGAATATGCAAAGTATAGACTCAGCGGTAGGTCGTGAAATAAATATACCATGTGTTATGAAAAATTTATATATCTTTCCTTAAAAACATTTTTTTCGGGGTAATAAATGTTATATAAACTCTATTAAGAAGTGCAGATAAATTGTCTTTGCTTCCTTAAACAAAAAATTTGGCAAAAAATCCATAAACAAGAAATCCGTCAGGGAAAAAAATATTTCGAGCGTAAAAGCGAGAGTTTTGGTATGGTTCTGATATAAGGGAGAGACTCTCTAAAATGCGACAAAGTACGTTTATAAGGTATTTTAGACTACCATGTCATTTTGTCGTTGTTCCCCTATATAAATGCTACTAAATAACTGTTTTTAAAAATTATTAAGTAGGTAAAGTGGATGTAGTGACGTACATTAAGCGCAGTATACGTTTATATTTTTAGCCATGAATGCCACGGTAGCTTATGTATAAACTATAATTATAAACTTTTAAAGGGTTACTTTAAAAGCTACTCTGTATGATGAGAAAGTTTTAGCTGCATTTGATGTGGTCAAACATCTGTTGGTCACTTTACCCCTAACATCTACATAAAAAAACTGCTTCAAAAGTAGAGTTCGAATTCGATATTGAGTCATAACAGAAAACAATGTTTGCTGTTTTATACCTAAAAGTATCCCAAGTGGATATTTAGATAAAAATTTTTTTCAATGTAATTTTCGAAATGGTGATTAAGCAGAAGGCGTGAATGTACATTTTTAATAGATTCTAAAAATTGATAAATATTCGGTTTTTCTGTGTAAAACTGTGAATTAAATTTTCAATGAAATGATTCGCGTCGATCAAATAATTGAAGATGGAAATTCTGCCCATATTTCTTTTGGAGAATTTGAGTCTTCTAAGATATAAGTTTCTAAAACATAATTACAGAACTCGTCAACTTTTTTATTTACTGGTTTTATTAACTCCTCTATAGAAGTTTGTTCAATATCAACTATGGTTGCAAAAATTGTAGTTTAAAGAAGAGATGTAAGAAGCTTCCAATTTCTGCTTTTGCATTTTTATAAGATGTAGAAAGGCCTAATTTTTGAATTTTCCAAGGTGAAATCTGAAGCTTCTAATTTTTGTTAAGGGTAAAGGTATATTACCAATTCGAAGTCGACGAAAATCCGTTTTGGACAAAAAGTTAGGGTTTTTTTTTTATAGGGTCGGTCTTCAAGAGCTCAGATTTTGAAGAGTTTATTTTGATATTTAGTCGAGAGTTTGTAGAGTCGGAGTGGTTGATTATCCATAAGGGAACAAAGTTTTGCCAATATTGATCAAAACTCATTTATAAATCCATTAAAACCAATGAATGATATGGTATACCCATGTCCCAGTATTGTTTCCAACAATTGTCGTCTGCAAGAAACTATAAAAGTGAATTACACGTCTGAGCCTTATTACCGTAATCTTAATTTATGAAAGTTCTGAAAGAGGGACAAAAAGAAAGAGAATAATTGGAGTAAAATGACAACGAGAAAATAAGGTGGTGGAGTATATAGTATAGGCGACCTTATTAAATTATAAATGTCAGACAAGTATGCTCGATTGTGTTGCGTCGGGTGCACGATTTTTTGGCGGTGTGTGAGAAATGCGAAAAATCGCATTAAATAAATCGTACGAGGTATTCTGATCCGTGGCCAGATGAGGGGCGGGAAAGTTGTGAGCCAATAGGAGAACGAGGTAGGAGTGGCCAGTGCGAGAAACTACTGTTCGAGACTGCGAGGCACGTCGTCAGGTTGCTTGAATAAAGAGACCCAACAGTGCTCTTCTCTTGTTGGAGAAGGAAAGAGTCATTGAATGCTGAAAGGGAGGGAAGCCCATAGAGAGGGGCTGAAAATTACATAAAAGAGGGTAAAGCTAAAGAAGGGTTTTATAGAGCTGAGCTGTCTTGTGCTCTCCTCAATTAAGGATAAATACATTCTATATGCCTTGTCTAACATAAAAGACAAGAAAAATGTATATAATTGTTGATAAAACGACGGACAATATATCGGTCGACTCTGCATACTGTACTTACCATCGTCATATACTTCCATTAGCATATAATTACCATTGTGTCTTACTTTACGAGACATTGACAAATCAGTGCTTGATAATGAGACATTAATCAGAATAACGTGAAATTTAAACATTTTTTAATAGATAGTTTATTTAACAACACGTTCTACATTTTATGCAACCCAACCCCCCGGTATTTCGTACAAAAATTATGGTATACCCCAACCAAAAATTGTTTTTCCACTTCTGGCATGAGTAGAAGGGATCAATATGTATAGGTAAATTTACCCACTATCAGACCAAAAAATATTGTCCTATTCTATTATTTTGAGGATTGTCGTAAAAGGACCACAAAAGAGAGTCATAAAATTATACAAGAGTATTGAAAGTAGATTTTGGTAGATAGTGCGCAAGTCCCTCATTTAGTTTATGACATGAGTTGAAAAGAAAGAGACTGCTTTTAATCTTATCTTTTTCATTATCAAAAGAGTAAACATGATTTAAGAGCTTGAGTGATGGAGAATTGGAATGTCTGAATGTACAGTGTAACTGCGGAGGAATCATTAGCAGGTCAATGCACGAAGTGATATAAGTATAGTCGAAGTAGAAAAGAGTAGCCAGTTGATGCTGGTTTATTGGGGTCTATATCCTTGCGTTTTATTCTTCTAGTGGTCCTTTCTCTCCGGAACCCACCTAAATGTCCAGGGATCATGCTAAACGACGGCAGATCAAAGAAACCGACAAATTCAGTGGCGACCTATCATAATAATTTGGTTCGCTCGCGCCTCTTTGTATTAGGATAGAAAAGCCGACGATCTCTTGAGAAAAAGGGTCGGCCGACGGTGCTAAATTGAACCTGAAAGGGTTCTAAAAAGCTTTTACTGATTTTTGTACCAAGACGCAATCACGCAGGATCATAGTCTTATCGATGCGTCAGTCGATGGCTAATTAGCTTGGAATAGCTTTTTATTGTCTTCTTCAGACTCATTGAATATCCTAACCATATTCTTATATTGTTGGGATTCTTATTCTTGTAAAATGATTAAACATTACTATGATCAAAAGTATCATTTTCCCGATAAATTATTCATTTTTCGGCATGTTGATTCAAAACTTGGGAAAAAGCTTCCTTAATGATAACGAAACAACTTTGTCGAGGGGAGTTTTCACAAACTGAAAATTTTCTCGGTGACTTGTTGATCTGAAGAATCGAGAATGTATTATTAAAAATTGTGAATAGAGAAGTCTATTTCATTGTTTTTATTGTTTTCAATTAAACGTCTTCATCAGACTCTTTGAATGTCATAACCGTATTCTTATTATTAGGATTCTTATTAAAGTAAAATCTTTAAACAATTCTGATCAAAAGATTCAAAAGTATTAATTATCCGATAAATTCTTCATTTTTCGGCTTGTTGATTTCAAACTTTGGAAAAAACTTGCTTAATCATATACGAAAAACTTTGTCGAGGGAAGTTTTCACAAACTGAAAATTTTCTCGATGACTTGTTGATCTGAAGAATAGAGAATGTGTCAGTAAAAGTTGTGAATAGGAAAAAGTTTATTTCTTGGTTTTTAGTGCCTTCAATTAAACGTCTTTATCAGACTAATTAAATGTCCTAACTATATTCTCATTGTTGGGATTTCTATTCTTGTAAAACCATTAAAGAATTCTGATCAAAAATATCAAATTCCTGATAAATTCTTCATTTTTCGGCATGTTGATTTTAAGCTTCGGGATAAAGCTTCCTTAATAATAACCAATCAACTTTGTCGAGGTAGGTTGTCAAAAACTGAAAATTTTGTCTATGACTTATTAATCTGAAGAATGGAAAATGTATCATTAAAAATTGTGAATAGTAAAAAGTTTATTTCTTTGTTTTTATTGCCTTCAATTAAACGTCTTCATCAGACTCGTTGAATGTCCTAACCCATATTCCTTTAATTAGGATTCTTATTCTCGTAAGATCATTAAACATTTTCGATCGAAAGTATCAATATCCCGATAAATTCTTCATTTTTCGGCATGTTGATTTTAAACTTTGGAAAAAACTTGCTTACTGATATCCAAAAAACTTTGTCGAGGGAAGTTTTCTCAAACTGAAAATTTTCTCAATAACTTATTGATCTGAAAAATGGAATTGTTTCATTAAACATTTTTCATTGAATAAGAAAAAGTTTATTTCTCTGTTTTTATTGTCCTTAATTAAACTTCTTCATCAGACTCGTTGAATGTCATTAAAGGTATTCTTATTATAAGAATTCTTATTATAGTAAAATCATTAAACAATTCTGATCAAAAGTATCAATTAACCGATAAATTCTTCATTTTTCGGCTTGTTCATTTCAAACTTTGGAAAAAACTTGCTTAATCATATTCGAAAAACTTTGTCGAGGGAAGTTTTCACAAACTGGAATTTTTCTCGATGACTTGTTGATCTGAAGAATAGAGAATACATATTCTCTATTCTCAATAGAGTCAATAAAAGTTGTAAATAGGAAAAAGTTTATTTCTTAGTTTTTATTGCCTTCAATTAAACGTCTTTACTAGACTAGTTAAATGTCCTAACTATATATTCTTATTGTTGGGATTCATATTCTTAAAAAACCATTAAACAATATTGATCAAAAATACCAAATTCCCCAAAAATTCTTAATTCTTTGGCATCTTGAATTTAAACTTTGGGATAAAGCATCCTTAATGATATACAAAAAACTTTGTCGAGGGAAGTTTTCACAAACTGGAAATTTTCTCGATGACTTGTTGATCTGAAAAATGGAAATGTTTCATTAAACATTTTTCATTGAATAAGAAAAAGTTTATTTCTCTGTTTTTATTGTCCTTAATTAAACTTCTTGATCAGACTCGTTGAATGTCAATAAAGTATTCTTATTATTAGGATTATTATTCTCGGAAAATTTTTTAAACAATTCTGATCAAAAGTATAAATTTCCCGATAAATTCTTCATTTTTCAGCATGTTGATTTCAAACTTTTGAAAAAACTTGTTTAATGATATCCGAAAAACTTTGTCAAAGGAACTTTTCACAAACTGAATATTTTCTCGATGACTTATTGATCCAAAGAATGGAGAATGTTGTTATATTGTTAACAATGTAAGTTGTTAATTGGAAAAAGTTTATTTCTTTGTTTTAATCGCCTTCAATTAAGCGCCTTTATCAGACTCGTTTAATGTCCTAACCATATTCCTATTATTAGGATTTTTATTCTCGTAAAGTCGTTGAACATTTCTAATCAAAAGTATTAATTTTCCGATAAATTCTTCATTTTTCAGCATGTTAATTTCAAACTTTGGAAAAAACTTGCTTAATAATAACCAAAAAACTTTGTCGAGGGGAGTTTTCCCAAACTGAAAATTTTCTCAATAACTTATTGATCTGAAGAATGGAAAATCCGTATCTTTCAAAGTTCTGAATAAGAGAAAGTTTCTTTCATTGAATATCGAATTACTTCACAATGAAATAATTGCCAGTACTTTTTCTTTTGATAAAAAGAAATTGTTTGGTTATTTTGTATAATAATTGAGACTTCTTTCTATCAATCCATCGTCTTTTCGACTTCTTTATTACTGTTATTCCCCAGCTTAATAGTCGTTTACTCAACAAAAGAAATTGAAAAATTTGCATGTCGAGATAGGGATGTGAGATCTTCTCATGGTGCAGTCTCAGCTTCATTCTTGCTATCAACGTCCTCTTATTAATATTTCAGGTCATGAAACCACATAAATGTACAAAATTCTTCAAGGATAAAACATCAGCGAATGGAAAGCAGAAATCAGATATGTTTCGTTACTGAAAATAATTACACTGGTACACTGATCTGGATCCAACCGCAAATTAAATGCATCCCTGCCTTCAACAGGAAATCTTTTTTAAAAAGTCAAAGAATACAAGGGAAAAAATAATTTTGTGAATGCAGATCAGTCTCTTTATATGCAACTGTTCGAACTTATGGTCTTTCATGTTGTGAATATACAAAGAGTTTAAGAACACATATAATTTTTTAAGTTTTTCTTCTGTCCCTTATGTAATTCATGAATAAGACTCCTGCTTTTACGGGTCAGTTTTCACTAAATCAGTAAATTTTTTTTGAGAAAAAAATTCTTTAAATATCAACGAGAAACTTTGTCGTGGGAATTTTTCACAAACGAAAAATTTTATTGATGACTTTTTTTGGAACGTAAAAATTGACTGGAGAAAAATATAAAAATTAATAAGGTTTAGGAACTTTCAATAATTTTTTTGTCAGCATAGAGATACTGAGACATGTAATACATAATTAACTTATTTTATGAATGAAAGAACAAATATATTAAAAGTTCTGTAGTGTCTAAATTTAAAATTAACCAAATCCTGAAAAAAGGAACATTTTATCAAAGTTTGCAAATTTTTGAAAAGATTTTTAGTAAAATATCAAAAACTACTTAGGTCGCTTATTATTTTCGAAATGTATGTTCTGAAATATATCAGATCATATTTGGATATGATTATTGGTAAAAATACTGAAACCCAGTTTAAAATTTCCCGAAAAAATTAATAGGAAGAATATCGAATCTTTCACGGAAAAAAAGTTGTGCCCTTTATAAAAATCCATACATTTTAATAACAAAAAAAAAAAATTTATCTTATTATAAAATCCTATTGTTTAATAAACATAATTAAAAATTAAATCAGCGCAGTTATACATTAAGGAAATTAATATTTCACATCAGGATGGGATTTGAGTTTGATATATATACCTTTCTCTCTAAATCTGAATTAGTTAAAAATAACTATAATTTGAAATCAAAAACTCAGTCACTAATTCAAATAGGTATTTTTCTACTAATCATTTAGTAAAAAATTATAATGTAATAAATGAATTTAATAATAAATGCATTTAAATGAAAATTTAGTCAAATTCAATTTTAGGTTATGTCAAAATAACAAATATTTTAGTAAACTTCTGTTTACTAATTCAATTAGTCAAATTTGAACTATTTTTTAGTTCTTTTTTTTACTAACAATTCGTTATTTTTAACTAATTGCTGAAACAAAAAATCAGCCACGATTTTACTGATAATTATAGTTATTTTTAACTAATTCAGTTTTAGAGAGTTCTATTGATTTATTTTCATATTTTCTCATTTGACTTATGAAGAAATCAAATCTGGTATATTTTTAGGAAAATTTGAAAATTTTATAGTAAATTATTCCGAATAATTTCTAATATTGTTTAGAAAAGTTTTTTATCATGAATATCGTTTTTTGACAAAAATTTTTTTTTACGCTAAAAACAGCTTATAATGAGTAAAAAACTCATACTTCTTATCTCAAAACGAATCGATTGACTTGTATAGAGAACCAAAAAGTTCACCAAAAAGTCGCATAATAATTCATGATTTCTTATTTTTTTTATTTATTCATTTATTCTATAACTTCTCCAATTTTTACCTTATAATTAGATAAAAAATATTATAGATTAAAAAATCTATGATTAAGTTTAAAAAATTTATTTTTAACGAGATTCAAATTTTTTTTTTGCATTATAATCTATTGATTCCTTTATATGAGGAAGCAAATTATTTTTCCTCGACATGGAAGAGAAATGTTCGTGATTGAACATAATTTTCACCTAGTTCGAAAAACTTTGCATAAAATGCAAAGATATGCTTTAAGAAGAAAATATTTTATATTCTTAAAATAAGAAGCATGTTCTTAAGGTATATATATTTCTGCGATGGCCAGTCCCTGAAAAAAGTTAGTATTTAAATTAATAGCGATTATTAATTAAAATAATTTATTTCTTAACTTATTATTTTCTGTTAATAGTTAATCGGCCGTCGATCAATAGTTTTTTAATGAAAATGTTTCAAAAATGAACAAATGTTGTTAAATTTCTAACCTGTTTCAAAGATACCTTTTTTACAAGTATATCTTTTCTTACAATTTTTTTAAAAATGGTTCAATTTAAGTAAATAATAGCTTATTTTCTTCAGAAAGACAAAATCTACAACTTCATACCTCGTCAGATTTTTTAAAAAAATGTATCATTTTTTAAATAAAACAGTTTGTTTAGAAATATTTAGAAATATGTTTTTAAATAAATTACTATGTTTAAAAAATGGTCCATTTTTTCAAAAATCTGACGAGGTAAAGTTGTAGAGTTTGTTTTACTGAAGAAAATAAAATATTATTTACTGAAATTGAACCATTTTTAAAAAAAATTGTAAGAAAAGATAGAATTGTAAAAAAGGTTTTAAAAACGTTAAAAATTTAACAACATTTGTTCATTTTTGAAACATTTTCATTAAAAAAACTATTGGCCGATAGCCGATTATCTATTAACAGTAAATAATAAGTCAAGTAATAAATTATTTTAATTAATAATCGCTATTAATTGAAATACTAACTTTTGTCTGGGACTGTCGATCGGACAAATGCTTTAAATTTAGAATATTTTTTATTGCTTAAGAATATGCTTCTTAATTTAAGAATATACCTCCTATTTTCGATTTTTTTAAAATCTAATTTCCTATCGTTTCCTATTATTTTCGTATTTCTATTCTTTTAAATATTGAAAACTTCATTATATTAAAATTATATACATTTTAAACATTGTTTCTTTTTTTACCTGGACATAAGTTGTTTCTCTAATAAAATATTTTAAAAAATAAGTCTTATAGGGACATATATCATTTCTGGAACTCATTTTACCGATAAGAAAACTATTAATTTTTTTATCGTATTTCTATTGTTGAAAATTATTGAAAGTATTGTTGCGTTGATGTTAATGATTATGGCATTTATTGATGTCTATCGTTATTTATTATCAAAAATTTCTTTTTTTTTTTAGAAAATAACATTGAAAATTTAATATTTTTTTATTGTTTAATATTATTATTTCTTTATATTATTATAAATTTTCGTCATAAAAAGTAATTTTCATAAACAAAATAAGAAATTATTTTCTTAAAATTAAAATAAAATTAAAATAAAATTAAATTTTAGCTTTGATCTCTTGGCTGGTATAAATTTTCTGGTGTAATCCTATTGGTTCATATATTATATTTTCTTAAATATTCTAAAATGACATGATATTTTTTCCAATTTTAAATATTTAAATTATAAGCTTTTATTATTTAAAGTCTTTAAGGGCATGGGATGGCATGACGTCACTGGTATAGGCAAAATTTGTCCGTAACTTTTCTCTTAAAATATTTAATATTTTGTCATGAAACTTGGTAGAATTAATTACTTAAAATGTCATTAGAAAGGTCTCTCAGATCCAAAGTTGTTTAAATTTTGGCCCAAAATTAATTTTGGGAAATTTTCGAAAAATTGCAAACTTTTTTAAAAATCAATTTTGAGACAAAATTCAAACAAACTCTCGGGTCTGAGAGACCTTCCTGATAACATTTTAAGTACTTCTACCAAGTTTCATAAAAAAATATTCAATATATTTTAAGAAAAAAGTTGCGTACAAATTTTGCCCATGCCAGTGACGTCATAATTTATCACAAGCCCTTAAACTGATATCTACGATGATTCAGAAATTACATCAATTTATATATTTTACTTTAAAATATATCAATTTTAATTTATTTAAATATATTATTGTCCTTAATAGGTTAGGTGGGGGCAAGATGGGGTTTTTAATGTTATTCATGTTCAACATTAATTACACTTGTAGTTAAGCAATTGTTTATTTCTGTTTCGAAACTTAATTTTTATAAATTAATTTTTTACTGAAATTCCGTATGCGGGAACCGGAACAGGACGGAGTATATAAATTGAGGGCAAAATAAGGTAACAAAAACCAATCATATTTTTATTTTATGAAAAAAAAAACTGTTTTTGATGATTTTACACAACGTTTTTATAACTTTTTTCTAAGTACTCTCTAAATCTAAATTAGTAGTTTTCTACTATGAATTAGTCAAATTCATGGCTCACTTTTCTCTAATTAATATAGTAGAAAACTACTAAGTTTTAGTAGAAAACTACTAATTTTTTAGTAGGAAACTACTAATTTTTTAGTAGAAAACTACTAATTGAAATAGTGAAACTTTACTTTTAAAATAAGTAGATTTTTTACTAATTTAATTAGTAGTTTTCTACTACAAAATTAGTAGTTTCTTAGTATTCTTACTATTCTTATAATTCTTACTATTTTAATAGTAGCTCACTTTTCGCTAATTCATTAGTAGAAAACCAGTAATTCAGATTTAGAGAGTACACTGCAAAAACTGGTGTCTTCTAAGTGTCTTATTTTAAGACATTTTGGTGTCTAAGACGCAATTAATGTCTTAAAATGAGACATTTTTGCGTCTTAGATACAAAAAATAAGATACTTATAGAAGTCATTATTTTGCAGTGTAGTACACTGTAAAAACAGGTTTCTTAAATTGGACAAAAATATCTTAAATTAAGAAATTTTTCGTGTCTTAGACACCAAAAGTATCTTAATTTAAGATATTTTTGTCCAATTTAAGACACCATGTTTTTGCAGTGTACTCTCTATATCTGAATTAGTTAAAAATAACTAATTTGAAAGCGAAAACTCAGTCACTAATTGAAATAGTTATATTTCTACTAACCATTTAGTAAAAAATAACTAATTATTAGTCAAATTCATTTTTAGGTTATGTCAAAATTACTAATATTTTCGTAAAATTCTGTTTACTAATTCAATTAGTCAAATTTTAACTAATTTTGCTTCCTCATAGAGGAAGCTTTGTGATCGTTAAAATTTTTTATTTTCCAAAAATAGTCTAAATCGACTCATTTTCATCTAAAAAGCGAAAAGTTTCATTCCTAAGCAAATGTCCAGATGTATGTGTGTGTGTGTGTGTGTGTGTGTATGTGTGTGTGTGTGTATAGCGTTTTTTGTGTACAAGATATCTTGAGAACGCTTAAACGGATTCCAATAAAATTTGGATGACTTATTAAGCTCATGAATATCTAAATTTGGACACAAGGATTTTTAAAAATACCCAACCAAATTTTTTTGAGCACCTTTTTCAACGAAAAAAATCGTTTTTTGCCAAAAAATTTTTTTATGCTAAAAATACAACTTAATGAATACAAAAATCATATTCCTTATCTCAAAACGAATCGATTGACCTATATAACTTTTATAATTGATCAAGAATTCGTAAAATAATTCATATTTTTACATTTTTTTGCATTAAATTTTTTTTTGAACAACTTCCCCAATTAACTTATATATTATTAATTTCTTGCTTCCTCTATGAGGAAGCAAATTATTTTGCTTACTTGGAAGCGAAATGTCCATGAAATGGACATAATTCTCACCTAGTTTAGATATATTTTTACTAATAATTAGTCATATTTGACCAATAATTATTTAATTTCAACTAAATGCAGAAACAAAAACTCCGGCACGATTTTACTAATAATAATAATTTTACTAATAATTAGTTATTTTTAACTATAATTCAAATTTAGAGAGTAAATAATATATTTCAAATACAGAAGCATAGGTAACCACTTGTTTTATTTCTACGTTATAAAAATGATTGTTTTTTGAGGTTATCTTTGCACTGAGAAAATAAGCCTCTAGCCAAGCAGCTTTATTTCTAGGTTAGGGTTCCTCGGGACAAAACAAACAAAACACCGGCGATGACAATCAAACTTCTAGGATACCGGAGCATATGATCTGCTAAAATCAATTAAGTGCTTTGCAGGTGCTATATCAACAACCTCTCTCTGCTAAATTTAATCAAAAATTGGTTGTATTTAGTCAACTTATTTTCTCAGTGTGTAATTAATTTTACATGAGAGAATTAAAAATTACTTATTAAACTGGTTTAAGTTTGATTTGTCAGATCAAAATAAAGAATTAAAAGTGCTTAGAAGTCGAAGATGAAGATGCAATCTTTACTTACGAAGTTATTAGGCAAAAATAGGTTGATTTTTCTACTACCCCATCTTGCCCCACATTTGGTAAAATGAAAAATTAGAATTTTTTTCCTTGTTCTTAATGTGCTATTTAATTAACCCATGTTCCAAATAGAACTTAGTCATAGAAGACTGATTACCAAAGATAATTATTATAACAAATAATTTATATTCGAATCGATAATGTTAATTTTATTGAGCTTCAAACCTTAGGTTTCTTGCCCTCACTATTAATATTGTACTAGTTGACATAACTATTATAAATTTTCTAAAGTTCATACAAATAAACATTTTTGCGACTATCCACGTGGAGAGAATGCATCAGAATATCCGGAACAGGGCATAAGGATATGGTGAGGTCAGGTTAAAAATGCATTCTCAGCTCGAGGGCATCGTAATTTTAGGACAGCAAACTTTTTGATGAAGACTCGAAAAATGGCATCTGTTGCCAATACGTGCATGTGGTTCGTTAATAATGTTGGAAATCGCTGCTGATGTTGGGTTTTGTGCTTCTTGGTAGCCCTCGTTAGTGTCGTTGTGCAGAAGCAACGAATTCACATACATTACAAAAAAAAAGCCGCACGTATATGTACAGCGTGTACATAGAAACGAGAACCAACACAGACCCAATGATCGTATACCAGTAAGAGGTACAGACCTGCAGGACGTTAAGTACGTCTCGTAAAAATTCCATCGAGCCAGCGTCATTTTGCCGAGGGGCTGCCGGTACCAGGGATTGGTGGGCTGGCCTCGCTTAGTGCCCGCCCACCGAGCGAATTAAAACGCCCACCCGAGAGCAGAAAGCTTTGATCTCAGCCGTCAACGTCACCACCAAGACCGCGGCAGAAGACTCCCTCCCACACTGCCACGAGAAGGAGCAACTGGAAGCAGGATCAGTTCAAACCACTGCGAGTCACTCGACCGAACTGACTGTGTCTTGAATTCCGCTAATCTCCGTGACTCTCTCGGCACGTTTTCGGGTATTTTTTTTTTCTCACCGTCGGTCGCGCTTTAACTCAAACAAGTTGGTGAATTTTGATTCTAAAAAAAAAAAAAAAACCGGGAACTGTTTTCTAACCTAACTATATTGTTTGTTGGTGTTGTGATGAAGTGATGATAATTGATCCCGAGACACTGTGCGGAATGATTGTGTGAGGGTTTATGGATTAAATCGATAGCCCTAGAGTGTCGAGTGCAAGGTGTCGGAGTGAAATATCATATAGATGGGACCTGGCCGAGGATTGTGGAAGGTACCGAACGGCTCGAGTACCTAACGGAGAACTTGGTGAGAGAATTATGTGCACGACGGAGATGACGGAATCGTTCACGATGTCGCCGTCGACAGCTTCTTCTAGTGGTACGACTACGGGGTGTTTGGGCTCGCCGAGTCATCAGCGAACCTCGTCGAGGAATTCGCCGAGGGCAGAGGTGCAGGACGATGATGATGAGATTTCGGTGGGTTGTCCGAGTCCTTTGCCGCTGGTGGTGGTGACGTCTAATGAGGAGGAAGAGAGACTGAGTTCCTCAAGGGAGGAGTATAGTGAGAGGCTGAGTCCGAGGAGTTATCAGGATACTTTGGATGAGGAGGATAGGTACTCGAGGGACGAGGATCATTATAGAGTGAGTAGGGATAGGAGGATTTCGGGTTCGAGGATATTGGGAAGTGATGTGACTTCGTTGAGGGACATTGATGAGGAGGCTGAGGATGATGGGAGGAATCGCAACGGGAACGGGACCAAGGTCGGTGCCGATGACTACTTTAAGCCTCTGAAACGACTGAAAATGGTGCCGATACAGCAATCCGACGAGGAGGATGAACGGGAGAGGGAGACGAATGAGCGAGGGGTCAAGTCTTTTAGTATTTTGGACATTCTGTCGCATAGGCCAAAGGCTAAGATTGTGCGACCTTGGGACACGGCGGAGTCGAATCTTAATCATCATCGACACCATCAGCATCATCATCATACCCCCCATTCGGGACCCAGGGACCTTTCCCTAATGGGCATGTCCCTGGCGTCTATTTCAGGCTCCATAAGTGAACCCCCTCTGAGTAGTTCGTCTTCTTCCGGGAGGAGTTCAGTTTCCGATTCCGGAAGTCCGGATCCTCTGGTGCATCATCATCATCATCATCACAGTATTCATCATGGGTTGCATCCCGGTCTACATCATCCGGCGATGCAACAGCAATTTAAGAGGAAAGCTTCGCAACAGCACAGTTCTCAAAGTGGACAAAACGGGAAAAGACAACCCGGGCAGGGAAGTCCTCTGGATGCACTTTTCCAGATGACTAGCAAGACTTTTGATGCTGGAGAGCACAGTCAAGGTAGTTATTTTGAAATTAATAATATGGAAGTTTTGTTTATGATTCTTAAGGGTTTTGGTATATTTTGGCGCCCAACGTGGGGCAAAGTTGTTTTCGATACGATATTTGTATGTCCGCGTAAAATAGAGCTCACTTGGGCACTATTGGAATTATCAACTTATTCTTTATTAAATTTCGAACATTTTGAGATATCTTGGACCTCTTTAGATTAGAAATTCATAAAGTTACAAGCATTCAAAGTTAGAAGTGTCAAAACCACAGTTTCGAGGAAAACGAGAGTTTAAAGTTCAAAATTACCATTAGTGGCTACATGCATTTTAAAAATTAAAACTAAGATTATATTGTGTTTTTAATAACGATAAAGTTATTATAAACGCATGATTCGTAGTGGGACATTACGTAGTTTATTTTTCAAAAAGAAAATTCGAAAATCTGAACCTTCTTTAGAAAAATGCGAATATATCGTAAAATAAAATCGACGGAGTGGGCCCTTTTCATGCGGATTCTACTCTCTAAACTTCTTGGAGTGAGTTTTCACTTCACGAAGAGTGAAAATTTTCCCATTTCAATTAGAGTGAAAAACTCACTCTAAAAGAGTGAGGTCCCCCTCTTATAGAGCGAAATTTCACTCCAGTTTGAGTGGAAATTCACTCCAAAATTAGAGTGAGATTTCACTTTTTGCTTGGACTGAATTTTCACTCGAATTTGAATGAAAATTCATTCTATAAGAGTGGAATTTCACTCTTTTTGAGTGGATTTCCTACTCTAATTGTAATGTCTCAATTTTCACTCTTCGTGGAGTGAAAACTCAATTCAATAAATTTAGAGAGAATGATATATTTTAGATATTCTACAAACTTTCGTGACAAAATATTCTTTATTTTAAGAGGAAGTTTACTGATAAATTTTGTCTTTATACCAGTGACGTCATACTTCATCACATGCTCTTAAAATTCCATCTCGAAAAATTCAATATTCACTTTTGTATACGAATATCTAATATTATCATATTTGTACCATTAAATATGGGTGATTCCTTTGGAAGTACCCATTCTATATTTAAGTCTTAAAACCAATTTTTTTATATTATTCAAATTATTTTCTGTAGAATTACTTAAAAGTATATTTAAAATCTTTATGTCGCTTTGAAAAATTAATTTCTGAAAAATTTAGAATTTAAATAATATCAACTGAAACACCACCGTAGCCAAAAAACGATATTTCAGATATTGTTTCTTCAAATATTTAATTCTTATTTTTTAAAAAGTTGAGTATATTTAATAAATTTTATTTTTTAATTAAAAAACTATTAATATTTTGAAAATTTACCAAAATTTTCACTTTGTTTCAATATAGAACATATAAATTAAATCGTTCAAAACATTGAAAATAAACATTAGAAACAAAAGAAATCTTAGTGCTTTAAAAAAAAGGCTTCAGGGATGAAAAAGTGATAATTTTTAAAAAAAACTAAAGTAGAATTAAAAGATAGTTTTCAGTTATTTTTAAAAATATTTTATCACAATTTTATATTATGACGTTAATATTCAAAATATTTCAGTTATTTATTAAAAAAGAACGACACTCTAAAAACAAGTCTCTCGCAGGTGTCTTCTGTCTAAATTTCTTAGATTTTCACTACTCAAAGAGTGAAAATTGAGTCACTCCAATCAGAGTGAGAATTCCACTCAAAAAGAGTGTGATCTTACTCTTTTTGAGTGAAATTTCACCCTAGATCTAACTCTTATAGAGTGAAATTTTGAACTAGTTTGAGTGAAAATTCACTCCAAATTTATAGTGAGAATTCATTTTTAGTTTGGAGTGGATTTCCGCTCAAATTGGAGTGAAAATTCACTCTATAAAAATGTGATCTCACTCTTTGTGGAGTGAAAACTCAGTCCAAGAAATTCAGAGAGTTATTTTATCCTATTTTTGTTTCTAAGAATCCAAAAGTGTCTCAAACCGAGATATTTTTTGCTTCTTAGACACAAAAATGTAACAAAATAAGACACTTGTAAAGCAGTTTGTTTTTAGAGTGAAGTCTTTGAAGATGAATTTGAATTCTTTTTTTAAACTTGATTATTTATAAAAGCAACATTTTTATTTTTATTTACAAATTGTTTAGGTGAAAAATAAATGTTAAACTCTTAATTTTATTTTAACATGTATTGAAAATTTGTTTAGAATACTTTTTACATGTTAAAAAGTTAAAATATGATTGTACATATCGAGAAGAAATCGTTACCTAAAACGGAAGGCAAAGTTTAAAGACTTATTATTTAGAAACCTGTAGGCTAAAAATTTGAAACCTTTAGGTACAATTAAGAAAAGCATTCATGTTTCTGAAACTAATTTTCAATAATTAAAAAAATAGTTAACTTTTGACTAATTGAGTTCGTAAACAAAATTTTATTAAAATGTTAGTTACTTTGACATAACCTAAAAATAAATTCAATTAATAATTAGTTATCTTTACTTAATAATTAGTAGAAATATGACTATTTCAATTTGTGTCTGAGTTTTTGATTTTAAATTAGTTATTTTTAAATAATTCAGATTTAGAGAGTAACAAATAGGTTTCGGAGTTGAATTCTTTTTAGTGTTTATATTGATTAAACCAAATGGCCTAATCTTTTTCTACTATACTAATTGTAAGTTAACGCTAAATTTTAACTTAATCTCTACATCTGAATTAGTGAAAAACTACTTAAAAAATGATGAAAAGTGGTCCACAAAATAAAAAAAATAAAAATTTCTACTAATAACTAGTGAAATATTACTAATTTTTAGTAAAAAACTACAAATTGATAGTAAAAATTACTATTTCATCTTTGTAAGAATTATTAATGTGAATTAGTCATTTTTAATACCAATTTCTAGTTTTTTAGTAAAAATGAGTTTCAACAGTTATTAAAAATTTTTACCAATTTTATTAAGTGGGCGACTTTTTATCACTTCATCGGTAAATTTTTACTAATTCAGATTTAGAGAGAAAAATATTGACAACAATTATTACTGAATAGTTTTTTTTTAAATTAATCGGGAATCTAAAAGGTCACTTTGAAAACAATTATAAATTATATATTACATCATATATTTATAAATATGATGTAACATACAATTAATGATTCTTCTAGATATAATACAGATATAATACGAAACTAATTTCCACATAAATATGTGACGCCCTCCGAAGAAAGGTACCTAAAAACCAAAAAATCGATTTTTGAATTATGATTGATTTAACTTCATTAAATCTTCCTCTTTCATTACCAAAAATCAGAAAATGTTTTTATTGAATATTTTTCAAGTTATAACAATTCAAACATCTCGTTTTGTACAGACTACCATGAGCGGTCGACTTTTGTTTTTGCTCTCCTTAAAAATTACCGTTTCGCTTCTTCGGTATACCTTTCTTCGGAGCGCGTCACATATAATCAAAAAATATAACAAAAAAATGAATTTTTTTTTAAAAACGTATTACTTTGTCGCATTAATAGCCATTTTATTACCCAAATGAAATAACTTCATCTTGCACTTATTTTTGCAATAAAATCAATTTTTTTAAATTGCAATGACAGTTTTCCAATTGTTTTCTTTTTGGCATAATTCACTTACAATGTTTATGAAATTCTAATCTAGACGTGACAATTTGTCGCTAATTTGCGGTTAGTGATAAAAATGTCGTTCTTGTCGGAAAATCGTGATTAGTAGTCAATGATGTGAATAGTTGTCAATGAGTTCACTTCCCTGTCATCGGCTCTGTCGCAAAGCGTCGATCATTAAAGAGAAGGGACATATTTCTCTGAACGTAACTGATATTTGCATTTGGTCTTACGAGCCGCGATACATAATTAGATGATTGTAATTCTTTTCCGCAACCCATGGATCTATTATTATCTTAAATAGCAGGTGTAAACGCAAATTAACTTGTCTCTCGATTTGGATAATTTGAAACGTCGATTCAATTCGCATTTGCCTTTTTAATCACATCGGAAATTTTATAATTTTTTTTTGTTAGAATACAGATTAATAAATAAGCCTATATAGATTTTAAGAGAAAATTACCTATTGTTAGGAGATTAATAATTATCGAAACAAGTAAAAAAAACAAAAGGGATAATTTATGATAAAAAAAAATTAAGTACGAATTAATCAAAGTTAAGATTGATAAATGCAAAAAATGATAAATAGTCACCTGGGGCGATTTTAATTTGCCGCACTCGCATTGAATGGTAAAAAAAACTCATTTCTGTAATTGTAGAAATTGGGATGCATGATTGTGGGCTTTTAAAGTATATTTTGCTCAAGGGAATAATTATAATCTGTTTCATCGTAATTCACGAAATCGAAAGCTTTGCATATTAATAGCTGGTAAATGAATCAATCACTTATTTTAACAAGACAGAGAATGTCATAACAAGATGATAATTGATCATTAGCATTATTCATGCCCCACGTATTGCAATTATTTTTTCATAAAAAGATTCTTTACCTGATGCATTTATCTAAATTACTTTGCACGTTGGATGTCATTCAAGTGGTTTTGCGTGTTATTTCTAGAATTATAATGTTTTTCTCGTTAATTTATTGCTCGTTGAGTTACAAGCAGATAAAGCGATAACTGATTTCAATTTTTATTTAAACATAAACCAGATGTTTCTGTACTCTTAAAAACTGAAAACTTTGTTATAGCTTTTTAAAAAAATATATTTTCCCATTTATGACGACATTTTAAAAGTCACAACTATAGCTCCAATTATAAGTACCTGGATTTTATTTTCCGTCTTTTGTCCTAAAAAGAATTCTTTAAAGCGCACTAAACGGACCCTATGTACATAAAATCTCGTTTCTCGGTGGACCTTCGTAAATTGAATTTTGACACAATTATTGTGAAAATTAAACATCTTGGCGAATTGTGCAATATGAATGTCGTAAACTTGAAAAAGTTTTATGGAAAGTGTTCCGGAGGGAGTATAGAGTACCTAATAGCACTTAAACCTAAATTAAACGAAAATTCCGGGCGGTTTACCCTCAGGCATTAAGATGGTATATATACGTTTGCTCTGGCCTCTTTCAGAAGAGATCTGCTTCTGCTCGGAAATGAGAGAGAAAAAAAAAAGAATACCTAAAGTGTTTGGCTCCCTTATCTCAAACTGTTATATTCCTTTCAGAGATGGTTCCGTTTTACGTAATATTACGATCTAATATTTATCTTCTTGATCATCCATTGTTTACCATTCGAACAGGTAAATCGCTTTACGGCACCTCTTGCCGGGTCCTTTGTCAATAATATTTGTCCTTCCACCTAAGCCTCCAAACTCCATTTCAGTTTAAATAACACATTTCGTTCAATTTATGCAGTTGTAGAGAATGGCTCAATTTCAGGTATTGAATAAATATTTTTCAATTCTGCAAATTGGTGCAAGGGGTCGTACACAAATCACGTAAGAACATTTTTTAGGAATTTTTTACACCCTCCTATCCCATTGTAAGACAATGTAAGATTTTTCTTGACCCCCTCCCACGCCCTGGAAATATTACTAAGATCCATTTTTTTCTTGATTTTGATGAAAAAAATGTTTTAAAAGCACTTTCTTAATCTAATTAAAGTTACATTTATATTAGATAGAGTATTTACGGTATTTTTAAAAGGAGATAATTTATTTAGTAATTTGTAATAGCTTTCATTACGGTCTTAAAAACATACACTATTAATTAATAGATATAATATTTAATACTTAACGTCTAAAGTCTTTGAGTGTGCCAGTTAAATCCTACTTCAAGTTTTGTTCAAAATTTTGTTTTAGATGCTCTTTCTTATCATTTTAAAAATTGGAAAAATTGTGAAATTTATCAAAATGGCGGTCATTTTTTTTAAAAATCGAAAAACTCGATTTTCTCAAAAACATCAACTTTTATTCTTTTAAAAATAATTTTCTTGTTATTAAATATACCTACAAGAGAATTCTGTCCAATAGGTTTGGTATATCCACTAAGATGTAAGTGTCTGAAAAAATTGGGGTTTCTTTATTTTAGTAATATTCTTTTTTCTATTTCTTTGGAATTTTTTGAATTTATATACTCCATAAAAAATGGAACTAAAATTGCATTTCTCTAAAAAAATTATTCAGAAAGCAAATAAAAAAAATTCCAGGTAATTTTTCCTACTGAAATATACATTTACTTTAGCCAAAATAATGACTTTGCATTTTTAAAAGTAGTAGTAACTACAAAAAATGTAAAAAATATAAAAAATAATGTTCTTGAGAAAATAGAGTATTTTGATTTTTTAAAAATATGGCCGCCATTTTGTTAATTTTCAAAATAATTCAAATTCTTAAATTCTTCCGTTATTTTTCAATTTTCCCCTAAAATGTAAATTAAATTTTAGCAAAAGTTTCAATTATTTTCTTTTTATTTTTTCAAATAAAACTTTTTAATTTGAATTATTTCCTTCAAGATCAAATAAGTTTAATTATTTATTAATTTTTTTTATTATTCACTTTGAATAATTGAAAAATGGCGAAAAAAAATTGAAAATAAATAAGTACCTTTTTATTTTCAGTTTTTTCGTCATTTTTCAATTAAAATATTAAAATATGATTTTTGTTCTTTAAATTGTAATTTGTTTTTTCAATTTTCAATTATTTCTATCATTTTTCAATTACTTTTTGTCATTTTCAATTATTGTTTAATACATTTTCTAATTTTTTTCATCATTTATTTTTAATTCCAATTATTTTTTCAATTCTAAATTTTTTTTTTATTCTGCAATAATTTTCTTTTATTACAAATTTATGTTCTAATTTTCTCAATTGGTTTTCACAAATTAATATTATTTTCTTCAATTTTTGATTATTTTTATTTCTTTGCAAATATTTTCTCAAACTTTTTTTATTATTTTCTTTATTCTTTAATTAATGTCCTACCTTTAAAATATTTTTCTAAAATTTTAATAATTTTCTTCAATTTTCAATTATTATTGTTATTATTTGAAATCAATTTTTTCTGTTTTTAAATATTTTTACTATTCCTCAATTTAACCCCTTAATTTTCAATTGTTTATCTTATATTACAATTACTTTTTTTCAATTTTCATTTTCTTAAAACTTTTGCAATTCTTTTCTCCACCTTTTAATTAGATTTCTTAATTATTTTTCAATTAATTTCCCTAAATTCTCATTTATCATCGCAAATCTAAGTTATTGCATCCACTTTTTATTGTTTTAATCATTCTTCAATTATTTGTCTCAAATTTTGATTGCTTTGGCAATTTTTAATAATTTTTTATTTGCAATTATTTTCAGAATTTTTATATAATTTTGAATATTTGTTAATTAATTCCGAAAATTTTAATTATTTATCTCAAATTTCCATTATTTTCTGCAATAAATTTTCGAATATTTCTATAATGTTGTAAAACTGCAATTAATATTTAACTATTTTTATCATTTTTCAAAAATTTTCTTCAATGATATTAATTATTTTTCAATTTTTCTCCTAAATTTTAAATTCAAATTTCTGCAAGTTTTAATTATTTCCTACAATATCAAATTTTTTTTATTATTTATTATTTAACTTTCAATTTCTTTCAATTTCAATTATTTTTGCAAAATATGACTTTTTTTATTTATGTCAATTTGTAATCTCTAAATTAAATAATGAAAGGAACTCATCAAATTTGTTAATTAAATTATCAATTTCACTATTTTCATCGTTTTCCATAATCATTTTATAAATATTTTTCAATATTAAAAAACGTATTTCATGCTTCATCAATTTTTATTAAATTATTAATTATTGTTTTGAAATTTTAGATGTATTTTTCAAGTATTTAAATAATGTTCTTCGATTTTTAATCACTTTATTTTATATCAGAGAAATTCTGTAATTTTCCGGATTTTTTTTCTTAAATTTCAACAATTGTCTGTAATTTTCAATTTTTTTTATAACTTTTCAAGTAGTCCTGTTTATCTCAAATATATTCTGTAATTTTTAAAATTATTTTTTACAAATTTTTATCATTTTCTTCAATTTTCAATTATTTGTATCATTTTTTAAACCACTTTCTGTCACTTTTAATTATTTTTTAATTAGTTATCTAGTTTTTTAATTATTTATCTCAAAGTTCAGTTATTTTTTGAAATTACAATTTTTTTTAATCATTTTGCTATTATTTTCTTTTATTACAAATAAGTTGTAATTTTTTTAAATCAATTTCTACAATTTTTAATTATTTTTACTATTCCTCAATTAAATTCCTAAATTTTGAATTGTTTATCTTATATCACAATTACTCTTTTTCAATTTTCAATTATGTTGTTCAATTATCATTTTCTTTCACCTTTTTGCAATTATTTTCTCCGCCTTTTAATTAGATACATTAATTATTTTTCAATTAATTTCCTAAATTTTTAAGTATTATTTTAAATCTATAAGTTATTGTCTCCACTTTTCAATGTTTTAATCATTCTTCAATTATTATATTTAAATTTCAATTAAATTCGTCAATTTTTAATTATTTTTTTTAATTTGCAATGATTTTTACAAATATTACATTATTTTGATTATTTGTTGATTATTTTCCGAAAATTTCAATTATTTATCTCAAACTTCCATTATTTTCTTCAATTTTCGAGTATTTCTATAGTGTTTTAATGATTTTCCTAAATTCAAAATTTTTGAAATCATTTTGTAAATAGGCACCTTCTTTTATTTCACATATATTCTGTATTTTTTAAAATTATTTTTCTAAAATTGCAAACTTCAATTTTCTGTTATTTTTATAATTTTTCACTTATTTCACCGATTTTAATTATTCTCATTTTTATCCAATCAATTTCTAAAAATTTTAAGTAGTTTTTTCTCAAGTTTCAATTTTTTTTTCAATTTTCTTCAATTCCAAAATTTCATAAATATTGTCTTATACAAATAAATCTTGTTTTATTTCCCTTTAAGTATTATATTTATAATATTTCTAATTGTTGATAACACAAGCTATAAAAATTGATCGCTCGCAATCGCGCATTGTATAATCTAGTTAAAAATAATTATAAATGAATTTATTACTCAAAATCAAATAAGATTGTCAACTTTTGCGTTAAAATAATTACCTTAATTAAGAAACTCTTTAATTTATTTTTGTTTTATCTCCCCCCTCCTGGTCATTAATTATGCAGATTAATTATGCAGATGGCAAAAATTTACAAGTCTCCGCCCCTGGGTGTAATTTTTCCGAAAAATAGAAATGCTGTAGATCTATCTATAATCTATCTGGGTAAAAAACATTAAAATATCTAATAGACGGAAATCATCAATTTGCACTGAGAAAAAAGATTTTTTTTTTACAAGAATAAAAATATGTTTACATTGATTGCATTAAAAAGAAAAACGTTTTTATGCTTGTTCCAAGAATAAGATATTTGGCGTAAAATTTCGTCTGCTTCTGTCATGCGCAAAATAGTCTAACATAACCTCAAATTTTTGCATTGCCGTAAGAAAAGTTTTTTCTCAGTGTGGGTATATGATGCAGAAGCGATTTTTTATTTTCTTTTCGTTGCTGCTGGTCTAAAATACTACATATTAACACATAATTTGGAATGATTGTAAATCTTAATCAGTGTCTGCGGTAAAAAGGAACGAGACTTTCTCAAGGTGACGTCGAAATCGAGTGCGACAGTTAGTTATCGGAGCTCGAGTTCCGTTTCTCGATGTATTTATATTTGTCGCTTTGTAGGTGAGAAAGTTGCGAGAGAGAAAGAGGGGAATATTTGAAAACTCGTACGTGACAGGAGCAGGACACGTGAATAAAAAGATCAAGTATAGGTTCGTGCTCATGTGCATGTATGCACAAGAGTTGGTGTAATTTTAGGTCTACCTATGTAGGAATAATTTATTATGCTCGACTCAGTTCGAACATATGCATCATTTACATATAGCGTGATACACAAACGCGAACAGCCAACTTCCGACGGCAAAAGCTAAATTGTGAAAAGTATTGAGACGAGTTTTTTTTCCTATTGTTTTCTTCTGCTGCATATAATACTCATCAATAGTATTCAGGATGTAGAATTATAGTTAAGGAAAAATTAGAATTTGAAAACTGCGAGAAAATATTTTATGAAAAGATACGGAATTTTTGTAAATTATTGGCGGAAACATTTGTAAGGTGTTTTTCAAGTTTATGTGATTTTACGACATTGTTATGATCTGCGTTGGGGGATTTGAACAAAGTTGTACAATGTGGAAAAAAAACATCGGAAATTTACAAAAATATCCGGGAATTTGTCAAAATATGTTGAAAATTTGAATTTTAGGTTAGTATTCTTTAAGGATGATCCGGATGGCATAACCTCAAATTCAAATGTGGTTTTACTACACCGGACAAAAATAGTATTATAACTGATTTTACCAAATTTTGAAAGAGCTAGTTATACATTTTGCAGGAAAAAACCAGGTTTCGAAAATTATGGTCAATTCGCAATTATTTACCATTTTCTTTTCTCTTTTAAATTAGTGAATAAAAGTGAAATCGTCATGCAATTTTGACAAATAATCTAGCAAATAATAACTAAGTTTGCTCTTTGAAATGTTATCTATAATTTGTTTGTTCTGGATTTTTTTAAATAATATTTTATTTCAAAATTATTGATAAAAAACATTTTTTATCTGTTTATTAACTCTTGAATAAAATATTAATAACAAAATTTAATAAATATAATTGTAGAGAATTAAAGAAGTAAAATTAGCTATTATCAAAATTGGATAAAAATGACAAATTTGAACTAAATTTAAAAAAATAAACATGAAATATTAATTAATATTTTAATCCCAAAATTTAGCTTAAATTAATTTTGTTTTCTACAATTTAATATTTCAAAATTTATTTTATTTATCATCCCACCTACCACGTATAAAAAAAGAAACTCGTTAAAAACAAAAACATACTAATAACAATCATATAAAGAAAAAATTACTCAAAGGTTATAAAAAAATCATTTTTAACAAATTTATAACTAAAACAACGAAAATAAAAGAAATTTTTAATTTATATTATACAAACCCGGGAAAACATTAAAAAATATCCTAAAAAACATTACATTGGTTTTAAATAAAAAAGGATTGGAAAAAATTCTTCAATAATGTTTTTATCATTTTTTAATCTTTTAATAAATTTTCTAATTTTATAACATTTTTTGTATTTCTTGGAAACTTTTTCCCGTTTTTTTAAATTGGGACGCATGATTAAGTTCTAAAATTAATTATTTAGAATTTTCATTTCATAGAATTTCATGTGGTAGAATTTTCTTGTAGCCGAAATTTCACATTTTCGAATTTATTTTCAATCGTAAGTGAATTTGAATTTTTACCTAATAGAATTTTTACGTCACCGAATTCGTATTTAACAGAATTTTCATTTCAAAGAATTCCAATTTAAATGGATTTTAATTTAGAAAAATTTTCATTTTATACAAAATTTTAAGTTAATCGAATTTTTAAATGACGGAATATTCATTTGACCGAATCTTCATTTATCCGAAATTGTATTAGTAAGAAATTGACATTTGATAGAAAACTTAAAACGTGGAATGTTCATTTGTCAGAAATTGCAAATGGCCGAAAAATCAAAATTCGCGCCAAAATATTTCTGTCAGATGCTTTTTCGGCTATTTGCAATTTCTAACAAATAAACATTCTACCTTTTAAGTTTTCTATCAAATGTCAATTCGTACTAATACAATTTCGGCCAAATGAAGATTCGTTCAAATGAATATTCTGCCATTTAAAAATTCTATTAACTTAAAATTCTGTCAAATGAAATTTCTTCTAAATTAAAATTCGTTTAAATTGAAATTATTTTAAATGAAAATTCTAATAAATATGAATTCGGTGACTCTTTAATAATATTTTCATTATTCTTTAATCTTTTAATAAATTTTCTAATTTTATAACATTTTTTGTGTTTCTTGAAAACTTTTTCCCTTTTTTAATTTCTGTAATTTTAATCTTACTAATTTATATTTTTTTAAATATTTTTTTCACTATTTTCTATAATTTCTTAATTCTTCTTATTTTTAAAAATATAAACAAATGTTTTATTTCTTTCAAAGTTTTTTTTTGTTATTAGATTTTTTGTACTTTTCACAATTTTACGTAAAATATATTTTATTTTTTTCAATGATTTTTCTTTTTGTAAAGTTTAGATAAATTTTCACGTTGTTTCGTTGATTTTCTCTTTAACTTAATAGTTGCTTCACTTTCTAAAGATTTGATTTAAACATTAAAATTATTATTATTAATAACCAAATTATTTTTATTATTATTGTTATTATTATTATTATTTTAATAATTTTGAACTAAAATCTTTAAAAATTACCATCACATTTTCTAATGTTTTACAATTTTTCATTCTTTAAAGATTATTGCAATTTTATTTTAATTTTAGAATTTTTAAAATACTTTGTTAATCTTTTCTATTTTTAAAGAATATTTTTTTTTTGTAGTCTTTTACATATTTTCATTATTGTTAGTTTTTTAGCACGTTTTTTACTTGATTTTCTCAGAAATTCTTTTTTGCATTGATTCGATTGAAAATATTGTGTCCAATTCTCTTTATTTTCATCATATTGTATTTCAAGATGTTAGATTTTTTTAATCCAGAAAAGTTTTTTTTTCTAATTTTTTGGTCACTTTATTTTTCTCAATTCTTTTTTTTTTAATTTAACAATGTTTTCTTAATTTATGTCATAGATTCTTAATTTCCAGTTTTAAATTCCAGTCTTTTTTGGATTTTCTTCTAAATTTTATAGTTTTTGGAAATTTTTTCTTACTTTTCATTTAGTTTTATTTTAGTCTTATAAAAATTTTTTATTTTTCCGTTTTCTGGAAGTTGCAGTTATATGTTCTTTAATTTCCTTATTTTTTCAATAATTAAATTAATAATTTTTGAACAATTTTCACATTTTTTTGCAGGATTTTCAATCATTTTCTCATACTTTTTCAAATTTTACATTCTCTCAGTGTTTTAATTGATTTGGCTCGATTTTCTTATTTTAGCATTAATTTTTTAATTTTAAATATTTCTCGGCTTTTCATAATTTATTATTTAATGACAAAAATAAATTATATACATTTGTCATAAATAAAAATTACACTTATGAACTTTGTTAACTCGATCTTCTTAATGTTTTTTTTTCAAATTAGGGACGTGCGCAGAAAAAAATTTTGGAGGGGGTTTTGAAGTTTTTGACATTTTTTTGAAATTGTAGAGGGGGGGGGGAGTTTGTACTTCAAATTACCTTTTTTAATAGATTTTTTTAATTGGAGAAGGTTTAAGGTTGAACCCAAAAAAACCCCCTGTATAAGCGCCTGTTTTCAATTCCGTTATATTTTTAAAAAGTCATTTTTCAAAGTTATAAATCATTAAATAAATAAATCCGTAAAAATTGCATTTTACATTTTTGTTGAATTTTGTACAGGAATGATATTTAGTCCGATTTTTATTCGTTTCGTATAAGTTATCGTATGACCAAAGAAATGTTTTCGGACTATTAAATTTATCACGATCAAAAAAGGAAAGAAATTTGAAAATTTCCTAAATTGCACCCTTACTTGGAAATTTGTACTTAAGCTATTTATTATTTGTTTATTTATTTGATTGATTAATGTTAAATTCTTTAATTTTAGGAATTGTACATAATAACATTTACCCATATTTATACAAAAAAACAATTTTTAAAGTAAGCTCTGTGTCAAAATGATACTTACTAGATAAAAAAAGCACACATTATTTTAACGAATATGTAATGAAATCGATAAAAAAAATTATTATTTTTAATTATGTTCATTTTATTATAACACTAAGTATATTTTCGTCAAGAGCTCTTGTTCCCATCATCACAGAGTTACGTCATCGTTTGGACATTGAGAATAAAATCGAATCGAAGTTGTTGCAACATTATTCGATACGTGTTCAATTACGGATTCAAAGGTTGGAAATTCAAATTATATTACTTATATTGTGGTTCACCAATAGGGTGGAGGAGGAAGAATCCGTGTAGATCGATGCCTAATGGGCTATAGATATAGGTATCTATACCCTAGCCGAGCTTTATGGAAGATCAGCAGATGCACATCTCATCTCGAGAAACTTGGTAGAACCTTCTGCACGGTAGCCTCACGTTTCCGCAATTTACTTCTTATTATTACGCCCTCTATACTTATGCGGCATTCTTTTCCTTCCGCGGTACCTTTTTGATTCAATCTCTCTCTCTATCTCTCTATCCGTCTCGGCTCCTTTTTCAAAATTCACTTATCAAATTGCCATTCAAATCATTGGAATATTTTCTTATTTAATATCATTTTTCGAATATTTTTCTCTGTTGACAAAATTGGGATATTTTCATCTTTTTACGCCCGAGTAATATTTCATTTAATCAAGAAATATTTTAAACTACGTATCAAGAATGTGTTTCATTAAATTCATAAAATTAGAACGATTATTGCGGAAATGAAAATAAGCCTCGAATTTGGATTGTAGAATAAACAGAAATTAGAGTGAATAGAGGCCACGATTCTATTGTGACTGGCTAATGCGAAACACGTTTATATGTATAGAAACTGTCATTCTGTTCTTTCGTCTTGACCTTCGCTTGCATAATCCTGAGAGCAATAATTCTCTCGAAACTTTTGGTGAGCGCAACAAATTGCCAAACTTTGCGTCCTAACCTTCGTTTGGATTAGTCGGAATTTTCGAGTATTTTAAACTAAGCCGGGAGATAAAACCAGAAGCAATCAGAGGTTGAAAACCACTCGAATTTCCGGCCTCTCAGGTCAAGTTGTTGTGACAGTTTACCGAGCAAACAACACCATCCGCCCTACTGAAACTTTTTATTCCCGCCAGACAGGCACCCGCTGTTAAGTGGGCCCATTCACTTTTCAAATGAGCCTTATGCTTTTCGCAGACACATTTTTTCGTCACTTTAAACAAGGCAATAGAATTTCTATAGGGTTTCAAAAATCAAGTCTTTCAAGTTCACATGCGGAAAGGTAAAACTTTTTTCTAACGATTGTTGAGTTCAGAATTTCAGATTAAAAATCGTAACCTCGGTGTTACCAATTTTATAAAATTAGGGAATTTTATTTGAAGGATTGTGTGGAATTGATTCATGATTTTCTATGCAACAGAAAAAATAATAATAGAAGGATATTGAAATAATTTTGTTGAGCAATTTCTAGAGGAATTAAGAATACTTCATTTTTAATTGGGTGCTGTATTTAAAATTTTTAATTGGGTTCTTTTCAATTCCAAAAATTTTTTTAATTAATTTCATCTTAAAAATTAAACAGTCATTTGAATTTAGAGCCATATAAGAAAATTATAGTTTTAATTCTATTTAAACATAATACCTTTATTATCTTATCTTATTAATTAATCTTATTAAAATATCTTTATTATCTATCATAATTTTCGAGCTACTCATTGTCCAAAAATCTTGAAATTTAAAAACTTTTAGTGTTATTTTAAAGTTTAAAAAAAAACTGTCTAACATAAATGACCATTTTGACCATGAATTTATACAAAGCACACAGGCGCCACAATTAAAATGACCCCCGTTGGGCGCCACAAACATAAAAATCAAAAATGTTGCGGCGCCAAAAACGAAGTAACACACAGACGCCACTAAAAATAGCTTCGATGGAAAATAACTGTTCAGCTAAATGAAAAAACCCAAAAAATAACGAAAAACGAAAATTAAGTACAATATTGAATAAATAAAACACAAATTATTGCCATAATTTTTATCTCGAATCAGGGCTGGATCAAGGCTGTAACGGGCCTGGAGTACAAAAAAATTTTAGGGCCCCCCTAAAAAAAGAACGAAAAAAAATTTCTACATTTTTATCTTATCAGGGTATGTAGCGAATAATCATTTTGACATTTCCGGATCGCAACTCATAATTTTTCCGGATTTGTTTATTTTTTTATTAATAACTGTACATTTTTAATATTAACAAGGTTTAAACGAAACATTAATATTCATTTAAAAATATGCACAAAAACAAAACAGACAAATTTAAAAAAAATTTATACTTTAGAAATTATATGGAAAAAATAAAAATACAACGAAAAAATAAATAAATTTAAAAAACAGTTAAGAAGTCTGAAGAAATAACAAAAGGTAAGAGCATTTATATTAAACAATATAAAAAATTTTAAACAATGAAGAAAATCTTCAAAGAATCTAACAAAATGTAATAAAAAAGGTAAAAAAATCATTGAAGGCAAAAGGAGAAAAATTAAGAAATATGTTAATAGCGTCCTAAAATATTAAACAGTTTAAGAACCATTGATTAAATTTCATTTTTTAAATCAAAATACTACGCGGTAATACCTATATGAATAAATAGTAAACATTTTTAAAAGAAAAAATTGAAACTACAAAAAAGAGGACATAAAGGTTTTCAAAAAGTTAAAATCACGGATATGTTTTTTGAAAAGACGAAAATAAATAAGATAATCAGTAAAAAACGAAAAAATGTTACTAAAGAAAAAAAAATACATTAAAAAACATGTATTGAAAATTAAGCAAAAAAACAATAATTTCTTTTAAATGAAAAACTTAATGAAGACGATGAAATAATTTTGAGAAAAGAACAAATATTTCTAAAAAATAAAGAAATTATGATCAAATGAGAAAATTAATTATAAGATCAAATTGACATGAAAGTAAATAAAAGAAGAAAAGTCTTTAAAAATTATAAATATTAATAAGTTATGACAAATTACAAAAAAATCGAATAAATGTTTAAAAATCCATAAAATTGAAAAAAATTATATTTCTCTACCTCCTAATTAGTAAGTAAATAACATAAATCACTGAAAAATTAATTCATTTTTCTAAATGTTATAAAAATAAAACTTTTTTGAAATTAACGGAAGTAGGTAATTTACGTAAAAGGAACAAAAATTTTAAAAATGAAAAAAAAAATTATTAAACGCATAAAAAAAGAAAAAAATTTTAAAAAGAGATAAAAGTTAACATACTATAAAAATACAGAAAAACAATGCAAAATAAAATACTCACAAATTACAAGAAAAAATAATTATTATTATTATTTAAATATTTAAGTTTAAATTTTTTTTTTAAATTTCAATTTAATTCTTGAATTTTCAATTTATTTCTTTAATTTTCAAACGCATTTTTCGTTGTTTAATTATTTTATTCAAAAATCAATATTTCTCGCATTTTCTCAATTATCAAATAATATTTTCTTGAAATTTCAATACAATTCTTCAATATTTCCAATTGATTTCTTTAATTTGCATTTTATTTTCTACAATTTTTTCCATTATTTTCATCAGTTTTCAATTAATAATTTATTATCCTCCTTCAACTTTATATAACTATTCATCAATTTAAAATTTTTTTTGTTCGAATGCCGATTATTCTTACCATTTTTCGATTTTTTTTCAATTGTTACTTTTTTTTTTAATACTGAATTATTTTCGTCAATATTCAATTAATTTCGTCATATTGTAACTTCTTTTAATTATCAATTATTTTGTTGAAATTTCAATTTAATTATTTAATTTTCCAATTTATTTCCTTAATTTTTAATTATTTTCTTCAATTCTCAAATATTTTCTTTAATTTTAAATTATTTTTATTGATTCTCAATTTCTCAATTAATTCCTTAATTTTCAATAATTCTCGTATTATTTCAATTTTTTTTCATCACTCATAAAAAATGTTTTAACATTTCAATTCAATTATTTAATTCTCGAACTATTCTCTTCAATTCTAAATTATTTTCTTCATATTTAAATTCCACTTTTCAATTTTCAATTATTTTCTTTAATATTAAAAAATTGTAGCCTTATTCTATTATTATTATTTATTTTTTTATTATTATTATTAAGTTTCTTTAATTTTAAATACAAATGTTCAATTATTTTCTTTAATTTTTAATTCCATTCTTCAATTTTTATTTTCATTATTCAGTTTTCAATTGTTTTCTTCTATATTCATTAATTCTCGGCTTTTTTTAATTACTTTTTTTTAATTTTTAAGTATATTCCATAAATTTCAATTCCAATTCTTTTTTTCGATCTTGTATCCAGTATTGTTCAATGGGCAAATATTTCCAACAATTATTTCTATAATTTTCTTAATTTTCAATTTGCAATTATTTTATTTAAATTTAATGTTTCTTGCTTAATTTTTTCAAATATTTTTTTCAGTTGTCTATTAATCTAGTCATTTCTCGAATTCTGTTTTCAATGTTTTTAATTATTCCCGTCATTTTTCAAATATTTCCTTCAATTTTTCAACTTTTCTCGTCATTTTTTTTTATTATTTCTTTCAATTATTAATTATTTTCCGCAATTTTTAATTATTTCTTACAAATTTCTCAATTTTCAATTATTCTCTTAAAATTTAGTAATTATTTTTAGAGTTTTTCAACTAATTTATTGGGTTGTGTATTAATCCAGATATTTTTTTAATTTTCTTTTCAATTGTCAATTATTTTCACGTTTTGTAATTTCTTTCCTATTATCAATTACTTTTTCAAATTTCAATTTTATTCTTAAATTTTAAATTTGTTTTTTTAATTTTTCATCATTTTCTTCAAATTACTATAATTTTTTTTTCAATTTTCAATTGTTTTCTTCAATTTTCTATTATTTTCTATAATTTTTTAGTATTTTTAATTTAAATTTTTTTTTCGATTTTCATTTCTCGCGCGTCTATGCTCTCGTTATTATTGCTAGAAATTAATATTTGACTACTATAGTTTATCATACGTTTCGTCTATCTTTCTATCCAAAATTTTTAGATTGAATAACGATCATTTCAACTTTTATTTCTTAAATTATTCTTAAAGGATACAAGATTAAAATTCAAGTTTTTAGGATTTATCTATTAATTTTAAATATTTAGAACGTTGTGTTTGATTCTGTTAAATTTGAACTTGATATAAGCATTAGACCAAATTGATTTAAACAGTATAAACTATAGGCTAACGTCCAGGGACCTGTCTAATCAATAGTTTTAGAATTATCGTCTGTTTCCCCTTTCTATTAGATGGCTCGATATTTGTTTCTTTCGTTGCATTGATTCTCTGTGGGAAGCCCATTAGAATTAGCGAAGAAAATTTATTCCAGAGAATCGCTAGACGCTCGCCTCCTATTGCGGGAAATAATTCTCAATTAGTTGTAAATCGCGAGTCGCTAAACCGTATTTATGTCGGGTAACACCAGTCCTGGGATTTATATTGGACAGAGAGTCAGAGATTTATGTTAGCGATCCGTCTCAGTTTGTCGAGAATCTCAGAGACCCTGTACCCAATCATTTGCGATTCTCTAACTTCCAACATCAACGATAGCTCCCAAGTGACACGACCTAAAGTTGACTTTTGGTCATTGTCGTCAGCAAATAGGAATTTAGGCTTTTCGTACCATTTTCATCATTGTAATTAATTTCTTTTCCAAGGATGTGTTTAATTAACTTTCGATTGTTATTTTAAACTTGTTTTATTATATTATTATATAATTATTATATACTTATTTTAGACCATGAAGAAATTTGTATTCTTGACGCGGAATATTATAAGCCAATTTTCCAAGAAAACCAACAATTTTACACTCTTAAGAATACGAGTATTAGAAATTTGTAAAATGTATTTTATTATCTGTGTATGCAACTCGAAGTTGTAACTTTCTCCTTTAAAACTAAACGAATGACTAAACTAATGTTTGACTCATGCTAAAATAGTAAAAAAGTAATAAAGAATTCATGCCAATTTCCTTATTTTAGTTTTAAAGACGTTTTAACAATTTTATTGTTATGTATTGAAAATTATGTATTGGTGATAAAGTATACTTCACAAGTGTCTCTTGCTGTAAAAAATAGTTTGTCAACACTTTTGTGCTGAATTTTTTGTTACTATTCTGTACCAAAAAAAAAAAATTTTATATTTCTAAAAAGTGCGCTGTACAGCAAGATTAATTAATAATGGTTAAAATACCAAAAATTGCTAATGATTTTCGATGATAAAAATCATTATCTAAATCAACTTTACAGTGAAGTGATTAAAATTCATCTGGTCTATTAAAGAAGAAAGAGTCTAGTTTAATTCGACGAATTGGTGTTGATCGTTATCCTTTGCTTTATGATGATAATCTTTTCATGCCCAGCACCAATCATCTTTCCCTGTCAAATTGTTTCCGATTGGCGGCTCGTCCGTGAGTTGGAATATCTTTCTTAAAAACTGCACGAGATTGCGGTAAGCGGTCAAAGTAAAAAGGACTCTGGCTAAGTCGGATCTTGTGATCATGGGGAAAAGAAAATTGAATGCCAACGGATTTTTATGACTCTTTCAGTGATTGCCGATAGCGTGCAATGATCTTTCGAATCAAATTGATTTTCGTGTGTCACGTATTTTGGACAGTAGCCGAGGACAAAAGTGGCTCCTTTTCTTCATCTGGTTCTTTCTATATATATATATATAACAGCATCAGTATGATTGAAGATATACAAGAGATACCACAAAACCGGACGAGGTGAGATACATCCATACCTTGGTTACTTACGTGCGTAAGAAAGGGGTCTGGCAATAGAGCCATAAACCTTTACAGCTCAGTTCAGCCATTGTTTCGTTCGAATTCGAAACTTCCGTTTGAAAAGCGACGAGTCGTGGCTTCTGCCAGAGACCACGATCATGGCTTCCGTTCGGACATGTTTATCGTAAACTCCCATCCAGAGACATTGTAACTGCTATTTTATAAGTTCTTAAACCACTCATTTTGTATTGTATAAATTTTCCTGTCAAATCTTTTTTAACTTTTGCTCAATGTATAGATATTCCTTTCTTCATGAAGATACTAAACTTCTCACGCTTGTTATTTTGTATTATTTGTAACCTCTTTGTTAAAGAAAGTGGTATTTTTTATTTAGTGTTTGTTAAATTCTTTGTTTGGTTATTTCTTCTGAATGGAAATTGTCGGAAATGGTGAAGCAATATTGAGAGATTCCATTTGGGTTGTATGTGACAATCGGGAGAATGTCAAACAGATGCAGTATCCAAATTGTTAGGTAACTTTGGACTATTGATGGTGGGACCACTCCGAATGATGTTGATGATTAGTGGAATTTGGAAACGACAAATATAAACGGAGACAAATGATTATTAGTATCTAGGCATTGATGTTTAGTATCTAGATGGTGACAGTCAGTATCCCTATATTAGAACTTAATATTCGGACACTTATGTTTAATGTCCATTTTTATCGGTTTCATATAGGGATAAAATAACTGCCTTTTGGGGTAGTGGAACTGCTAATAATTGGTGTGTCATGGTACTAGTTTGATATGATATGGTATTCATGTGGTACGATATGGTTTTTGTGTTGTAGGATGTGGTATGATATGGTATTGGCATTGTATGATTTAGTATGTAATGATATTGGCATTGTATGATGTGTGATATAGTATTGTTGTTGTATGAAGCAGCATCATATAGTATTGTTGTTGTATGAAGTAGCATCATATAGTATTGTTGTTGTATGAAGTGGTATCATATAGTATTGGCGTTTCATGATGTGTTATGATATGGTATATGTGTTATAAGACATGATGATATGGTATTAGTGTGGTATCATATGATATTGGTGTGGTATAATATGGTATTAATATGGTACGGTATTCATATGGTATTAATATACCAAAATTTGTCCAATAGTTTTCCAAGAAATGACAATAAGTCTTCATTTACCTTTCTCATAAAAGAGTTAAGCTACTGAATATATATAAGTGAGATCAACTGAAGTTGCAATTTCAAAAGTGAAACAAGATTTTGAAAATTATAGTTCAATATTTATTTATATATTCATCAGCTCAACTTTCTTATGAGAAAGGTAAATTAAGATTTATTGTCATTTCTTGGAAAACTATTGGAAAAATTTCGGTATATTAATACCATATAAATACCGTACCATATTAATACCATATCATACCACACCAATATCATGTGATACCATACTAATACCATATCATCATGTCTTTCAACACACATACCATATCATAACACATCATAAAACGCCAATACTATATGATACCACTTCATACAACAACAATACTATATGATGATACTCCATACAACAATAATACTATATCATACCACATAATACAATGCCAATATCATATCGTACCACATCTTACAACACAAAAACCATATCATACCTCATCAATACCGTATCATATCACACTAGTACCATACCACACCAATTATTGGCAGTACCACTACCCAAAAAGGTAGTTATATTCACCCTATATTAAACCGAGAAAAATGGACTTTGAAAGAAAGTATTCGAATATTAATTGCTAATATCAATAAATTAACTGTCACCATCTGGACACTAAACATCAATACCTATAGATACCAAACATTCATACCTAGATACCAAACATCAATGCCCAGATACCAAACATCAGTACCAATAGTTCAATAATCATCAGTTCCAATAGTTCACCAATTATCAACACGAACAATTTCCCATCGACTCATCCCTAAAACTCATCATTATCAGAAAATCAATCTCCATATCATTAAAAATAAAACCATTTCTACAAAATGTAACGACTCTCGGGAATCATCTGCTAAAACATTTAAACACAAAGACAGTTCTATTTTCAACAATACGAGTTTCTGATTTAAACTCCAAGAATTATAAATAATATCCCCGCAGGGGTCATTAAGTCTATACACCTTTAGTCAAGATCGATACAATTCATTTCCAGTGAATCAAGCGACAAAATGGTTTAATCACTTATACATAAGAATCCGACTATCGTGCGGGGAGTTATAAGTTTAATTGAACCGCGAGGCTAGAAAGTAGCCGGGACTTTATATAGAAGTGGAGAAAAACGGCATTCGGTGCGGGTATAAAAGTTGAGCAGTGTCAGTGAGTATGAAAGTGAGTGGTATCGGTGAGTGCGTGCGTACATGACCCAACCGGAGTATAATTAGGGAAGAACTTTGGAGCTGACCCCGTCTTTTCTCTTGTGCTACCCTCTCGTGTCTTATAGTATACCTACCGTTCATTATTTATTTGAGCCGCTAGGTCGTTCTCGACTAGCTGGCTGATCGCGGCAGCCTGACTGGCTAATGCGAGTATAATGTAGACGCTTATGTGTAAATGCGATGGTCTACCACCGAAAAGAAAGAGAAGAGAGAGCAGTGAATGAGTGTATATATAATATCTTCGGCTAGCCTTTGTCGGCGTCGTGTTAACTCGGTGATTCATAGTTTCTTCCAGTTTTTTGTACCGGCCTTATACGAATACTCCAAAAAAATCTCATTTGGTCCCTGGCCGTCGCCGACGGAATGAACGTGATATCCCGTGAAACGTCACGATTACCTGTCGCACATTTTTTTTTCAGTTCCGACATTTTCCGAGATTCTTGCACGGGTCGTTGACGGTTTCAAATTTCAGAAGCACACACTAATTATAATTTGGTACTTGAGTCAAGTTCATTAAGGTTTCTTAAAGTTGTCTATGCATATAAGTTTATTTCCTTAAGTACGCTGCACTGCACACATTGCCCAAGACACACACGTGGAAACAAAAATGATTTACAAGCTTACATCTATCTTGTCTATCCTCACCTTTCTCTATCTCTCAAATCGAAAGATACTATCCCCGATTCTCGAGTTTCCTGATAAATCCAACAATGTAGAAGTTTCCGTTTTCCACAAGTTTCTTCGAGCATGAAAACAACTTGAATAATGAAGGGTGTTGCCGTCTTTTAGATTGAAAAACAAGATGAAGAATGCTTCCTTTGAAAATTTTGATAACCTGGCAGATAATAAATGAATTTTCTTTGACTCGTGTGTAATGCAGAGTTCTTGACTTTTCGGGCGAAGCAGCGCCCATGTTTTACATGCAAATCAACCATAGGATAGGCATCTGGCTGCTTGCTCGGTGCCGAGCTTTATGGCAGTGCTAATTGCCGCCAGGAAAGAAAGGTGTTAACTACAACAAAAGGAACCAGAAACAATAAAAAAAAAGGCAACCGCTCTTGAACTCGATTCAATATGGAAGCTCTACCTACAATTTTTTTGTATATATATATATTTACACTAAAATATAAAATTTGTGTTATAATTTATTCATCATTTTATCCAAGTTCACACTCACCCTATATAATTTATAAAGACTGAAAAGTTATATTCTAGAAAATGTCATTATATTCCTGCGTGGAGGAAAGGTTCAATCGCAACACGTAAGATGCTTATGAATGAAAAATGAAGCTAATTCTTGGAAATCAGAGACTCGAGATACACGGGGGAAATTATTCTATTTCTTATTTTCTTTGAAAAGGTTTCGCTCCAAGATTAGCTACACGTATATGTTCAGCATATAAAGCTGGCGTGCGTAAACGAGAAAGCTGCCGTGAGAATGAAGAGTGTTGGGCCTAATCGATTCTAGAGTCATTAGCGAGTTGGACATGATACCTTTACTCGATGTAGACTCTTGCGACGGCCATGTTTGTCCTAGATTAATGTTGCATGGACATGAACTTTGCGCGTGTCATGTGCTTAATTAGACGATTTATACTCAGTGTCCCACCCTGCCAATTCAATGTCTACCGGATTTACATTTTTCTACGATTACCATCGGAGGTGAGGCCAAATATAAACCACGATAATATCCTATTTTTGGGCGTAAATAATTCTCTAATGACCGTCCCTCTTTCAGCGAGAAAATAGAACAACCTAGAAACGGAATTTTGGTTAATTTTATCGAAAAGTGGTAAATTTTGAACCAAGATTTTAAAAGGTTTTCAGCTGGAACAAAGTGCTGACAAAATCTCCTTATTTGGAAATATATCCCTTGTTATATTAAATAATTCATTGATAAAGTCATTGGCATAAAAAAAATAATAAAACGTTTAACTAAGTCAAAATAATGGTTAATGGGATTTGTGAATGGGAGAAAAAAAACGTATTTCTAGAGCTGTCAGGATCGTGGAGATTCGTTAACTGATCAGTATAACAGGCTTGTCTGTCAGCTCGTCACGAGCACGAAACACGATAGAGTCTTTCGAGTTATAGACTAAATAGGAGTATAGTTTTGTTATTTTGTAATGCTCGAGTTATTTTTTAAAAAGGCTTGAAATTTTTTTTTCCGAAAATGACTTCTGATGATGATTATTATCAAAATAATACCAAATCCAAACATTTAGGGCAAATTTTAGGAATATTATTTTCGGTTTAACGATAGATAGTTTTGAATCAGCTGAACCGATTGGAGACAAATCTCCGGATTGGTGTGACTTAACCGCAGCGATCGTTAAGGGGTCACCGACTCTGTTACTAATCTTAAATTTACCAAACGTTTCACTACCTAAATCTTCTATCGCTTTTACCTATTGAATTATACACGATACTTTTTGGTAAAAGCGTTCATCGACTTCGAATATTCACTAGAAGAAAATTTTTATTATTACATTTACTAAAATTGCGTTGAATATTTCAATATTCCGAAGTATTTTGTTTAAGATGTATTATAAATCCATATTTATGTAGAACACGATTAATTATTAATAGGATTAAAGGTCAGGTTTAAGAATAAACTTTGAAATGAAAGATAATTGAAGATAATTTATCTATATATTACTTATGGATAAGGATGGGAGAGGATAAAGAACTAGTCCGACGTCAATATTAATCCATTATTTGTGAATTAAAGTAGAATGCCTAGTTTACGTTGCACATCGTTATGGCTGAGAGTGCCAATCGTTAAACTTAGCAACCGTGGCTTAATTAAAACTGTTAATTTGAGATGACTAATTCATTTAGCCGATCGGATTCCACTACCACGCAGGAGTTAACTGAGTTAGCGAATTATCTTTGACATTGTGAAAAAAATTTAGACTCTTGTTAGGCCTAATATCGATTTTTGTTCGCTAGAAATATTATATTCTTTTTTAAATTTAAAAAAAAAAACTTAGTGAAAGATAATAATAATCTCGTCTCTGATAATAAAATTCATCTTTTGTCTTTTTCCCGTAACCATCATTTTAAAAGTTTAGTATTACAGAAAAGTTTCAGTATTCGCCTTTGGTAATCTGAAACATAGTATATTTCTGCTTCATGTACATATTTACTGGAATAAAGGTAGGAAATGATTTAGAATTTCTGAGGTTAACGAGTCTTAAGCCCGAGCAATGCAGCAATAACGAGATATCGAACAAGCCACAAGATATCAAATTTCCCCCTTAAAGACCGGCAACAACGGGGTTGGAGAGGCGAAGAAAGCTTTTAGTTAACTTGGATGTATATTTGAGTGCACATCCAGCACACACGATCCTCATTACGCTCTTCGGCTACACGTCGATCGTTAAAACCTATCCGCGATATTATATATCAGCATCGTTAGTTTTTCTCTATTAATATTTTCCACTTTTATGATTCATCTGAGAAAAAAGGGCACTGTTAAAGTTTTAAAATTGTTAACAAACAGAAATTTTTGTTCGGTGTATAAATGTTTTATTTTTGACTTAACTTGAATTGCAATATTTAAAATTAATTAATAAATAAATAATTGAATAAAAATTAATAAATAGCTCATTTTTAATCGTTCTGGCTGTTGAAATCTTTTTTCTAGATAATCTAGTGGAAAATAAAAAGAGAAAGAGTTAATTTTTTTGGAGGAATTGTTTAAATACTTGCGAATTAAAAACTTACCCCGCTTGATGGTGATTGGAAAATGTGTCAAAAAATGTGTCTTCACTTAAACGGTACAGGAACATTGTCTTTTCAGGTTTTAAAAAAACAACTATAAACTTAAATAAGAAAAAAAGCTTACCTCTGCTTGTGGATTGATATTCAACTCTTTTATAAACTTCTTTTAAAACTCAGTTTTCAGGTAAATCTGCAACACACAACATATTAAAAATATAATTTTTTTTGCATTTCATTATAATTTTAGTAATTTTGCAATATCATAATTATACACCCAGGCTTTAATTTTAAAATAAAAAATGTCATCACTTATTCTTAAATTTCAAATGAGTTGAGTCCTTCTTATTTTTTTTCCAAATTTTGACAAAATGATAATTCTTTATCAGGAAACAATTATTGTGTCAATTTTCAGTGCTTCTCACAAGCCAGACCTTTCAACACTTCGAATACAACTTTCGTGCCGTAATTGGCACCAAACAAAATTGCGTTTTAAAGGTTTTACAAATAACTGACTTATAAAGTTGTTTACCAATTTGGTTTTTGACTTGCAATCATTAGAATATCAAATTTTTATAATTTCTTCAACCTTCCTACTTTAAAATCGCTTATACTAGAGAGGTGTCCAATTTGGGAAGCTAAATTATAGGTTAAGGTGATCTAATAACAGAGTCCATTCGTTGAAAGGAATTTTGAAGGTATCAGTGGTTGTAAATATAAAAGGATATTTTTCAAACATATTTTTGCTATTCCCAAGTACCAAAATCTCGGATTCTTTTGTCAAGAATGACATCAAAAGTGGTTCAAGAAAATTCAGTTTTATTATTTTAAAAAAATAGTTGTAGGGAAAGAAACTGATTGTGGTTATTTATAAAGAAAAATTTTAAAGTTCTACTGTCTTTAGATATTTATTTTAACCTCAAAATTATCAAATGTCCATATGACTTTATTGGTTTTTACAATTTATGTGTTTTAAAAAACGTATTTGTATGATATTGTTAAATTGTTTATATTTATATGTATTCAATAATTTAAGTCTCACAAATTAAACACACTTAACTCTACTTTTTAAAAAAGCAACGAGTTATCATGAAAAGATAAAATATTCACCTGGTGACGCTTTATTTTGGTCTATTCGTTGAGGTTATGTTGTGACTTCGGTATATATCTTTTTGCGAGGATTTTTTAAGCAATCGGATTCTTTTTCGGATTTTTTAATCAACACAGGAACTAGTATAAAACAACGCGAAAATGATTGACTTATTATACTGAAAACGATGAACAACAAAAATCAACGAGAAGAATCAGTGAGTTTAATTTGATACTGAAACAGTGACGGTGGCGCCACCGAACAGCGAGTTTCTTGATTACTTTTAGCGCCACTTTCAAATTCCTTGAAAAATGTTAAATTGGAAAAGTATTAAAAAAACGATGTTGATACAGAAACCAGTTATTATTATATGGTGAAATTAATAATATAAGTAGCATGTCTTGATAAAAATTTAATTTTCCAAAACACCCAAATAATTAGGGGTATTAATACTTTATAACGAACGACTTTTTAAAGTAATATGATTTTTGCTGTTAAAAATTTTAAAGGTCATGAACGCGAACCCTAAGGCAGTTTTTGAAATTCAAAATGGCGGATTCAAAATGGTGGAAAAAATCCAGTTAACAAAATTTCCTAATAGAAACTCGTTATTCGGATATTGTGATCGCTAATAACTAAATAATATTATGCTAGATTTCAAAAATTCAAAATGGCCGATCCAATGCTAAATTTTAATTTAAAAAATTAACAATTTTGAGACTCGTGCGGAAATTCTCTTGGGCTAAATTATTTTTTAAAGTGACTATAAAGTGAGAAGGGTTAAAAGCCCTCGGATTATCGATCTGAGCACTCCCTCCTCAGAGGACGTGCAGTGCTTGGAAACAAACGAGCGCTCGCGTCAGTGCTGACGTGAAAATGAGCTTTTCCCTGGTATTGGGAGGGGTTGTCGCGGTGGCGTAGTCTGTGTCGGTGACAAGAGGGCGTGAGTCGGGAGAAACGAGCAACTCGGGTGGGATCCGTTTTGTCGTGGGAAATCGGCTGGAAAATAGGAAACCCAGCGGCCCGGTGACAAATGGTTGATCCCGGGCAACTTTGCGCCCGTTACCCGCTGGCATTTTGCACTAGGTACCTAAACTCATTGTCGGCCAGGATTAACCAGGGTAAATAGCGAACTTTACACGCAATTCAAAACATACTTATTCTCTTGAAGAAAATTTTTATTTTTTTTATCAGGAGAATACATTTTTCATGAAATTGACACAATTTGAGGTTAAAAACCAAATTAATTTGAATTAAAATAATAAAAAATAAACTTTTTTAGACATGTGCATCTTGACAAGAAGACGTTTAGTGAGGATTTAAAGAAGATTATTTTTAACCAGATTGTAAACTTTGATGATCTGCGATCACAGAAAATAAAGATGGCATGAAACTATCAAATCACGCTAGAGAGGAAACTGTATGTTTGATGCTGTGTACGCACCTTAATGGTTGCTACGCTGTAAATTTTTTTTGAAATTTCAGACTATATAAGAAATCAGGCAATATCGTCACTATTTGCTCGTCATTTATCGAGTCCAACCGTGAAAATCAGTTTATTGACAATTTGGAATTCTTTTTATTAAATTGAAAAAGTGTTTATTGAACAATATTAAAAAAAGAAAATTGTTATTGAAAATTGGGAAATTAGCAAATTAGAAAAATTGGTAATCTGGTAAATTGAGAAATTGGAGAATTTTCCATTGGAAAATTGTCGAGTTGGAAAATTGGAAAAGTGCTCGGAAAAGTGGTTATTGGGAAAATTGGGAAATTAGATAATTGTTTCAACTGGTCAATTGAGGAATTGGAAATTTGGTTATTGGGAAATTGGCAAAGTAAACAAATTGGAATATTATCAAAGTAAAACAATTGGAAAATTAGCAAATTAGAAAAATTGATAAACTGGTAAATTAAGAAACTGGAGATTTGTTTATTGGGAAATTGGCAAAATAAAAATATTCGAAAATTGAAAAATTATAAAAATTGGAAAACTGGCAAATTGGCAAAGTAAAACAATTGGTAAATTGGAAAATAGCAAATTGGGAAAATGAATAAACTGGTAAATTAAGAAAGTGGATATTTGTTTGGTGGGGAATTGGCAAAGTAAAAACATTGAAAAATTGGTAAAGTAAAACAATTGGTAAATCGGAAAATAGCAAATTAGGAAAATTAATTAACTGGTAAATTAAGAAAGTGGAGAATTGTTTATTGGGAAATTGGCAAAGTAAAAACATTGGAAAATTGAAAAATTATAAAAATTGGAAAACTGGCAAATTGGCAAAGTAAAACAATTGGTAAATTGGAAAATAGCAAATTGGGAAAATTAATAAACTGGTAAATTAAGAAAGTGGATATTTGTTTGGTGGGGAATTGGCAAAGTAAAAACATTGAAAAATTGGTAAAGTAAAACAATTGGTAAATCGGAAAATAGCAAATTGGGAAAATGAATAAACTGGTAAATTAAGAAAGTGGATATTTGTTTGGTGGGGAATTGGCAAAGTAAAAACATTGAAAAATTGGTAAAGTAAAACAATTGGTAAATCGGAAAATAGCAAATTAGGAAAATTAATTAACTGGTAAATTAAGAAAGTGGAGAATTGTTTATTGGGAAATTGGCAAAGTAAAAACATTGGAAAATTGAAAAATAAGAAAAATTAGTAAACTTGTAAATTGAAAAATTGGAGAATTAGAAAATTGGAAAATTCGACAATTGTTTAAACTGGTAAATTAAGAAGTTGGAAAATTGGTTAGTGGAAAATCGGCAAAGTAAAAAAATTGTAAAACTGGAAAATTGAAAAAATTGGTAAACTTGTAAATTAAGAAATAGGAAATTTTGTTTTTAGAAAATTGGCAAATTATAAATTTGGAAAAGTTGTTTTTGTAAAACTAGAGAAATTGGCAAATTAGAAATTTGAGAAATAGGAAATTTTGTTATTGGAAAATTTGAAAAGTTGTTATTGTAAAATTGGAGAAATTGGCAAATTAGAAAATTGTTTAAAGTTATAAATTGAAAAATTAGGGTAATTAGTAAATTGGCAAAGTAATAAAACCGGAAAATTAGCAGATTAGAAAAATTGTTAAGATGTTAATTTGAGAAATAGGAAATTTTGTTATTGGAAAATTGGAAAAGTTGTTATTGTAAAATTAGAGAATTTGGTAAATTCGCAAATTAGAAAATTGTTTAAAGTTGTAAATTGAAAAATTAGGGTAATTAGTAAATTGGCAAAGTAAAACAATTGGAAAATTGGTAATCTCATAAATTGAGAAATAGGAAATTTTATTATTTGAAAATTATAAAAGTTGTTATTGTAAAATTTGAGAAATTAGTAAATTGGCAAATTAGAAAATTGTTTAAACTTGTAAATTGAGAAATTGGGGTAATTAGTAAATTTGCAAAGTAAAAAAATTGGAAAATTAGCAGATTAGAAAAATGGGTAAGCTGGTAATTTGAGAAATTGGTGATTTTATTATTGTAAAATTGACAAATTAGAAAAATTTTTAAACTGGTAAATTGAGAAATTGGAAATTTAGTTATTGGAAAATTGGCAAAGTAAAAAAAATTGGTAAACTGGTAAATTAAGAAATTGGAGATTTCTTCATTTTGAAATTGGTAAATTGGAAAATTGTAAAGTAATAAAGTATACATTTGGACAATTAGAAAATAAAGATTTTAAAACGATACTTTATTTTAGGGCGCTTTCAAAATTCTTGTTTCTTATAAAATTGTTCGATTTCCCAAAGTTTTCGAAATTTTTTAAATTAAGTGCAAATATTTTTTTTCCTGAATGCTAAACATATCTAAAGACTTAGAAAATTCTTTTGAATTTAGGTACGAAATTCAATCATCGGAAGAATTTCGATGGTTTTCGATTTAAGTGTTAAATATTCTTTCTAATGAAGAAAAATGTAATTTAATTAAGTTATTTATCTCATTAATTTATAAAAAATAATAAAATTATTGCGAACAAGTTTAAAATTTTTAAATATTAATTTTTAATAGCAAAAATTTTTATTTACGAAAAAAAGTACATATTCATTGATTAACTTGTTTAAAGTGTTTTATTTATTAAAATTAACAAAAATTTAATTATACAATAAAAATCGTACTAAAAGATAGTTAGATAGTATAAACATAGTTTAGAGCAAGTTTGTATTTTTTAAATTCATAATTTTAATAATTTTAATGAATAAAATGCTTTGAAGAAATTTATCATTTTATTAGTATTAAATTCATTGATATTATTTTTCATTTTAATTTCTTGTTAAACTGGGATTACATTTAAAAATTTTTATTTTATTTTGTCTAATTAGTTTTCCTAAAGTTAATTCTATCATACACAATTATGTTGGGACAAGAAAAAAATTAGTTTTGTTAATATATTACACTGGTAATACTTATTTAATTAATTTACTAACAATTAGCTAATAATTATTGCTACTAAATTTAACTTACGTTAATTAAACTTTTGTTCAATTCGAATATTATTTCATTTCAATAGAATATTTTCTATTTTGTTAAGATTCTAGATTCTTAAAATATTCTTGCAAAAAGAATAATTATTAAAAATAATGTTTACTAAATTCTTTTTACACGTCATTTTGTCCAGATGACAAAAAAAGATCTTTTTTTTTATATTTATAAATAGAGCTCAATTTTTATTCGTTTTAAAGTGATCGTAAGATTAAAAAAATGCTTTTTGATTATTAGTCTCTCTTATTTCTTATTCGCTATCCCATTCTATAAAAAATTATATCATCCAAAGAATAGTTAAGGTTAATCAATAAGATATAAGATAATTATTATAGAGACTTGTTCTGTGAAACTAGTGAGGGAATAGTAAGCGTTCATAGCTGCTTTGTGTGCTCTGAATTATTTACCGATAGTGTAATTATCGTTGGTATAAATTGTTAATGTTCACTTGTCTTGGCAGACAATATGAGAAAATATTTACCGCTCTTAATAAAAACTGAAATTTAAAACTTAATAGATTTATTATTAATTTTAAATTAAGTTTAAAAATTAAAGTGACATATTAAATCTAAAAATGTTTATGATAAAATCGAGGATAAAATGTAATTCCTGCTGGTTATAAGCGATAAAACTTTATTAATATCCTAAAATATGAAATTTCACCAAAATGCAACTTTTCACTATTTTGATATCCGCGCATCGCAAATGGTTATGTTTCATTGCAGAAATGATAAAAGCATCGTTTAATACTGGAAGCTGGATTAAAATTGCTGGAACTTTATCAACCGAATCAGTGCGTTGATTCGCTCCAAGTGTCATGAATCGAGCCATTTATTTTACAGGCTTCGTTCCATTGTGTTGTGGGACAGAAGAGACATTTTGTGAGATTTATATAGGAGGCTTTAAGGGCAATCGTATTTTTTGCCATCGCCTATTGCAATCACACTTTGTTCAAAAAGTAACAATGATTCTTTCAAGAAATTATATGTTGTCGGAAATTTAATATTATCCATTTAAATTTCAATTTTTATAACCTTAATAACCATTTCTCATCAACGATTATCAAATTATCCTATATTGTTGTTCGTTTAGCAATCACAATTAACACCAATTACACGAAATAATTGCGTGAATTACCTATACTAAATAACTCATCGTGTAAAAAAGTACGAGAAAAAGAAGGAAGTATTTAAGAATTGATTAGAAATCATCTCAATAAAGTCCTCTAACTAATTCACCTTGTCCGTGATAATTGTTCCGCTCTAATAATTCCCCGAGTGGATTACAAAATGCTTTCACAGATTTCAACTTTTCTGTATCAGTTCTCAGTCTATTTTATATCATCCATCAATTTGACGATGCTAATGACTGTTATTAGAAGTTGTCTCGTTGTCATTAGTCTATCAGCGTGTAAGTAACAAATTTTCATGCAAAATAACTAGTTAAGCTTGCATAGGAATATTTTCTTGATGCATTAATGATGAATCACTGAAATCCAGTTAGTGTAGAAAACACTCTGTGAGAATATAGGTCAGTTTTTGCCATCATACAGAAAGCCACTAACTATCTTTATAATGTTATAATCGTCGATGCATAATTCAACTCTTGGATTATAAGATTAACATTCATTACCTATACTACTGATTTTTCGGAGTTTTTTTCTCTTTTCACAGGCACACCTTTTTTCAAAACAATATCTCCTCTGTTAAGTTGCTGTAAATCCAGTTCAGTAATTAAGAAGGATTATTACGAAACGCCGACTTTTAACTGATGTTTGATGGTTCTTATTACCTAATCAAATGCGTTAATAACATCCTGTAGATGTACCATACAATTTATGCATCTCTTTGCCTTCCAGCTTTAATTAACCGTCTGATCCTTTTCCAATTAACGTCAAATGTTTATAATCGAATTAGTTACTAGCGCCACTTTTATTTACATAATTCGGTCAAGTGCTTTTCAGTATACCGTTAGATAGTTTTTTTGGTGCAAATGTTTCATGGATATTGCTTAAATATTTCAGAAATAGCAGGAGATGACTTTAAAGTCACAACAATTAGATCGAGTTTCTATCATTTAAAGACCCTTTCTACTATTCTTTAAAGGATGTTTATACTTCATCCAGTTAATATAAATTGTAGTACCACATAAAGTTTACCTCTTACAAAAAGAAATATAATTAAATACATTAGTTGTAAATTTGAGGTTATGTTATAAAGTCTAGGGGGAAAATATAGTTGTAGTTAATTAGGAAAAAAACAAGTCTGGGGTTTGTTTTACTTTGTCGCATCTCGTGACACCAACTTGATATTTAGTCACGCCAGTCTGGGTTTTTCAATCCGTGCTTTATGGCCCTCACAGACCCTATGGATTCCTCAGTCACACGCGGAGAAAGAATCCCCTCGTAGCGGTGTTAAACGAGAGCGATAAAACGGAAAATTGCTGAATTCTTGGGGAATAATTAAACGAGTCCCATTCCCGGTTTCCCGATATCATTTCCCCCTTCTGCTCCTTTGACCTCCGTTACCCTCTTTGGTGTCGCGAACCCTAAATTCGCTTTCACTTCACTCCTCCCGTTCAACCCCAGGACCGATTTAACGTGCGTTACAAATCGGATGTGCGCGCAAAGATTAATCGCGGTCTCCTAGTGTTTATGTGATTGCAAATTAGAGGGGAAAGGAGCGAGAGAGACCTCATTCTTAAGCTAATAGTACTGAAAAGAGAGGGAGAGAGATAGATATATATATATAGAAAGATAGAGAGAGAGAGAGAAAGAAAGAAAAACATACAAAATTAGGGGGAGAAACAGTGCCAAAAGAGGAAAAGATCCAGAAAGTACGATTGATAAAAAAAACAAGGGTGTAAGGATGAAAGGAGAAATGGTGAGGCTGAAAAGAAGGGGAACTTTGATTTTGAAGCCGGTGGGCGAGAGACACGATAAGCTAGGATAATCGCATGAAACGATTTACTCTCTTCACGGCCGATTAGGTCTACAATCTGTTGACTATGAGGGCGACAGCAAAAACAACCTATGAACGAGCGTGTTTCGTGTCACTAGTCATCCTACGCTAGACGTAACTTGATCGAAGACTTTAATCACCGGAACAACTGATTCTATTTTCATTTTATTGATTGTTTAACTAAACTGAATAGTTGAGAAATTTTTTTTATGGATAACGCAGCCTGTCGAAAATTTTCAATCGCAGTTTTCGAGGCATAGCATTCTCAGTTAAAAGAAGTTCATTCTTAAATATTATAACCACGAAAAGCATTTGCAGTATTTTTTTGATTTGGAATATGATGATTGCGAGCGCTAGAAATGAGTGTTTTCATCTGGATCTTGAACCAGTACAATTACAGATTTGCTTAGGCACTGACAATTTATGCAAAAAACTCTTAGAAATGTTTTAGGATCGTTTTATTATGATAACCAACACTGATTTTTTAACCCTCTTAAAAGCTTTTGTACCTTCCTAAAACTATTTTGATCTTTGTTGGTATCAATAGATGTGGTCATCTGCCAAAAAAAAACTACTTAGCGCTACTGATGCTTATTTGGTTTTCTACCTAAGTTTCTATAAACTAACTTCCTACTTATCATAGCGGCTTTATTGATTCCCGAAACTGTTTTGATTATTTGTGCGGTATCAATCGATGTGTCCATCTGCCAAAAATCACTACTTAGCGCTTTTACTCATCTACTTTTCTACCTAACTGTCTATTAACTAACTACCTACTTACCTTAGAGCTTATTATACCATACCAAAACTATTTAGATTCATTGTGTGGTATCAATCGATGTGTCCATCTGCCCAAAATCATTACATACCGATCTTCCTTCTCTAGTTATCAACCCAACTTTCTATTAAATAACTTCCTACTTACTTTAGAAGCTTCTGCCCCTTCCCAAAACTATTTTAATCTTTGGTTGGTATCAATTGGTTTGGTCATCTGACGAAAAACACTCCTTAACGTTATTGCTCTTTTTGTTTTCTACCTAACATCCTAAACACTAAAATCCTACCTACCTTAGAGGCTTCTGTAGCTTTATAAAACTGTTTTGATTCTTAATGCGGTATCAATCGATGTGGTCATCAGCCACAAAAACTATTTTTATCTTTAGTTGGTCTCAATCAATATGGTCATCTGCCAAAAACGCTACTTATGGCTGCGGCCTATTTGGTTTCCTACTTAACTTTCTATTAACAAAAATCTTACCTACCTTAGAGGCTTCTGTAGCTTTTTAAAACTGTTTTGACCCCTAATGCTGTAGCAATCGATGTGGTCCTCTGACAAAAATCACTATTTAGCGCTTTTACTCATCTAGTTTTCGACCTAGCTTTCTTTTAACTAACTTCCTACTCACCTTAGAAGTTTTTTTACCATACCAAAACTATTTTCATCTTTGGTTGGTATCAATCGATGTGGTCATCTGCCAAAAAACACTATTTAGCGCTACTGCTCATTTAGTTTCCTACTTAAGTCTCTATAAACTAACTTCCTACTTATCATAGCGGCTTTTCTGATTCCCGAAACTGTTTTGATTCTTTGTGCGGTATCAATCGATGTGTCCATCTGCCAAAAATCACTATTTAGCGCTATTCCTCCTCTAGTTATCAACCCAACTTTCTATTAAATAACTTCCTACTTACCTTAGAAGTTTCTGCCCCTTCGCAAAACTATTTTAATCTTTGGTTGGTATCAATTGGTTTGGTCATCTGACGAAAAACACTCCTTAGTGTTATTGCTTTTTTGGTTTTCTACCTAACATCCTAATAACTAAAATCCTACCTACCTTAGAGGCTTCTGTAGCTTTATAAAACTGTCTTGATTCTTAATGCGGTATCAATCGATGTGGTCATCAGCCACAAAAACTATTTTTATCTTTAGTTGGTCTCAATCAATATGGTCATCTGCCAAAAGCGCTACTTATGGCTACGGCCTATTTGGTTTCCTACTTAACTTTCTATTAACAAAAATCTTACCTACCTTAGAGGCTTCTTTAGCTATTTAAAACTGTTTTGACCCCTAATGCTGTAACAATCGATGTGGTCCTCTGACAAAAATCCCTATTTAGCGCTTTTACTCATCTAGTTTTCGACCTAGCTTTCTTTTAACTAACTTCCTACTCACCTTAGAAGTTTTTTTACCATACCAAAACTATTTTCATCTTTGGTTGGTATCAATCGATGTGGTCATCTGCCAAAAAACACTATTTGGCGCTACTGCTCATTTGTCTTCCTACTTTAGTTTCTATAAACTAACTTCCTACCTACCTTAGAGGATTCTTCAGCTTCCTACAACTTTTTTGATTTTTAATGCAGCAACAATCGATGTGGTCATCTGCCAAAAAACACTACTTAGCGCTACTGATCATTAGGCTTCCTACTTAACTTTCTATAAACTATAACTTTCTACTTACCATAGAGCCTTTTCTTAGAGTTCTTTTTCTAAAACTGTTTTGATTCCTAATGCAGTATCAATCGATGTGTCCATCTCCTAAAAATTGCTACATAACACTTTTTTTTATCGAGTTTTCTACCGAATTTCCCATAAACTTACTTTCCACTTACTTTAAATAAAATTTTTAGCTAACTCCAATGTGTAAACAATCATCTTTAGACGATATTAGAATGATTTTAATTCAAATAGGAAAATGTTTTCCTCTGCACTTTTTTCAAAAATAAAAATTTGTTGGCTCTGTCAAAAAAGCAGAAATAAGTTGTAATACGTTTCACAATGCTTTCTGATATCCGTAAACAATCTTCTGTTTTAAAATTGAACTATTTTCACGATGCTAACAAGGATTGTCAATTCCACTTAAGATCATCATCCTAACGCTTAAGTCAGAATCCAAATAGGCAACGAGGAAAAGAATGTTGTAAAGGCTCAAAACGTGAGATCGGTAGAATGAAGCTCTTGCGGCACCTTTGAGGGTTTGTCGTAAGCCCGTTTCTCGGCTCTCTAACGCTCTGTTTCTTTTTTCGTATGCTCGCTCCTCGCACCCACCGATTTACTGACGCCTTGGGCTAATCTTCATTGACGGGCCTAATTTGGACGTTCGTGCAGATCCTGATAATCCGTCCAATTCGCAAGATGATCGTCGATCGGCTACCGTTCACCAAACCCCTTGTAAAACATCGCCTTTGACACCAAACACTTTTACGAATTCTCGAATGATAATTAAAACAGGTTTCAAACTACAAATAACTGCTTCATATATTTCTCGAGGAGAAAGGAAATTATCAGATGAAGGAGAACTTGCGTCTTTTTGACAACTGGTATATACTTGTGTGTATACATATATTGAATAACTTTATCTAAAGTAGGCATTATAGGTCCCATTCATGGTCCTCAAGAAATTGGATTAGTGTATTGATTGGGTAAGATACCTGACTTTTAAATTATGCCCGACCACCTACCTATCTAATTTTAATATCAGTAATCAATTATCCATGGTGTGCATTCCACAATATTTCCAGCAAACTATTTCATTTCACAGACTTATGTCCCTGTGATTAATTTACATATTTTTCTTTCCTCGATCTTTTTCAAATGAACGGTTGCGACAAGCAATTTGTGGCGATTATTTATGGATACATTTATTGTAATAAATGTAAATAATAGATATTGGAACAGATTAGAAATATTTAACTGCTTACCACTAACTTGAATTTGAAATGTAATAAAATGTTCATTTGGAATATGAACTGTAAAATTTTCTGCAAAATGTCTAAACAATCTCGCTAACAACATGTGCGAATTACAAAAAGGGTAGCAAATGTGTCATTCGAGATACATGTTAGCATTTCAACCCTTTGAACTGACAAGTGCAACTCTTGATTGATATATTAATCATCTGTGACTTCTTGTGAGGCAGGCAATGTTCTCAAGGCCGCTCTTATAACTTACGAGCAGCTTCGTTGTGGCTAAATTACGCCTAATGAAAACAAACTAAAATCGTAAACGCCGTCTAGTTGGTTGCGAGTACCGGGAAAGATGTCTTAAGACCAATAGAAGGGGTTTGAAGTAGGAGGGAAATGGGGCGGAGTCTAAATTTGTATTCATCGGAGCGCATTTTGCGTGCATGCGTGTAACGCGCGTTACAATTTATACATGTGTGTCGACCCGTTGCGTTTTAACTAAAATTCCTCGCAAGCTGGGAGGAATTAAGTTGTTTTGCTACATCCTATGTGTGAAGAGAGATTTGCAGCCGGTAAACGTAACATCATGTTCTCTCGCGCTAATAACTATTTGAAAACTCGATTCGTATGGTACGTTAAAGGAGAAAATTTTAGTACTCGGATCTTAATTTGAAATGAAATAATTCATTGTAAATTAATGGAATTTGAAAGAACGGAATTTAGTTGATTTAGGGAATTAATAGAAGACGTTTACCATCTTCGTGTTGGTACTATCTCGATAGTAATAATTGACATGTGAGTGGTTATAATTACCATATGGATGACAATAATTACCATGTGGATTGTAACAATTATCATGTGGGTTGTAAAAATTACCATATGGATGGTAACGATTACTATCTGGAAGATAACAATTGTTATAGGGATCCTAATAATTACCATGTGGGGGTTTACAATTGACATTGAGATCCTAAAAATTACATTGCGGAACTTAACAATTTCCATAGGTAGGCTAACAATTATCATGTTGAATGTATAACAATTGACGTATTGTTGATAACAATTAATATGTAGAATTGTAGATGCAAACAATTACCATGTGGTTGCTAAGAATCATCATATCGGTAGTAACAATTACCATATGGATGTCAACGATGGGCATACGGATGGTAACAATTATTATTTGCTAGATAAAAATTGCCATAGGGATCCTAAAAATTACCACGTGGTAGTTAAAAAATTAACAAATTTATGGTAACAATTATCCTTTGGTTGCTAATAATTATCCTGTGGGTAACAACAATTACCATACGGATATAAAAAATTGGCACGTGGATAGTAAGAATTACCATATGGATGTCAACTATTGGTATTCTGATTGTAACAATTACTATTTGGAAAATAAAAATTGCCATAGGGATCCTAACAATTACCATGTTGAAGTTAACAATTATTATTGAGATCCTTAAAAGTACTTTGTAGTTGGAAACAATTATCGTGTTGGTTACAACAATTACCATATGGATATAAAAAATTGGCACATGGATAGTAATTTACCATATGGATGTCAACAATTGGTATTCTGATTTTAACAATTACTATTTGGAAGATAGAAATTGCCATAGGGACCCTAACAATTACCATGTTGAAGTTAACAATTACCATTGGGATCCTTAAAATTACCTTGTGGTTGCTAACAATTATCTTATGGAAAACAACAATTACCATATGCATATTAAAAATTGGTGAGTGGATGGTAACAATTACTTTCTGGAAAATAAGAATTGCCATAGGAATCTTAACAGTTACCATGTGGTTGATAACAATCATCATATGGGTAGTAACAATTACTATATGGATGTCAATAATGTCATGCGTATGGTAACAATTATTATTTTGAAGATAAAAATTGCTACAGGGATCCTAACAATTACCACGTGGATGTTAGAAAAATGACATATTAATGGTAATAATCATCCTGTGGTTGCTAACAATTATCCATATGGTAACAACAATTACCATATGGATGCTTATCTTGCGTTTGCTAAATTGACAAAAACGAATCGAATAAAGTAAAGAAAATAAAAAGAAGAGGATGTAAAAAATATTAAAAGAAACAAAAAGTTGATTAAAAAAAAAATAATAAGCATTGGAGAAAATGCTTTAAACAATGTAAGAACGGATTTAAAAGAAACAAGATATAAAGAAACTAAAGTCAAGCTTGAAAAAAAAGTTTGAGAAAAAAGAGTAATATCTTTAGATAATTTAAGGTTAATAGACATCTGTTTGCGTCAAGTTTATATCTCGAATGAAGTTGACATAATAATGACGAGGAAGTGAAATGATATTTTAATGACTTGGCCGACTCGAAGCATCCTGTATCCCAACAACTTCGGATAATGGACCTTGGATTTTACAGTTTTGGTCTTCGTTTGACAAGTGGAAAAGAACTGCTTCAAATGCTAACGTACCGAAGCAGAAATAATCTTTTACCAGAAATGTTTCAGCTGATTCACGATCGTAAAGGTGTTTGCAGTGGGATTTTTTTTCAACACCTAATCACAGGCGTTATTTTATAAACCTCTTTCGATTTCAATCTAATCAAACATCTTATCAAAGATAACTTAACTTCGAAACTGTCTTCTAACTTTCAATAAGTTGTCTGTTCGTTAGGACAGGATGAGAGTTAAAAGCGATTAGTAAAATGAAACAGCAAGTTTGAGTTTTAGTTTAGATTCGCTGCGATTAGACACGCATGTGATCAGGGTGTCCAGTCTCTTGGAAATCGGACACCTGCTAATGTGGAAGATTCAATTTTCTTGGGGAGAGGTGTAATCGAATGGAAGCTTGAACGCGAGGAAATTGAAATTGTTTCGGACCGAGTTTAGACGCGGTAGGGACGCTTGTCCCAAGAGTACGTGAATGTTTTGTGCTTTAATGGACCAGATAAGTCATTGACTACCGTTCGACTTTCTCGGCTCACTTAATCAATGACTACGGTAAACTCCAATTTTTTGCTCCTTCAACACGTGACAATTGAAATGAGTGGAGAAATTTTGCTCTCTCTATTAAAAAAAGTAAAAAAAAACCTTAAGACTCTTTTGACTCGAATTAATTCTAGTTAACGAAACTACCAACTTCATCAGAAACTTAACAAATGCTGATAGTCACTCACTGTCATAATACAATGTATACTAACTGTTTCATAGCGTGACACAAGAGTATAAACGCTATTTTAATGATTTCCGTCATCTCATTGTTACTCTTTTTCAATAATGCAATACTTCTCACCTTGACAATCGAGACAGAGCTAAACATTTGTCAAGGTGAAGAGAATAAATGAAATAGGTAAACTATCATTAAATGAAAACATTTGAGATAATAGAAACAGATTAGGGGATAATTTGAAGATTAAACCAGGAACTTAAAATAATAAACAAAATGCTTAGGACAGCAGACAGAAAATGTCAGAGACTTCCAGGGATGAAAGAGGCGGGATATCGAGCGAATAAAGGCTTGTGAGCCAGGCGACACGGCGTAAAATGAAATAAAGAGCGGTTAGGAGCAAGAAAGAGAGGGTGAAGACGATTTGTTCCGGGGGAAGAGATGAAGCATCGGGATCAGTGGCGGTCCACCTTTGTCGCCGTGCCGGTATTCGCGGAAAATAAACGAATTAAAATTGTGTTTAAGTAATGCCTGTTGATACAGCTGTCTTTGTGTTGAACTCTACCATCATCCGTAAAGGCTTATATCCGAACAGTTTCAGCACTACACAATTAATCGCCGTGGATTTAGAAGGTGCTTCACTGATTTCTGTCAATGGTTGCTAGGTTTTTAGTTGAATTCATCAGGTTCAATGCTTAAATTACTTTGCGCTGATTTGCATTTTGATTTCTAGGTAGATTTTTAATGTGTATTTTTATTAAATCTACAACTTTTGTCTAAACCACTTTTTGAAATTTGGAATATTTGATGAGATAGTGATTTTCGAAGTTTGCCTACTCTTGTGGATGAAACCTCATGAAACTTTTTTTTTCTTATAGCTGCTTCATTAACTTTCTGCTCACTTACTTTTTGTTTACCTTTGAAGCTTTGGTCCATTTTTAAAACTGTTTTGATCCTTGGAGTGGTATCAATCGATGTGTCCATCTGCCAAAAATCACTACATAGCGCTTTTTCTTATCTACTTTTTATCCTAACTTTCTATTAACTAACTTCCTACTTCCCAGAAGTTGTAAGCCAGCATACTCCAGCTTACTTAGATGCTATTGTACCTTCCTAAAACTATTTAGATCTTTGGTTGGTGTAAATCGATGTGGTCATCTGTCAAAAACACTTCTTAGCGCTTCTGCTCAGTTGGTTTCCTATTTAAGTTTCTATAAACTAACTTCCTACTAACCTTAGAAGCTTCCGTACCTTCTCAAAAATATTTTAATCTTTGGTTGGGATCAATCGATGTGGGCATCTGCCAAAAATTACTACTTAGCGCTTTTACTCATCTACTTTTCATCCTAACTTTCTATTAACTAACTTACTATTTCCCTAAGAAGCTTTTGGACCTTCCCAAAACTATATTGATCTTTGGTTGGCATCAATCAATGTGTCTATCTGCCAAAAATCACTACATAGCGCTATTGCTTACTTTTTTTTGTATTTAATTTTATTTTAACGAACCTCCTACGTATCTTAGAGACTTTTGTATCCTCTTAAAATTGTTTTGATTCTTAATATGGTATCAATCGATGTGTCCATCTGCCAAAATTTGCTAGTTGGCGCTATCCTTCATTTGGATTCCTACGTAATTTACTAATAACTATCTTTCTACTTATCTTAACAGCTTTCCTAGTTTCCTAAATTTCTAAAACTCCTCTGACTCTTAATGTGGTATCAATCTGTATGTCTATCTACCAATAATCACTACATAGCGCTATTGCTCACTTGTTTTTGTATTTAGTTTCACTTTACTTAGCGATGTTGCTCATTTATTTTTCTACCTAATTACTTATAAACTAACTTCCTCTTTACCTCATAGGCTTTTGTAACATCCAAAAATTTCTTTGATTCCTAAATTAGTATCAATTAAAGTTACCATCTGCCTAAAATCACTACATACCGGTTTTCCTTTTCTAGTTATCATCCTAACTTTATATTAACTAACTTCCTACTTACCTTAGAAGCTTTTCTACCATACCAAAACTATTTTGATCTTTGGTTGGTATCAATCGATGTGGTCATCTGCCAAAAATCACTGCTTAGCGCTTCTGCTCATTTGGTTTTCTATTTAAGTTTCTATAAACTAATTTCCTACTTACCTAAGAAGCTTCTGAACCTTCCCAAAACTATTTTAATCTTTGGTTGGTATCAACCGATGTGGTCCTCTGCCAAAAACCACTACTTATCGATTTTACTTATCTAGTTTCCATCCTAACTTTCTATTAACTAACTTCCTACTTACCTTAGAAGCTTTTGGACCTTGCCAAAACTATTTTAATCTTTGGTTGGTATCAACCGATATGGTCCTCTGCCAAAAATCACTACTTATCGATTTTACTCATCTAGTTTTCATCCGAACTTTCTATTAACAAACTTCCTACTTACCTTAGAAGTTTTTGGACCTTCCCAAAACTATTTTGATCTTTGTTAGGTATCAATCAATGTGTCCATCGGCCAAAAATTGCTATTGCCCACTTTCTTTTCGATTTAATTTCATATTAACTAATCTCCTACATATCTTAGTGCCTTTGCATTTTCCCAAAACTGTGTTGATTCCTAATGCGGTCCAAATCAATGTGTCCATCTACAAAAAAATACTTTCTCTCAAGTTTTATTCATTGTTTACCAAAATCACCATTTCCTTTGTTTTCAAACTCTTTCTTTCTCGATTTCTCAAAAACATTGATGACCATGAGATAATTAATGTTGCGTGTGTGCTGTGCGGACACGAAGCGAATGTGTGATCAGAGATCATTGCTGTCGGAAAACCAAGATCACTGGAAGTTTCGTTGCCTGGACCGGTTCTAAACTGTTTGCCGGTAGCAGGTTATTTACGACGAGAGAATCATTATTGTTGTCCGATGGGTTCTTCTAGCAGATTTACTCGTTGGTAGATTAGACTGATGCTAATTAGACTGAGTCGCTGCGCTTTGTCGCTCGAGCATCCCAAGACAAAAATAAGTGTATAGAATAACGCAGCACTGTGTGGGAGAAAGGACGAGACGGTAGCAAGAAAAAAGAAAAGTTATATATCGTGCGTATGCGTGCGCGCGGGTTCAAAATGTACTCGTTAAGAAGCAAAACGACCATGTTTCCAGGGATTTGCGAGCTGTCGTTAAGGAAATGAAGAAATAGCGCTCGTCATTATCGCCAAGTTAAGTTATTATTTCCCTCAGACGCCGCCCTCTTTGTTAGCTCACACGTTCTTGCAGTCTTGAAAAATTGCCCTAACGAGATGCACACAAAATTTTGTCGCAAATTTTTACTTCATTTGTATATAGAAACACATGAAGCATTTTGCTCCACTTCAATTCTCTCTTTCATTTTCTTTCAGTGCTTCACATATTTTTTTCTCATTTCAGTTTCTTTCATCTCTTTTTATATTTTGCACCTCAGCTTCTTTCATTTTCTTCAACTACCAGCATATTTTACATAACGAGCGCATTTCTCGTTATGAGTTATCGGAGAAAAGAATTCAAAAGCTGGTTTGAGATCTTAACTCTCTTTTTATTTTGTTTCTCATTTAAGTACGAGCTGCCATCTTTTTCTAGATATACTTGACACGCCTACGAAGTTAAAAGATCGCGTCTCTTTGAAATCACAGAAACTCCCGAAGAGAAGAATTGTTAACCACTAGTTATAGAGCTACAAACGTTTGTTTATCGTCACTTCCTTCTTGGCAGCGTCATTTGCAGGTTGCCGCACTCTTCGGAGGTGATTAAAATTAGTGAACTACCGTTACTGTAATTCAGGCTTTTCTAAGTACCTTCACAAATTGCCCGATTGAACATCGGGATTGTTATATAGAAGCGTCGTTTTGTTGGAAAATGATTACGGTTAAAATAGCTTCTACGCTCCTTGACACGATGACACAAATGCACATTCAAAGCGATACCTTGTGTGAAAACATAAGAGAATAAATCACCACGTGATAATCATTTGAATCATGTAGCTTACATGATTACACAGACCAGCAAAAAAAAATTTTTTTTTCCTTATTAGTGTACTCCTACGAATTTTTCTTCCGCTGAATCTGAATTCGAAATTAGAATTGCTAGATTGGTTCTAATTTTTGAGATAATCTAAAAAAAAAAATTTTAAATACACGAATCGAAAAAAAAAATTTCTTTCCGGGACACTAATCTTGTGTATTCCTACTTATTTTCTCCGTTTAATCTGAATCAGAAGTCAGAATAACCAGATTGGCTAGATATTTTTAGATAACCTCAAAAAAGTGTTCAAAAACCCGGAAAAACCCTGAAAAAAATTTTTTTGGCCGGGATAGTATGCTACTGCATTCTTACTTATTTTTCTTTGCTGAATCCTAATTCGAAGTCAGAATTGCTAGATTATTGGTTCTAATTTCTGAGATAATCTCAAAAACACAAAAAACAAAAAAATTTTCCGGGACACTACACTTATGTATTCTTGCTTATTTTCTCCGCTGAATCTGAATCCGAAGTCAGAGTAACCAGATTGGCCAATTTTTTTAGATAATATCAAAAAAGTGCTTAAAAACCCGAAAAAACCCCGAAAATTTTTCTTTTTTTCCGGGACAACTAATCTTATGTATTCCTACTTATTTTCTCCGCTTAATCTGAATCCTAAGTCAGAATAATCAGATAGACTAAAATTTTTTGAGATAATCTCAAAAAAGTACTCAAAAACCTGAAAAAACACCGAAATTTTTTTTCTTTTTTTCCGGGACATTAATATTGAGTAATCCAACTTATTTTCTCCGCTTAATCTGAATCCGAAGTCAGAATAATCAGATAGGCTAAAATTTTTTGATATAATTTCAAAAAAGTGCTCAAAAACACGAAAACCCTGAAAAAATATTATTAAATATAAAGACGCATTTATCAGAGTAAGAAACACAATTTTTACAAGGTCAAAGTTTTTTGCGTTTTTCTCCAAAAATACTGGTTTTTAAAAGAAAATTTATTCTACATAAAACATATATGATAATAAGGCCTACAAGTTTTGTATGAAACAGTTTTTTATGTTTTTTATATTTTTTTAAGATAAATGCAAAAAACTGGTTTTCTGTGTTTTTTACCATAAAAATCAAATTTTCGCCAATTTTCATTATCATTTTCGTAATCAGCGCATCAAAATACGTAAGTATACCAAGTTTCATTCAAATCGGACCTGGGTGCTTTTCGGAACTGTACCAAAAATTTTGAGATAATCTCAAAAAGTGCTCAAAAACCCGAAAAACCCAAAAAAAAAGTATTTTTTTGTCCTGGACAATATGGTAGTGTATTTCTACATATTTTTCTCATCTGAATCCGAATCCGAAGTCAGAATTATCAGATTAGCTAAAATTTTTGAGATAATCCGAAAAAACTCGAAAAAACCGCTTTTTGAGTTTATCTCAAAAATTTTAGCTAACCTGATCATTTTGACTTTAAATTCGGATTTGACAGAGAAAAATACGTAAGAAGAATATTTATCCGGGACAAAAATGTTTTTTTTTGGTTTTTTGTGTTTTTGAGCAGTTTTTTGAGATTATCTCAAAAAGTAGGACCAATCTAGCAATTCTAACTTCGGATTTGGATTCAGAGAAAAAAAATACGTAGAAATATTCTAGTCTGATGTTTAGGAGAAAATTTTTTTGTCGGTCTGTGTTATCATGCTGATAGGAAATGTCAACAAGCTAATTCACAATTTGAAACACTTTTTAAAAATTGCCAAATTGGATCTGGACCAATTGGTAATTGGTTAAACTTTAGTTTGGATCTGTTTGAACAATTTTATCTTTTTTTCGTATCTTCAACATGAAATCGAGCATTAAATATTAAAATGTTTTAGAAAATAATTACATTACTTTTTACTTTTGTGAGATTCCAAAATTGCTTCTTCAGTTTAAAGATCTTTAAACTCGCGTTGAAATAGTTCCGGATAATTCTCGATGTTTTAAGAGTCCCTTAGCAATTACGTCTTTCATCTCTGAGTTTGTCTCCCTGTTCTTAAATTAATACGCGAAGACAGCTGACTATGTAAACGACCACGTCTACATTTCAAGAGCGAAATCTCGACAAAATAATCTCGAATTATGAGCTGATATTTAAACGGATTTTAGTAATCGGATCAAATTCAATTTTTAAAATTGGTTTATGTATTCAAAGTCGTTTTGTATTTAGGTTCCAAAAATTGGAAACAAAAGCTGATATTTAAATTAGTGAATGGATAATTGAGTCTTTGTTTTTGAATCAAGCAGGACGATTAATTACAGTGGTAATTATTCTGCCACGATTAAAATGCGATTAAATTCCTCCCCGCGATTTCTTAATCATCATGGTTCGTTACCTCTGCAGGTATATAACTGCAATAAGAACACTAGAGATAATCGAATTCAAAAGTTTGCTCTCTGTATTCGTTTTTTTGTCTCGTTTCATACTAATTGGAAGACTTCGCGGCTCGATGGCGATTTTCCTCGTTTGTTGGCAAACTCGTCGTGCTATGTCGCAATAATAGATTTTTGCAACGGGTCATTGCATTGTAAACGTGCTGTTAATACTTTGTTTCTTAATTTAATGCCGATTTTAAACCCAGTCTGTTTTTCTGAATTTAATTAACATTGTCATTTTTACGAAATTCGGATTTTTTAATAGATAATTTCTAAAATTCTATTGAAACAATTTTTATTATTTAGTAACTTAGTAAATTTAGAAACATTTAATTATAACTAAAAGTCAGATTTTTGAAATAGTTCCTTTCTAATTCTCTGTACAATGCAAAAATTAATATTTAGATTTATTTGTATGAGATTTTTTTCTCATAAAGAATAGAGTTACAAATAATAATGAAGCGTGACTTAAAGTCCCAAATCAAGTTGCACATTTTGAAAAAGCTTCTCATTGAAATGAAGCTCTTGAATGGATACCGAACCTAATATTTGAGACAATTTGTACTAATAACCAGAAATTAGAAACGCCTGTAACGGAAATTACTTTAAAACCCTGGCATTAGAGACTAATATCTGTAAATGTAACGATAAAAAAAATCTTCGATTTTGAAGAGAGGATGCAAGAAATGGAGGACGGAAGAAGGAAAAAGGTGGATTGGATGAGCAGAAGGTTATATATCCGAAAGAGGCGTTGTACTGTGCTCTGGCAAGAAAAGAGAACCCAATAGCGACAGGTGCTCGAGGTGGGCTTTGAATTGAAAGTATCAATTTTCAGGGCCGACTGTTTCGTGCAATTAATACATCATCCGCATCTGCGGCAATAGCTTATATACTATAAAAATGTACAGCCCCTGGTTGCCTCAGATCGGACTATCATTTGTCTAGTCTAGCCTCATTTTGAAACGCCCTTTTGCACGAAATGGAGGATTCTACCCCTTACGAATTCACTGCCTCGGCTTCTTGTATGAATAATGAATGAAATTGAAATTAACTCCAATGAAATTTCAGGTATTTTCTACCAACAAAAAGAGTTTTTTTTAACTTTGTCTCGGCAAATTATATTTCATTATTGTTAATGCTTTGTCTCATTATATACAAAACGTTTCTCGGTTCTTTTATATATTCTAAAGATACTTTATCAAGATGCTTTCATTTTCCGGATAACTCCAGGTTTTGTTACTTTTAACCTTAAAGTAAAGATGGCTTATTCGGTAACACATGTTTTCTTTATGATCAGATTTTTTTTATTTCATATAAAAACAGTTTTGCAGTATCTTTTGTATGGATAGCTTTTCTTTTTGTTTGGGATTTTTTTTCCTTGAAGTATATATCTCTCGGTTAAATACACGCTACCAGAAAAAAAATTCCAGTGTCTTTTAAATAAGAGTTCAACATTTTAGATTTACAAATTCACGGAAGGGAATTTTCGAAAAACTGCACCATTTTTTAAATATGTTTGTTTAACAAATGAAGTACAATTTTGTTTAAACAAATAATCAGATTTGAAAAACAGTGCAGGTTTTTGAAAATTTGCTTCCGTGAATAAATTTTTAGATAATCTATATTTCTGAAAAAAATAAGATATTATAAATAAAAATCGCATCAATTTTAAAAATTAGTAAAGAGGCGATGTGAAAGAAAAATTTTATTGCCTAAAAATGTGTGTAAATAAACAATTTTTAACATTACAAAATTTTTTTCTGAAAAATACGTTTTTCCTTTCATAAAATATAATTTCTAAAAAGTTTCAAATCCTTCAAAGAAACTGGATTTTTTTTTGGTAGCCTGTATTTAACCGGAGAGATATACCTTAACAGAAAATTATATAGTTTTGTGAACCAGTGATGGAATTTTTAAAAGAATAAACTGTCGAAAAATTTCATTTACTTTCTAAATCTCAATTAGATAAAAATAACTAATTGTTAGTAAAATATGATTAATTATTAATAAAAAATATTTAAAATTTGATTAATTGATTTAGTAAACAGAATTTTACTAAAATATTACTTATTTTCACATAAACTAATAATGAATTTACTTAATAAATATTTTGATGAGAGATCAACTAAATTTTCATGAATTTAATAAATAGTTACTTTTTATCAAATAATTCCAGTAAAAATATAACTGGCAAATATTTTCCTGCTCGAAAAATTTCTTCTTTTTCTATTGAATATTTAGTGAAAACATTTAAATGTCTTTTAACCTTTTGAGTCAAAGAGATAAGTGACCGTTTAAGTGTTACGTAAGTAATGGAAGGACCGTAAAGTTATTTTTGACAAAAAAATCATGAAATGGTGGTTTGTAAATTTGAAGGAGTACAAAGCTTCTTCATAAAGATGCAAGATAAATAAGGGAAACAAAATTAAAAGATTAAAATTTTATCTCTTTTCGTTTAATCTTGTATATTAAATCTCAGAAGTTGTAAATTTTCTCAAATTGTCAAGAGTATCATATCTTCCAAAATAATTTAATAATAATAATACGTAACTTCTTTTTAAATTTTTTTATCTTCAGGAATAAAAACATCAAAATATGCTTAAGTTTAGCCCAATTGTTATATTCTACAAAATGGTAATATTTTATTTTTATTTTTATAATTTTACTTAAAAAAAGAGATATCTATTTATTAAGTCGTTTTGTAAACTTCATTTTTTTCAAAGTATCTTCTACTTCTTTCTGGTATATTTATCTATAAACATATCTTATTGGCAAAATGACACGTTATCTCATATTTAAGGATTTTTTTTATTTTTATCTTCGTTTTAAAATAAATTCTTATCTTTAAGTTATTATTTTCCTTTGGAAAACTATGCTTATTTTTAAAAATGTTTCAGTTTTAGATAATATTCTGTTATTACAAAAATTTTTGTTCTGAAAATATTGAAGGTCGAATTTTCTAATGTATTTTAATTTCGAAACTGTCTTTATTTGAAAAGTTTACTTTTCTAAAAATCACCGTTATTTTGCTTTTATTTACTTTTTTTATATTTTTTTAACGTTTTTAGTTTTTACTCTGACAGAGATTTTCAAAAGATACTTTATTTTCGAATCTTCTTTTTCAAAGGTTCCTTTTTCAATGAAATTTTTTTTTAAAAGATATATTAATTACCAAAGAATTATCTAATTCAAAGATGACTGTTTTTAAAATGTATCTTCTTTTAGAAATACTACTTTTTAAATTTACATTCAATTTTTAAAGTAACCTTATCTCTTCTGTAAAATAACGTTTATTTTCAAATAGATGTTTCATTTTTGGACAATTTTATTTTATTTAAAAAATCTAGTTTTGAAGGTTTTAAAAGACTACTTTTTTTATAAGTGTTTAAAAATCTTTACACTTTTCAAAAAAACCCTTTCACTTTAAACACTCGCTTCGAACCGAAAACATTCTAAAAGTCCTTGAAACCTCCTCTATTCTGAATTTAGCCGAGAATGAAAACGAGTAAAAATCAAATAAAATTTCACCGTTTTAGATAGTTTATTTCTTCATGATTTCTTGATGGTCCGGACTCTTTGTCACTTCGTTTAATTTGTCCACGTGTCAACAGTCCACGAGGGAAATGATGACGATTCTCCAGGGAATCAACACTTAGGCTAACACTTGGGGTGACCTCGTAAAAATGCGAATAATGTAAGAAAGGGGCGAACGAAAGGAACGAGCTCTTAGTGTTTTCTAATTGCAGAAGTGACGACGCCGTAACTAATGACCGGAATGCAAACGTCGTATCAGTCATCAAAATGCGTCAACTATCCCCAAAAGAAACGAGGTGTGGATATAACGTCGTGTGGGCTAGAAATTAAAATTCTAAAAAAAATTAATCGTTTATACCGATGAGAGATTTTTCCACCAGTTTGTCTCATTCTAAAATACCAGAATTCTTCTGGACCACCATGAACACTTTCCCTCCCAAATTTTTTCCGTCTTAAAGTGTTGATAACTCTGTCAGTTATTAGCGAATTTAAATTTATCATAGACCATTGGAAAGCTTGTAAAATTTGCCGTTAAACGGTCTTATTTTAAAGCTTTTTCGATTAATAGAAACGGAGATTGAATACATGGCAAATAGGCCCATAAGGAAACAAAGGAATTGTTGCGTCTTGTTCTTTATACACATTTGCATATAACTTTTGAACCAGAAAAGATATTTTAATTTCCTTTGGCTTGTTTTAAAGCTAATAGTTCAAGGTTTAATTCATCCTAATGTCAAAAATTTCCGATTACTTTTTTTACAAAATACACCTAACCGAACTTGAACGCTGAAAATTCACAAAAAACGAAAAATTCACTTGTCTGTACCACTTTGAATTTATGTTTCAATTAATCGAAAAAGCTTTGTAATAGGACCAATTAACGGCAAATTTTACAAGCTTTCCAATGGTTTATGAATAATTTCAATTCGCTATTATTTGACAGAGTTATCAACATTTTAAGACACTCATGTTTTTAATCCCATTTTAGTTGTCCACACAATTTTGGCCTAGACTTGAAAAGTAATAAAGCCATAAAATTATCCAGTTTCAGGGAAAAGGAGAAAGAAACTCACGATAACAGGAATGATAACAGAAAGTATGCTAAAGTGCAATAAAGAAGTGGAAATTTAAGCAGATATAGATTTTTACTACTGCCGTGTAAAAAATAATAACAGCCTAACATTGAGTCTTGTTTAAAAGCGTCCTTATCCGATTTTCTGCTTTCTGATATTTCACCTGTGCTAAATTGCTCATGTATTATGAAATGTGCCACAGTACGACTCATGCGTGCCTTTCAGCAATTCTTTCTTTTTTATAATTACGCTAATCAGTGGCACGTGGGTTGGGCCCTTTTGGTTTGAGAATTCAAGAGCCACTTTAGCAAGCGCAAAGGGTTCAAGCTCCGGAAATAGATATGAGAGACTGAAAAGCAGTGGCGATGAGAAGATAGGTAGTCTGCTGGGATAACTGGAAAGGAGGACAAAAAGTTGAAGAAAAAAGGACAGTTAATAGGATCACAGGGCCGCGTCAAACGGTCCTTGCTACCGCTTCTCTTTCTTCTAATTTGCCGCTGAGCGTCCACAGAAAACATCAATAATCTCGGACAAAATGTTCATGAATAAATAATGTCTCATAAAAGTAAGACGTAAAATGATCTCGTAAAGTGTCTTTTAACAACAATACTATAATGTTTCACACTGCAACCGGAAACGTGGACAAAATATCTTTTTAGAACATAAACATAAAATTTTACGACTTTGAGAACTTGTGGAGATAAACAAAGACACATAAGCGGAAGTTGGTGTTTTACTGGTCAGAGGTAAAAATAGCTAAATGTTCAATAATAATAATAATAATTGGATGATTGCTATATAATGATTAATTTCGCATCTAAAGTGAGAAAGTGATTAATATATTGACCGTTAGTTTTAATGGACAAACAAAATTGTTGGGTTTGTAGAATTGGTAGAAAAACGTGTTATGAAATTATAAAGAAGCGAATGGCATGAACAGAAGGTGAAATAGGAAAGCCAACTGTCTTCATCAGGAGGTAACACTAGACCACCCATTGGGCTCAATAATATATATGTATATCGTTTCATCAGAAGGGAATATTGGTTATCTTCGAGTGGCTCAACACCTCCTAATAGCCAGGTGGTACCTGGGATGCTAGTGGCGCCCCGCAGGAAGTCCTAATGAAGACAAATCCAACTGAAAATGGTGTCTGAAACTATTTCCTGCTGCTACACCTATATACAATCAATTTGACTTTTTCCCTTCCCTCACGATTTATTCGTTTTTTCACTTCACACCCTCCCAAACTAATATAAATTACGTCAATTTAATTGAAATGTCTAATAATGTTTTGTTCTATTTTGTTTTTTTTCATAATTGTCGGTAAATTTGAAACAAATAAATAATATTAATTGTTGTTTAATTGTTAGTTTGTTTGAATCATAAAATTGTAGTCAGATTTTTTGTTTTTAAACATCCATGTTTATTAGTTTTATATATAAAATTGCAATATTGCTACTCTTTATTATTTAAAATAGCTTTAATTATTAGCTTTCGCCTGTTAATCTCAGGCATCTTCAGATTTTTTGAAAATTACTGCAATTATGAATATAAATTTCAAATATTGATAACATTTTAAAAATAAATTACTTTTTTTTTCAATTTTGTGTATACAAAATTATCTGTAAAATTTTAACATGTCTACAAACTAATGTCTACGTTACATCTATCTAATTTTAAATTACTTTAACTTTAAGTATTCACAAAATTTAAGAAAATTTAAATTATTTTTAAAATGTTATCTATATTTAGAATTTATCGTCTTAATTGCAGTAATTTTAAAAAATCTGAAGATGCCTGATGTCGACAGGAGAAAGCTAATTTAAGCTATTTTAAATAATAAACAGTCACAATATTGCAAATTTTTATAAAAAATAAAAATTTACGGGCAAATATAAGATATATAAGATATAAGTATCTTACGATTTAAGGAATAAAATAGAAGTGACAAAAAGTGAAAATAAAATTATCTGAAGGGCATGTGATTGAAATTTTAAGACAAAAATTTAAAATTTTTTAAAATAATTAAATAATAACACAAATAATGTAAATTTTCTTTCACATTAAAATAAAGTTATAAAAATTTAAGAAAATCACTAAATTTAAACAAAGAAATGAAATATTTGCAGAAAATAATTACAATTGTAGAGAATAATTGAAAGTTAAGTGAAGGGTTCGGCTGTATTTTCAATAAATTGTACTTAGTTCAGGGGCACCAATTTTTTTTCAAAATAATTCAGTCACAAAAAAAAAAGAATTAAAATTTTGACCAGTTTAGAATTTTTATTCCAGAAAAAGTGCTAATTTTGAAAATTGAACTTCTTCCACAATTTTTAGTATGTTCTGTCGTCAATTTTTTTTCTTACTTTCTAAATAGTTTTCCACAATATAGCGGATGGATTTAAAAAGTTTTTAATTAATTAGACATTTAAAAAATTGACTGAATCAAGAAAAATATAATTTAGAAATACTTGACTATTGCTCAAAATTAATTGAAAAAGTCAAAAAATATAATTGTAATTTGGAAAAAAATAATTACGAAAAAATTGAAAATTAATTGAATTTTCAATTATTTTCTTCAGTGTTAAACTAAAAAGAAACTAATACTGAAAAGACAATTGGAAAATTAATTTAAAGGATATAATTAAAAATTAAAGGACAAAAATGAAAAAATTAAAGACTATAATTAGAATTTGAGAAATCAATTTAAAATTAAAGAATGCAATTAAGCATTTACAAAAATAATTGAAAATTTTAAAAACAATTGAAAGATTCAGCAAAATTATTAAAAATTGAAGAAAGTATATACAAATTGAAGAAAATAATTCAAGAAATTAAAAACATAAAAATTAAAAAAAAAATAATTAAAACAATATGAATCTATCAAATTTATGTCTATATTTGAAATAGAAAAAAATCATTGAAAATTGAAGAACGTCATTAAAAATTTTTTTTTAATATAGTAATTTTACATTTCAAGAAAATTAAAAAAAAGTATAATAAAATAATTAAAGCAGAAAAGAATACAATTTTATCATCTTTTAAATGAAAATAATTGATATAGAAGATATTAATTGGATATATTATGTGATCGGTCATTAAAATTTGCATTTATGATTCGATATTGAAAAAATTAACTGAAAAAAATTGAAAAATGACTAAACTAATTAATACTTACTTAAAAAAAGTAAGTATTGATAAATTTAACTGAAAAATAAATATTTAAAAAATTCAAAGCACGTAATTGAAAATTAAAGGGCAGAATTTTAAAAAATTGTAGAATTGGAATTTGAGATCAATTTGAAATTCAAAAATTCATTTCAACAGCGACAAAAATAATTGGAAACTAAAGCAAATAGTTAAAAGTTCCAAAGTTATGGAAAATTAAAAAAAATTGGTATTTGCCATTTCAAGAAAAGAAATATAAATTTAATAAAGTAATTGAAATTAATTACAATTCAAGAAAATAATTGAAAATTTATGGAAATGAGTAAAATTTTCCGAATAAATTTAATAAAACGAATCAATAAAATAGCTTTTAATATCTTCAAATTTCAAAATGTGAAAAGATAATTTTAAGCATTTGTGACGCGACATAAAGAAAGGAACCTAAGAAATAAAAAATTGTAGGTTATGTTCAGTGATAATTTTACCTTGATAATAAGTTTATAAGTTCATTTTTAATTATGCATTATCAAAATTAGTTTCTGTCCACACTTAAAATTTGTCACTAAATGTTTTTTGTTTTAAATTTCAAATCATTTTTCACCTTTTTAAATTTTTGTCAATTTTTAAAACTACATCAATTTTAATTTCTTCAAATTTCACTTAATTTGAACTTGCATTGATTAAAAATTTAGTCAATTTCATGCTTCAAAAATACCTACTAAATTTGACATGATTTTAAAATATCTTCAATTTTAAATAATTATTTTCTGTTATGATTTCAATTACTACAATTTTCTATTATTTTCATCATTTTTCAATTATTTTCTTCAATTTTTAATTATTTATTTCCTTTTACAATTATTTTCTACAATTTTCAATTATTTTAATTATTTTTCAATTTCCTCGCTAAATTTTAAATTTACTTTCCGCAACTTTCAATTATTGTTATTTAATTTAAAATAATTTTAATAATACAATTATATTCTGTTACTTCAAATATATTTTCTAATTTTTTTAACTAATTTTTTTCAAATTAAAATTATTTTCTTTAATTTTCGTTTATTTCCTACATTTTCAATTACTTATTTCGAATTATTGTGTTTCTAATTTTCATTTATTTCTATAATTTATTTTCTGTGTTTTTTAATTATTTGAATTAATAGTCAATTAGTTTTTTAAATTTTAAATTTTTTATTTTTAATGCATTTATAATTTGCATTTTTTTCAATTAATTTCTAAGATTTACAGTTATTTTTCTAAAAATTCCATCATTTTATTTAGTTTACAATTATTTTAAACAATATTTATTTATTCTGATTTTTTCAAATAATTTATAAGAATTCCATGTACTTTTCTCAAAATTCAATTAAGTTATTCAATTTTAACATATTTCTGTGATTTTTGAAATTAATTTTCCCAATTTTTAATTGTTTTCATTATTTTTTAATTTCTTTGCAAAATTTGTAATTGTTTTTTTAATTTCAATTATTTTCTTCAATTTTTTTAAAGGTATGTTTCTCGGTTAAATACAATATAGCTATCAGAAAAAAAAATTCTAGTGTGCTTTAAAAGATTCAACACTTTTCGTAAACTACATTTTTGAGAAGGAAGAACGTCCTTTTATCGGAAAAAAAGTTGTAATGCTAAAAATTGCTTATTTACACTCATTTCTAGGCAATCAAGCTATTCTCTTACATCGCTTTTTATAAATTTTTAAAATTGATACGATTTTGTTATTTTAAAAGAATTTATCACTCGGTTAAGTTATTAATTCATAGGAATTTGATTTATAATATCTTATTTTCTTCAGAAATATAGATTATTTACAAATTTATTCACGGAAGCGAATTTTCAAAAAACTGCACGTTTTTTTTTATATATTATGATTATTTGTTTAACAAATGAAGTGCATTTTTTTAAAACAAATAATCATATTTGAAAAACTATGCAGTTTTTTGAAAATTTCTTCCCATGAATTTGTAGATACTCTAAAAAAAAGCTATTATAAATCAAAATCGCATCAATTTTAAAAATCTGTAAAAAAGCTAAATGAGACCAAAGTAAGATTACCTAAAATTGTGTATAAATAAACAATTTTTAACAATACAATTTTTTTTCCTAAATAAGGACTAAATAAAGACGACCTTCTCAAAAATATACAGTTTCCGAAAAGTTTTGAATCTTTTAAAGCACACTGGAATTTTTTTTCTTCTAACCTGTATTTAACCGAGAGATGGGGTAGATGTACCTATTACTGTAAATGCATCAATTACTGCGATTTTTTTTTAAAGACTTTATTATGCACTTTTTAAGAGTTTAAAATTAATTTAAATTAATTGAAAAAATTATTTAAAACCTTACTCAACACAATTGCCAATAAAGATGTACATTTAAATCATTAATTATTTAATTATTCAAGTTTAAATTTCAACCTATCACAGTAATTGGAACATGCACGTGTTTCTATTACTGCGAACAACCTAACCTTCAAATACACGTTATTTTCATCGCAGTAATTGGGACACAGTATTTGGTGCAGACTCGTAGTAATACCAGCACAGAGTATTATTTATAAATTTGTTATTTTTAAGAATACATAATTTATTTTAATATTTTAATTAGTGGTTTCTACTTCAATAGATAACAAGAGTGTTTTTACAATCAGTCTAAAATTTATCTTTCATTTATATTTAATCTTCTTTTTCAATATTTTATCTAAGTTCGATTTCACATCGCAGTAATTGGTACTTTTACCCTATACCTTAATACCAAAATTTTATTTATTCTTATAAATAAAACTTGTTTTATTTATATTTATATACCATGTTAAAAATATTTACAATTGATGATAACATAAGTCTCAGAAACTAATTTCACTCTAGCGAGCGTTTTATATACCCTATAATGAATGATTGAAACTTGAAGATTAAATTATTATTAAAAACCATTTTCTAATTTCCGTGTCCTTTATTAAAGTAAAAATTATAAAGTAGAGTTGTTTCGATCATGTTTGGGATGAGATGAAGGTGAATGGAAGATTCTTCTTGAATATTTGGGGCTAAGAAGAAAAAAGCGGAAGGTGACTCTCGTCCGGTGGCCCGCTATCGAAAAATCCAACGATAAATCTTCGTTGCTGAATCGTGGGGCTCATGGTTGTACACGCCCTTAGGGCTAAACGACTAAATAAGTGTTCCAATTTCAAAATTACCCGCTAAGCGATTTGTGGGCTGGCAGAAAATATATCGTTGACATGTGGGCAAAGGCGCTTGAGGGTCGAACTCTCTCGTAGCCAGTTCTCGGGAGCAAAACTCTGGCTTGGCTTCAGGGAGACAAATGACTGTCGCCTTCCCAATTGGTCTGTCAAGTTTTTTCTTTCTTCAACTCGCATTGTCTAATATATCGCTCGTCTTTAAATCACTTCTCATTCTACGCTTCTCGCTCTATCAAATCCTAAAATTGCCATCTACTCGGATTAAAAAAAAATGCTAAATCCAGACACTTGAATTACCAATATGGATTTTTAAAATTTTTTGGTTTTAAAACACACTTTCAGCTTGTGCACATTAAGAATTGTACAGTAAACAGTGAATGAAAAAAAGTTCCCACTGCATTTGGAAATAGAGACTTAGTCAATCTAGATTCAGTCGAACGGAAATACTAGGAGCGAAAAAAGCAAATCAATCTATTAGAGATTGAAAAAAATGCGTGTTTTACGGATGATTTGGAATTTTCCGGATGAATCGATTTGTTAATTAGACGAACGAATCGATGGTTCTTTTTTAAGTTTCCTAACAGAAGTGGCGATGTTTTTCTTAGGTGTAGGTAGATTCATAGAGTTTGACCGTTAAATTCGGAAAGTAAGAAATGGTTTCTGTTTGATGTATACTCAATTCAAAATTCTTTATTCAAAATCACAGATTTAATATTCCATGGAAATGGTATTGTATCGACCAGGGTGTCTAATTATGCGACAATCATGCAATTGAAAAATAAAAAATAAACATTAAGGTATTTCTCCGATGGGTAGTCACTGACAAAAGTTAGTATTTCAGTTTATAGCGATTATTAATTAATATAATTTATTTTCGTCCTTATTATTTACTATTAATAGTTAATCGGACATCGGTCAATAGTTTTTTAATGAAAAAGTTTCAAAAATGAACAAATGTTAAATTTTTAACGTTTTTTAAAGATACCTGTTTTTACAAGTAGTCTATATTTTCTTACCATTTTTTTAAAAATGGTTTAATTGAAATAAAAAATAGTTTATTTTCTTCAGAAAAACAAACTCTACAACTTCACCTCGTTAGATTTTCGAAAAAGTGGATCATTTCTTAAATAAAGCAGTTTGTTTATAAACATTTAGAAATATTTTTTTTAAATAAACTACTATATTTAAAAAATGGTTCACTTTTTTAAAAATCTGACAAGGTAAAGTTATAGAGTTTGTTTTTCTGAAGAAAATAAGCTATTATTTACCTAAATTGAACCATTTTTAAAAAAAATGATAAGAAAAGATATAGACTTGTAAAAAAGGTATCTTTGAAAAACGTTCAAAATTTAACAACATTTGTTCATTTTTGAAAAATTTTCATTAAAAAACTATTGACCGATGGCCGATTAACTATTAACAGTAAATAATAAGTCAAGAAATAAATTATTCTGATTAATAATCGCTATTAACTGAAATACTAACTTTTGGCAGGGACTGCCCATCGGAGAAATACCTTAAAAATTAAAATATAATATAATATATTCTCATGAAATATAGATGTTCGTTTTTTTATCAGATTGTGTGCTTTCAATTATCAATTATTTTTATCATGTGTCAATTATTTTCTTCGATATTCAATAATTCTCGGCTTTTTTCAATAATTTTTTTCAATTATCGATTACCTTTCTGAAACTTCAATTCAATTCTTCAATTATTCAACTATTTTCAGAAATACAGAATTATTTTTTTTTTAATGACAATTATTCTTTTCAATTTTCAATTATTTTCTTCAATTTCCAATTATTTTCTACAATTCTCAATTATTTTCTTCTATTTGAATTATTTTCATTAATTTCAAATTATTTCTTTATTTCTACATTATTTTCTTCGATTTTCTACTATTTTCTTCAATTTTCAATTCTTTTCATCAATTTCTAATTAATTTCTTTAATTCTGAAATATTTTCTACGATTTTCAATTATTTTAATCAATTTTTAATTATTTTCTTCAACTCTAAATTATTTTTTTCAATTGCCAATTATTTGATTCAGTTTTCAATTATTTTCTTCAATTTTCAATTATTTTCATCAATTTTTAATTATTTTCTTCAGATTTTAACTATTTTCTTAAATTTTTAATTATTTAATTTAATATTCAATAATTCTCGACTTTTTTCAACTATTTTTTTAATTATCATTTACTTATTTCACATCTCCATAACTCCTCCAATTTTCATTTATTTTCTTCTATAATCAATAATTCTCGGCTTTTTTCAATATTTTTTTTTAATTTTCGATTACGTTCTTGAAGCTTCAATTCAATTCTTCAATTATTCAACTATTTTCAGAAATTTACAATTATTTTTTTTAACTGACAATTATTCTATTCAATTTTCAATTATTTTCTTCAATTTCCAATTATTTTCTACAATTCTCAATTATTTTCTTCTATTTGAATTATTTTCATTAATTTCAAATTATTTCTTCATTTCTACATTATTTTCTTCGATTTTCTACTATTTTCTTCAATTTTCAATTCTTTTCATCAATTTCTAATTAATTTCTTTAATTCTGAAATATTTTCTACGATTTTCAATTATTTTAATCAATTTTTAATTATTTTCTTCAACTCTAAATTATTTTTTTCAATTGCCAATTATTTGATTCAGTTTTCAATTATTTTCTTCAATTTTCAATTATTTTCATCAATTTTTAATTATTTTCTTCAGATTTTAACTATTTTCTTAAATTTTTAATTATTTAATTTAATATTCAATAATTCTCGACTTTTTTCAACTATTTTTTTAATTATCATTTATTTATTTCACATCTCAATAAATCCTCCAATTTTCAATTATTTTCTTCTATAATTAATAATAATTCTCGGCTTTTTTCAATATTTTTTTTCAATTATCAATTATGTTTTTGAAACTTCAATTCAATTCATCAATTATTATTCAACAATTTTCATAAAATCACATTTTTTTCAATTTCAAATTATTTTCTACAATTTTTAATTAATTTCTTCAAATTCTGTAATTCCTGGGTTGTTCAATTTCTTTTTTCTTCAATCATCACTTATTTTCTTCTACTTTCAATCCCATTGTTTAATTCTTGAATTATTTTCTTTAATTCTCAATTATAATTTTCGACATTTAATTCCATTCTTTCATTTTCAATTTTTTTTTTCAATATTCAATGACTCTAGGCTTTTTACAATGATTTTTTTAAATTCTCAATTATCTTCTTCAATTTCCAATTTTTTCTTAAATTTCAAATTTTTTTATAATTTTCAATTATTTTTCCATATTTCTTTCAATTTTCAATTTCTTCTCAATTTTCTTCAATATTTAACAATTCTCAGCTTTTTTAAATTATGTTTTTCTTTTAATTTTTATTTGAATTGAGAATTTTAAAATTATTTTCATCAATTCGCCATTATTTCTGACGATTTCTAAATTTTTCTGCTGTTTCCAAATATTGTATTTAATTTTTAAGTGCTTTCTTCAATTTTTAATTATTTTCTTCAATTTTCAATTATTTTCTTTAATTTTTAATTATTTTGTTCAATTTTCAATTATTTTCTTTAGTTTTTAATTATTTTGTTCAATTTTCAATTGTTTGTTTCAATATTTAGTAATTTTGACTTTTTTCAATTATTTTTTCTTTCAATTATCAGTTATTTATTTCATATTTCAAAACCTCCTTCAATTTTCACTAATTTTCTTATCTATTTTCAATTTAAATGTTCAATTAGTCAATTATTTTTTTCAATTCTTAATTAATTTCTTTAAATAACAATTCTATTCTTCAGTTTTCAATGTTTTCTTCAATATTAAATAAATTCTGTCATTTTCCATTTTTTTTTTAATTATAAATTATTTTCTTCTTTTTTCAATGCAATTGTTCAGTAATTTTCTTTAATTCTCAATTATTGTATTCGAATTTCAATTTTATTTCTCAATTTTCCATTTTTTTTTAATATTCAATAATCCTGTGTTTTTCTCTGATTTCAATTTCATTATTTAATTTTCAATTTATTTCTTCAATTTTGAATTATTAACTTAAATTTGAAATTATTTTTTTGGAATTTCTATCTAGTTGACCAATTTTCAATTTTATTCTTTGAATTTAATAACCATTGTTCAACTTTTTCAATTGTTGTTCAATTGTAGATTAATATTTACTTTTTTTTTTAATTTTGTTTCTAATTGTCAAATATCTTTGTCATTGTTCAATTATTTTTTTCCATTATTAATTATTTCTTTTTATTTTTAATAGTTTCTTTTAATTCCTAATTACTATTTTTTGTAAAGTTTAATATTTAATTCTTTAATTCTCAATTATTTTCTTTGAATTTCAATTAAATTCTTCAATTAACAACTGTTATCTTCAATTCTTGTAGCCATTTGTAGGTCTATTTATACTTAAAAGAAATTTTAAGTTAACAAGAAAAACAACCGGGAAAAATAGGAACAAAAACCGGAAAATGACCGGGAATTTTGTGGGACGAAATTAGTAGACACCCTGAACGACAAATATTTTTTTTAACCGACAGGGGAATCACTATTTGGAAGTGAATTCAGAATTTGGAATACGGAATTCGAAACTCGGAATTTTGAATGGGGAATCGGGATTATGAATTTGGGATGTCGAAAGTAAAATCCGGCATTAATAACATGAGATGTGGAATCAGGATTTTAAATTTGGGATATAGAATCGTGATTTTGAATTTGGAATGTGAAAAGATGAGATTTAGTATCAAGTAATTTTTGAATTTGGGTTGTGAAATGATAGATGTAGAATCTGGATTGTAGATCTAGATGTAATCCTGGATTAAGAATTCTGAATTTTAATTTTCGGATCGAGAATCGTGATTTTGAATTTGTAACCTGAAAAAAGGAGATTTAGTATCAAGGATATATGGAAACGGAATTTTGAATCCTTCCTTTTATCTTCGTCCAAGTTATAAAATGTCGAGACAGCTTGAAAATTCATTAATCAGGCGGTAGATCTGGAGCAGAGATGAAAAATCAGACCTGCCTTGGTGAACTTCATTAAGTGATGTTTAAAATTGAATAGTTCAACGACTATTAAATTTGGCCCCAAGGCAGTTATCTAATGAGAATACAAAAATGAAATAAAAGAATGAAGTAGTAGTGATGTCTAATAGCGAGTCATTGAGAAAGAAAGGAGAGAAGAGGTGAGGAACATAGGAAGAGAAAGACGTAGAAGGTCGTGGAGAGAAGGAAGAGGTTAGGCCGCGTTGCGAAAAGGCTGCGGCAAATTCGTGAACATCAAACGAATTAAATCTTCGCGGCGAGTCGACCGCAGAAACTAATATCTCAGCGCCTTTCTTCGTCAGTTTGTTCCTCTGTGCTCGTGGTATTGGTACCTCAGCAACTTCACCACTTGAAAATCTGCGAATATCTGCCAGCACAATTTTCCTGGAAATAGAAACTAAACTGCCTCTATAACTTTGGATGAAAACAGATCACAAGAGTCGGAGAAGTTTGCACAATTTAATAGCTTTTCCAAACATCCACGATTTCTGAAACTTATCATCTTGTATTCTTGCTAGCATAATAATTAAAAAAAAAAAAAAAAATTGTACAAAAAGTTATAATTTCAACAAAAAATGCCCGAGGATAGAAGAAAATGATTGAAGATGAACAAAAAATGATTGAAGATTCAATAAAGCTAATCGATTCTTAATTTTTCTCAGGCTGTGGTTGGTGGATAATGAAAATTGACAGGGCTGAATTGGCTTGTTGAACGAATCACGTCGACCCTGACCAAAAAGAAAATTGATAAAGATTCTCAGTAGGATGTATCGACAGGACAAAGGCGATGAGTTTTTGTCTGTGCAGCAGCGGAAAGATGCCTCGGTTCTTCAACAGTGATTGAGAGGGAATGGAAGCAAGACCTGTTTTCGAGGATGACTGTACTTTGGTTGCGCAGGTGTGACCGATGGCGGCTTTCTTTGATCCGCGTAAACGACCGGCTACTTTGTCCGCGACTCATCGAGCTTCTGCCCTATTTCGACCCAATTATTTCCATCATATCCGACACCTTCACCGGCTAGATATATATCCTTGTGATTCGCACACCAATTTTCTACAATTTTATTCTTCCGTGTGTAGTTCCATCTGCCGGAATTAACTGATTGTAATCAAAATTACAAGGGATATTTTTTACATTTCTTGATCATATTTGATTATCAATTGGATAAAAGAATTATCAATATGGTAGTGAAAGAAATATGTGCGCTACAGTTTTTGGTAAATTGAAATTGTTGTCTTTGGTTGAGCCTTTGGAATTTGGTGATGGGTCCGGAACGAATGGGTAATACGACTTTTATGGGGGGATTCTCTCGACATCTTGAGATGCATCTGATTTGTGGCTCGCTTTTGCATATATGACTAAAGGCATGCTCTACGTCTACCGTATAGCTATTCCCTCGTAACTCCTTACGTTTCTCACCTTTGCCACCAAAGGCGATTATGACTTTTTTTTAACTGCGTACCACAAGGGGAATAATTCCAACCTTTTTTTTTTTATTTCGTGAAAGGGATTCATGAAAATGAAAGATACAATGTATACTTTTAAATTTGTCTCTTAACTATATTTGTCTATCCTGACGTACAATAAAAAAACTTGGTTAAGTCGCATTATGATGTCACTTACCTGTGTTTTTCCATTGTACAGCAGTGCTATATATATCACTTTATCTGCCCATGATTATCTAATCTCCAATTTATTGATGACCATTTTTGTCATCAATAACGAAATTGATCATTTTGACCAAGGAGGAAAATCACTATTTTTTATACTAAGGAAGAAAATTACCATTTTCTTCACTAGGGGAATTCGTATCCAATTTTGTATTTAATTATTCAATTTAATTGTTCAGTTAATTTTATTTTATATTAACTAATCTTAATCCAGTTGACTAATGAATCATCTTATTTTCTGTTACAGAGCAAGCCAATCACTTGAATCTCTTCAATAATCGACAGCAGCCGAAAAAGAAACGAAAGAGTCGAACTGCCTTCACGAATCAGCAAATTTTCGAATTGGAGAAGCGATTTCTGTATCAGAAATATTTGAGTCCTGCTGATAGGGACGAAATAGCCGCTCAGTTGGGTCTCAGTAATGCTCAAGTGATCACGTGGTTCCAAAACCGAAGAGCGAAATTGAAGAGAGACATGGAGGAGCTGAAGAAGGATGTCCAAACTGTGAATCCTCTTATTGTCGCGCAACACCACAAAACCTTCCTCGAAAATGTTCAAGATCTCGGGATCCTGAAGAAGAGGCCACTACCAAATTCAATGGACGAAAAGTCGTAGATCGTTTTCTCGAAAAAAAAAAAAAATTAAAAAAAAACGATGCCTGATTTTCTATAGCGAAGGGACTTTGAAATTTTTATTATCAACCTAATATACCAAACAAATCCATTCCTGGCGATTTAAAAAAGAAAAAATAACAGCTTTTCTAAACAAAGCTTTCATATTGTAAACGTATCATGATTAGAGTTAATAAAAATCTTAATTTATTGCATATTATATTTTGAGGTTACAATTCGTATAGTTACTAAAAGTAATTTAATAATGATGTGTAATTTAAATTTTTTTACTAAAGACGCAAAATATCGTTTGAATATAAATTTCGAGCTTTATTTTGAATGGTTTATAAACACTGCAAACTTTAACTATTTTCATGTTTAAAATTTCATGTTTAAAAATTAAAATCTTCATTGAATAAGAAATAGCGCCGGTTCTGGAGTAAAGTTAATAATAAAGAGTTCGCTGTTGAAAATGGTTATTTTTCTCTCAAGTGAGAAAAATGGTGATAAAAATGATAATTTTCCCCCTAGTGATGAAAGTGGTAATTTTTCTCCCTTGGGATGAAAATGGTCATATTTCTCCCTAGTGATACAAGTGGTAATTTTCTTCCCAAATAATGGAAACGGAACTATTTTTTCCTAGTGTTAAAAATAGTAATTTTCCTCTCTAATAAAAAAACTAGTTATTTTCCTCCCGAGAGACAAAAATGGTCATTTTTCTCCATAGTGGTGAAAATTTTTAATTTCCTCTTTACTAACAAAAGTGGTAATTTTACTCTGTAGTAAACAAAGTGATCATTTTCCATGCTAGTGTGAAAATTTAAAAATAGTCATTTTTTTTCTTTATGAAGAAAATGGTAATTTTCTTCCCTAGTGACGAAAATGTTAATTTTCCTTCCTTGTGATGAAAATTTTTATTTTCCTTTCTACTAAGGCAAATGTTAATTTTCCTTTCTAGTGGCGAAAATGTTAATTTTCCTTCCTAGTGACGAAAGTGTTAATTTTCCTTCCTAGTAACGAAAATTGTCATTTTCCTCCCTAGTGACGAAAAAAGAAATTATCCTTATTGAAGACAAAAATGATAATTTTCATCATTATTGACAGAAGGCCATTTTTCTGACTAGGGACAGAAATGGTTATTTTTCTGATTAAAGACATTTTTTCATTACTGACAAAAATTATTATTTTTCTCACTACTCTTGGAAATGGTCAGTATATCACAAGATAAAAAATCAGTATTAAAAACAAATTATCCGAATAAGAACGTTGTTCCCATTAAAATCAGAGCCCTTTTCTAACCTAAGACAAAACAGAATTGTTATAATCCATTTTAAAAAATATTGATTAAAAGAAAAAAAGGTTTGTAACTCTTGTTGTCTGTAAATTTGTAAGATCTCAGTCAATGTAAAGGTTTTTACATGTAAAAATTTGTTTTTCAATATCGTAATTTATTCGATAAGAAGTATAATAAAACTATGAAATAATAAAAAGTTTTTAAAAACAAATACACTCTCTTTAAAGAGTGAAATTCCAATGTGATTCTAAAATAATAATGAAAAATAAAATCTCGTAGATTCAGTTTTGAATCTTAACTAGACGTTAGGTGAATGTTATAAGACTTGTATTTTATTGATTTGAAAAATGCCCTCCTTCGCTTTAGCATGAAACTGTGCGTTTATGTTGTGGTGATCGAATTAGGTGGATGTATTATAATGTATTTATTATGTAAAAGAAATTGATGTCCGCTTGATCGGATTAAATCGATGATAATAAATTATTAGTAAATATATATAGCTCGTAAATTATGAGTCGCTTTCGCCGGCTATCTCGTGTACATAATGTTGTAAATAGCGTATTTGTCATTAATTAGATGATTTTTTTTTTCGTGTAGGTAACGTAGAGCCATATAGATGGGGGCACTGCAATATACCTAATTGTCAGTTTAATTAGGGAGTCTTACGATTTTGTATGATGTAAATTCTACGGTGTGAATGGATACTCCGAATGACAAATGAACCTGTGAACTAAGCTGAATGTCTGTTCAAACAAGATTAGAACAGTGTATAGTGATCCAAAATAAATAGAAAATTCATTATATCATAACTATAAACATGTCTTCTTATTTCTATCCCACTTTATTTTTAAAATTTTCTTATTCAACAGTTTTTACTATGTGATGCGATATAATGAAAGGAAGAAGAAAAAAATTTAGGTTATGTTCAGTGATATAGTTTTATCTTAATGAAAAGTTTAATTTTAATTTTGCATAATCAAAATCAATCTCTATTGAATATGATCGATGGAATAAAGACTTGGACATCAATAGTTATGTAACCTCAAACTAGAAAGTCGTTTTTCACCCCTTATAAAAATAGTTTTGAAATCAATTTCGCTAAATTTTGAAAGATTTAGCTGTATATTTTTTAGTTATTTGTGATAACGTTTAAACAAAACCTACTTTTTTCTGAGAAAATTATTTTAATAATATTTTTATTTGCTGACAAAAGACATTTTTTAGTTTGAGGTTATGTCAATGGGGAGAACTTCCTTAACGTTAAAAAAAATTTTACGTTTATCCGTTCAACAACCGTACGGTAAATACATTAATTTCTTTTTTAAATTTTTAAAGCCGTTTTTTTTAATTAATTAAAATATAGACATTTTGCGCGTTTTGTTACTGTTTCCATGTAAAAGTTCAAACTTTATAAATTTAGGTTATAAAAACAGAACGGTAAATTTCAATAAAATTGTAAGCAAACATGTAAAAAAAATGCATTTTGCACAATGCTGCAGAAATACATAGTAAAATAAAAAAAGGATAGAGAATAGTTTTTCGAATATTGCTTTATGTTAAAGAAAAGAGAAATGTCTAATTAATGCTAATAAAATAGAAGAGGCTTGTTTTGTATTTTCTTATGAATATTCAATGAAAATTTCAATGAAAACGTCTGAAATATGACAGACGTAAAAAAACAGAGGATACAAGGATGTGACAAATGGTAAGCGACCAATTGTTAGGTATTTTAAAACATAGAGCACTTTTACACTGGGTAGCATAAAATGGCTGAAAATAATAAACCATATTTAGTTTGCAAACATTATATTAAGTTGAATTTAAAAATTTTTAAAAAGATAGAACTTTAATTCATTTAGAGGTTCAGGGGCGGCGACTTGCAAATTTTATAGAGCAAAAATTCGTCCAGTGAAATTCCATATGCCAAAATTACAGAGAAAAAATCAATTTATTAATATAAGAATGTGAATAAATGAATTTAAAATTCAAAGAAAAAGATTAAATTTTAAAAAACAAAAATTATATATTTTGCAAAAATAATTGAAAAATTACGAAAGAAATTAAAAATTATTTAATAAATAATGAAACGAATTTGATACTGAAGAAATTAATTATGAAAAAGTTTTATTTGAAAAAATTAAAGAAAATTATTGAAACTTGCAGAAATTTTGAATTTAAAATTTAGGGAAAAATTGAAAAATAATGAAAATTCATTAGAAATTGATGAAAAATTTTGAAAAATGATAAAAATTGATGAAAATTGTAGCAAATAATTGAAATCTCAATAGAAAAGAATTGTTAAAAATTGAAGAAATATTTTTAAATATTTTAAATTGTTTTATTCTCAAAGCGTGGATTAATAAAATTTTTAATCAATGAAACTTCAAATTGATTGAAGTTCGAAGAATTATAATACCTATGTAATTGTAATTGTAGATTTGTTTATCTCAATTATATATTCTTAATTTCTTCGAATTATTTTTTACAAATTTTTATTATTTTCATTAATTTACAATTCTTTCTATCAATTATTCTTTTATTAAATTTATATTTCAATTAATTATCAAATACTTTTTGTCATTTTCAATTATTATTAGATTAATTTTCTAACTTTTTTATTATTTATCTCAAATTCCAGTTTTTTTTTAATTTACAATTATTTTATTTTATTACAAAAAAAATGTATATTTTCTTTAAAATTACAAATATATGTTGTAATTTTTTCAATTTTTGAATTATTTTCATTACTTTGCAAATATTTTCTCGAATTTTTTATTACACTTTCATTATTCTTCAATTTCCTAGATTTTATTCTAGGATCTATTCTCATTCCTCAAATAAATTTCTAAAGTTTTAATTATTCTTTTCAATTTCCATTTTCTTAAAACTTTTGCAATTTTTTTGTCCACCTTCTAATTTTATATATTAATTTATCTTAAATTAATTTCCTAAAATTTTATTTATTATCTTAAATCTAAGTTACTGTATCCACTTTTCAATGTTTTAATCATTCTTTAATTATTTTTCTCAAATTTCAAATATTTTAGTCGATTTTTAATTATTTTCTTTTAATTTGCAATGATTTTCACAAATTTTATATTATTTTGAATATTTGTTGATTAATTCCAGAAAGTTTAATTATTTATCTCAAATTTCCATTACCTTCTTTAATTTTCAATTATTTCTATCATTTTTCAATTACTTTTTGTCATTTTCAATTATTTTTTAATTTATTTTCTAATTTTTTTTTATAATTTATCTTTAATTCCTGTTATATTTTCTCAATTCAAAATTATTTTTTTCATTCTGCAAAAATGTTCTTTTATTGCAAATTTATGTTTTAATTTTCTCAATTATTTTTCACAAATGAAAATTATTTTCTTTAATTCTTAATTATTTTATTACTTTGCAAATATTATGTAAATAAATAAATAAATAAATAAATTTTTTATTATTTTCATTATTCTTCAATTGATTTGCTGGATTTAAAAATATTTTTCTCAAATTTTAATAATTTGCTTTAATCTTCAATTATTATTGTTGTCATTTGCAATGAATTTTTTTAATTTTTAATTATTTTTAATATTCCTCAATTAGATCCCTAAACTTTTAATTGTTTATCTTAAATTACAATTAATTTTTTTCAATTTTAATTTTCTTAAAACTTTTGAAATTATTTCCTCCACATTTTAATTACATATATAAATTATTTTTCAATTAATTTCCTAAATTTGCATTTATTATCTCAAATCAAAGTTATTGCATCCACTTTTTAATTTTTTAATCATTCTTCAATTATTTTTCTCTAATTTCAAATACTTTCGTCAATTTAAATTTTTTTTTAATTTGCAATGATTTTCACAATTTTTATATTATTTTAAATGTTTGTTGATTAATTCTGAAAATTTCAATTATTTATCTCAAATTCCGATTATTGTCTGCAATAAATTTTCGATTATTTCTATAATGTTGTAATTATTTTCCTAAAATTTATTTATTTATTTATTTATAAAAATATACGGGTTAATATCCCATTTTACAGAAGTTGGTAAAAAAATTATAAACTTAAAATTATTTAAAATTTTAAAAATTAAAAAATAAATTAAATTAAATTAAAATTAAATTTAATTAAATTTAAAATTTTTGAAATCATTCTGTAATAAGGTACTTTCTTTTACATTATAAATATTCTGTATTTTTTAAAATTATTTTTTTAGAATTGCAATTAATATCTAGAAATTTCAACTATTTTTGTCATTTTCCCAAACTTTTCTTCAATGATATTAATTATTTTTCAATTTTACCCCTAAATTTTAAATTCAAATTTCCGCAAGTTTCAATTATTTTTGCAAAACATGATTTTTGTTTTTTTAATTGTAATTTTTTTCTTCAAATTACAATTAATTTCTTCAAGATCGAATTATTAAAGTCAATTTGTAATGTCAAATAATGGAAGCACATAACTGATCAAATTTATTAATTTAATTATTAGTTTCACTATTCTCATCGTTTTTCATAATCTTTTTCGACATAATTTTCAATATTGCATAACTTGTTTCATGCTCTATCAATTTTTATTTATTGTTTTTATATTTTAGTTGTTTTTTTTCAAGTATTTAAATAATGTTCTTCGATTTTCAATCTCTGTCTATTAAATCAAATAAATTCTGTATTTTTCTTAATTTTGGTCCTAAATTTCCATAATTAAATTTAATTTACAATTATTTTTATCGTTTTTCAAGTAGTCTTGTTTATCTCAAATAATTTCTCGAATTTTTAACTATTTTCAATATTCTTCAATTAATTTCCTAAATTTGAAAATATTTTTCTCAAATATTGGTAATTTTCTTCAATTTTCAATTATTATTATTATTATGTGCAATAAATTTCTTCAATTTTTAACTTTTGCGTTACAATAATTACGTTAATTATAAGAAACTCTATAATTTATTATTATATTTTTTTATACTATTATACTATTATTATCTTTAAACTAAAAGATGTTTTTTTCCATCAAATAAAACTATTATTAAAATTAAATGCACCAAATTATGAAAGAACCAGTTTTCCAGAAAAAAATCGGTTAAGCTAAAATTTGTTATCAAATAATAATTATCTAACATATTATGTATTTTCTTTAAATCTAGTTAAAATCTGTAATTTTTATCCAATGTTAACTGACAATAAATAGCTTACTTTTCTCGTTTAAACGTTCTCTAAAATTTTATTTGTTGAGTTATTTGAAAAATATTATTATTATTATTAGCTCAACCTCATATTTTCTGAACATGTACAACTGGATATTTCAAAATTTGGTGAATTCAACTTAAATTATTTTTATCTGGGGTAAAAACCGACTTTGTAGTTTGAGGTTATGTAAATCGAGAGAACTTCCTTAAATATAAAGTCTTATTCACTCGATCGATAAATATTTAAAAAATCCATTGAAATTCAAATATAATTGATTCAGTATCTCAATTATATTTATTTTCCTCAAGATATTTAATATCTAAATTACAGTTGCTATAATTTAGATTTTTAAATGTCATAATTTTTCAGTTCCGAAAGAAACAGGTAAGTTTTTGTTTCCTTTGTCATTGTCGCTTTTATTTTTATGCTAATACTCTTATCGTGAAAAGTGTTTGTGAAGGTTTATTGTTAAAAGATGCAAGAAAGGGGTAGGATATTTAGCATTGCAGGCGGAATGACAAAGGTACGAACATGCACGTTCATGCGTGGCGAAATCGTACATCTAAGGCGTAAGATGAAAAGAAATTATTGGCCGAAAATAGCGCAAAACGTTTGGTTCTTCTGGGAAGCTTTTTGATGCGGTTCGCGGGGTTTACCCAGAGCTGTAATTTATTAAGATGAAGTCATTACGTTGCTTCTGTAACGTTCGTTCAAATAAAGTCTGTAACTCGTCATAATACCTGACATAACAAAACTCGGTCGAACTGGACCGAGTAACCTATACGCTTAAAACACCAAAGAAAATCAGAGCATTGACTTTCCTGAAGAACATTAACCAGTTAACCTGTAAAAAGAGATTTCTTAGAACACAGTATTTTTTTAATTGGAACGAGAAGAAGTTCCAATTAAAGAACTGATTATTTTTTAATTTGAACTAAAGTTTCAATTAATGTATTTCCTCCAAAAAATGACAGAAAAAACGCTTTAAGTTGTACAAAAGTATATAGCATATTGCGCAACAATATTAGGTCCTAAATTGCAATTTAGGAACGTAAACCTTGAAGTTGTATTCGTAATCAGCGAAACAGAATACCAACCTTGTTAAAAGAAAGACGATAGTTGGCTCTTGGCTGTGAATTCAAACTAAATTGAAAATATTAATATAATTTGGACGAAATAAAGGGGGGTAGAAGAATCTAAGTTCCTGAAACCTAAGACCCCCTTTATTTCGTCCAACTTATATTTTTTAGAAAGTAATACAAAAGCATAATTTGAATTTCGCGCGCTTGTTAGGTTGCAATCCTGAAAACAGCTGATCTACTTAAAGCCAACTTCGAGGCTTACGTTCCTAAACTGCAGTTTAACCCATGTCATAACCTTAGAAAAAATATTTTAATTAAAGAGCAAAAGTTAAATAATCAAACTGACTTAGGAAAATTGACTGTGTAATCTATTCATAAACGCAACTGGATTTTGACAAGAGAGGTTATGTTTGTGAATAAAATTGTCTCTTTGATTCACGTAGTCATATTATTTTATAAAGGCGTACAATTTTTAAAATATTTAGTTATCAAGGGTGATTTTATTTTTTAATCTTCTTGTAATAATTACAATATACTTATTTATGATTTAGTTTTTATTGTACAGAACAGAAACAAAGCTTTAATAAGAACTAAGTAATTAATAAGTATAATAATAATTAATAAAAGTCCCTGAGAAGCACTAGAATTTAGTTTGTAAATTATAAATCAGTATGAATAGAGAGTTTGAAAAATTTAAACAAATTTAAACTAAAAGTGTAAAAAACTAAAGAAAAAAGAGAATGAATCTATAATAGTATTCCACAAGATTCATGCATTTTTTCTTTCATTCTGTCCGCACCTAAAGTTTATAGCACAAATATATTTTTTGTTTTAAATCAAATAATTTTTAAAAAATGCCTTTAAACTGATTAAAATTTAAATTTATAAATATAAATTCAAATAATTTCCATGTCATTAATAAATAAACCTATAATTTTCATTTCATTAAATTTTATAATTATTCTTTCATTTTTTAAAATTATTTTATTGTGTTGTCGATTATTCTCGACACTTTTCGAATTTCTCTTTCAATTGTCAATTATTTTCTTAAATATTTAATTATTTTAATAATTTTGTAATTTTTTTTTTTTAATTATCAACTATTTGTTTAAAATTTTAATTCAAATCTTTAATATTCATCATATTTTCTTACTTTTAAATTATTTTCTTCAATTTTCAATTGCATTCTTAGTTTTCTAATTATTTTATCCAAAATTAAATAATTCTCGCATTTTCAATTGTCAAATATTTTCTTGAAATTCCAATACAATTCTTCAATTTCCAATTGATTTCTTTAATTTTCATCTGTTTTTTACAATTTCTTTCATTATTTTCATCAGTTTTCAAGTGACTAATTATTTTTCTTTTTCAATTTTATGATTATTCATCAATTAAAAAATTTTTCTTGTTTGAATGACGATTATTATCACTATTTTTTGAATTTTATTTTCAATAGTTAATATTTTTTTAATAGTTAATTATTGTCGTCAATATTTAATTATTTTTGTTATATTGCAATTTTTCTTTCAATTATCAATTATTTTCCTGAAATTTCCATTCAATTCTTTAATTTCCCATTTATTTTAAAATTTTTTCCTTAATTTTCAATTATTTTTATCAATTTTCAATTAATCCCTCAATGTTCAATAATACTATTATTTTGTCAATTATTTTTTTCACTCGTAAAAATTGTTTACAAATTTATTTTAAAGTATTCAATTCTAGAACTATTCTCTTCAATTCTAAGTTGTTTTCTTCATATTTAAATTCCGGTTTTTTATTATTTTCTTTATACAAAAAAAATTATCGCCTTTCTATATTATTTTTTTCGATTATCATTAAGTTTCTTTAATTTTAAATAAAATCGTTGAATCATTTTCTTTAATTTTTAATTCCATATTCTTCAATTTTTATTTCCATTCTTCAGTTTTTAATTTTTTCTTCTGTATTCATTAATTCTCGGCCTTTTCAATTACTTTTTTTTAATTTTTAAGTATATTCTATAAATTTTAATTCCATTCTTCAATTTTTAATTGCTTCCTTCAATTTTCAATTATTTTTCTCAATTTGAGTTTTATTTCGATTTTCAATCCAGTAGTTAAATGTGCAAAATAACATAAAAGTAATTAATTAATAATAATTAATAACATTTTAAAAACATTTAGTAAAAAAAACGTTTTTTACTAAAACGTTGTAGGAATTTTCACTAATTGAATTAGTAGCTCATTTTCTACTAATTCTGATTTAGAGAGTATGAATGGAATTAATAATTAATTAAAAAATACATAAACAATAGTAATAATTGCCAGTCGTTAATATTAAAAAAATTAAACAACAAAAGAAAACTAATACCTAGTTATACATAAAATGATTAATTCTTGCACACGTTGTAATTTAAATATAAGAAAGATACAATATTATATTAAGCTATATTTTAAATGAAATAATTTAAATTTTTACTTAATACAAACTTTTTTTTACGTTATTTTTAAATAACACAATTTATTTTTATATATAACCTTCATTATATTATAATTTATTTTTTATTTACATTAGCAAAGGGCATATAAGTTTTAATGAAAAAATCCAAGAACAATGGAAATTTCGGGTAAATGTGTTTAAATAAACATTACATAAATAATTGATATATTTTTTAACCGTCCAATGTGGACGTTTCTTGCTCTTAAAAGACAAAATGATTTAGTAAATGTTGATTTATTAGAAATAAAGAAGTAAAACAAGTTGTGGAATTTCAATTTTGTTGCTACAAAAATAAGATAAATTATATTTTCTAATAATTTTTCCAAATTACGAAAATATTTTACAAATAATATTAAACAATTTTTATAATAACAAAATTGAAGTTTTACCACTTGTGCCATTTTAGTATATCTAAGAAATAAAAATTAAATAATTTATTTAATCTTTTAAAAGCAAGAAACGTTAACATTGATTACAATAAGCGTATATAAACAATGAAATCAGTAAATAATCACTGGGTAGTCAGTAACATTTCACTGATTTTATAATAGAAATTTTGTAATATAAAATGTACATTTTTTATTAGCAGTGAAAGTCAAAAAGGTCATACAGAAAAATATTTGAAACAAGCTAATATAATCAGATAACATTTCTTCTAAAAGATGTACATTTTATATTTGAAAATTGATTTTAGAAGAGGGAAAAAGTGTAAAATTATTATATCTACAAACTATTGGTAATAAATGACGATGCACCGTTTTATACCATATGGAAGAATTTTCTTATTGAAACGACATAACATTTTTCACAACAAACAACTAAAATGTAAAAACTTGCAATCTCTAAGTTTCATCGACGTTATTCCTGTAAAAGTCAAATTATAAAACAATTCTCAAGAGACCTTGGTATTTTATGATCGAATATTTATAAATATGATAAAATCAGATGGCCTACGAGAAGTGTCAGATACGTGGCTAAACGTCGACCAAAGCAGACGTTACGTGAAAACAAAAAAAATGTTAAGCTTCAAAATGTTGCCAATTTCGATGAAATTTATTTTTCTGGGTGTATATTTAATATGCTTATCGAATGCTGGTGAAAGTCCAGAAGAAAAGGAAGTAAGGAAAAGTTTTGCTCGATACTTGACAGAGTCCGAACGCAAACATCAGGTAATAATTATTATGATTCTTATTTTATCGTTATTATTATGATATCGATTCAAATAATTTTTTATCATCAGGTAATGATACTTGTAAACGAAGAAGAAACAGATCAAAAGATAAAACAGACCGATTTCATTTCCAAAATTAGTCGCCATGTGCCTACAATGCTGGTTTCATTCCAACACTTTAATAATTCTCGCAAAACATATATCAAACACACTGGCAACAATCCTAGAGATACAACATTATTTGTGAGTTTAGCGACAAATGGTAGTCGCTTTGGAAACTTCTCCTTTGATCGACAGAGAAATATCATAATGAATATTTTTCGTAAACATGCACGACCAAAACACTTGATTGTCCACTTTGCAAAGAATCAGACATGTAATTACAAAACAATTTTGCAAGATCACTAGCTGCATCAATTTTTAGATACAACTGTTCTCCAAGTATCAGAGAATAACACTTCCATCGGAAAAGGATTACTCGAACAAAATCGAAAATTCTTGACACTTCACGAATTTAATCCTTTCAGTTCTGTCTACAGCAAGCAGAAGGATTGGCTGAAGTCAAAGTGGTTCCCGGACAAAACCAAAAATTTACACAAGCATCCAGTAAAAATCACGTCGGCAGGTTGCTATCGACCAGAGTTAAGGATGTTTAAAATTTTTGCAAAAAGCATCAATTCTACTGTACAAATGACACAAAAGGACCCAAATTTTACATGCTACTTTCTTGAATACATTCACACTTCGGAACAAGCCTCCTGGCCGATTTCTCACTTTATCGAAGGTTGAAGAATTGATAGCTGTGGTTCCACGACAAAAGGTCTACGACAAGGTGAGTCTCGTCAGTTGGAAACTCGTCTTGGTCATTTTGGGAAACTTTCTGCTTGTTATTGTTTTACGGGTTGTCTTTAGGTTGATGAAATTTGACCAAAAATCCTGGCAAATGCTCGATATTTTTGCTGTTCTTCTTGGATTGAACTTTTTTAAAGTCCCTAAGAGAGTCATTGAATGAATCGTCGCTTGTTGCTTGCTATTCGGATGCATCATTTACTCAGGATATTTGCACACTCTCTTAACTGAAGTCGAACTTCAGAAAATTCCTGAACACGAAGTAAAGACTCTTCAAGATTTGGGTAATTTAAACTTAACGTTGTATACAAATGTTGAATTTTTGAAAAATGATTTTCCGAATAAACATGAAATTTAATTTAACGAAGCACTCCGTAAGTTAACCGTTGGCTATAATTTTAGTTATACACACAATTCTTGCTTGCGCGATTTAAATAAGCATAAAAATGTCTCATGTACTTTCTCACTGAAATATTTACTTCTGATCGGCAAGGATACTAAGGGGAAACATTTGATTAAAAATGCAACGATTGTAGAAGAACCCTTAATAAAACAATGTCTCGTTTTTCTATCAAGACGTGGAGACATTTTGTTGGGCGCATTTAACAAGTATCTTCTCAAGGTCATAGAGAGCGGTTTAATGACTAAATGGAAGGTATATATTTCAGTTAAGCCAGCATCATTCTTAACAGAAATCGAAAACTCAGATGTCAACACATCTACCATCTTTCATAAAAAATTACTACTGTATCTGAGTTTTGGTTACGGTTTAGCTATGCTTTTATTTTTCGTCGAACTACTGATCGACTTGTCTCAACGAAAAGATCTAAAGCAGGAGATTCTTGGCCGACTGCGACGCATCAAGAAGGCACTATGTGCATGCCTCAAAAATGTAAAAGGGGATGCATTTGGTTTATTACTAAATTAAGAGAATGCTGCCGACCCTCTCTTTTTCGACGACTATGTAAATTGGTCAGAAGTAAATTGCGCAACGCTTGGGCAGCTATTATTCCGTTTTTTCACAGATTCGAAAGAAGGTAAACTTTTTACCAAAATTATAATTGAGCCGTTCGCTCAAGGAACCACCTAAGTCGACTTAGATTTTGAACCTGTACACTACCGTTGGGAATTATCGTTATGTCCCCTTTCTCTCTTAGCTACCAAAATTCGTTAATTTTTTAAAATATATTCTTTAATTTTTTATTTTTAAGGTATTTCTCTTCTGGATGACAGGGTCAAATCGATACTATTATGAAAACACGATTTACGTAATAAATATGCAATATTTATTTCTTATGCATATTATTTAGTGTTTTTGTAGTGTTTTCTCTGAACAATAAGCTTACTTTTAATTATTATTGTCTGATTTAGGATGTAAATATACTAACATTTACCTTATTTTTCCAAAAACTCTTTTTCTAGGCAATTTTTTAAAAATGTTTCAATTTTAATTACTAATGGCTTATTTTATTTAGAAAAAGGTTCCCTACAAATTCACCGTTTAAAATTTTCTGAAGAGTTTATAGTTTTTTAAATATAAATAATTGTTTATAAAAAAAGAACTTTTTTACACATTTTTTGTAAACAAATATATTTATATTTAAAAAAGTTTAAACCTTTTTCTTAATAAAATAAGACATTAATAATTAAAATTGAAACATTTTTAAAAAATCGCCTAGAAAAAGAGTTTTTGAAAAAATAAGGAATGTTAAATGTTATTATATTTACCCCTTAAATCAGACAATAATAATCAAAAGTAAGCTTATTCTTTAGAGAAACCACTAAAGAACTGTAGTGATTTCATATTTATATTTTGGCAACATTGCTTTAATGACTTTTAAGGTGGACAGACTGATTCTGTGTATAGTTTAGTATGAGTGTGAACTCGCTAGACGACGGTTGTAGCGTACTTGATATTTGATTAAATATTCTTATATTAAAATACCTAAATCATTGTTTTTCCTGGTAGTCTTTGTAAAAACCAACAAAGGTTATGGGCCCAGGCACCGCGTTAACTACACGAAAACGGTGATGCAAGTACGCATAATTAGAAAAAGAAAAACGGACATGGAAAGCGTCGTCAGTCGCCATCTTGTTGTTTGCTCGCGTCGCGAAACAAAACGTGATTCGCGCGCGTAAACGTTGAGATCGAAGTTCTTGAGTTCCACGAGTAAGTGCTCTTCGAAATTCTTAATAAGTGTACGTCATTTCGCTGAATGACAGTAATAAAAATAAAATAATAAAAATTCTTGTGTTCGATCCCTGTCGGTAATCTGGTAATGTTGTGAATAACGTGCTCAGCTGTCGGTAAAAAGGATTTCTTCTGAATCTATTGAGTGTTTGTAAAACAATGGCAGAACACAACAGAATGACAATTGAAAAACTAAATAGTTTGAACTACGCTTCTTGGTCATACCAGATGAAGATGGTGCTCATGGAAGCTGATTTATGAACAATAATCGAACCTGGCGAAGAAGAACCTGAGGAAGGTGCTCCAGCGAATGAAAAAAGAGCTTTTCTATCACGTCAAGGTAAAGCACATGCAAAGATTGCTCTCTCTATCTGCGATGAACAGCAGATGCATATACGTTCTCTCACAAAACCAAAGAAAGTATGGGAAGAATTACAAAAATTGTATGCACCAAAAGATAGTAAATTTCGTACTGTCCAATTAAGGCGAAAGTTGTATTCGCATAAAATGAGTGATTATGAAACGGTGGAGAACTATTTAGGGCAGATAAACAAAACTTTCACTGAATTGTCAAATATTGGCGACAAAATAGAAGATGGAGATTTAGCTATGGTGATTTTATGTGGATTGTCAAATGAATGGGATACTGTTGTATCAGCACTGTGTAATTTACCAGAAGACTAATTTACATGTGCAACGATTAAAAGACGTTTACTAGCAGAAGATTCCAGACGTCGCGAAAATAATACTAGTAAACAATCTGCATTGTTTTTAAAAACTGATAAAGCGGTTCCACCAAACAATCAAAAATTTAAAAATCAAACAGAATTTAAATCAAACTTCACAAAGGGTAGGAATCAAAAAGGTGATTTAACGTGTTTTTATTGTTATAAAAAGGGACACATTGCTAAAAATTGTTTTAAAAAGTTAAACTCTGAAAAATTGAACATCGTAAATATGAGTGCTTTTTGTGGAACAACTGAAAAGTGCAGTGATACTTGGATAATTGACTCAGGTGCGACGCATCATATGTTACCGAAAGAAGATTATTTTTCAACAATTAATAAGAGTTATCAAATTGAAGACATCACAATGGCAGATGGAACAAGTGCACCTACAGCGGGAAAAGGCGTCGTTAGTGCAAAAATAATTTCCAGTAATTCAGGATCAGTGGCTAATTTTGAAGCGAAAAATACATTTCATGTACCAAAAATTAAGTATGGTATTTTGTCAGTAAAACAACTTATTGAAAATAATAGAAAAATTTTATTTGACAAAAATGGTTGTTTTATATATGACAATGAGGGAAACTTGCTAATAGAAGCAAAAGAGAAAGATCGATTGTTTGTAATCAACACTGAGCCTGTGAAAAAAGGTGAGGCGATTTTAAATACGATGATTGGAAATGAGACGAAACCAGAATCGCTCGACTTATGGCATCGGAGAATGATGCACGTAAGTAAACACAGGATTTTAAAAATGAAAAATACTGACTCAGTTATAGGGTTAAATTGTGAAGCAAGTATTCCAACGCAATGTGATCACTGTTTATCTGGAAAATCAACACGTCAACTATTTCCAAAGAATTTGTCAGACAGCACGGAGAGAAGAACTACGATTTTGGAGCTTGTTCATATTCTAACCTCATGGGTCCTGTCGACGTTCCAAGCTGGGGAAAAAAGAGGTACATGCTTTCCATCATTGACGATGCAAGTAGATATGTTTTTGTAAAATTTCTAGAAAACAAAGGTTCAGCATTAAGTGAATTTAAAAAGTGGAAGATAGAAATAGAGAATCAAACAGGAAAAACTCTAAAAAGAATACGTACTGATAATGGACTGGAATTTTGTTCGAAAAATTGGACGGAGTTTTGTGAATCATCAGGAATTAGACACGAGACAACAATGACTTACACGCCGCAGCAAAACGGTATTGCTGAACGACTCAATAGAACACTATTGGATTTAGTAAGGTCACAAATACAGGAAAGTAAACTTCCGAAGAACGCATGGGCTGAGTTGACGTATACTGCAGCTTATATTCGAAATCGCGTCACGAGTTCCCACGACAACGAGAAGACTCCATATGAACTATGGACAGGAAGAAAACCTAGCGTAAGACATCTACGAGCAATCGGATGTGAGGTTTTTGTTCACATACCAAAACAAAAACGTTCTTCGAAATTGTCCAAAAGAGCAGAAAGTGGGATTCTGATTGGTTATACGCTTTGCATGGTCGAGGTTATCGAATTTGGATGCCAGGAACTCAACAAGTTCAGGAATCTCGTGATTGTGTCTTCAAAGAACACAATTCAGAAAAGAACACAATTGTTTCTTCGGAGAACCCAACAAATTGGAAGACTCAAGAACATGAAAGTGTCAAAGTGCAGCATTTCTGTGATCCGACTTCAAAATATTAAGAAGATCCTGAAGATAATCTTGAAGATGATCCTATCAACTTGATACATGTTAATGATGAAACTGGATCAACACAGCATGAAGAGGAATTACCTAATCCTGGACAAAAACTCCGCGAGAGGCCAAGAAAGGACTTGGCACAACCTAAACCAGAAGCGGTTAGACAACATAAAATGTCACTTCGATCTTCTGATACGACGACTCACAACGCAAATAATATTCAAACATCTATAGTGAAGAAAGAACAATCTGATGAGCCTCTAACTTATCACGATGCAATAACTTCCAGTGAAGCAGCAGAATGGATTGGAGCGATGAATGAAGAAATGGAGTCGTTGGCAGCTCACAGATCATGGCACCTAATGGATTTACCTCCTGGAATTACGCCTGTAAAATGCAAATGGGTGTTTAAAAGAAAGAATGCAGCTGATAAAAATAATTTCAAAGCTCGCCTTGTGGCTAAAGGCTTCACCCAAAGAAAAGGCGTGGACTACGATGACGTTTATGCACCAGTTTCCAGTTTCGAAACAACTCGACTGCTTGTTGCTGCAAGTGGAGCAACCAGAAGGATTCGTGGAAAAAGGAAGAGAAAACTTGGTTTGCAAATTAAGAAAATCAATATATGGACTGAAGCAAAGTGGAAGGTGCTGGAATGACCATTTGAATAAATCTCTAAAAGATCTAGGATTTGTAAGAAATAAAACTGATCCCTGTGTCTATCAGATGGATTCAGAAGATTGTAAAGCAATCATTGTTGTTTACGTTGATGATATGCTCGTCATGACAGAAAGTGAAGCAACTAGAATCAAAGTTCAATCACTATTGAAGGGCTGTTTTGAAATTAAATATATGGGAGAAGTATATAATATGCTTGGTGTTAAGTTCGAAAGAGAAAAATCTGGTTGCATTACGCTTTCCCAAGAAGAGTATATCGATAAACTACTGATTCAATTTGGCCTTGAAGATGTGAAAGGAGCAAAAACACCGATGGAAGTTCGACCTTGTTTCGATGAAGCTGAAAAATCTGAAGATTTACCTTATCGTGAACTTATAGGAGGACTTCTTTATCTATCGCTGAGGACACGTCCAGACATTGCGTTCGCAGTTACCAAGTTGGCTCAGTATTCATCTAATTTCAACAGAAGTCATTGGAATTCAGCCAAGAGAATAGTTCGTTATTTAAAGGATACCAAGGACTATAAGCTAAAATACGAACCAACAGGTCATAAACTGTCAGCTTTTGCCGATGCGGATTGGGCCACCTCAACTGAAGATCGGAAGAGTACTACTTGATACGTGATGACGCTGGCTGGATCACCTGTATATTGGAAAAGTTCAAAACAGACAGTTATTGCACTCAGTACGATGGAAGCCGAATACGTATCGGTAGCTGCTTGTGCAAGAGAAATCACTTGGATGAGAGAGTTACTGAGATCTTTAAATCTCGAAGAGTTGGTTGGAGAATCTACTCAAATACTCTGTGACAATCAAGCTGCGATCGCACATGCAGTAAGTTACATTAGTAATTGTCGAACCAAGCACATATCCATAAAACATCACTTCATAAGAGAAAAGGTGATGGACGGCACGATTGATTTGAACTACATCAGAACGGATGAAAATCTTGCAGATATTTTCACGAAGCCACTGAACAAAGGTCTGCATGAGTTTCATCGTAACCGGATGCTACAGAGTGAAGTTTGATGACGATCAGGCAATAGTTCGCAATGATCACCAGAGGAGATGCTTTCGAGGGGGAGATTGTATTGATTTCATATTTATATTTTGGCAACATTGCTTTAATGACTTTTAAGGTGGACAGACTGATTCTGTGTATAGTTTAGTATGAGTGTGAACTCGCTAGACGACGGTTGTAGCGTACTTGATCTTTGATTAAATATTCTTATATTAAAATACCTAAATCATTGTTTTTCCTGGTAGTCTTTGTAAAAACCAACAAGAACACTAAACAATAAGCATAAGAAATAGATATTGCATATTTATTAGGTAAAACGTGTTTTCATAACAGTATCGATTTGACCCTGTCATCTAGAAGAGAAATACCTTGAGTAGTTAATACTTTCAAAAAATCTGCAAATAATTTTCTCTAAACTAAAGGATTGAATTAATTTTTCACTAAAATGTTACAAAAGCTGTTCAATTTTCAATATTTTCTTAAAATTATTAATATTTTTGTACCTAGTAATTACTATTTTTTACGTTCTTGGGCTTATTTTAAAGTTGATTCCATAAACAATTAAAATAGCTTATTAAATTAATGTGGAATTTTTTCTCTTGAAAATGCAGACTGTCAAACAAAGTGCACAAAAGTGTGCAAAATTGTAATGAATACAGTCAACCTTCTGCTTAACGGACTTCTGCTTAACGGACACTCATTAGGGAAGCGTAGAAGGGAGTATATGGGTGAGAGTTATGACTGTGTGTGTACCATCAAATTTAGGGCCGACAATTTTAAGTGTCACTTAGTTTTGAGCAGAAGTTATTATGTCGCCAAAAATGATGAGAAAATTTTTAACATTTAAAGAAAAAAGTGAAGTGTTAAAAGATATTAGTGCGGGTGTTGCGAGGACTTTTATTTTGGAGAAATATAACATTAAAAGAACAACGTATTATGAGATAGTAAAAAGTAAAATTGATTTAAATTCAATGACATCAAAATTTACAAAAATCTTTTGAATTGTTATAATTTTGCTTTATTTTATGATATATTTCATAATGTGATTTCAAACCTGTGATTTGATACGATACAAGACTGCATTGTTGAGCCATCAAGATATATATTTTAATCGTACCGAGAAAATGATTTCTTTTATTCAAATTAGGAATTGAGTTTAAAGCTTTACCTGAAATTACAGTGTTTTTAATTTCTTTTAAAAAAATAATTTTAAAAAGAAGAAAAATAAAAAAGCGTTTACAAATAAGGAAATGTTTTAAGAAATGAAAAAATCCACCGAAATCTTTTTTTCAAATGTTAAAAATGTTAGATACATTTTTATTTTTTATTGCAGCCCAAATTAATAAATAAATTATTATTTAATAATTATTATAATTTTGATTTCATATTTAAAGATCCTGTGATTTAAAATGGTTGTTACATCCCTGAACGTTCACTCACTAATAACATTTTAACGACCTTCTACTTAACGGACACATCAAATTGCTGTCCGTTAAGTAGAAGTTTGACTGTATTTGAACGCGTAAAATATTTATTTGAAATACAAGAATAAGTTTTTTATTTGAATGGTGTTAAAATATTATAAAATATTAATATGACTAATGTTTAATATTATTTTTCTACTAATAAGATAATTAATATTTTTGCACTCATTTTTTTTCACTTTGTCTGACAGTCTGCATTTTCAAAAAATAAGATTCCTTATTAATGGCAATAAAATTTATATAGAATTGTTAAATCTAAATTAAAAAAGCTTTCGAAATGCTGAAAATGTTATCTAAACATAATCTCAACTTCTGACAGTTCTATAATAGATATTATCTATTGTTGAAATTCACATTGATAACGAAAATATTAGAGTTTTTTGTCTACTAAGTATTTATGTTAACTAATATGTTTACTATTAATTTTTCTAAATTAACTTTTAAATTGGAAGTTTTTTACTGTTGTGGATCCAAGGGGGAGGGGCACGGGTGCTTGCCGACCCCTAAAAAAAAATTCACAGAGCTGTCTTGTTTGGTTATAATTTTGTATAATTTAAACTTTGCAGAATTAAAACGATTCTAAAATAAGAAAGAATAAAAAATTTTAATAATAATATAATGATACTGTAGAAGTTTGTAAAGATTAGAAGTCATACTGTGTTACATAAAAAATTGACATTATTTAAGATTTCTTCGTTTTCATGTACAACGTTTCAAATAAGTAAAATGCATATAATTAAATAAAATAAAATGTTTTTTAATGTTGCCAAGATTTGAAATTAACCTCTTGATTATTCAAAACTTTTTTTTAGTAAAAACAACAGTTTTGTAACGTAGTTTTTTCTATTCTGTGTTTGTTGCATATTTTATAAACTGAAATATTTGGATTGTTAACATATATTCCGAAGAGATTTTTGCATTGTTTTTTTGTGTATGAAAAACGATTTAAAAATAACAAAAGACAACATTATTTTGGTTAAATTACACTTCTGAAATTATAATTGTTCATTTATACTACATAATTGGAATGTAAATGAAATCTCTGTAAATGTGAAACAGATGCAAATAAATTTATATTGTTCTTCAATGATTGGTATATTTATTCAATTAAAAAGGTTAAAACATGATTAATCGATGGAAAACATCTCAATGATCCTTTTATTAAAAATGTTACATTAGCAAATCCCAACAATAAGTAGTGTTCATTTTATGTTTCGAAATTGTCTGCAGCATTACTATAAAATTACGTATCAGGTAATGCAAAGCGCATATAAGTTTTAATAAAATAATCCAAAAGACCAAAAATAATGTAAATTTCGGTCAAAATTGTTTAAATAATCATCACATATATATTAGATATATTTTTCAACCTACATCATCAGCTATAAGTATACCACTAATTAAAATAAACGTATATACCCTATGAAATCAGTGAAAAATCGCTGGGTAATTAGCGAAATTTCACTGATTTTGTAATATAATTTTTGTACAGAAAAATACTCTAAAACGAGCTAATATTATCACATAACATTTCTTCTCCAAAATGTAAATTTTATATTTAAAAATTGGTTTTAGAAAAGAAAAAAAGGTCAAAAAGATTAGATCTAAAAGCTGTTGGTATTAAACGACGATATGCATCGTTTTATATCATATGAAAGAGTTTTCCTATTGAAACGACATAACATTTTTCACAACAAACAACTAAAATATCAAATTTTGTAATTTTAAGGTTTCATCTACGTTATTTCCGTAAAAGTCAAACCACAAAACAATTTTTAAAAGACCTTTGTATTTTATGAACGAATGTTCACATTTATGAGTTTTATGAACGTTTGTTCTAAAAAACACAAACGTTGTTTTTAACTTCAAACGTTTCACGTGTAACTCCTTTTTCGAGTGTTTCATTGGTCATTACGTTTCATACCTCATTATTTATCATTATCGATAGTTTTCAGGTTCGATTATCTTTTTTGCAGGTAAATTAAAATCTTTAATAAAATATAGCGCTTAGTTCACTCAAGTATGATTTATGCGTACAATATTACAATCGCGTGTTAGCTCATCAGTTGGACAAAGCGAAGAGATTTTCTGTAGTCTCAAGGAACTGAGTTCGAGTACTCGTGGGTGAAAATTTTTTTCAAATTAAAAAAATTTTCTCTTCTTAAACGAGTTCCGTAATTCTTATTCTAAATTTCGGAAGTCTTCTTGAAATTCATTATAAGTCTTCTATAGAAAAACTCTTAGGTATATGTCAAAGAATTGATAATAAGAACTCCCGGAAAATTCTCGTATCCTAAGTTCCTGTAATAATTCAAGAATTATTCTACAACTAATTTTTTCCGTGTAATGAAAATAATATTTTTGTGCGAATGCCTACACTGTGCAACATTTTTAAAATCATCGATTCTGAACCGATTTTTTAGAATTGCCGCTGCAATTACTTGCAAAAACTAGAAATTCTGCGTTCTTACTTTTGCCAATTTGGTTCGGGTTTGGATTTTATGCTATCATCCATTTTTTTTTGCTCAAATTGAATTTTGACAACTTTTTTGATATTTTGATACGGTTATATCTCGTAAACCGAGAGAAATATCTTTTTTGTGTCTTAAGAAAAGTTGTAGGTATCGAATAGGAGAAAAAAATGCAGAACAAACTTACCCGAAAAAATTGCATCTGGTGCCTCAAAATCGCAAAAATGACCATTTTTAAACCATTTTTTTACAATTTTCAACCATCTTTGGTTAATAGCTATTGTGGACCACATATCCACAAATATATCGTTTTTTTTTGCTTTATTTCGAATGAAACTAATGTATCAAATTTATTGTCATTGTGTTTATTGATTAAAATAATTTTGCAGAATAATAAAAAAATAAATGCTAAAATGAAATTAGAATTTATTGATTATTATGTTAATCATAAATATATAAATAATAATTGTCATAAATATAAAGATTTTATTATTCAAAATGTTTTGCAAATATTACAAATATATATTTAAAGAAAATAAACCATAAATGAAGGGTGTGCTCGTAATTTGAAAATTTGTATAAATGAAAAATGACTGGTTTTATGGATTTGCCCATAAATGTTAGTTGCTGACATCCATTGTACTTGATGCCCCTGGTTCTGATGATATCAATCTTTTCATGGGTAGTTGAAAATCATCATCTGAGTCGTCATTATCATCTGAAGATAAAGAATTCAATCGCATATCTATTTCTGTGTGTCTTTCAAATCTAGTGTAATTGGGATCTTCAGTGCGAATATGAAGACCCTGAAAACACTTAAGATCCCAATTACACTAGATTTGAAAGACGCACAGAAATAGATGTACCATTGAATTCTTTATCTTCAGATGATAATGAAGACTCAGATGATGATTTTCAACCACCCATTAAAAGATTGAGATCATCAGAACCAGGGGCATCAAGTTCAATGGATGTCAGCAATTAACATTTATGGGCAAATCCATAGATTTGCCAATTTTTGCAGATAAGTTTGTTCTGCATTTTTTTTCGCCCATTCGATACCTACAACTTTGCTGAAGACACAAAAAAGATATTTCTCTCGGTTTACGAGATATAGCCGTATCAAAATATCAAAAAAGTTGTCAAAATCCAATTTGAGCAAAAAAATGGATAATAGCATAAAATCCAAACCCGAACCAAATTGGCAAAAGTAATAACGCAGAATATCTAGTTTTTGCAAGTACTTTCAGCGGCAATTCTCAAAAATCGGTTCAGAATTTTCATGTTGCACAGTGCTATTTTATCTCAAAAATATGTAGTCCCGTGTGGAAAAGACGATTGGGCTGTAATTGGAGCCCATGTAAAATTCCCAAGTTCTAGATGGGGCCTATTTGGGAAACCCAATTATGACCCAAAAAGGGCAGAACCTGGCTTGTAACTATAAACCCAGTCAATTCCCAATTTGGGAAATCCAGTTGGGCCCCATTTGAGTAATCTTGTTAGTGCCCTCATTCAGTAAAAAATGTTTTTATTTTTAGAAAATTTATTAAGGTAAAATGATAATTATTGAATTAAAAGATAAAACTTCTTTGAATTTAAAACTTTATTTTAAATTAATTTTAGAATACAAATTCGAAATACAGTAAGTAGTATCTACTTGATTATATATAAATTATTCTATTGTATATTCTATTACATTCTTGCAAGAGAATGTAATTTTTTCTACTCTCTTAATCTGAATCAGTTAAAATTTAACTGATACTTTTTCTAGGCTTGTATTGGTTTAATAGTGCGCTGGTTTTAGGTTGTATTTTAGATCTCTAAATGTTTTAAAATAAGTTAATAAATCTATATTTTATTGTTTAAAGAAAATTAAAAAAGGCACACTGAGAAAAATGTCAAGTTTGAACTTTCAAATGGATTGTAAGTCAAAAACAGGTTAGTAATTCCAATTTCAATTTCTTGTAAATTCACAACGTTTAACGTAGTAAAAAAAATGGCTGCTTTTAATGAAACAACGTTTAATGTCGTAATATGACACTAAAATTTATAAAAATACTATTAATTTGTAAATTTACAGTGTCGGACGTTTGACATATTTTGAGTCACGTTGTTACAAGTTTTATAAGTTATTTTTTTACAGTGTAGTTGTTAAATTTCTAGATAACTTTATTATGTTTAACGTGACTCAAAATATGTCAAATGTGACGCTGTAAATTCACAAATTGATAGTAACTTTACAAATCTTTGTGTTGTGTTACAACATTGAGCGTACTTTCATTACAGTCAGTTGTTTTACTACGTTAAACGTTGTAAATTTACAAAAAATTGGATTTTGAAGTTCAAACTTGAAAATTTTCTCAGTGTGCCTTTTTTTCTTGAAACAATAAAATATAGATATATTAACTTATTTTGAAACATTTAGGGATCTAAAATACAACTTAAAACTGCACACTAACAAATCAACACAAGCCTCAAAACCACAAAACTAATGAGAAATGAAACAAAACAAAGCAGATGAATATTAATACCAGGTTATGTTAGTCTATTAACTAAATCAGCTGAATATAATCAGTAACCCTAAAATATTGACTTGATTTTTTTTACTGATTGAATCAGTATACTATTTTTTAATAGACAACAATTTTTAGTTAAATATTTCATCGCTCTATATTTTTTACACTCTATATATACGTACGAATCTCCCACAATGTATTGGTGCGCCATTGTCGATTTTACCTAACCTTACAATGACATTTGCAGTTTCACGAATATAAAGTGTTCCAACAAATAGTCGTGTATAGCTAAAACACAAAACTGCATGGCAGTTTTCAAATCAGCAAATCTGAAATCTGCAAAAAAGTAATAACTTTAGTTTCTAAGTTACATATAATGTTATGAAAACTATATTGTAAATACTATATTATTGTATTGGTAAAAGAGAAAACATACTTTTGTTAATGTTAACCATCTCCAAATTTCGTCCACTTCGTTCCATTTTCGTCGTATTCCATCAAAATAGAGCACCGTTTACAAACATCAATAGCTTGAACATCCTAAAAAATTTCAACATTCAGGTTATAAAACATGTAGTTTCCATTAAAAAATAGGCTATACTGATGGCATTAAATAGTACATAGTTCTTATTAATTAAAATCGCATTTTTTTGGGAAAATTTTATAAAACAAGCATTGTTTCGTTACAAAAATATATTAGTTACATCTCTTAAAATATCTAATAGTTAATAACACACTTTTATAATGATTTCGACAAAAAAATTGTATCAACAAAGTCAAAACAAATACTTTAAAAAAGAATCCATTCACGTTTTTAAATAATAAGCAAATAGTTTTAGATTGATAGGTTATGTTAATTTATTTGCTTAACCTTGAGAGATAGATTTGTGAATAAAATTCAAATATAAGCACCTTTTATACCCATAATGTTTCAATAAATGAGGGTAGAATAATAGATATTATTTTTACCAAATTAGCATAATTTGACAAAAATTAAGACTTACCATTAGCACTAGTCACGAACTTTCCAGTTTTTGTAAAAATTTTGACACTGCTCAACGCTTTTAAACACTAAACAGTGATTTATCATAGTCCCGTTTCTATTGGTCTATATTGTTAAATTAGAATTAAACACTACACTAATAAAACGATCTAAAATAATGCAAAACCACTCAGCAACGCCTGACAACGCCAACTTTAGGTTGGTTATGTTTTCAATATACACGTATACTGACTGCGCATGCTCATTTCAAAATGGGGACTAACTTGGCGTAACAAGCTCTGCCAATTCAAGCCCATCAACCTAGCAAGAACAATTTGTTTTTATCTATGGATATTTGAATAAAATTAGAAGTCGTAAATACCTTTAAGAAGTGTATTTTTTAAAATAAATATCATTTAGTCTATAAGAAAGACTAAATGAATTAACAATGTTTTCTTTTTTTTTCATTATTTTTTAATTGGGAACCCCAATTAGGCCCCAATTGGCGCCCAATTACAACTTGGGCAACACTGGGAAAATTTCCACACGGGGTGTGAGAAAGATAGTTGTTAGAGTTGCATTTGAGCGAGAATTACGAGGAATGAGACGTAATAAGAAAATCTATCGTTCTTTTGTTTTAAATCTCATCTCAGTTTGTATCATGAGAACGAGATTCTCAAATTTCTTACATTTCTCGATTAATCGATTAAACTATATATAAATCTATATATGGTATTTAAAATTTAAATAAATAAAGTTATGGTTTAAAATAGAAAAATTATTGGGATTCAGGTTATAAAAAAGGAGGGGATAAAGAACTCCCTTAAAAAGTCGATGTCTTTTATAATAGAGCACTACAGTCCAGGATTAGTTTATTGAGGTTAGTTGTGTAGGTTGTGGAAACAAAGTGAATGCTCATATTAAAGAACATAAAGATTTGTAAAATTTGTAAAGCAAACTCTTAAAATTTGAAAAAGCGAAAAGTATACCACTGCTGTATATTTTAACTTATGCATATGCAAAAAAAAAAAAGCTGATCGAAGATGTATAATAATTCGAAAATGGAGAAGCTTCTTAGAAGGTCAGGATCAGAAAATATTATGGATTAGACATTGTATAAAAAACAAAAATAGGAACTAAACTTGTTGCTGTGCTAGTAGTTTTAACTTTTTGAAAATAAATTAATGTAGATAAATTAAAACATTTATAAAAATAATTTTTCAAATTTGCAAAGCTATAGAATTATATAAGTGTTATAAAAAATAGCTGATAGTTTTATATCATTTCAAAAGAAGAAGTAATATAAGAAAATAAAATATAAAGACCTTCAGATATACAGAAAACATATAATAAATGCACAAAATAGTATAAAGTTTTTCAAAGTTTTAATAAATAAACATTCAAAATACAAATACAATTCCTAGTTTTATCATATCAGTACTAGAGTTCCGTCTAGTACTTACGTCGATGTTTGGAGATTTAAATTTGATGTTACATGACTCACAGCAGCTTTATAATTTGTTTTTCCATTGTTTTGATTTTTTTAATTTTAACAAGAGAGTTCTTAATTTTGAAAGAGAAGTTTTACAAGACAAGAGCTCTTATGCAATGTCATTTTCATCTTCCAACTTCAGTATCTATTCTGTTAAGATCGTTAAAATTATTGTCTTTAGTTGTAAGTTCAGAATCTTCGTCGTTTTCGTCTTCTAAATTATCTTTATCACTTTCTAGGTTACTGTCTTCTAACTTGAGCTGCTTTAACATATCCTGTACTGACAGATTGACAATGTGAGCGTAACATTGGAAATGCTGGTTATCAGGATCAAAATCAATCAACTTTGATAATTCTATCATGAAAACGTTATTTCCTGAGACATTATCAAAAGTAATTCCTTGAATTTTATCTACTAAACTATATTTTAAAAAAACATGATGAAATTAAAAGTGATTGTATTTTCCAATTATCATAAAAAAAATGAATGGCTACAGCAAAATATGATCGACCGGCAACTGAACTCTAGCTATCAATAGTAAACGAAATTTTAGATTTATTTTCTTTCACAATATGAATAACAGCTTCTTGCATGTTTTTAAAACGATCAGTTATTAGAGCTTTGAGCTCATTTCTCTTAGGAAACTGTGCCGATAGATTCAAGGAATGAAAATAATTTTTAGTTTCTTCGTTCTCGAAAAAATTGTAGGGTAAGTATTTTTTGACGACCCAATCTACAGTTTTTTCATAGCAATCTTTTTGAGTAAACACCTACGAGAATTATTATAAATATGAAAAGCAGGCAAAAGTAAGAAGAGTAAATTGAGTAATTTTAAATGTGTAAGAAAAGGTTAAATCAAATTAGTTTATCTCTTTAAGTGCCGGAAAGGTGCAGTTTGATCAACAATTTTCAAAGTTTATTTTCTTTAATGAATTTTCGAAAGAAGTTTCCAAAGGGAGATTTAAAAAAATGTTTGTAAAAAAAGTTTCCAAAGGGATTTCCAAAAAAAGTCTTCAAAGAAAGTTTTGCTAAGGAAGTTTCCAAAGGAAGCTTCTAAAGGAGGTTACCAAAAGAAGTTTCCAAAGAAAGTTTCCATGTGAATAAAAAAAGGTCTATTTTTAAAAATTTAGAATTTTGAAAATTTATAACTCGAATATTTGGCCTCTCATAAAAAAATAAAAAATACATATCTAATACTTTTTTATAAGGAACAAATAAAAATAGGTTTAATGAATTTTAAAATGTGGACTGTAAATTCGACATGGAATCGCCCTTATACCCCATGCAATAACTTTGTCTGGATTCTTCACTGGTTCTTTATTAACAGTTATTTTTGTACAAATTAGAACTCGTTCACAGCTTTAACTAAATAAGTAATTTTTCACTAATTCAAATTCACAAGGTTGGCTTGTTCGGTTTTAATTTTGTATAATTTTAATTTTGAAGAATTAAAACGATTCTAAAATAAGAATGAATAAGAAAAATTAGTAATAATATAATGATGCTGTAAAAGTTTGTAAAGATTAATAGTCATACTATCCAGATGTTACATCAAAACTGACAGTATTTAAGATTTCTTCGTTTTCATGTACAACGTTTGAAATAAGTAAAATGCATTGTATAATCACGGTGGGTTTTAAATTCATTTAACTCAAAGGTCCTGGCATCCGGGATTTTCTTCTCGATTATAACAAAAATTAAAATAATCGCCGGAGCCGTTTTTGAGAACATCGATTTTGATTTAAAAAAAAAACGAACATTTAAATTAACTTGAAAAATTTCTATTTTAGAAAAAACTCTTATCACTAACAATTTACTAAAACTGTGAAACTTCACTTGATTCTATACATTTTTTGTGTTTTCCATTTCATTTGGTGCAAAAACCGCACAAGTCCAGAAGTTAGGTTATTTTTTTACCCTACATTAATGAAAATATAAATCAGTCATATTGAATTTTTTAACTTATAGGTTTTTAGAAAATAATACAAATCGCAGAATTAAAAAAAATTCTCACATTTACAAGAAAAACAGTTCTTATTGATTCCTGAACAATTTCGATTTATGGACTTGTGCGGTTTCTGCACAAACTGCCTTAATTAAATTAGCTTAAAATTGCGGGTACCTTCAATTTCTTGTTGATTTTCCTTGTATAATGTTAACATATGATTTTCCAACAAAATGGAAATAGTTTCCCAAGCCTTTTTTGAGAATTGTCGATTAAAAAGTTTATTTTAACAAAAACAAAATGTTTACGTGAAGTTAAATTCATAGGAATACTTGAAACGATAAAAGAGATAATTAATTTTATTTGCATTACAAAAGTCAAACATGTTTAATATCTTCATAACACTTATAAGTAGAGATGAAAATTTTATTATTTTCTTCGAGTCAAAGGTAGAAAGATGGTTTAGTCAATAATTATAATAAAGAGATCTTTTGTTTTTAACGTTTCGACTATATCTATGTAGTCCTCTTCAGAACTTTAATATTTATTTATAAAAATTAATTTTTAGGTAATAATAAACGTTAATAATTAATTTACAAAAAAGTTTTTTTTTTACATTATGTTAATGAGAGTATTTACATGTAACAGTCTTGGTTTGTTTTTTAAAGACACATTCGATTATTGTTATTGTTTTCAAAATTTCGTCATTTTTGTAAAAAAGGTTTTTTTTACATGTTTTCTTCTTCGTTTTAATAAAATATATAAGAATTATAAATTTGTCACAAGTCCTCATATTTTTTGGACTTAGTTGTATGAATGTTCATATTTAACTGAAGGTTCAATTACAAGTTTTGTTTTTATTTCCTAAGTTGTACAAGGAGAACGAAAATGACTTTAATTTCAATTAGTGAAATTACTATCTGATAATTTTCAATTATATTTCTCGTATTATAGAATCATATTGTTTATTGAAAGTTAAAATATCTTTTTTTCTGTTAATAGAATTTTTTTGTAAATTTATATGTACCATTTCAGAAACAAGACGGTTTTTCTTATAAGGTTCCTTATCCAGTATTGTTATATTTTGCCAAGCAAATTCGTGTTTGGATTTGTCGTTACTGTTTTTTGATTTTTTATGTTCTATCATTACTGAGTCCTTTTTCGCTTTGTGTTCATTAATTCTTTTAATTAAATTTTTTTTTGTCCTAATAGTTAAGGTTACTTTTTATTGTTGGTATTGTGTAGATATCAAGTTTTTTGAAGGACTTAGTGTTGCATTCGAGCGATACGAAACGAGAAATACTTCATACGAGTTCGAGACTCGATTAATCCAATGCTAGTTATCGTCTTGTTTCGGCTCATTTTAAAAAAAGACACATTAATACGATTACAAATCAATTAATATTTCGCTGAAGTAAATCTATGTCTTTTTTATAACAATGAAGTAAAATGATGATGGCTTAACAAATTGTATTGATAACCTCAATTCGTAAAATCTTTGTTACTTCAAGAAACTCGTAACAGGTACATTCCTGGCAAGGTATGCTTTAATATTTTGCTGAACAATTTGCATAGGAAATGTTAAAGCATACCTTGCCTGTACATAACTTTTTTCTTTTTAAATAAAGAAAATGTTATTTAATGACTTTCAACCTATATACGTTTATCATTTTAAGATTTCATTTTAATATTTTTGTCAGTAATTTTGTTACAAAATTCAAAAGCTTAAATATTTAAAAGAAACCTTTAAAATACAATAATAATAGTAACCAAGACAAATAGATAATAATAATAATAATTATTATTTTTTTTATTAATACAACAACGAAAGGAATGTAAAAATGTATTTAAATTATTATTTATTGAAAAATAATAGGAATTAGTAAAACGAGTATAAAATGGCAATAATAATTTATTTTTGATTAAACTATTAAATATAATTATATATAATTAACGTTGCTAAATCAATTTTAAGATTTTAACATCGTTTTAATTTTTGTTGTTAAGGAGTAAGCATTCCAAGAATTAAGACACATCAATTGTATTATTGAATTGTCAGATAATCGGTTCCGATGTTTACGAATAACTAGTGAACTACGTGAAATTGTGAAAATAGTCTTTCCGACGAAACAGATGTTGCTGGGGTACACAAAAAATCTTGTGCCATTTTTGCAAGACTTAGATAGAGTGTTTGGTTTTCTTTCCAAAATGCTTGAATGTCAGTATTTTTTCCAGAACGTTTTTGTGATAAATATTGATCTAATTCTCTACGCCGCGCCATTCTGAAGATTGTACTGGTATATTTTTATGTGCAGATCTTCCCTTTTGAGTCTTGTTTTTTACAGGTTCAACATGTATACTACATTGGCCATTTCAGAGTCAGAATAGGATGCATACAAAGCATTTATATCTAGTTTTTCTTCGTCTGAATCATTTAAGACCACAGTCTTGGACTTATCGTTTTCGGCAACAGGACTCTGTATGAAAAGTTTACAATTTAATTTATAAATAATTTTTTTATTAACCTTTTAATGACAAAGCCAAAAATGTAGGTGATAAAAAATAACAGTTGGAATGAGAATATTTCGTCAAAAAACAGTAAAAAATACAAATTTTTGAGGAATAACATTTTTTGCGCTTTTAATTATTTTTTGCCGAAATATACCTATTCATTTCAATTATCCCTTTTTTTAACCACATAAAATTTTGGCAGTATCATTAATAAGTTTTAAAAATATTTTTGAATTTTTATTCAATTTTTTAAAATAATTTTCATTGTTTTCATGACTAATAAAATTGTTAAAAATAATGAAATTTTAGACCATAATACCTTTGGCTTATAGTAGTCATTTCGATAAATTGTTTCAAATTTTTATAAAGATTATTCCAACATTTCCTTGCCCCAATCAGTAAGCTGAATAGTCTCCATTTTATGACGAAGATCGAGAATTAAAATAAAACAATAAACCCAATGACTTTTGTAATAATGTTTTAAAAGCTTTTCTAATGCTACTTCTAAAGCATCTATAAGGTTATTGTCAAGTGGATCTCTTTTAGTTTTTTCAATTAACTTTATTTTTGATTTTTCCAATTTGTCTAGTAGAAGGTTGAATCCAACAATAACTAGAGGTAGGGTAGCATATTTTTCACCATTAAGCACTACAGATAAGACTGTAAAATATTCTAAATATTTTGCAGCCTCTTTAAAACTAACCACTCAAAATCTATAAATAAAAGATGTTGCAAAGATACGTTATTGGAACAAAGCATATTTATTGCAGGTTGCATTCTAAGTGCTATTACTAGATTATGATAAGTTGAATTCCATCTAGTGGAAACATCAACGTCAAGACCCAAAATTTTGATATCGCAAGCAGTACAACAGCTTTTTAATTTATTCGTCCACGGTTCAGATCTTTTTAAAGTAACGAATAAAAAGCGTAATTTTGAAAATGGAGATATTTTTCCTTTTTCCTCTTAATAGAAATCGTTTTCAAAATTTTTTTCTTCATCGTCCTATTTATCTTCATCATCCTCCATTTCTTCGTTCTCTTCATGGACATCATCTATTCTTAATGTTCGCAGTAGAGCTTGTACTCCTAAATTTATAATGTGCGCATAACAGCGATAATGTTGATCATTAGCATTGAAATTGTCTACAAGTTTAGACAATTCTTGCATAAAAGTAGTGTTGGCTGATACATTATCAACTGTAATTGCTTGGAGCTTGTCAACTACTTCATATTTTTCAAGTGGGTTGAAGAAGATTTGAGCGATATCTAGACCTGAGTGTTGCCCATTAGAAGGAACGAAGTCAACAACTAATGACTTTCCTGTAAAAGTCAAATTATAAAACACTTTTCAAGAGAACTTGGTATTTTATGATCGAATATTTATAAATATGATAAAATCATATGGCCTGCCAGAAGTGTCAGATACGTGGCGAAACATCGACCAAAGCAGACGTTACCAGAAAACAAGAAAAATGTTAAGCTTCAAAATGTTGCCAATTTCGACGAAATTTGTTTTTCTGGGTATATATTTATTATGTTTATCGAATGCTGGTGAAAGTCCAGAAGAAAAGGAAGTAAGGAAAAGTTTTGCTCGATACTTGACAGAGTCCGAACGCAAACATCAGGTAATGATTATTATGACTCTTATTTTAAAGTTATTATGATAACGATTTAAATAATTTTTTATCATCAGGTAATAATACTTGTTAACGAACAGTGGCGGATCCAGACTTGGTTCCAGGAGGGGGTTATACATGAGTTATACATGACAACACTATAGTGTTGTCTCTCTCTCTCTCATGCAAATCTAAGTTAGCTCCAGGGGGGGGGTCATGACCCCCATGACCCCCCCCCGTGGATCCGCCACTGTTAACGAAGAAGAAACAGACCAAAAGATAAAACAGACCGATTTCATCTCCAAAATTAGTCGCCATGTGCCTACAATGCTGGTTTCATTCCAACACTTTAATAATTCTTGCAAAAAATATATCAAATAGACTGGCAACAATCCTAGAGATACAACATTATTTGTCAGTTTAGCGACAAATGATTGTCCACTTTGCAAAGAATTAGACATGTAATTACAAAACAATTTTGCAAGATCACAAGCTGCATCAATTTTTAGATACAACTGTTCTCCAAGTATCAGAGAATAACACTTCCATCGGAAAAGGATTACTCGAACAAAATCGAAAATTCTTGACACTTCACGAATTTAATCCTTTCAGTTCTGTCTACAGCAAGCAGAAGCATTGGATGAAGTCAAAGTGGTTCCCGGACAAAACCAAAAATTTACACAAGCATCCAGTAAAAATCACGTCAGCAGGTTGCTATCGACCACAGTTAAGGATTTTTATAATTTTTGCAAGAAGCATCAATTCTACTCTACAAATGACACAAAACAACCCAAATTTTACATGCTACAATCTTGAATACCTTCACACTTCGGAACAAGCCTCCTGGCCGATTTCCCACTTTATCGAAGTTGAAGAATTGATAGCTGTGGTTCCACGTTAAAAGGTCTACGACAAGGTGAGTCTCGTCAGTTGGAAACTCGTCTTGGTCATTTTGGGAAACTTTCTGCTGGTTATTGTTTTACGGCTTGTCTTCATGTTGATGAAATTTGACCAAAAATCCTGGCAAATGCTCGATATTTTTGCTGTTCTTCTTGGATTGAACTTTTTTAAAGTCCCTAAGAGAGTCATTGAATGAATCGTCGCTTGTTGCTTGCTATTCGGATGCATCATTTACTCAGGATATTTGCACACTCTCTTAACTGAAGTCGAACTTCAGGAAGTTCCTGAGCAAGAAGTAAAGACTCTTCAAGATTTGACTAACTTAAACTTAACGTTCTATACACATGTTGAGAATTAAATAAGCATAAAAATGTCTCATGTACTTTCTCACTAAAATATTTACTTTTGATCGGCAAGGATACTAAGGGGAAACATTTGATTAAAAATGCAACAATTGTAGAAGAACCCTTGATAACACAATGTTTCGCTTTTCTATCAAGACGTGGAGACATTTTGTTGGGCCCGTTTAACAAGTATCTCCTTAAGGTCATAGATCGACTTGTCTCAACGAAAAGATCTAAAGCAGGAGATTCTTGGCCGACTGCGACGCATCAAGAAGGCACTATGTTGCATGTCTCAAAAATGTAAAAGGGGATGCATTTCATTAATTACTAAATTAAGAGAATGCTGCCGACCCTCTCTTCTTCGACGACTATGTAAATTGGTCAGAAGTAAATTGCGCAACACTTGGGCAGCTATTATTCAGTTTTTTCACAGAATCGAAAGAAGGTAAACATTTTATCAAAATTATAATTGATCCGTTCGCTCAAAGTCCCACCTAAGTCGACTTAGATTTTGAACCTATGCACTACTGTCGGGGAATTATCGGTAGGGTCGCTTTTTCTGTTAAATGCAAAAAGTCGGTAACTTTTTAAAATATATTAATTAAATTTTTTCTCTTTTAGTGGTTAATACTTTAAAAAATTCTGCAAATAATTTTCTCTAAACTAAAGGATTGGATTAATTTTTCATTAAAATATTACAAAAATTGTTCAATTTTCAATATTTTCTTAAAATTAATAATATTTTTGTACCTAGTAATTACTATTTTTCAAGTTCTTGGGCTTATTTTAAAGTTGATTCCATAAACAATTAAAATAGCTTATTAAATTAATGTGGAATTTTTTCTCTTGAAAATGCAGACTGTCAAACAAAGTGCACAAAAGTGTGCAAAATTGTAATGAATATTTGAACGTGTAAAATATTTATTTGAAATACAAGAATACGTTTTTCAATTGAATGGTTTTAAAATATTATAAAATATTAATATGATTAATGTTTGATATTATTTTTCTACTAATAAGATAATAAATATTTTTGCACTCATTTTTTTTCACTTTGTCTGACAGTCTGCAGTTTCAAAGGATAAGATTCCTTATTAATGGCAATAAAATTTATATAGAATTGTTAAAACTAAATTAAAATGCTTTCGAAATGCTGAAAATGTTATCCAAACATAATCTCAAGTTTTGACAGTTCTATAATAGATTATCTATTGTTGAAATTTACATTGATAACGAAAATATTAGAGTTTTTTGTCTACTAAGTATTTATGTAACTAATATGTTTACTATTAATTTTTCAAAATTAACTTTTAAATTTAAAGTTTTTTTACTTTGGTGGATCCAAGGGGGAGGGGCACGGGTGCTTGCCCACTCCCCAAAAAAAGCCTTATATTTATGTGAGAGAGAAAGAGATAACACCTTTTCATCTCTCTTATAATACCCCCTCCAATAACTTTGTCTGGATCCTCCACTTGTTCTTTATTAATAGTTAGTTATTTTTGTACAAATTAGAACTCGTTCACAGCTTTAAATAAACGAGTAATTTTTTCTTAATTCAAATTCACAGAGTTGTCTTGTTCGATTATAATTTTGTATAATTTAAATTTTGCAGAATTAAAACGATTCTAAAAAAGGAAAGAATAAGTAAAATTAATAATAATAGAATGATATTGTAGAAGTTTGTAAGGATTAGAAGTCATACTATGCAGATGTTACATAAAAAGACGTTCTTGAGAATATCAATTTTTATTTAAAAAAAAAATGAAAATTCAAATTTGCCTGCGACATTTCCATTTAAGAAAAAAACTCTTCCTATAAAAGTTACAGATAATAAAAAAAAAATATTTTTATTCAGACCTTTTTCAAATATTTTCTAATATAATCAATAGTTTTCGAGATAATCGAAATAATGACATTTTATACATGTTTTTTTGATTAAATTTGCTCAAAATTGCAGGTACCTTCAATTTCTTGTTGATGTTCATTGTATCATGTAAACATATGTTTTTCCAACAAAATGGAAATAGTTTCCCAAGCCTTTTTTGAAAATTGTCGATTTAAAAGTTTATTTTAACAAAAACAAAATATTTACGTGAAGCAAAATTCATAGGAATTAATACTTGAAACGTTAAAGGAGATAATTAATTTTATTTGCATACCAAAAGTCAAGCATGTTTAACATCTTCATAACATTTTACAACATTGAACTGGTTTTATCAAACTATAAAAATAAATTTAATTAAACTTTTTCGTTGAATTTAATAATATGTAAACTATTGTAAGTACAAAGTTGACGCAGAAAATTCTCTGAGTAAGCAGGGTGGATCTTAGCCACTTTATTTTTTTCCCAGCTTGTATTAAAATCAAAGTGAACGAACTCCATAGATTTTTCGGAAAAGAAGCCTAGCGCCAATTGCTTCATTTCACAAAACTGCTTGATGTAAAAAAAAGTGGCTAAGACTCAGCCTGCTGACTCGGAGAAACTTTTACGTCAACTTTGTACTTACAATAGTTTACATATTTAATTTATCAAAAAAGTTTAATTAAATTTATTATTATAGTTTGATAAAACCAGTTTAATGTTCTAAAACGTTATAAAGGTGTTAAACATACTTGACTTTTGGTATGCAAATAAATTGTTTATCTCTTTTATCGTTTTAAGTATTCCTATGAATTTTGCTTCACGTAAACATTTTGTTTCTGTTAAAATGAACTTTTAAATCGACAATTCTCAAAAAAGGCTTGGGAAACTATTTCTATTTTGTTGGAAAGTCATATGTTTACATGATAAAATGAAAATCAACAAGAAAATTGAAGGTACCCGCAATTTTGAGCTAATTTAATTAAAAAATATGTATAAAATGTATTTTTTTTCGATTATCTCTGGAACTATTGATTATATAAAAAAATATTAGAAAAGGGTCTGAATAAAAAATATTTATTTTTTTATTATCTGTAACTTTATAGAAAGAGTTTTTTTTCTAAAATGGAAATTTTGTAAGCAAATTTAAATTTTCGTTCTTTTTAAAATAAAAATCGATGTTCTCAAAAACGACTCCATCGATTATTTTAATTTTTGTTGTAAAATCATGTGTTCACACTCCAGAATCGAAATTAAGAAAAAACCCCAGATGTCAGGACCTTTGGGTTAAATAAGTTTAATGCCCACGGTGATAAGTAAACAAAAGAAAATGTTTTTTAATGTTGCCAAGATTTGGAATTAACCTCTTGATTATTCAAAACTTTTTTTTAGTAAAAACAACAATTTTGTAACGTGGTCTTAAAAATCAATATCTCACCTATAGAAAAAGTTACACCTATTTTTATCAAACATCGATTTTCAATTTTAAAATACAATACACGCGTAACTTAAATTTTCTATTCTGTGTTTGTTGCATACTTTATAAACTGAAATATTAGGATTGTAAACATATATTCTGAAGAGATTTTTGCAGTGTTTTTTGTGTATGAAAAATGATTCAAAAATAACAAAAGACAACATTATTTTGGTTAAATTACTTCTGAAATTATAATTGTTTATTCATACTATACAAATGTAATGTAAATGAAAACTCTGTAAATGTAAAACATATGCAAATAAATTTTTTTTTTCAATGATTGGTATATTTATTCAATTAAAAAGGTTAAAACATGATTAATCGATGGAAAACATCTCAATGATCCTTTTATTGAAAATGTTACATTAGTAAATCACACCAATAAGAAGTATTGATTTTCGGTCTCAAAATTGTCTGCAATATTATTACAAAATTATGTATAAGATAAGGCGAAGGACATATAAGTTTTAATAAAATAATTCAAGAACAATGTCAATTTCGGGCAAAATTGTTTTAATAATAATCATCACATATAAATTAGATATACTTGTTAACCTACACCTACATAAGGCTGTTCAAACCTGTGAACAAAAATTCTTTCACCTGATTTCCATGTGAACGCGTTTCTCGCTTTTAAAAGACAAAATAAAATAGTAAATGTTGATTTATTAGAAATAATGAAGTAAAATTAGTAGTGGAATTTCAATGTTGTTCCTACAAAAATAAGATAAATTTTATTTTCGAACAATCTTTCCAAATTTTGAAAATATTTTATTAATAATATTAAACTATTTTTTATAACTAAATTCAAGTTTTATCACTTGTGTCATTCTAGTATTTCTAATAAATTAAAATTAACAAATTTATATTTAATCTTTTGAAAGCAAGAAACGTTAACATTAAAATCAGGTGAGATCTAATCAATAATGCTGGTTTTATTCACGATACTCCCTAAATCTGAAAAAAACGAAATTTTACTGTTTTACATCTATAAGTATACCACTAATTAAAATAAACGTACATACCCTATGAAATCAGTGAAAAATTGCTGGGTAATTAGCGAAATTTCACTGATTTTGTAATCTAATTTTTGTAATATAAAATGTACATTTTTTATTAGCCGTGAAAGTCAAACAGGTCATACAGAAAAATATTCTAAAACAAGCTAATATTATCACATAACATTGCTTCTCAAAAATGAACATTTTATATTTAAAAATTGGTTTCAAAAAAGGGAAAAAGGTGAAAAATATTATATCTACAAGCTGTTGGTATTAAACGACGATGCATCGTTTTATATCATATAAAATAGTTTTTTTATTGAAACGACATAACTTTTTTAACAACAAACAACTAAAATACACTAAAATATCAAAGCTTGCAATCTTCAGGTTTCATCAACATAATTCCCGTAAAAGTCAAACCACAAAACAATGTTTTAAAGACCTTAGTATTTTATGAACGAATCCTATTTAAAAAAAAACAAACGTTGTATTTCGCTTCAGAGGTTTAACGTGTAACTCCTTTTTTGAGTTTTTCATTGGTCATTACGTTTCATACCTCATTATTGATCATTATCGAAAGTTTTTAGGTTCGATTTTCTTTTTTTCAGGTAAATAAAATCTTTAATAAAATAGTGTAATTTTAAATAATTTTATATGCATTGTAAAATTTAATAACCAATTTTTTTCCTCTGCAGTGGAGACTCTTTTCATATTTTTTCCTTCATGATAGTATTCGCCCCCTAAAATAGTATAATACTGTAATTATCTGGAAACTTTTTTAATTTCTATGGCAAATTTAAATTTGCATTTCCAATTAATACTGTACTGAGAAAATGCATTTGTGCAATATTATCTATACCAAAAAACGGAAATTTGCAGTATAGAATGTCTGAGAAATTTCTTATTTTATAATAATAGTTATAAAATTAAAAAAAAATTAAAATTTCATGAATATTACTAATAATAGTTCACTTCAAATTTGCATACCTATTTTTTTTTCTCCTGAGAAAATTTTACATCCTTCTTTGCAACAATTACATCAACTAGGAGGATGCTATAAACAACTACAATCAACATTGAGAAAAATATAACTTTTGTCATTATAGATGTAAGGAATGCTGTACTTCACAAAAAAGCAGAATAAGTTATAATTTACAATTTCACTTTTATGGAAAAATATTTTTTATTTATTAATGAAAGTTACCAACTCTTGGATGGATGAAATATGAAATTATTTTCTATTTTATATCTTATATATTTCCCCTACTTTACCAAATGTTTTATCTTTCTTGAATTTACATTACAACGTATGCAAAAATTAATCATATTATAACTAGATATTAGTTTTCTTCTGTTTGTCAATTTTTTCAATATTGAAGATAGGCATAATTTTAATTATTGGTTACAGCAAATAAAGAATAAAAAATTTACTACCTGATAGTGAAATTGACAACTGTCAGACCTGTCGTTTTTTGGAAAATTTATATTTGAAAGAAACCAGGACAAAATTGGTACCTTTACTCTACTTCCCCCTACTTTAGCAAATATTTTATCTTTCTTACATTTAAATTACAAATGTGCAAGAATAAATCATTTTACGTATAACTAGGTATTACTTTTCTTTTGTTTTTTAATTTTTTCAATATTAACGACTGGTAATTATTATATTAATAATAATTACAATAATAATAATTATTGGATTATATGAATAATTAGTGGAAAATAAGCTACTAATTCAATTAGTGAAAATTTCTACAATGTATTAGTAACACCAATTAAAATTTCAGAACATTAAAGATTCTAAAATAAATTTCAGAAAACTCTAGATTATTTATTAAATTCTAGAACTGTTTAGATTTTAATTCTTTGGGAATGTTTCTGTTGAGATTTTATTTTTAATTCTAGAATTTTGATAAACACTCTAAATTTTTACTTTTGAAAATAAATTTAAGAAATTCGTAGAACTAAATGAAATGTTTAAATGGAAAAAAACAAATATGAAGTTTTGTGTGTTTATTCTAGAATCGAAGAAAGTTTTAAAATTTTATCCAGAATTTTATAAATCCGGAATTTTGTAAAAGATCTTTAGTGTTCTGGAATTTGTTACTTGTATAATTTTGTAGAATTTATTTTTGAAACTATACTTTTTTGTAATTTATTTATAACCACAAACATTCTAAAAATATTAGAATTTTTTGATTTTGGACTTTTATGGGAAATCTAATAAATAAAAATAAATTCGAATATTGTTCTGATATTTAATATAAAATCTACAATTTTCTGAAATTTATTTTAGAATGTAAAAATTGAGGTTCTTTATCAAAACTTTAAAAATAAAAATAAAATCTAAACAAAAATAATCTCAAAGAATTAATATCTAAAAAATTTTTGAATTTAATAAATAATTTAGAATTTTTTGAAGTTTATTTTAGAATCTTAAATTTTCTGGAATTTTGATTTAGTGTCTAGAAAAAATTCTGCAAGTTTATCTAAAATCTAGAAATTAAAAAAAAAAATAATAATCTACTGGAATTTACTTTTAAATCTAAATTTTTCTGTAATTTTATTTATATTAGAATCTTAAACGTTCTGAAATTACTTTAGAATCTAAAAAAAAAATCTTAAATATTCTCGAAATTATTATAAAATTTATAATTCTGTAAAATTTATTCTTAAGTATATATACTTTAGAGTCTAAAAGATTTTGGATTTTAATCCAGAATTTAAATACAAAAAAAGTCTTAAGTGTTCTGAAATTTATTATATTTAAAGTTTTCTGCATTCTAGAATCTTAAATACTCTGGTTTTTGCTGCAAACTTTTAAGGAAATTCTTGAATTTTTTATTTAGAGTCCAAAATTGTAAAAAAGATCTTAAATGTTCTATAATTTATAATGTAATCTAAAATTTTCTGGAATATTTTTTTTATAATAATTTCCTTTTGGTCAGTTGTCAATTTCACTATCAGGTAGTAAATTCGTTATTCTTTACTTGCTGTAGCCAATAATTAAAATAATTATTACCTATCTTCAATATTGAAAAAATTGTAAAACAGAATAAAACTATAATACCTAGTTATGAAATGATTAATTTTTAATTATTATAAATCAACTAGCTAAAAATACGCTCGCTAAAGCGCGCGAGAATTACTTTTTTCATTGGCTTGTAAATGTTTTAATACAAAAAATAAACTGAACTTATTTAGATTAAATTAATTATACTATGAAATTAAATTTTGTGAATTTGTTAAAATGTGTTATAAATTAATAAATACATAGAAATTTTAGAGAGTCTAAATAGTTTTTTGAACAAAATATTTTTTTTTAATACAATTCTTAAAAATGTCTATCAATATAAATTTTAATTTTTCCAAATTAAAAAATCCCCATATTCTATTAATTCTAATTTAAATTCTTTTAAACTTCAATTCTGATCAAAATTGCAATCTCTAAATAATAATCAACGTTTTAAGATTTATAAATCAAGTTTTAGATTTTGAATTTAATTCAATTTGTAAAAGTGAAAGATTGAAATAATTTGTGATTCTCACCATTAGGAATTAAAATAAAAATGAGTTCATTTTATTTTATTTCTATCTTTAACTGTTACAAACTAAATTAAATTACAAATTTTTAACTTCATTTTATTAATACGAATTCAAATTGTTTTAAAAATTTTAATTAATACACTCTAAAAACAAGTGTTTCGAAAGTGTCTTAAAAGTATGATATTTTGGTATTTTTTATTGTATCTGAGGCTCAAAAAATGTTTTAAAATGAGATATGTAGGAATTATGAATTATTCAAATTTGAATAATAATATACTTCAATTATTATTTAAAACTTTTAATGGTTCAAGTTTTAATCAATTTATGTTGAAATTACTATAAACTTATAAATATTTCTTAATTTTCACAATGCATATTTAAATTAGGAATTTCAAACTTCAGCCAATATTAAAATCTTCAAATTATAAAAAATGTGTATTATAGTATCAAAACTTAAATCTATTCAAACTTTATGATTACAATTTCCACTATTGAAGTCTAAAAATATTTTAAAAATTGGAAATAATGGAACCTAAAATTATTTACAAATTTAAAAACTATTAATTTCAACTTATACAAATTTGGAAATTTCAAATATAGATTTAAACTTATATTTAATTCAAACTTTAATCAATTAATACTTGAATTTAACGATTCTAAATTTTTTTAATGATGCATACTTCTTCTCCTGAGAATTATTTGAAACAATTTAAAATCTTAATTTCCAAAAATCTAAATATCATTCAATTTAAACTTCTACGCTTAAAATTTTAAGGAATTTTTATATCAACCGAATTAAATATATTTAATTTAACAAATATAAGTCTACCAAAATATAGGAACAAATTATAAAAACGGCATTTAAAAGCCTTAAAAAATATTGCAAAACTGTGCTGGCTTTCTTCAATTTAATTTCATGATATCTCATTTTTATACTTATTTATTTTATATTTCATAAAATTATAATTAAATCGTCGAATATATTGGAAAGATTAAATTATTTCGAATTATTTATACATATTTTGTCATTAATTTACATATTATGTTTAAAGTGTTGTAAATCTTTATTAAAAAAAATTGTTAAAATTGTTAAAATTGTTAAAAATAAAATATAAATTTATTACAAATTCTGGAGAATAATTAAATAAATAAGTAACATTAGAAATTATACATAAAAATACATTTTTTCTCAAAAGTTATTGAGAAATAACTCAACTTTCTTCAAATTTTTTATCAATATTTTTCATTTTTCCAAATTAAAAAATTCCCAACTTCTATCGATTCAAATTGAAATTATTTCAATCTTGAATTAATCAAAATTGAAATGCAACCAAAGTTTTAAGATTTTTAACTCATTTTTATTTTAATCCCTAATGGTGGGAACAATTATTCCAATCTTTTACCTTTACAAATTAAATTCAATTAAAATTTTTAAACTTGGTATTATCAATATAAATTTAAATTTGCTTCAAACATTAGTTAGTACATAAACTTTAAAACTATTTAAATTTTAATAATAATAAACTTGAATTATTTAAAACTTTTAATTGTTCGAATTTTGTCAATTCATGATAGAGTTATTATAAACTTTAAATAGTTTCAGATTCTAACAATGCATATTTTAGCTGTTTTAAACTTAACACCTATAATATAACCTATATATTATATATAACCTGTAATATTTCAAACCTATAATAAAATTAAAAATTAAACAAGTTTAATAATTTACCAATAAAAAATAAGCATTTTGAGATAAAAAATACAACATTTATTTGGAGAAATTAAATTTGGTACGTATTTTTATTTAATATGGGGAAGAAATTACATCATGATTTCTCATTTTTTATTCTTATTTATATTGTATTTTTCAGAAGTAATTAAACGAATGAAATATTATTATGAAAATTATTCATATATTATTATAAATTATAATATAAAATATTCATTAATTTTCATATTATGTTTAAAGTGTTTTGAAGCGTTATTAAAATCGGTAAAGTAAATTTAAATAAGACACGTTTGTATTGTAATACATTATTAGTATTGAAAATAAAATATAAATTTGCAAATTGATTTAAAATTTACATTCAGGAGAATTTATAATTAAATAAATAAAATTAGAAATCTTATAATTAATATGAAAATACATTTTTCAAAAGTTATTGATTTAAAACAAAAAACATCTATTATGCCAAACTTCAGGTGTGGACAGAATGAAAGAATGACAGAATGAAAGAATGAAAGAATGAAGTTTGCGATTATTATTATTAATTCTTCCTAATTTTTTTTCACTGTTGAACGTTTCTAGGACGTTTTAAAAACGTATTATTTACGTTCTTAAAACCTAGAAAACAAAGATAAGTGGGGAACATTTTAAAAATATTCTGAGGACGTTTTCTCGCCAATGTTCTAAGAAAGTTTTCAAAAATACGTTTCTGAAACTTTTATTAAACCAAGTGTGCTCACGGGCCCGTATCATTTTGACACACATTTTGTCGTGCAACTTGTTAGATTGTACTCCGGAAGATGAATGTTATATTTTACTTTTACTAAAACCAAAGATTTTTAAGTTTTAATTATTCAATAATTGAACTTACTGGATTAATTAAGTCTTTTAACATTAATTTAATGTATTAAAATCAATTATTTAATAAATAAGACTTAAAAATATTTGATTTCAGAAGGAGTAAAATATAACATTCATCTTCGGGAGTACAATGTAACAAGTTGCCCGAAAAAAATTGTGTTAAAATGATACGGGCCCGTGCTCACTGGGATGTTAAAAAGGTAAGCGAAACAAATTTTTATTTTACTTTAGAATTTCTCTTGAATAGAATTGCCTTTGGCCCTTTGTAGTTTCCTCGTACTGATCTATTCCAGCAAGAATCCACCTGATTTGAAAAATATGGGGTGTGACTGGAGGCACTAGGTTTCACACAATGGCGAAGAAATCGGCTTTTTAGACACGAAACCACAAATTTTGAAAATGATTGTCGAAAGACACTAACGACAAATAAAGACTTCACACAATGATCTCGTAGCTGTCTGCCAGCTGACGAAACTATTAAAGTGGTCGTCGTTAAGTGCAGGTTAGGTTTTTGTTAGACACGCGTTTCTGGAGCTTCACACCCCGAAAATTAAGATCACCGATGCTTCCATCGGTAAATCATCATCGCTGGATTTAATTTATACCATAATGATGAGCGTAAATTAGCAACTTGAGAATGTCGGAAACAAACTGTTTTTCTGCCACGACATGTGTGATGAATTAAAAGAAAATTAAGCCCCAAGTCTATAATTTAATAACCTAGCAAGTTCTAAACGATTTCCGTAATTTATTGATCATCTTTAGAAAATCATTGCCATATGTCATTATTTAATTCTATCTTCAGCTTGATGGGACATAAAATGACGAATTTTTCGGAAATGGTATTCTTAGGATTTTCGGAATATGCTTTTATTAATGGATATAAAGTTTATTCGCAGAAGGCATTTATTATTTAAGAGAGGAAAATTGATTTGACCAGGGTTTTGTTCTCTTGAAAAAGTACTTGTGTAGGCATTGCTTTGGTTTGTACAGACCGATGGCAGTTTATTCCCTTTGCTATTATGGTCCGAACCATATATGAAGCAGTAAGCAAGGTAGCCGTACCGCCTTGTAATTCAGACGCCGCTACATCCAAATAAAGAATTCATAATGGCGATGATGACCACCGCCAATTTTCTCAATATATCCGATACACCAATAACTCAACTGATTCCGTCTTGTCGAGCATGACCGTTTATTGTCCTCTAATTCTTAAAGTTTTTGCAAAGTGCTGAGTGAATTCATTAATTGGTTATTATAACAATTTTCGTTATTTATATGAGATAAAGCTCATTAGAGGAGAGTTGCTGGAGTTCTAAATAAGGCAGGGTCGGCGACTTGTAAATTTTTGCCATTTGCACAATTAATATTGACCTGGGGAGGCGGAGGGGAGAAAGAAAATAAAACAATATTAAATTATAGAGTTTGTTAATTAGCGTAATTATTGTAACGTAAAAGTTAAAAATTGAAGGAATTTATTGCGAATTATAACAATAAAAATTGAAAATTGAGGAAAATATATTTTAAAATTTATGAAATTAATTGAAGAATATTGAAAATAGTTAAAAATTAGAGAAATTATTTGAGATAAACAAGACTACTTGAAAAAGGATAAAAATAATTGGAAATTAAAGTTAATTATGGAAATTTAAGAACAACATTGAGAAAATCACAGAATTTATTTGATATAAAAGAAAGAGATTGAAAATCGAAGAATCTTATTTAAATACTTGAAAAATATATCTAAAAAATAAAAACTAAAATTAAAATTTAATAAAAAATGTTGGAGCATGAAACAAGTTTTGTAATATTGAAAATTATTTGGAAAAAGATTATGGAAAACGATAAGAATAGTAAAAACTGATAATTAAATTAATAAATTTGATGAGTTATGCCCTTTTATAATTTGACATAACAAATTGACATTAATAATTTGATATTGAAGAAATTAATTATAATTTGCAGAAAAAAACTACAATTTAAAAAAAAATCAAATTTTGCAAAAATAATTAACAAGCGACGAAAAAAATTTAAAGTTAATTAATAAATAATGAAACTAATTTGATATTGAAGGAAATTATTAAAACTGAAAAAGTTTTATTTCAAAAAGTTAAAGAAAATAATTGCAACTTGCGGAAATATAAATTTAAAATTTAGGGGAAAAATTGAAAAACAATGAATATGAATGGAGAAAAATTTTAAAAATAATACAAATAGTTGAAATTTGCAGATATTAATTACAATTTTAGAAAAATAATTTTAAAAAATACAGAATATTTAGAAAGTAAAAGAAAGTACCTTATAGCAGAATAATTTCAAAAAATTTTAATTCATGAAAATAAATACAACATTATTCAAATAATCAAACATCTATTGCAGAAAATAATGGAAATTTGAGATAAATAATTAAAAATAATCAACAAATATTCAAAATAATATAAAATTTGTGAAAATCATTGGAAATTAAAAAAAAAATAATTAAAAATTGATGAAGTAATTGGAATTTGAGACTAATAATTGAAGCATGATTAAAACATTGAAAAGTGTATACAGTAACTTAGATTTGAGATCATAAATTAAAATTTAAGAAGTTTATTGAAAAAAAATTAATATATCTAATTAAAATGTGGACAAAAAAATTGCAAAAGTTTTAAGAAAATGGAAATTGAAAAAAATTAATTGTAATATAAGATAAACAATTGAAAATTTAGTGATTTAATTGTGAAAAAGTAAAAATAATAAAAATTCAAAAAATTCATTGCAAATGATATTAATAATAATTGAAAATTAAAGAAAATTATTAAAATTTGAGAAAGATATTTTAAAATTTAGGAAAGTAATTAAAGTATAATGAAAATAATCAAGAAATTCGACAAAATATTTGCAAAGTAATAAAAAAATTAAAAATTGAAGAAAATAATTATAATTTCTAAAAAAAAATTGAGAAAATTACAACATAAATTTATAATAAAAGAAAATTATTGCAGAATGAAAAAAGTAATTTTGAATTGAAAAAATAACTGGAATTAGAAATAAATTATAAGAAAAATTAGAGAATAAATTAGAAAATAATAGAAAATGACAAAAAGTAATTGAAAAATGATAGAAATAATTGAAAATTGACGAAAGTAATGGCAATTTCAGATAAAAAATGGAAATTTTTGTAATTAATCAACAAATATTGAAAATAATATAAAATTTGTGAAAATCTTTGCAAATTAAAAAAAAAATAATTAAAAATTGACGAAGTAATTGAAATTTAAAGGTCAACAATTGAAGAATGATTAAGATATTGAAAAGTGGACACAGTAACTTAGAATTAGAATAATAACTGAAAATTTAGGAAACTAATTGAAAATAATTAATATATTTAATTAAGGAGGTGGAGAAAATAATTTAAAAAAAAAAAGAAACTAAAAGTTGAAAAATAATGGAAAATATACGAATGTAATTGAGGAATGAAGTTTGTGAATAATTGAGAATTGAAGAAATTGATTGCAAAATAATAACAATAATAATTGAAAATTGAAGAAAATTATCAAAATTTGAGAAAAATATTTTAAAATCTTGTAAATTAATTGAAGAATAATGAAAATAATAAAAATTCGAGAAAATATTTGCAAAGTAATAGAATAATTAAAAAATTGAAGAAAATAATTTTAATTTGTGAAAAATAATTGAGAAAATTACAACATAAATTTGTAATAAAAAAAAATTATTGCAGAATGAAAAAAAAAATTAATTTGAAAAAAAAATGAAATTAGAAATAAATGATAAAAAAAATTAGAAAATGAACTGAATAATAATTGATAGCGACAAAATGATAAAAACATTGAAAAGTGGATACAGTAACTTAGATTTGAGATAATAAGTGAAAATATAGAATAATAATTGGAAATAATTAATATATTTAATTAAAAGTTGGTGAAAATAATTTAAAAAAGATAAAAGAAACTAAAAGTTTAAAAAATAATTGAAAATATATGAATGTAATTGAGCAATGGAGTTTGTGAATAATTAAAAATTGGACAAATTGATTGTAAAATAATAGCAATAATAATTGAAAATAGAAGAAAATTATCAAACTTTGAGAAAATTATTTTAAAATCTATGAAATTAATTGAAGAATTATGAAAATAATAAAAAATTTGAGAAAATATTTGCAAAGTAATAAAATAATTAAAAAAATGAAGAAAATAATTTTAATTCGTAAAAAATAATTCAGAAAATTACAATATATATTTGTAATAAAAGAAAATAATTGCAGATTGATATATTTAGTTTTTTTTATTGTTAAGTACTTTTGTACCATAGGGCTTTTTGTCCGTAAACACGTCAATAAATTAAAATAAAGAATGATGAAAATAATTGTAAGTTGAAAAAATAACTAGCATTTGAGATAAATAATACAAAAATTAGAAAATTATTCTAAAAATCATTGAAAATGACAAAAAGTAATTGAAAATGAATTGAAATATAAATTTAATAAAAGAATAATTGGTATAAATAATTGTAAATTGAAGAAAATAATAAAAATTTCCAAAAAATAATTGAAAGAATTTTAGAATATATTTAAGATAAACAAAACTGCAATTACAATTATATATTATATTTCTTCAGACTTCTAATTTGAAATTCCATTGATTAAAAATTTTAGTAATCCACGTTTTGAGAATAATAAATTTAAAAATGTTTTAAAATATCTCTTTAAATTTTAACAATTGTTTTCCATTGAGGTTTCAATTATTTGCTACAATTTTTATCTATTTTTATCATTTTTCCTAAATCCCTATCAATTTCTAATGAATTTTCATTATTTTTCAATTTTCCCCTAAACTTTAAATTCAAAATTTCCGCAAGTTTCAATAATTTTCTTTATTTTTGTGAAATAAAAGTTTTTCATAATTAATTTATTCAATATCAAATTAGTTTTACTACTTGGTACTTCATTTTCAATTTCTTCCGTCACTTTTCAATTATTTTTGCAAAATATGATTTTTGTTTTTACAAATTTAATCTTTTTTTTCAATTGTAAATTCATTTATCCACATTCTTATTAAGAAATTTATTTTTTCTCTGTAATTTTGCCATATGGAATTCCAGATGGCGACTTTTTTGCTCTATGGAATTTGCAGACAAGTCTTTACACAAGTCGCCGCCCCTAAAAAAAGGTTGTTAATTAATAAGGTATTTTTAAGAATAAAATTGAACGTGGTTATCTCGGATTATACATTTCGGATTCCACAATCCGGAATCCCTATTCCATATTCAACGTACCGGATTTCACATACCGAATTCCATATTCTGAATTTCATGTCACGGATGTTAGAACTCGGATTTAAAATTTAACATTACACATTTTGAATTTCATATTCCAGATTCCACAGCACTGATTCCATAACCTGGATTGGAAATATTAGATTCGACATCTCGGATTCAACATTCTGGATTCCAACCCTTGAATTTTGCATTCTGGGTAAAAAAGAATCCGGATTTACCAGTCTAAATTCCATATACCGTATTTCACATACGGGATTCCAAGTTCCAGATTACATATTTTTGATTTCAGATTTGAAATTCCGGATTTCTCATTCCGAATTCCATTTTCTTGATTTCATTTCACGAATCCTACAACTCGGATTTCAAGTTTAAAATTACAAATTTTGAATTTTATATTCCATATTCCACAATACGAACTTCATAACCTGAATTAGAAATAGAAAACAAATTTAAATCCCTTTCAAAATTATTCATCAGGAAAATTTTTTCGATAATGTTGAACACAATATTTATATTTACTCATATAAATATTGTGTTCAACAGTATTGCCTTCCTATATCGAAAAAATTTCCCTGATTACTGAATTAGAAATATTATATTCGACATTCCGGATTCGAAATTCTGGTTTCCACAAATCTTTTTAAACACAATGTCATTCCTTTTTTTAAAATTTGTTAGCCACCCCTCACTTGCCGCAAAACTTGAAATGTTTAAATCCTTTGCAAAGGCCTTCGCTTTTCTTTTAGTAAAAGACCACTCACTGAAATATTTTGTTCTCTACATTGTTGAATCCATGTTACTAAACACTCTTCCAAAAGTAGAAATTCTCTTTTAACGTTTCGTTTTCTTTCACTGGTTGATCGAGCATCAACAATAACATCTTTTTTTTAAAATAGTACATAGGGTACTACTAAGAGGAATATCAAAGTTCTTAGCTATACATCAGTTTTTTCTCACCACTTTCAACAGCTTCAATAATTTTCTTTTTCTCTGCAATTGACAAGGATTTATATTTCGTAGACCGAATCATAGCGACAACAAATTACTAACGACAAGCGTGTAAACAAACTGGAGACAAGATCAATACTGAATAATAATTAATGTTTCCTAATTGATTGCTGCTTCGAATTGTCGCGTGGTGAGAAATTGAAACTTCGAATTACCGCGTGTTTCGTTCAGGTCTGCCTTAAATTTTACTTCGAATTACTGAGTGTACCAATTACAATGCAAAAACTTCTAATTATCAAGAGTATTTCAAGGGACCAATAGTTCGCTTCGAATTATCGAGAGTCGACTGTATATGACTTCATTTCTTGATAATTTAAAAAACACATTTCCCTCATCTTGGTGCATGATAATCTTCATCCTGCATAAAGACACGATTCTAATTACAGCAAGGTAGTAATTCAATCGGAATAGCAGAGTCCATGCGCGAGATTACGATGTCGCTGACGCGTAAGCGAGCAGCAAAAAGGAGAAAACTGCCTGACGACGCTAAGAAGCAGAAGAAGGCATCAGACTGGGGATATGATATTAACGAGGTTTGTCGATGAGGAGGGGCGAACCTCGATCTGCGTCTAATTATCAATGCCAGGGAAACACGTTTCTCGCGTGTTCGCATCGAAATTATGGATCTGCTTGTTCGTGATGCCTTTCTGAAGAAGATGACTGACGCATGGCTCGCTAGCAGGTTAAGCGATTCAACGAGTAAATGAATCCGCATTACGTGGGCGTGTCAATTCCATGAGAACGATCCTTTGAAAACCGTCATTGAACACCCTGCAGGATTACTCAAAGTGATCATGTGCATTTGCCGCCTTTCTTGTTACACTAAGATATTGTTGAGTCCTGCGCCGGCGTCAGTATGATCGTGACGGATAATCTATCTGCAATTTTTGCAATGAAATAAACCAGAAACTATTACGTTTTCTTTCATGTTGGGAAGCCACTCATTATTTCTAACTTGGTAGCAAATCTCTGATTACGATCGGGAATTTTGTTGTCTTCTCGGAATTATAAGAGGATGCTATTAAGATCGAATGATTGAATAACAAGCTGGTAACAGCATTATGGTAGTCGATAATTTTCTGCACAAGGTGGATATATCTGCACAACATTTGAGAGTTTAATATTACATGAATTGGTTTTGTAAACATCTTTGATTCTTTAAAAGCTGCATACAGCTCGTTTGATAAGTTATACCTATTTGGCTTCAAAGAATAGGAAGAGCTTAAAAAAGTGGGAAAAAATCCTGAAAATTGAGAAAAGGTACTATTTGAAATAGGTGAAATTCGATTATATAATTAAGAATAGTGTACTAATTACTTGTATTAAAAAAAAAAATAAATGAAAAAAAAAGAAAGAGGTGCGTGAACTAACAATTGTTTAGAATTTACATTTTACATATAGAAATTGAAAAAAAAACATTGCAAGAAACTGAAAAAGTAATCAACAATCATTTTTGTAAAATAAAATTGTAATTAAAATTATGATAATTATAGGAATAACAAAGAATTGAAATCATTTATTCCCACTACTTATTTTTTATTCAAAACGTACTTTCTTTTATTTTTACATCTGTTGTCATTTTCCGTGCACATTTAACCACAAATTTGGTTATTTACTATTATTATATGTAAGTAAATTTTATTTGTGTAATTCGAAAAAGGTACATCTTAGATTTTTTGATTTCTAAAAATAAAAAAAATAATTTTCTTAATAATAGTTTGAACTTAAACAACACGTTTATTTATTGTACTATTATTTATATAAAAACTACTTCTAAAGTTAAAAGTTGCCATTTAATAAAAGAATCAAAAAACAGGTCTCGTGGTGGGAATTCGTTATAGCGAAAGTTCTGACTCACGAATTTTTCGTTATAGCAAGATTTGAGTGTAGAAAATAGCGAAGAAAAAAACTAATAAAAAAGGAAAAATTACTAGAAATGACGAAGTAACTAGAAATTAAAAAAAAGCTAATGTAACGCGCTCCTAAGAAAGGTACTAAGCAAAATGGAAATTTTACAGGAGAGCGAAAAGAAAATAACAGCGCTCGGTTGTCTGAACAACCTGCTGATGTTTAAATAGTCTTAAATTGAAAACTATTAAAAAAAAATATTTTCTGGCTTCAGATAATGAATAAGAAACCTCCAATAAAGTTAAAACAATCATAATCCAAAAATCAATTTTTTGCTTTTCGAAGCGCGTCACTAATGACAATTAAATAAAAGATATTTTAAAATAACTTGGGCATGATAAAAAATTTGAAAAGTAAATGAATAAACAAAATTATATAAAAAGTAAGTAGTATATTCGAAAAAATGACTGTACAGGAAAAAAAACCTATTATCAAAAAAAGGTAAATAATAATAAAGAAAAATGACTAGATATTAAAAAAAAGTAGACGTTTTTCACTAAAAAGTGAACATAGAATAGAACTTTATTTATTTATATATTTATTTATGAAGAAGAAGAAGAAGAAGAAGAAGAAGAAGAAGAAGAAGAAGAAGAAAAGGAAGAAGAGGAAGAAGAATAAACAATTTATTAAATGATATAGAATTAATTAAAAATGAAGATATACAAAAGAATTAAAAACAAATTAATAGTTAAACAAAAACTAGCTTAAAATTTAAAATAATAACTAAAACGTGAAAAAAAATTACCAGAAGATTGCAAAATAACTACACGGAAAGAAAATTGATTATAAATTTTATAAAGTGTTTCACAATTTAGGGAAAACGGATGAAAAAGAGAAAATTTCAGATTGATAATTTCAAATTTTAAAAAAATTATATTAAACTTGCTACAGACTATATATCAAAATTTAAAATTACTTAGCAATGATTCGAATAGTTTTTTTAAAGCTTAAAATTCCTTGTATGAAAATTTCGTCTTTCTGGCACTTTTTCCTTAAAGTATAAGACATTTTAATAAAATTTATAATTAATAACTAAAAATTAATAAAAATCATCTATAAAATGAAAAAAATTACTGAAAGTATAAAAAAGCATCTACAAACTTACAAAATTATTAGAAATTAAAAGAAAGTTTAAAAAATCGACGAAATAACTAATGAAATATTAATAAAATGTTTTAAGAATATCAGGAAAATCAAACAGAGAATTTAAGTAAGTGAAAGTTTACTAGAAAGTCACTAGAATGTAACTAGAAGTTTTTAAAAAACTTTTTAGTAAAGAAAAAATCTGAAAAGTTATAAAATAATTTTAAAAATTAAGAAAGTAACTTTAAAAAATAAATGGGGCAAAAAAAGAATTTAATATAAATAAGAATATTATTATATTTAATATATCATTTAAATATGCATGAAACATGTTTAATATAAATTTTTGTTCAAGAAAGAAGAAATAAATGTTTTTTTTTCAAAATATGAAATTTATTTAGAGAAATTTAATTATGCTATTTTTTATTAATTTGCTTACATTTTTTTTTACTTCGCAGTTTAACGTAGCAAACTTTGGAAATGCTTTTTTCGAGACACTACAAATTAAAACAATTAAACTAATTAATTAATGTTCAGGTTTAATTAATTATTGACCTTCAGATGACGAAAATTTAAATATTTACCTTCATTTCAATCAATCAAAAGTTAAATTTATAGAAGTTTCATTCTTTTTAAATTTTAATTTATCCAAATTTTATTTAATTAAAGATTAAAGTTTCAAAGTTTCAATTAATCCTAATTTTATTAATCAAAACATTAATTAATAAATTTTCTTTAAATAACCTAAATTTCCATTCCTCACCACTTTAATTACAGTTCAAAATCAATCAATTTAAATTTAAAATTAGCTTAATATATCCGAATAATAAACGGTTTAAAATTTAAATTATCAAAATTTCCATTTTTAATTTATCCACATTTTAATCGAATTTAATATCATTCTATTCGAAATTAAATTTATCAAAATTTACTAAATTTTTAATTTATACAAATTTCCAGCTATTTAAATTCTAATTTATTTTATTTTGAATGAATTAAAATTAAAATTTATCCAAATTTTAAACTTTTCACTATTAATTCGATTTACATTTCAGTAGTCGATCCCAATTTCACTTCTTTGCCAATTTTAAATTTTAAATTTTTTAATAATCTATTTTTCGATCAATTCTAATTTTTACTGGTCAAAAGATTTATCAACTGAAATTTATTGTAATTGGTTATAAATTTAATTAATCCACATTTTAAATGATTTAAATTTAAATTAATTCTAATTTTAACTTAACTCATTATAACATAATCAAAACTTAAAATGATCAAACTCTTACTATTTAATTAGATTAGATTAATCCTAGATAATCTTAGATAATAATCTTAGATTAATCCTAATTTTTATTTGACAGAACATGTATTAATTCATATTTTTATAGATTCTAAATTTAATTCATGCAAATAATCCATTTCAATTTTAACTCTACCAAATTTCAATGTCTTTAATTTTAAATTTATCGAAATTTAAATCTACTTTAATTGCATTTTATCCAAATTTTAAAATAAGCATTATCGATTAAAACTTTTAAAATCAATGCAAAATTAAATTACTTTCCGCCGAAAAGGAATAATATTAAAAATATATATATTTACATATTATAATTAAAAAAAAAAGGTATAATAATATTAAGAACTCTTGAGTTAAAAAATAATGGGTTCAGAATTTTAACCCATCGAAATTTATGTTCTTTAAAGATGTCAATTTTTTCTCCCACATTTTTGTCGATTTTCAAATTTTGATTTTTTCATAAAATAGATATTTTTTAAATTTTACACGTTTGAGTGTATAGAGAATCATTAAAAGAAACGTGTAAAAAATTGACGTAACATGGAAATTTTGGAATGAATTCAGTATTTAAGATCAGAGACCAATAAAACTAAAAGGGGTGATTTTAACATCGTAAAATTAAAAACTTTTTTAAAATCCATTCGATAGACTGCAATTCAAAAAGCGCGCAAAAATACTGAAAAAACTTTCACCGGTCCCTTCCATTTGAAAAAAAAAAATTCTTAGTACCTGTCAATTGCTTTACAATTATTATTATTATTATTATTGCATATTAAAGTAGCCTCTAAAGTAGCTTCTGATCAAAATTAGTAGTAAAAAAGTAGCCTGGTTCAGACGAAGAAACAAAAAAATAAAAACCTGTTGTGCTTTACTATTTGATAATATATACAATTTGATAACCTTCCTTTTATTTAATTACCCACCTATCTATTTAATTAAAAAAAATATATTGACACTTTCAAACAAGAAGAGCGAGTGTCAGAAAATGTGTTATAATAATTAACGAGTGCTTTTTACGAGCCTTAAGAAATTGAATGAAAGCGTGCAGAAAATGCACTTTAACAATGAGTTATTAGAATGATTTTTTAAACGAGGAAAACATTCTACTTCCTCTCTGCATCGTGGTAGTTAAAATTTTCCACTTGAGGTACTTCCCTCTTTGATCTAATAATGTCCAATTGTGTGTCATGACATTCGACATGTTATGTCACGAAATTAATGCACACGACAGGCGGGTCTGTCCAAGTTGGTCACACGGTAATCGGTAATATAATGTTGATATTATAATGTTTCGATGCTATAGTTCGCGTTGCGTATGCGGAGAAAGGTGCGTCATAAACGCTTCAAGAGCCATAATGCCGTTAGAATAGACTTAGATACGGTTATATGTTTTATACGATTGTTCACGCAGCCTTAATTTCTGCCTGATATATTGCTTTTGAAAACTTACATTTTTCAAGTTTATGAAAGAAAAAAAAAATCCCTATAAATTTCCCAACGAGAAACTTCCAGACATTGATGAAAATTCCTCTTTATAAATCAAAACTATTTATATTAAACACCGTGATTTCTCACATTAACATTTTTATCGCCTCGAATTGAATGGGTTAGATCTTATGGTCGATCAAATGCATAGAATGTTTATTGGATTTCTTTTCACACTTGATTCTAAAGTAAATTTAAAATGAGTAATGAAAGTTGTTCGGCACAAATGAAAGAAAACTTTGTAATGGAGTAAATTAATAATTCTAAACAAAATTTTATTATTTAACTTATTTTGCGATCACAAGCTGAAAGATGTTTTTAAGCTCAAAATGTCGGGTGCCAGATATTTCCTGGATTAGAAAAAAAATAAGGAAATAAAATTGAATTAATTAAAGAAATAGAGAATAAGATTAACGACCAAATAGGAAGCTGAACGGCAATTATTAAAGAAATCAAATCAAAAGAATTCTAAATTTATTAATCTGACACGACAAAAATTCAGCTAGTTTAGTCCTGATCTGGATGAGACATTAGAGGTGGTTCTCTAATTTTAATTTTATTTGAAAAGATTAATTATAGTAAAAAATTATTTAAAGAAGATACCTAAATTAGACGAATAACATTTTACTTAAAAATTCGATTTACACAAATCGATTTTTGAGGTTAGGATATTTTTGTAAAATTAAAAATAATTAATTAAATAATCAATTTAGAAATAAAGTTAGGTTAGGTTACATCAAAAGTTAAATCATATTAGGTTAGGTTAAGTTAAATTACTATTAAAGATGAATATAGTAATCCTAAATTATAATAAGTTAGATAAACAATTCCAAGACTTGATCCACAGGAAATCTAAATTAAATTAATAACAAATCAAATCAGTTTTATAAAAGTGGCATTTTAGAAGGAAAAGGATGAGTTTTGAAACAAGAATAAAAAAAGAGAGGAAACAAAATCTAGTATTAAATAATTTAAAAAAAAGTTAATTTAAGTCAATCTAATTTTAGAGTCTTAGAATCTTAGAATTTCAGAACCAATTTTATAATTTTTAAGAAATGAATAAAATATATTAAAAAAATACGAATTTTATTCCAATGATAGAAATCTTACCGGATAAAAACCAAAATTCGGATGAGAGAATCCAAAAAGTTTAGCAACATCATAAGTCCAATTATCCAAATTAATTAATTAATTCCGTTGTTTCTTAAATCTATTGGCCAAAAGAAAAAGGGAATAAAATTTAAATCTTCAAGGAATCTTCATAAAAATGAATAAATCTTCAGAATTAATTATACGATAATAATTTTGAGCCTGTTGATCAGAAGGTTACGCAAACTAATGAATACATAAATGAAATAGGAAAATGCAATAAATTCATAAATCCAGGAAATAAACATTGATAAATTCTTATTAATTCAATAATCCAAATTTTTTAGGTTAGGCGGCAAAATTCAAATTAATCCGGAATATAATATTATAAATTTTAATTAATCCTCTTCAAGGCTCAAAAAATTAACAGGTAGATTATATAATTTAGACAATAATTTTCCAGATGAAAAACAGGAAGTCAGGAAATAATAATTTTTTATTAAATATTCAAATTTTAAAAGTCCATTTTTGGCGGTAAATTCAAAATTTTTGCGGGAACAAAACTAGTTTAAATCATCAAATCCAAATCAAATTCCAAATTTCTTCAAATCCAAATTCGTAATTTTTATCCGTGCTTGTTGACTCTAAGTAGGATAACATAAATAGAAAGTAAATAATTAAAATTAAGTTCTAAATAATAAATTATAAATTTTTAACCAAGTCTTGGAATGACGAACAATCATTGAGATCAGATTATTTTAAATATTATTAAAAATAGAATAATTAAACTTAGAATAGAATTTTCATTTTAAAAAATCGACGCCCCCATTGATAAAATGCTTATTGAAAGTTCAGTGCAACAAAATGCCAATATGAAGTTGTCTCAGAGATTCGTGTAATAAAAACATTTAATAATGTAATAAACAATTCACAAGATAATTTAGGGTAAGTTTAATCAAACTATCCACAAATTTATTCAATACTTTAAAGACAACTTTTACATCATATTTTTTGAAAATTCTAATTAAAATATCTAAAAATTTATCAATACATGAAAGAGAAACAACTTTTGAAAATTCTAAATTATCTTGTGAATTATTGATTACATTATTAAACGTTTTTATTACACGAATCTCTAAGACAATTTCATAATGCACTGAACTATGAGTTGGCATTTTGTTGCACTGAACTTTCAAAAAGCATTTTATCAACGACACGCGTCGAAATTTAGAAAAATTTTAATTAAAAAAATATCAAAAATTGAATTTTTAATAATGAAATTCTCAACTCAAGGTCGATTGGCTTTTTAAAATCACTTTTTCCTTTTCCTTTCTGTAAATCCGCACAAAGTTGCAAAATCGCAATTTTTTGTTATTTCCAAGCCTTTATTCCTTTAGCCGCTTCTGATAAACTTTCCAAGATAAGATGGCACGCAAGAGAAGCATATCATTAATGTACATTGACTGATGATTCTGGTAGCTTGAAGGCAGCGGAAAAAAGAAGTTACTCTGTTTTTGATTTTTCATTTACGACCACACACGCGTAAGCAACACGCCCATATTTTCTTCACACATCGAGCTTTATGTCTGTGTTTAAACTCATAGCCATGTGTTGGCTTCGTTAGCGTTCTTGAATATCATGGCTTTTTAGCCTCTAGGTGTCATTAGAGTACGGATGGACGAAGGCTGATTGGTCTCGGCCAATCGCCTTCGGGGACATTGGCGCATCAGCTGTCCCATTCTTGCAAAACACGATTGAAGATGTTCCTTCGAATGGTGATATTTCTGATCGTACATTCAGAGAAATGCTTATCCACTTGAAACGGGCAAATCTAATTGAATACAAAACTGATAAATTACTTCCTGGTCTCAAATTGTCTTCCAGGCTAAATGCAATTTATCACACTTCTCGGGGAAAAGCTCATTGCCGACAGGATTGAGATGGATTTCACTTTGTTTAAGGCACGTTCCATATTAAAAAGACGTATTTTTTTTTTCCTGGAAAAAAGATTATTTCAACGCCAAATCGGAAATTTAATTCAGGAAAGTATGCCACTCATTAGATTAATGGAATGGAGGATTTTCAAATGTGTTTATAAGGAAGTCGATGGGAATTGTGATTAAGATTCTTGATGATTAGGATGATCAGATTTCTTTTTTTCATCGCTTAAAAATGAATAGAACATATTATGTATGAACTTGTGACCTGATGAGGACAATAAATTGTCGAAACATATTGTCTATTAATTAAAAATAACATTTAACCAAATTTATTTGAGGTTTATTTATTCGTTACAAGGCCTCGTAAAAATTTATAATTCTTCTTTACCTTTTGGAAAAAGTTCGAAAAAGATCAGGAATAGAATAATTCTGATCTAAAGTATAGAAAAATTTCCAAAATATTAGGAAAAGAGTATAGATGTATAGATTACCTGAGTTTGAAATAAGCCATTAATATATTGAATGCATTTCTTAGAAAGTTACGATTATTATCTTGTTCACTCTTCTTGAACAGAAGATCCTTTGGTCTGTTGTTCCAATGGATTAAAATTTTATGACTTAAAAAATTTGCAATTTCAACTAAGTTTATAAATACTATGTTTAGAAACTGTTATGTTTCACGATGACAAATATCTAGAATTTATTATAAAATCATTATATCTGCAAAAGTTGTAAATTATCTCGCAAACCTGTTAAGAAAAAGTGGATAGCATTTTTGAATTTAGATGCCAAATGATGTGTTATGTACATGAAACATAAAAGTAATATAAGTTCGTAAAAAAAAAGTGCAATGTTGAAATAAACATTTAATTTTTATTTTTAACACAAGATCTTCAAAAGCGCGCTACTTGCGCTCAATTATTATTCAGGTTGCAAAGAAAACAATAGTGAAGAATGTCACAAATTCTGCATTTAATAAACACATCTTATGACAATGATGGATTATAAAATTCACGTTTTGGGATGCGTAGTAAATATTTCCAGGAAAAGATATAAATAAAAATATAGAAATGTGTTTAGGAATTGATAAGCAATCATTGAAAATTTTTGAAGAAATAACAATAAATAAGTACATAAAACGTTCTGAATGAAGTTGCAAACGTGCTCGCAACCCAAGTACGAATTTTAGAAAATGATTAATATTTCTTATTTGTAATGTGCATGAAGAAATTGTAATTTCTATTTTTCTAGAGAAAAGAAAGGGTGAGTTTCCGATATATTTTTCCATATTGTTTCCGATAACAGTTCCGCCATAGTTTCCTATACAGTTTCCCATATAGTAATTTTTTTGTCCTCAAGATATTTCTTAAAATTCAAATATTAGGGGAAATTTTCATATGGTTTTAATCGTCAGAAAATACAGATTCTGAATTTTACAATAAAAATTTATTTATATCAAAATTTAAACAAGTGTAATTGTTATTAAATAATTCATTGAATATACATTAAGCGCACAATGAAGTTTGCTCCTTGGAGAGGCTAATGGCTCATTAGGTGCACCATAAGTGACCGCCGGAAGGAATTCGGTACATTTTTGGGATCCGAATTAACCGCGGGAAGGAATTCGGTATATCCGACATTATGTATAACATTTAAATATAGCGTATCTACCTCTCCATTATATAATGTACAAGTGCGGATATTTATAAGATCTTTAGACGCGGACAATGATCAAGATGACGTCACATTGGGTCGGGGATAGGTTAATGGTAAGGAGGCCCGGGTCCAAGTCGAAGTCTGCCAGCGGCTTGGCTCCTGATTACAGACTTGAGGATCTTCTACACTCTCGCTCTCGACTTTAGTATAGTAGGCAATTCACTTGGGATATCACTATAGTTGATACCGCGACTGGCAGTTTGTCCAATTGGTCGAGGTGTTGTAACACGTAACCATGGAGGTGGTCCCTGACATTCCAGTTTCTCGAGAAATTTATCGATGCGTGTTCAGTTCTTAATGTTGTGCGTCTAATGCGACACTCGAATGACTGCCACGTCTCTCATTTGTTGTCGTAATTAGCACCTCGTGACCATCCAATCGCTATCTCACCTTTCCAATCTACACTTTCGACTCTCAAATTGGACATTAAATCCGTCAGTGAGCAATCTTATTAACCCAAATGGAAGCAGTATCTGCAGATCAATATAAGTTGGAACCTAATATAACACGCTTTTATTGGAATGAGGCAGTTAAATTTCAGCGATGGGTTAATTTTAACTCACTTCGATCAGGTAGTCTTTATGTCCTGGGGGTTGATACTTAAGTTTTCCAGGGTTCGGTATCATGGAATCGAAGGTGATGATTTAAAATTGAGGATTCCGGTTGAGGGTACAATAACCTGAATTACGTATTCTGGATTTTATAATAAGGATTTGGTGGTCCGGAAGAGTAATTATGATATTGCATGACTTGGATTGTACATCCTGGATTTTAAATCTCGGATTACACGTCCTGGAATTTCTGGAATCCAAATCTCGAATTGAACAATCGGATTTTAAAATTTGGATTGGATGTGGTAATCGTTCAAGGATGAACATGCTTTTTATATTTGTGAGATACCTCGCAGAAATGGGTGTCTGTAGTATCTGCGTTTTTATTTGTGCAATAATTTATTACGCGGTTTATAAAGACAATGATGTATAAAAATTTTAAAAATTGTTTGTATGTTATGGTGCCAGGTTACAATATGTTTATTCCGTACTCTGTTATTGAGAACTTGTTTTTGACATGTCACTTATTCGTAACGCTTTACTTTTCAATGTAATTTGAATTCCTTTTTTGAGGTATATTGGCTCCTACTGATAAATATTTTTCTGAATTTTATAAACTATGGAGAGCGATCAAACCCTTACAATTAATAATCGATGTTCCGTTACAAATTCAAAAGCTGAGAAGAACTAGAAAACGAATCTCGCTGTGAATTGAGATAAATATGATGAGAGTGTATCCATCATACGAGGAGTAATTCGTCGGCCACTTATTGTTAGTCGGCTTAGACGAGGTATGGATTTAGGGTTGGTTGGCTTTGGTAACGTGGCCTAGGTGCATAGAATGGCGTGTATGTCGGCGCAGGCAGATTAAAGGCTTCAGGATAATTAAGTAGCGCCTTGGAATAACGCCCCGGTAGAACAGAACGATGCCGATCTTCGTGTTGAGGATTTCCCTAGTCAAAAGGATTGCCGTTGAATCGCTTCTTCAGTATTCCTTTCGTTAATCTGTCTCCTGAAGAGCTAATCTGTCAATTCACCTGTGTCTACACTCCTAACTGACTCAATAGCCTCATTTCTTCTTATTATTCTATTGCAAGAGAACTTTTTTCTGATTGGACGAGAGGACGACTGCATTGTGGTATCAGGTGGGACTCTGAACAGATGAAACAGATGGCCACCATATGTGGTGATAGGAAGTTATTGGTCGAACATGTCTCGATCCGTGCCACAGGTCCAAGATGATTGGCTATGACACATGGCATGATATATGAACATGATAGTTTCAGCCGGACAGGTGTAGAGTTTCAGTACTTATTACAGCAGTAATACATAAAGGGATGCTGATCTTTGACTCCAGTTGTTGTCTCTGGACATTATTTATTGCTATATTAGCAGTTACTTCTTAAAGATGATTAAGAAGGTTCTTCAATCTGATGAATGGTCATTTCAATTGCAGTTAAATGGAAGAGCATATTTTCTGTCAGGAGTTACTGAACGTATTCAGAATCACGTTTATCAGTTGAAATTACCTGTTAACATTTTTAGTGTTTATGTATGTTTGCAGCTGACTTTAGCGGTATTATATTAAGTTTTGCAGTTAATCTTGAGGAAGAACTTTCTGTAAAGGATTTTTACAAACAATTTTCGTAAACAATCTTTGTAAACAATTTTCTTAAACAATCTTTGTGAATATGTTTTGGTAATCTTTGTGGACAATTTTCGTAACTTTTACTCTCTTATCACCTCTATAAATACTTTGCTAGAACTCTACTATGCTATGGTATCAAAATTAAAATTTCAATTCAACTTGATTGTAAACTACTGTCTACTCAATATTGATAATTAACATTTATATTAAGTTTATATCTCATATTATATTTCAACTTATTATTGATAATATGTTAACATCTTTTTAGTCAAAGAACTTTTTGATTTTTGGGGATCTTAACATTTCCTTTTGAAATATTGAAACCTATCATAAGTAATAATTTTGATAATGACTCACCTGTCACCTATAACTACGATTTTGAAGCTGCAAATTATTCAGCTATTAATTTGTCTTTAGATAACGTTGATTGGTTTAATTCTTTGAATTTTCTTAATATTAATGAAGCTGTGGATGTATTTTACAAACATGTCAATTATCTAAAACTTTTACAGTTTTGTTATTTATACGCAGAGTTGTACTAGGTTTAGTTTTAGTGAAATACTTTTTGTATAAAAGGGCATTGCCCGTTAATCTGAAATAAATAAATAAATAAATAAAATTGCTATCAAATTGTTTATGTATTTTGTTCCTTAAAGGGATATAGCCCTAGGAACTTTCTTTATAATAAATAAATAAAATTTTGTAAGCAGTTTTTGTAAACATTTTTCTAAACATTGTTTCTAATTGACTGATAGTGCCATTCTCAAATTTAAGATAGAAGCTGCTTTAATCACCTGCAGGTGATGAGTTTGTTAGAACGGCCGGAAGTTTCTTAGGCATAACTCGTTTGTTAGCTCCAACCTCCTACTGGCTTCATAATGTTCGTCATCAACAGCTGCCCAACATATCTGAATCTTAGCTTATTAATTCCCAATACTAAACGACCAAATCATTTATTTTTATATTAAGAGAAAAAGTCGTTTTGAAATTCAGAAGAACTGAAACAATTCTACTAATGCACGATATGAAATTACTTTTGGCTTATACGATTTTTTTTTATTAAGTTTGCGTTTTTACATTTCACGGGTTTCGACGCAAAATATTACGTCCCCTTCAGAAACTATAAAAAATATATATAATGTTTTTAGATTGTGGAACTCAAAGAAGAAACTATTAACTATATATTATAGAAAGAATATAAATGCAAAAAATAATTTTATAGTAAACTCAAAAAAATATTAGCACACCATTAATTGAATATGAAAATTCTTACACCAAAAGAGCAAAAAGCATTAGCATTAGGAGACATATATCTGGAAAATGAAAATTCCATAAATTATTGACTTTAAAGAATTACTAATTAATAAAAATGTTTTTAAGAAAATTTTCTAAAATAAATACCTGAATGATTAAAATCTAAAAGAAACTTTACAAATTTATTATTTGGCAAAATAAAAAAACAATTATTTAATTTATTAAAACTTTCAAACACTATTGTAATATCATATTTTCTAAATATTCTAATGATTATGGATGTAAAATCTTCAATATATAGAACACTAATTATTTCTTAAAATTTGTTTGCAGGGTACTGAAAACTAGTTCAATATTTTTTCTATGATATTTTGATTCTGAAAGTTTAACTGCTATATCAATTAAATAATTCCAATTTTTATATTTATGTGATGATGTGATTTAAAGTTGAGATAATTACCAGACCAATTAGGTCTCTGATACTAGTCTGTTTCTATTACACCACTGGAAAAATCGAAGAGTAAGTCCAGAACTTTAATTTTTTTGTTAATAGAATATTCAATAGTAAACTTTAAATTATTGCCTTTATCATTAAACCTAGTAATAAATAAACCTACCTAGTAACTTAGTAATAAATCTAAAATATTAATTTATTAATTGGGACACAACCAATTGTGTCTTCAATATATCATTTATAGAAAATTATTTCATAATCAATCTCATCAATTATCTGGTCTTCAAAATGTTGCATTACTATTTCTTCTATAACAAGAGATATGGGATTTAATAAATCCTTTAAATGCTACTTTTAGTATCCAATATTTGATGTGCAGAAGCGGAGACTTATGTATGATACGTTTGCAAATTCCGTGAAGCAGAAAAGTGGCCCTGTGGAACTCCATATAGCAAAATTACAGACAAAAAATATATTTCTCAATATTTTCGATGAAAAAGATTAAATTTGAAAAAACAAAAAACATATTTTCAAAAGTAATTGAAAAATGACAAAAGAAATTGAAAATTAATTAATAAATAATTAATCTAATTTGATATTAAAGAAATTAATTATGAAAAAGTTTTATTTGAAAAAAATTAAATAAAATTCTTGAAACAGAGGAAATTTTGAATTTAAAGTTTATGGAAAGATTGAAAAATAATGAAAATTCATTAGAAATTGATGGAAATTTTTGAAAAATGATAAAATGGATGGAAATCGTAGCAAGTAATTGAAATCATAATAGAAAAAAATTGTTAAAAATTGAAAAAAATAATTAAATATTTTTAAACTTATCATTCTCAAAGCGTGGATTAATTAAATTTTTAATCAATGAAATTTCAAAATTAATTGAAGTTCAAAGAATTATAATATAAGTTGTAATTGTAGTCTTGTTTATGTCAAATATATTCTGAAATTTTTTAACATTAATTTTTACAAATTTTTATTTTTTTGTTCAATTTACAATTATTTCTATTACCAGTTATTTTTTTATTAAATATATTTTTCTTTTTGTCATTTTTAATTATTTTCTTATTCATTTTATAATTTTTTTTATTGTTTATCTCAAATTCCAGTTATTTTATCAATTTACAATTATTTTCATCATTCTGCAATTATTTTTTTTTATTACAAATATATGTTATAGTTTTTTCAATTATTTTTAACAAACTAAAATTATTTTCTTCAATTTTTAATTGTTTTCATTAGGTACTTTGCAAATATTTTCTCGAATTTTTTATTACTTTCATTATTCTTCAATTAATTTTCTAGACTTTAAAATATTTTTCTTAAATTTTAATAATTTTCTTCGGTTTTCAATTTTTACTGTTATTATTTTGCAATCAATTTTCAATCAAATCAATTCTCAATTATCTTTAAACTTCATTCCTCAATTACATTCCTATATTTTCAATTATTTATTTTAACTTTCATTTTCTCTTATCTTTTTGCAATTATTTTCTCCACTTTTTAATTAGATATATTAATTATTGTTAAAAGATATATTAATTATTAATATTAATATATTAATTATTCTTGAATTAATTTCCTAAATTTTTATTTATTATCTCAAATCTAATTTGCTGTATCCACTTTTTAAAGTTTTAATCATTCTCCTATTATTTTTCTCAAATTTATTTAGAAATCTTAAACAGGCTACAATAGATGTCCATTGTACAAAAAAAATTAATCAATTACTTTTTGTCATTTTCAATTATTTTTTCTTTCATTTTCTAATTTTTTTTTATTTATTTCTAATTACAATTATTTTTTCAATTCAAAATTATTTTTTTCATTCTACAATAATTTTCTTTTACTACAAATTTATGTTGTAATTTTTTCAATTCTTTTTTACAAATTTAAATCATTGTCTTCAATTTTTCATTATTTTATTATTTTCAAATATTTTATCGAATTTTTTATTATTTTCATTATTCTTCAATTAATATCCTAGATTTTAGAATATTATTCTGAAATTTTAATAAATTTCTTCATTTTTCAATTATTATTGATATCATTTGCATTCAATTTCTTCAGTTTATATTTATTTTTACTATTTCTCAAAGTAAATCCCTAAATTTTCAATTGTTTATCTTATATTACAATTACTTTTTTTAATTTTCATTTTCTTAAAACTTTTTCAATTATTTTCTCCACCTTTTAATTAGATTTATTAATTATTTTTCAATTAATTTCCAAAATTTTCATTTCTTATCTCAAATTTAATTTATTGCATCCACTTTATAATGTTTTAATGATTCTTCAATTATTTGTCTCAAATTTCAATTACTTCGTCAATTTTTAATTATTTTTCTCCATTTGCAATTAATTTCACAATTTTTGTATTATTTTTAATATTTGTTTATTAATTGCGAAAATTCTCATTATTTATCTCCAATTTCCATTATTTTCTTCAATAAATTTTCGATTATTTCTATAAGGTTGTAATTATTTTCCTGAATTTAAAATTCTTTAAATCATTGTTTAATAAGGTACCTACTTTCTTTTACTTTACAAATATTCTGTATTTTTTAAAATCATTTTTCTAAAATTGCAATTCATATCTACAAATTTCCACTAATTTTATCATTTTTCTAAAATTTTCTTCAATGATTTTCATTATTTTTTCATTTTTCTCCTAAATTTTAAATTAAAATTTCTGCAAGTTTCAATTATTTTCTTTAATTTTTTCTAATAAAACTATGTCAGTTTTAATTATTTCCTTTAATATCAAATTCGTTTCTTTATTTATTAATTAACTTACAATTTCTTTCCTCATTCTTCAATAATAATTTTTGCAAAATATGATTTTTAATTTTTAAATTTTAATTTTTTTTATTCAAATTATAATTAATTTCTTCAATATTGAATTATTAATGTCAATTTGTAATGTCAAATAATAGAAGGACATAACTTATCAAACTTGTTAATTTAATTATCAGTTTTGACTATTTTCATAGTTTTCCATAATCTTTTTTCAAATAAGTTGCAATATTACAAAACTTGTTTTATGCTCCATCAATTTTTATTTATTGTTTTTATACTTTAGTTGTATTTTTCAAGTTTTGTTATATTTTATTTTTTTTTATTTTTGATCTTTTTCTTTTTATATCAAATAAATTCTATAACTTTTTGAATTTTGTTCTTTAATTTCCATAATAAACTTTAATTTCCAATTATTTTTATCCTTTTTCAAGTAGTCTTGTTTATCTCAAATAATTTCTCAAATTTTTAACTATTTTCAATACAATTCAATTAATTTCCTAGATTTTAAAATATTCTCCTCAAATTTTAGTAACTTCCCTCAATTTTCAATTTTAATTATTTTCACTATACCTTAATTAAATTCCTAAACATTCAATTATCTTTATCTCATTTTTCAATTTTTTTGCAGGGTGCCCACCACCTTTTCGTTTTGAAATTCCCTGACTTTCCCTGACTTTCCCTGACCAAAAAAATTATTTTCCCTGACTTTTTATAAGTGTTATTTTGCAATAAAGTACAAAAATTAAATTCAATAAATAAAATAAAATTGGGTATTAATATCTTGGATTTGTTCTTCTACAACTGTCTTTTGGGATTTTTCAATTTTTCGATATTCTCACTTTTTTTTAATATGTCTATTTTACAATTGCAGTCATTTCCAGGTAAGAAGCTGTGGATTAAAAGGCATTGTTTGGCATTGAAAAAAACATACGTCTGACTACATTTAAATGACAATGAATTTCTGTTTTGTCTTTAATCCACTTTGATGCCCTCAGTAGATTATAACTCAACTTGTTTTAATGCCTTTTAATCCTCAAAAATATTCTAAAAAACTGGAATGCTATTCAATGCCATAATACAGATAAAGTGTCGAATGAAGTCACAGTCATCATTCAATATACTATTCGTCGGAATGTAAAGTTTAATACCTTTCAATACCTTTTCAAGGAGAATATATTGAAGAAACAAATGCTATTTAATCCTTTTTACTGACATACTAATTTAAGTGTTTTTTAAGTCCTTTTGCAGAAGATAATTTTAAAAATGAAGAATGCTATTCCTTGTTTTCTTTGAGCAAGTAATTTTAGTGACGTTTAAAACTATTTCCGGGAAGAAAATGTTGAAAAGACGAATGCCAATTAATTTTTTTATCGATCAAAGAGTTCAAGTTCTTTTTAATATAGTGTTCAATTTTCGCAATTTCAATACCATTAAATTTTATAATTATAAATATAAATCGGCATAAATAAATTTTTTTTTAAAAACTCAAATAAATTTTCATAATTTTAATAGAACACTGAACTTAATAAACACTTTTAGCTATACATCTGTTCGATTTAACACTTGATATTCGTGAAACTGCGAGTGATATTTTTTAAGGTTAGGTAAAATCGACTAGCTAATTTTAATACTAATTATTGAAACGCATTGACATGTTTTAATCCTTGTAAATTTCTATTTTTTAACGTTCCCACCGAGATAATAAGATCTATAATAAGCAGTTCATGTTCGGTGGAGAAAAAATATAGTAGATCGTTGAATTCCTACTGATCCTATTGCAATTTTTAGTATTATGTGTTAACAAAAACACCATAACTTTTCACTAAAAAAATTAAATATACCTTGTCACTTTCAAATTCCCTGACTTTCCCTGACTTTTTGAATTTTTTTTCAATTCCCTGATTTTCCCTGACTTTCCCTGTTTTCCCTGACTGGTGCCCGAGTCGAAATTTTGAAGCTACTTTGAAGCTCATGAGGAACTTTAGCTTCTACTTAACGACTTCTTAATTTTTAGCCTCTTCCTTACTTCTAATAATAATATTTCCTTCTACTTTACGTCTATACACATGTTTCATTTTTCCAATCATTAAAATTAGCAGCTCTTTTAAAGCTCCACATTCCTAGTTATAAAGAAATGAAGATTTTTATTCTACTTTAAACCTGCAAGTGAAACTCAGTCATTTTTTCCATTGAAATATACTTTTTTATTTAAAATATAAGAAAAACGGGAGTTAAACTAACTTTTTCTTCAATTATTATTGTTCCTCTGATTAGCCCTTAAGAGGAAAAAATTTTAATCTATAACCAAAACCCAATAATTTGTAAAATTAGGGAAAATGTGTATCTTTCTAGATGCACTTGTAAAAAAATAACAATTATTAACAATAATTTGTTTAAACAATTTTGAGTGGTGATTGTTGTTAATTATGATGAATATATCTTATTTTTTCAATATAAAAAGTAAACAAATTAAAAAACTACTACTTGCTAGGTGTTTTTAAATGTTATAAATTAACAATAATAAATTGTTTTAAAATATAAAAATAATAATTTATGGTCAATAATTTTTATTTTTCTAACCAGAGCCCAGTAATTTATTTGTAAAATTAGGAAAAATTTGTATCTTCCTAGGTGTATTTGTAAAGAATTAGTAATTACTAGCAATAATTTGTTTAAAAAATTAAAATTGATGAAAATAAAATTAAAAAAATGTATATAAAAAGTCCAGAAAAGAAAATTAAAAATCCTTCAGAAAAAAAAGTTTGGGCAAATTAAACCAAAAACATTTTTATAATATTACACTGAAAGCAAGTCCAACAATAAATTTAGAAAAATAAAGAAAATCTAAAACTTCTATAAAAGAATAAGTACTAAGTTTGCAAAAAACCTCGCAAAAACTATCCAAGATTTAAAAACAAATTGATTAGGTGCATTAATAAAAAAATAAGCGTATTTATTTTTAAAAATATGAAAAAACTTATGAAACTCAACGAAATAATAATAAATAATAATTATTATTTATTATTTATAATTTATTTATCAATAAAATAAAATGACAAATACAACAACAAAAAATATCATTAGTAAAAGGAGAAATAATCTTTAAATTTTATAAAAATAAGAAATTATAAGATAAAATTTAAACAGTTTCGAAAAAGAAACTGAATTAGAAACTAAAGAAGAATTACAAATATTGTAAGACTTAAAAAAAGGATTATTGTGAATATGAAAAATAATTAATATTATTTAATTATTTTGCATTAACTAATGTGTCTTTAAATTTGAATTAATTGACATTTAAAAGTTTGAAAAAATTGGAATATGAGTTTATTGACGTTTGAAATTTATTTAAATTATAATGACCTAAAGATATAAAGATTAAATATTATTTTTTGCTATCTTCATACCAAAAATTTGTAAATCGTAGGTATTTTGATTATCTATATTAGCCCAATTATTTAAATTTTATAAAGATTAAAATATTAAAAATGAAATTTTTAAGATTTATCCACAAATTTGTGGTTTTTTTATGGTATGTGATTTTTTACATGCAGTATTAGACATCCGGAGAATTGTAAAGTTTTTTTTTTATTTAAATCATGATTTTAATGCAAATGCTTCAATGATTTAAATCAATATCAGCCTGTAACTTGACAATAATAAATTGTTTAAACAAATGAAAAATACACAAAAATCTCCGTAAACATTCAGAAATTGGCGATATATAACAATTTTGTTGAAAAGTCCTAAAAAAACTATTCGTAATTTGTATCATAAGGACACAGAGAAAATTAAATATTAAGTTCATAAGCGTCGGTAGCGTAGTGGTTAATGCGTTAGATTATAAGTGCGTAGGTCGTTATGTCGTGGGTTCGAATCCCCACTTGCGTTATAATAATTTATTTAGTAAGTTTAGACTATTTCCAGCTTGTGTGTATTAAGTGTGACGAATTCTAAAAGCGCATGAATTTTGAATATTTATTTTATATTTTTTTTTATAATTTCATTCATATTAATTTCAGTTTTATTCGCAAAAACAGATTCTTTCTTTGTTTAGACTTTAGAAGATCAATAAAAAGGGGGTCTTGAGCGTTAAAAGAGGCCTTAATATAGTTGAATATTAGCTTCTACTTTAACGCTCTCATCGCGAAAACAGGAAATTTCTTCCAATAATAGCACCAAAGTAGAAGCTAAATTGTATTGAATTTGCTTCTACTTTAAACCTCTATTTCCTAAAAATTTTGGACTATGTAGCGTTAAAGTAGCCTCAAAATTTCGACTCGGGTCATGCTAATTTGTATCATTTAAAAAAGATTTTTAATATTAAAATTTATAGATAAATCTAAAGGTTAAAATGTAGAGCAGGTGTTTTTTTTTAAAGTAAACAACAACTTCATGTCATTTGAATTTATTTTAAACAATATTTTTTATAGGCAGAAAGCTATTTAATATTATTAATTTATTATTAATTATAATTTAAAAAAATTGTAGATTTTAAAACACTTACCAAAATATGAAATCTTTTGACCACCAATAATTATTTGTCAAGATTTGAAGGTTTATTTTTCGTTGACAGTTCAAAAACAATTGATATTCATCTTAATTTTTAATATGAGCCAGAGGAATGACGAGCCAGAGGAATGATGATTTCAACATTTTTTACATTTTATTTAAAATTAAGCAATTTTTCTTAAACTTAAAATAGTTTAGAAATTTCTTCCAATAATAGCACCAAAGTAGAAGCTAAATTGTATTGAATTTGCTTCTACTTTAAACCTCTATTTCCTAAAAATTTTGGACTATGTAGCGTTAAAGTAGCCTCAAAATTTCGACTCGGGTGGGCACCCTGTTTTGGTTTATTTCTCCCCCCTCCCACCTCTGGTCAATATTAATTGTGCAGATGGCAAAAAAAGTCGTCGTTCCTGTTGACGTGTCATTTTGGATTTTGGTGCTACATAAATATAGTAAACTCAAGACCACAAGGAATAGGTGAGAATTTGGTCCCCAATCGTTAAAATGAAATCAGTTCAGAAAGAATTCCCTGGTTCCCGAGAAAAGGACCCGGTACGCACGGAGGTCGAAATTATTAGTGAGCGGGTAGTCGTGGAAGGTGTGATTCTGACGTGTTGGACGCCTCTTCTCCGCAGGTGAGATCGCGAGAGTGGACGAGAGAAGAGAGTGCCCGAAAGAGCGACAGAGATGGTGAAGGAAGAAGGAGCAAGAGAGAGGACCGATTTGAACTGGAGAAGAGACGAAGAGATTCTGTGCAAGTGGAATAGAGAGGGAAGTAGCGAGGTTAAGAAGATGAAGAAGAAGAGGAAGAAAAAGGAGTTTTGGAGTGGGAGAAGATCAAACGAGCCGACCAACCACGGGGTGGTCTCTACCCGCGCTCCTTCCACTCTTCCTTCTTCTTCAGCTTCTTCTTCTTCTTCTTCTTCTTCTCTTCTGCCGCTGCTTACTGGTCTCTCTCACCTATATTATTCATATTTCCACGCTCATGTTCCTGACTATGTGGTTCGACAATCTACGCTCTTTTACCATACATCCCAGGGTCCCACCTATAGCGGCCACTTTGTAGCTGATACGCCTGACGGATCCGTTTTAAGTACTTGTGGATGCTCCTCTGTGAGGAGTCTGTCGATCAATGATGATAAGATTCATGATCATTTAATAGGACTCGAGCATCGTGATTAAATAGGTCTTATTATAAATTCGTTCTACTGAGAATGATTCCCAGACAACTAATGGCTCTCTCCTTTCAATCCTGATTATGATTTAGTTGGAAAACAGATGAAAATAGAGGATGAAAGGAAATCGTTAGTCATTACAATAAGCTTGTTATGGGAGAAATTTAATAAATTGATTACATAAATTGTTGGTAAAAGTTAAAGAAACTCGAATTAAATATATGGATAATACCCATATTAACAAATGTGTTTTACAATTCTGATATATTATTTCTAGTGAAATATTGTTTGTACCCTTTCAACACGTACACCAAGTTTAATAAAGATTTTTATTTCCAAACCTATTTCTGGAATTTGGGTGTAGAATATCCTTATATTTAAGAATCTTAAACAAAATAATCAAAAATCTCCGAATCCCTAAATACTAACTCTTCATCAGTATTTTTTAAATTACATAATTTTAATTTTTTTATGTCAATAAATAAAATTCTAGTAACAATACAAAATATTAAATTTCTTATTCTAAACACTTTTCAAACCTTTTATTTTTATAATCTCAACATTATTATTCACGTCGCCTACAGGTCTTAATTATCCAACTAATTGTTTCTCAGTATATTTACTTTCTAAAAGGTTTTCAGCATTAATTTCCCCAATTAAAATTTTAATCGACTTATGAAGTGATGTATAATTAATTAATAGCGTAAAATTGTCTTTAACAGTTCTTTATCGTCATTCAAATAATAATAACTGTTGATCAAAATTGTCAATGTGCCAATCTCCCATCAACGTGAGAATTAAAATTTAATTACAATCTTTCTTTTCGATTTGGCCGAGAAAAAAAAGTAAATGCAATGAAATGCATAACATCTGCTCTGGTATATACTAACTTATTATATGAATCTTGGCGCGAATCTTAATTGATTTACAGGAAGATTTGCATTGCTCACATACTCTTGACACGATTGCGCTGATTCTTGAATGAAAACAGGGATGACCGGGTCTACTTGTCATGGCTAAAATCATGCATTGCAATTCATAAATAATTTTATAAGCCAGTGATTTAATAGGTTGCAGAAAAGAAATACACAACTTTAAATCCACATAATTTTCATATTTTTATAACGATAACTTTTTATCTATAATTCATAATTCATCTTCATTGGAGAAAATTACCACGGCAAAAGGTATATTATAAATAAATAAAAGAAACTTGGAGGATATATTTAGATTTAATAAACTAGTAAAGTAGGAAAGAACCGGCTATAATGCTTATGTATGAAATAGAAATTTTTGAAAACTAAATAAAATAATTATTTAAAGAGCTATATTGTAATTCTTTAACTTCCGAGCAATATTATATTAATTTTTTAAAACGACACATTCGGACTAAAATACTGTTCTTTTTTATTTAACAAATGTCCTACGTTTCGAGAACGAACTGTTCTCCTCTTCAGGGACTAAAAATATAAATGTACAAAATTAATATATATTTTTTACAAAAATAATTAATTAAACAAATAAGAAGAAACAAATAGAATATTTAGACAACAGTTTTGCAATTTTTTGGTCGATGTAAATAAACTCTTACCTAATGTTAATAAAATCCATAGTTTGTTAAACACACAATTTAAAATTAATCACTTGAAAAATTCAAGAACGTCAATATTATCATATAACTTCAATAAACAATGTAATAATTTTGACATGATTAAAAATTATTTTTTATTTTTATTTTTAGTGACTGAGAGCTGTTATTCTACTCAGTCACTTGTCAGATTTAAAACTGAGCAATTTGATAATGATATTTCAGCTTATTAAAATTCAGAAACTAATTATTAGTATTTGTAAATATAAACGTTTGAGTGTGTGAGACCAACTTTAATAATATTTTGAAAATTAGGAAATTGTATTTTAACTTGGGATATTGAAATTAATATTTATTTTAAAAATTCAAGGAATGCATTGTATGATGTATTGAAATTTTCTAAGTCGTTTTTTACATTTATACAATTATCACCTTCTTTTTTAATATGGACCATTTCAGCGAATAATCTTTTGTAATCATTGGGTTATTTAAGAAAACATAAATAAATTATTTTTAAAATATCTTGATTAAAATTCGCCATTTTCGATAAGTTTAAAAAAAAATGTGTAAGAATGTAGGTTAAAGCAAAAAAATTTTGTTTATTTGTTTTCTTAAATCAATCATCTTGTTAATATTATAAAGTGGTTATATATTATTTTATCAATATTTTTTTTACCTTTTAATACAGGAAATATAAAGTTTTTCTCTAAAAATTGAAGTGACGTGGAAAAACGGTGCTTGGTAAAAGAAAAAAAAAGACTATAAAAAATATATGAAGCTCCTGCGATTAAAATAACTTGTACAGTTGATTTTCTAATACTTAACCAAAGCTAACCTCTTTAATAGATTATATAATTGCCTGCTTGCTTCAAAAAAGTGCGAGTTTTAGGAAGAAAACCTAAAATTTGATATTCAATGCCAAATGTGACAGGTTAGTCCGCCATGATTCTTTTACGTTACTCACGTAACACTCGCAAACATATGTATTTTCTCCGCGCATGCGCATTTCTTTTGATTCATCCCGCGCTTATTTAAAATTATTTTTACAAAAGATAGTAAAATTTATTCTTTATTGAACAATTATTATATTTAGTATTAATATAAATGCTGTAATTAATATAATTAATTTGTTAAAATACTGATTTTCTATGCAAAAGGGGTAATAAATTCATATTTAGTTTCTACATTTAAGGGGACAATAAACCGTGAAAATAAATTTAAATACAATTTCTTTAAGAATAAAAAGAGATATCCAAATAAAACTGCACATTTATTTTCGCAACAAAATATTTACCAAAAAAATTTTTTTTTTTTTGAATTTTTGAGTGTTTTTGGCCCTTGGAGATTTTTGGAAAAATCATAAAAAAATTACGCCGGGCGTGATTTTGGCTAAATGGAACGTCTGAAAAAAAAGAAAATAGTAGGTTTTAATTAGCATCGGATCCACTACAGAGGTAACTAAAAGAAAATTTTTTTTGTCAAAGAATAACAAAATAACGACCCAAAAAATTGGCTAAATTTATAAAAAAAACTTTATATTTCCTCCATTAAGTTATTTTTTACAAATTATTTTAAATCCAAGTGTTTAGAAAGCTAAATATTAAAGATTAATTAAAAGAAAATGATAAACATTCGTGAGGTAAAAGTATATATTTTCTAAAATATAAATATGGAAAAATTATCTTTAATATATTCTTTAACAATAAACTGATAAAACATGTAAATTTACAGAAACCATCTTTACCTTAATATATTTTATTAATAAAAACAATTATGTTTAATATTTATTTTTGTCCAAGTTATTAACGAATATGCCAATTTACCCAAATAGGCATTTTACCCAGTTTTTCCCTACTAAAAATAACCAATCACTTGATCAAGTTTACTAGACTTGTTTTGTTTTTGTCATGTTTTAAAAACACAGTTTAGTGGAATTAGAAAAAAATAAAATAAAAAATGCGGCGCCAATTAGAACATATTTTATAATTTCTAGACATCTATTTTCCCACCTGGTTACCTGTTCTTGGTTGATTAACGACAGAAATCTAAATACTAAAGTAGTATAACGCACGAGACCGGCTACTGAAATTAGGAATGCGGTGTGAATTAGGATTTAGCTCATTCGTGTGGTCTATCGTTGATACATACATAAAAGACCCCAGCTCTTAACTTTAAAGCATCGCCGCGACGGTTATCGTTGAACTTAAATCTGCTTATCCATTAGAACCTCTCTTATATTGCGTCTTACGTTTTTCACTTAATTAAGGAAGTTTATTTATGGTTTTATTTGAGGAATGCTACTCGAAAAATGTATTTGAAAAGGCCCGTTTACCTGCTACTGTAAGTTTGAATAAATATAATTCTTATTAGGCGCATGTCAATAGAATCTCTCTCTCTCTCTCTCTCTCTCTCTCTCTCTCTCCCTGAACAGTCGCCTTTTTAATATTCATTTCATAATTTCCACCTAACTAGTTTCAATTCGATTAATTTTTATATTTAGTTTATTTTTAATTTCAAATTTTATTATTATTTACTGTTCTAGTAATAATTTTCTCTCAATTTTTTGTATTACATTTCTTGTCGATTGTTGAACAAAATGTGAGGAATGATAAAGAAACAAATCTTTATAGCTGGAAAATTAAAAAAGTTTTGCAATAAAAAAATTTAATAACTTTTGAGCAGCTGGTAGAAATTTAAGGATTCGAATTTTAAAATAAATTGAGCTGTGTTTTCTTTTAGATTCGAGAACAAAATATAATAATAATGGCAAGATTTTTATCTTTGATTTAAAATAGAACTTATTTAGAACTCTTCAAAACTAGTTTCAAATATTCAAAGATTTTTTCAAACTGTTTAAAACTACTTAGGGCTTTTAATAATTGGTTTTAACCTGTTTAAAATTCCTCAAAACTTTTTAAAACTACTCAAAACTGGTCAGAATATGTTTGAAACTTCTCAGAACTATTTTAAAATTGTTTAGGGCTATTTACTGCTTAATAATATTTAGAACTCTTTCTATCCGGTTCAAAACTGATTAGGATGACTTAAAACTGTCTTGAACTTATTTTCAAATTTACGGAACTGTTTTAAAATTATTTTAGACTATTTAGAAAAGTTTAAAATTATACATAGAATTTTTTATAATCGTTTCAAATGTGTTTAGAACAACTCCAAACTGGTTAGAACTTGTTTAAAATTCTTTAAAACTGAATAGGTCGATCTAGAACTTATTTAAACTGATAGAATTGTTGATTCAAAACTGTTTAAAGTTACTTCTAAGTATTTTGAGTGTTATCCTACCTGGAAATGCACAAAAAATTATCTGTGAACGTCTTACGGACGAAAAGATTAATTAATTTACAATTTCAATTTTTTAATTTCTGCAAAATGTTAAACACAATTAAAAATTGCAGAAAAATCTTGAAAATGAAAAAAAGAATTAAAAGTGGAAAATATAAAATATTTGAAAAATTTTAAATATTGACTTTTACTTTAAAAAAACTGTCTTTAATGATATTCTTAATTAAGTCATGAATACTACATTTAAATAAAAACGTTCATTTACTAAATGTTTTTATTTTTCAATTTTGTTCAAAGAAATTTTAAATAATTGTCTCCATTTATCGCTATATCCTTGTGGAACGAATTTTTACAATTTTAATCGTCTTATTTCAATTTAAGAAAATAATTTTTTTGGAAGGTAATATTTTTATATTTTAGTATTTTAGTCAGATTTCTTCAATTTCTAGAAATTTGTCAAATTTCCAAAATTTGGTTGATTTTTTTTAGTCATTATTTTCTTGTAATTTTATTTTATTTTCGCGTTTTGTTATCTTCTATTTTTTATTTACTTTTCTTTAATTTAAGTTTTTAATTGATTTATTCATTTGTTATTATTTATTTCTTCTATTTGAGGAATTATTTTCTTTTTTTTTTGTTTGCTTTAAAAAAAAAAATTTATCTGAGTCTAAAGTTAAAGTTTTAATGTCTTTTTTTTTTAAGGTATCTGTAAATTTAAGTTTCTGTTATTTAGAAATATTTAGACCCATTTAAACACTACTTACTTGTAAATAAATTTTTTAATTTCTTATTTTCTTCTTTACTATTTACTTTATTTACTTATTCCCTTCATTTCTATATTCATTTTAATGACTTATTTTTTTTAAGTAAACTTTCCTTATTTTTGTTATTATTTCCTTATTTCTTCTATTTTCTACACAAATACATATAACAATTATTCTAACTAAAAAAATTTTTAAAATACAAAATTACATTTTGTAACATCTTAGAAAAAGTATACTTTGAAGAATTCTAATTTCCAAATCTTGCAAATCTATTAAATTTCAATTTTAAACGACTTTACATTTCTGCTTTAATAAAATCTTAAACTTCAGAATATTGAAAAAATTTTGAAGACAAAATTTTTTTATAGATACAGAACAGACCAGACCGCTTTTTGAAACTTACAAAAATAAAGATTTATAATTTACGACCATTATTGGACAATTAAAAAAAAAAGAAAACTTTCGAAAATGTTATGCTTTTGGTATTTATGGCACTTTGGGAAGCCCTTTTTAGTTAAGATTGCATTTGGCGCCTTATTCAAACATTTTCTTGGCGCCTGTCCACTTTTCTAATTTAAAATACTCACAAAGATAAATAAAATGTATTTTATAAAATATTTTCTAACTATTCAATTCTCATTAATAATAATGGTAATTAATAATTCGATGTTTGATTCATTATAATTTGAAGAAAAAAATTACAATTTAAAAAACAAAAATCATATTTTGCAAAAATAATTGAAAAATGATGAAAGAAATTTAAAGTTAATTAATAGATAATGAAACTAATTTAATATTGAAGGAAATAATTGAAACTAAAAAAGTTTTATTTGAAAAAATTAAAAAAAATTATTCAAAAAAATAATTTTAAAAAATATAGAATATTTGTAAAGTAAAAGAAAGTACCTTATTACAGAATGATTTCAAGAATTGTAAATTCAGGAAAATAATTACAACAAACAAAAAATTGAAAAAAAAATTGAAATTTTCGGAATTAATTATCAAATATTCAAAATAATATAAAAATTGTAAAAATAATTGCAAAAGCAAAAAAAAATTGAAAATTGACAAAGTAATTAAAATTTGAGACAAATAATTGAAGAATGATTAAAACATTAAAAAGTGGAGGCACTTTTAGGTTTAAGATAATAAATAAAAATTTAGGAAATTAATTCAAAAATAATTAATATATCTAATTAAAATGTGGAGAAAATAATTGCAAAAGATTTAAGAAAATGAAAATTGAAAAAAAGTAATTCTAGTATAAGATAAATAATTGAAAATTTAGGGATTTAATTGAGAAATAGTAAAACTAATTAAAAATTAAAGAAATTGTTTGCAAATGATAACAATAATAATTGAAAATTGAAGAAGATTATTAAAATTTGAGAAAAATATTTTAAAATCTAGGAAAATAATTGAAGAATAATGAAAATAATAAAAAAATTCGAGAAAATTTTTAAAAAGTTATAAATAATATAACATTTGTGAAAATCATTGCAAATTTCAAATAAAAATTAAAAATTGACGACAGTATTTGGAATTTGGGAAAAATAATTGAAGAATGATTAAAACATTGAAAAGTGGATACAGTAACTTAGATGTGAAATAATGAAGAAAATTTAGAAAATTAATTGAAAAATAATTAATATATTTAATTAAAAGATGGAGAAAATAATGGCAGAAAGTTAAAAGAAAATGAAAATTGGAAAAAATTATTGAAAATTGAGAAATTTAATTCAAGAATGAAGTTTGAGAATATTTAAAAATTGAAGAAATTGATTTTAAAAAAATAACAACAATAATTGAAAATTGAAGAAAATTATTAAATTATTAAATTTAAATTGTAAAAATAACTATAATAATTTGAGGTAAATCATAAAAAAATTAGAAAACTAATCAAAAATTAATTGAAAATGACAAAAAGTGATTGAAAATTAATTGATAAATAAATTTAATAAAAAAATAATTGATTAAAATAATTGTAAATCGAAGAAAATAATAAAAATTTGTAAAAAATAATTGAAAAAATTTTAGAATATATTTAAGATAAACAAGACTACAGTTACAAATATAGATTAAAATTCTTTGAACTTCAATTAATTTTGAAATTTCATTGATTAAAAATTTAATTAATCCACGCTTTGAGAATAATAAGTTTAAAAATAATTAAATATTTTTTTCAAGTTTTAACAATTTTTTTCTATTATGATTTCAATTACTTGCTACAAATTTCATCTAATTTTATCATTTTTTAAAATTTCCATCAATTGCTAATGAATTTTTATTATTTTTCAATTTTCCTCTAAACTTTAAATTCAAAATTTCCGCAAGTTTTAAAAATTTTTTTAATTTTTTTAAATAAAACTTTTACATAATTAATTTTTTTAATATTAAATTAGTTTTATTATTTAGGGTAAAGGTATACCAGCTATTATATAGATACGTCCCAGTTATTAGGCAAAATTTTAATTTTCTATGATTTTAGAATACAAAACGACTTATTAATTGTCTGTAATATTTTTCATTAAAGAAGTTGGAAGCTTTTTTGTATGCCACAGTCAAAATATTATAGTAATATGTAAAGAGAATTGAAAAAAAATTATTGAATATTACGATGTATGAAATCGGGCATTTATAGGCATTTTTCTTAACAAAAAGTTAGAAAAATGACATTTTTCAAAAGTGTATAAAATTATTATTTTATAGTTTTTTATCATGAATCTATTAAATGCTAGTTCAGTATACTTTAAATTAATCATGCAAACAAGAAAGTTGAGGTTTTAATCATTATTTTGTAAATTAATTGAATGTCGGATAACTGGAGCAAGTTTTTACTATACGTGCCAGTTATTTGATTCTAATAAACTAATAAATAGATTAGTTCTTTATATTATGATTATAAATTAGAATAATGTTTTATTCATGAATATGAGTCGTATATTAACACTAACTGTTTTAATTGTTATTTAAAAAAGATTGATAACAAAATTTAAGTCTACAGATATGTTCTATACTTGATTAAGAAGAATTTTCTATACCTAAATACATTTTTATACATTTTAAGGATCCAATAACTGGAGCACAATAACTGGATTTCCAATATTTTTCGAGTCTAATAAATGGAGCATGTGACTTATCTTTTTATATTCCTTATATTTTTTTTTCAAATACAGTATTTATACAAAATTTTTTACATGTACAAAAATATTGAATGCACGTATTCCAACTAAAATTATTCCTAAATATATGCGTAATTCTTAAAAAAATAATTAATATTCAACGACCTATGTCCAAGTATTAAAACATCTACCTATTAATTAATTTTTAATTTCTTTCGTCATTTTTCAATTAAGTATTTTGGCAAATCATGATTTTTGTTTTTTAAATTTTAATCTTTTTCTTTAAATTGTAAATTCATTTATCCATATTTTAATTAAGAAATTTATTTTTTCTCTGTAATTTCGCCATATGGAATTCCAAAGGTCTACTTTTTAGTTTCCTTTTTTTTTTGTAATTTGCAGACGTACCATACACAAATCACTGCCCCTGAACGAAACTCGGTTCTGTGATAGGGGAAAAAATTTCCAAAGTACCAAAAACTTTAGTTTCACATTATCAGTTAGTCGCCACTCGAAAAACAAATTATTTTCACGATGAAAATTTGCGATGAAGAATCATCAAAATATATCTTCTTTTTTAAGCGACAATTTTTGATAGGAACAATTAGGAAATACGAAATGACAAAAATTTCTGAGAATCTGATGATTTGTCACGAATTTATTAAAATAGGTTCGCGGCAAATCATGGACGGCTTTCGTGAGGAGTCGCAGGGGATGATTTTAGTTGCAAATCGAGTAGCGCCGCGAGAACCGACAAAGGTCTTCAAAAGCACCGCTTCTAACGCCATCTTCCATTCGCCACTCGTCTTCCCTCTCTTTACCGTTCCTCACTATACCCCGGGCACTGTCTCCCATTCGTTCGAATATCTCTTATTTCTCCACACCTTGGCGATTATCATACAAACATTGACAACAACCACGCTGATGCCGGAAAAAGGTTACTGCGGTGTGCTCAAACCACAGTATACTATCTTGGCTAATCGTTCAGCGACTTCGAATGCTTCCACTTGTTGGCGAGCATCAGCTTTGATTTCTCTTCAACAGCTTACGAAATCCTCTTAATGTTAGTTTCGATTGAAATTCAATGCTGACTTTAATGAGCCACTATTCTAGGACTGTTTTGAAATTATTGGACGATTGAACTTTAAGCAACTAAGTAAGAATCATTGTTGTATACATTAGTAGAGAGCAAGTGCTTAATTTGTTTGAAGCAATCTTGAGAGTATGTCTACAAATACTTAAAAAACTGTTTTTTAAAGATAGTTTTCTCCAATATTTGGAAAAAAGGTAGAAAAGTTTTAGAATATATATTTTAGGGGTATTTCTGGAATTTATTCATATAATGTAGAAGCCGAAGTAGAATGGAGAAATTTAGGTAAATATTTATGAAAAAAAAAATGTTATCGTTTATCAATACATTTACCAATTGAGTAGAATATTTTTATTAGGAAGAGAGAAGAAAATGTTTTCAGGAAATAAGGTAAGTGGCCCAGTCGTGGTCGCGCTAGTAGTTGGCCGCCTTAAATTTTGAGGTTATGTTAATTTGAGGCTTTTCAACTGTTAAAAGGTGAATAAATTTTGGTACTGTTTTAAGGATCATGAGGTATAAATTTACGCCTTTGTAAAAAACACCATCGAGGCACTTTTGTAACTATTTTCGGACAAGATCGGTACATTACAAAATTCTGGTTTATTATTTTGATTTTGAACGCATCTTTGTAAAAATCTGGTTTTTCGGATTAGGTGTTTACAAAGTATCCAACATTTCGGTCAAGCATAAAACTTCTATTTTTTATAAATATCTAAATTTAGATACAGGTATATTTAAAAATACCCAACCTAATTTTGTTAAGCACCATTTTTCATAAACAAATATTGTTTTTTGTCATAAATTTTTTTTACGCTAAACTACAACTTAATACATAAGAAAATCATATTTCTTTTCTCAAAACTAATCGATTGATCTTTATAAAGTATATAATTAACCAAAATTTCGCATAATAATTTACGAATTTTTATTTCTTTATTTAAAAAAAAAAAAATTTCTTTAACTTTTCCAATTTTTATTTTATAATCATAGATTCTTTGTATAAAATGTTCTACATTAAAAGGCAAACTAATTAGTCTATATAAAGCATATATTTTTCTGGAAATTAATAAAATTAATGGCATTTTTCATTCTTAAAGATTATAATATTATAATTATAATTTAATGCCCCTCATATATGAGGAAATAAATTATTTTGACTTTATGGAAGCGAAATGTTCATGAAAGAACATAATTTTCACCTAGTTTAATTCTAGTAGTTTTTCTTCACTGCCTAGTTACTTTTCAATAAATCTTAGTAATTGGCAAATCTATATAATTATTTTTTATACTTTCTAATTATTTGTTGTTTTCTGATAAACTGGAAGGTTTGTAGGTATTTATGTTTGCAAAATTCTTTAAATTAACCTTCCCTTATCTGGAAATGTGTTATATCTGTTTGTGATCAAATGTCTCGATGTATCTGTGTGTGTGTGTGTGTGTGTGTGTGTGTGTGTGTGTGTGTGTGTGTGTGAATGTGTAAGTAATTTTTTTCTTGTCAACATGATAACTCGAAAACATTTAAACGGATATAAATAAAATTTGGTATGGTTATTTGCATTACTAAAATCTGAAATCAGGCACAAGAGTTTTTAAAAATAACCATTCAAAAAAAGTTTTATTACATTTTTATTTTTTTTTAAATTTGGTTTTTTTTCAAAAAAAAATGTGTATCTTATATATTTAACTTAATATATAAAATATTCGTGCTTCAAAACATATCGATTGACCAATTTAAATTTATATTTTGTAAAACTTTAGTAGAACAAATCAGAAATTGTCAAATTTCTAAAAAAATGAAAATTTCAACTTTTTTAAAATTTAATTATTTTATTGCTTTCTCTATGAAAAAGCAAAATGTTAATGAAATAAATAATTAACATAAGTTTCGGCTTGTCCTTATTTAATAGCTCATTTGAAATTTTTTCTTTTTCAATTAGTCACTTTTTATTCGTTGCAGTTTAGTCTTAAAAATTTTGTTTTTTCAATTAATCTTTTTTATTCGTAAGATTATAATCGTAAACATTTTTTATAGTAATTTTTCTTCCAGTTTCAAGTCACTTTAAACCAACTGCTAGTTTTTTTTATCTTCTAGTAATTTTCTAGTTGTTTTCAAGTAACCTTAGTAATTGCCAATACTATATAGTTATTTTTCACTTTTTTAATAATTTTTCTACGTTTTGTAGGTTTGTTTTTTCATTTAGCCGTTTTTACTATATTCAAAGTAATTTTACTCCCTATTTTAGTCATCATTAATCAAATTAAAATTTATATTTTATTTTCTATTAATTTTACTCTACTGTATAATAATTTCTTAAAACTAGAGTACTTTTTAAAATTTCCATTTATTTATCTTCATTTTCATTTTCAAGTATTTCTTCTTCTATTCACAATTTTTATCTGTGGTTCAATTCAATAAGCATTGATAAATTATAATGGGGAAATAATTCCCTTCTTACACTGCATTAACTATTTTTAATTTTTTAGCTATTTTTAGACATCTTGTATTAATGTTAGATACCATTCTCTTTTTCGTAATTTCAGTCTACTGTCTAACTTTAATATCTAATATTTAATCTTTTGTTATCATAAGTTATTTTGTTAAGTTAATTTTTATAATCTTTCTTTATATATTATCATGTATTTTCCTTTAGTTCCTTGAAGGGCTGTGTAGCCCTAGGAGCTTATTTTCTTGTAAATAAATAAATAAATAACTTTCTTTTTTAATACCAAAATATTTTTTCATTTTTTTTTTCTAATGTCTATTTTTTTTTGTAATTTGGTTATTCTTACACTTTGTAATTATTTTTTAGAATTTCCTAGTTATTTTAAAAAAATCTTGGTAATTTTAATCAACTTAGAACATTTAATTTTTTTTAATTATTGTTCCTAGTAACTTTTTTCATTATCTAATTATTTTCTTCAGTTTTATAGTTTTTGACCACATTTTAGTAATTATTCTCTACTTTCTAGTTATCTATTTTATATAACATTAGGTATTTTGACTTAGCAGTAATTTTTTCTTGTTTTAAAGATATTTTCTAACAATTTTTAATTATTTTTCTCACTTTTGGGTAATATTTTTCTTATGTTTTTTTTTCAAAATTTTAATTACTTGTTCACTTTTCAGAAGCTTAATTTGGGTTTAGTAATTTATAGTTTTTTTTTCTAGTAATCCTTTTTTATTCTGTAAATATTGTTTTGCTTGTATTTATTCTCCACACTTCTAGTTGTATTTTTCTAAATTTAATTATTATTAACATATTCTCTAGTATTTTTTATCATTGTCTTTTTTTATCTAGTAGTTTTATTACTATTTAGTAATCTCCATCATATGTAATCATTTTCATTAATTTCTTACTCTTCTTGTAATTTATAATGATTTTTCCTTTCCTAGTTACTTATCACGGAAAGTAAAATTAATTACAAATTTTATAAAACTGTTTTACAATTTAGGGAAAAAGGACCAAAAAGAGAAAATTTTAGATTGATTATTTTAAACTTTAAAAAAACTATATTAAATTTGCTACAGACTGTATTAAAGCTTAAAATTACTTAACAATGATTGGAATGATTTTACTAAAGCTTAAAATTCTTTCTTTTAAGTAAAAATATAAATGTCATATAACTACTCCTGAAAAAAAGAACATTATTCAGAACAAGAAACTAGAATAATGCAACTAATTTCAAAGTTTTGTAATTTGAAAAAAAGTAAGCTTATCTTTTATAAAATGAGAAAAAGAACCAAAAAAAACCTAGTAAAAACCCCGAAGATCTTTATAGATAAGACACGAGCTCCCTAATGGCATAATTACCAAACTTAATTTTCTAATTAAAAATCCAAATCCGACTAGACTCAATTTTCATGAGCGATGCGAACAGGAAACTCTGATAGACCATGGGCGGAAAATTCGTACTAATTGTCCTAAAAGAGGCGTGAGAAAATAAACCCTGGGTCATTTTTAAAATGCAGGTAACAAAGATGTTAGAAAATTCTGAAGGTTCCTACTTATTAAAAATTAGCGATATCAATTACCTAGACGCGTTTTCATTGACAAAAGTTGTAACGGTAGAGGGTTGCTAATTTTCAGTAGTCAGCTTGAAGCCATAAATCCTGAAACTTTGGGACAGGTTGAAGAAGATGAACCGAAAAGTGGAAACTGGTGGTGGTGCAGTTTGAATCAAATCGAGAGACAACCAAGGGCCGCTGCTAGTTTGCGGTGGTAGAATGGACCAGGTGGTAACAAATTAGTAGTCCCTTCGGTTCCCCTCCCTTTTTCATTTTCTTCCTCTCACTTTAAGGAACTTGAAAGGCCCTAATAGCTTTCGCGGTGGATGGTATCGACGATGTTGGTCCCCTGTTGCATTACCCTGGGCATCTATAGCTCAATTTGCCGACACCTCGCTAAGTATAGGTTGGGTGGGTGGTCCTTCCTGAGACCACGAGGCCCACAAGGAGTGGACCCCGACGCAGAATGATAGGTGAGAGTTTACCTCGTATATCTACCATCCATGAGACAATGGATATCGAGCTTGCCACGTTTTCTGTTGTGTTCTGCTCCGAGAAAACCTCGTCACACCCATATTCTCATCCCCTCTTCTTTTTCTTTTCAGTCCAGAACAAATTCGTATTTATCACTCGCGTTATATCGAGAGGAAATTGAGTGATGTGATCTCTTGACATTTCGTTGTTTCAAAGTTGGGTTATCCGCCTAAAGATGGCGCCAGTGTGTTTGCAATATGCCATTTTGCACTACCCGATTAACCTTACAACAAACTACATCCCAGTTTTTAACTTGTTTATTTAACCCAAAACAATCAAGATGTCGAATTCTTTCTTACGTCATTTCAAAAAATACAATTCGTGTTATTAATGTTTTGTTTCAAAATATACGTTGCGTGTTCTCTAGGTGAAGGAACGAAGCTTTTCGAAAAAATTAGCAGCACAAAGATGGCACAAAAGATGCTTAAATAACCCCAATTGTAGATCTGACGTCCAGGTGCCGTCAGCTTAATTTCCTCGAGAAATATTGCTCTCGAGATTTGCTATCTACCGCCTGAGGTTAGTAAATTAAAGAAAACAAAAAGCGGTGATTGCTTATCAGAACACGTAGAAAACTACTCTTGCCAGAAACGAAAACCTTAAATAAAATCCAAAAGTGACAAATTTTGCAATTTTGACTCTTTTATTACTAATATTCGTCGAGATTTTCCATTTTCTATTTAATTTCTAGAAAAAGACTCGAATTAGCTTTTATATTGGTGTTTCGTATGCGTGACCCCGGGCGAACTTAATAAAAATTTAAAGCGACCGTATTACGGAGTGATTGAATATCTGATCGATACCCTTTGGGCACAAGAGAAGCATTATGCCGATAAACTTACACTGCCAAAGTTCCTAACGGCTCCTTAATCCTTATCGTCGAATTTTTGCCAAAAGTCTCACGTTTACATGTGCATTCATGATCATCGAATTCGTGCATTTACGCCTGTTTAAGGGTCATAATCAGCAAGGCGATCTCTAGATTGCCAAAGCTTATCGAAGCGTCTTTCCTTAATGCTCATCATTCTCCCAAAAAGGGGGCATAAATTGTAATTTATCTTCGTAAAAATGAGCCTATTACTTGCATTACTTTTTTAAACTTAATTATTATCTCTTCATTATCCATCGTAATATTATTTTTTATTAAAATTACAACAGAAGCGAGTGATTCGTTATTATTATCGTTAATTATACGTGGTTGTTGATGATCTCTCGTTTTTAATTGTTTAGCTCGATTATCTTTATCAGCATTCTTTTTTTAATTAATTATACACGCACCAGTATAATCATGAAAAATTATTCAACTCGCTGTCATTATCACTTTTGTGGTGAATGAGTCCGCAGTCATTGGTGTTATTATATAATTAAATTAAAATAAATTAATCTGCATATTAATTTGATTTTTGCACGATATTCAAATTCTGGATATAACAATGTAAAGTAGCAGAGTTATGCAAACTTTTGAAATTGGATCATCGAGCTTCAACTACAGTTTGCTACGCATTGCTGAAGGCATTGTTAACGATCATCTTCAAGTCGTTTTTTTTAGTAACGACATGCTTCGCATATTTCCCTTTTAGAAATACTTTCCGCACTATCGATTCTCGGTGTTTGAATCCTTTAAGGAAAAAAGCAGTGAAATTTCTCTGATCTGCATATCGTGGGATCCTACTCGGTTATAACCTCTTCGTTAATATTCTTGTCACTTTACGAAATTCAGAAAACACAAACACTTTTCCTTTAAGGAAGAAAGCAGTGGAACTTCTATCAACAATGTGCTGATGTACACATCGTAGAATCCTACTCGAATAAAATTCCCTTTAATATTTTTCTCCCTTTACGAAATTCAGAAAACACAAACACTTTTTTTCAGTTTTCTCAAAATAAACATCTTATCTAATATATTATGTTTAATATTCCTTTCAAGAAGAAAGCAGTAAAACTTTATTTCAACAATGAATCGATTTTCAGATCATGGGATCCTACTCGGATAAAATTCCCTTCTCTTAATATTTTTCTCACTTTACGAAATTCAGAAAACACAAACACTTTTCCTTTAAGGAAGAAAGCATTGGAACTTCTATCAACAATGTGGTGATGTTACATCGTAGGATCCTAATCGAATAAAATTCCCTTTTATATTTTTCTCCCTTTACGAAATTCAGAAAACACAAACACTTTTTTTTAGTTTTCTCAAAATAAACATCTTATCTAATATATTATGTTTAATAATCCTTCCAAGAAGAAAGCAGTGAAACTTTATTTCAACAATGAATCGAATTTCAGATCATGGGATCCTACTCGGATAAAATTCCCTTCTCTTAATATTTTTCTCACTTTACGAAATTCAGAAAACACAAACACTTTTCCTTTAAGGAAGAAAGCAGTGGAACTTCTATCAACAATGTGGTGATGTACACATCGTAGAATACTACTCGAATAAAATACCCTTTAATATTTTCCTTTACGAAATTCAGAAAATTCACTTTTCTTTCAGTTTTCTCAAAATAAACATCTTACCTAATATATTATGTTTAATATTCCTTTCAAGAAGAAAGCAGTAAAACTTTCTTTCAACAATGAATCGATTTTCAGATCATGGGATCCTACTCGGATAAAATTCCCTTCTCTTAATATTTTTCTCACTTTACGAAATTCAAAAAACAAGGAACATTTTTGTTCAATCTTTTCAATATAGATATTTCACCAAACCTATTATATTTTCTTCTTCTTTTTTATGGTTACACTGTATCATTGCGTTCATATAATCCACAATTTCTTCTTCTTGAAAATAAGCCATGCTTAGGAAACCGTCCGGATTACTGAAAAAACAGAATAAGCAGATTATTATAAATTATTATCAAGTATAATAAGTAACATTATCACCTTCCTACTCAGCTTCCGCGAGTCAAAGTTTGCAAGAGCAAAGTATCGACGTAATAGAAAATCTTGTAATTAATTCGAAACCCGCTATTCGGTCGTATTTTTCGAATTTAATCGATAGGATCGCTGAGCTCGCGTTATTTTTGATGCGCGATGAGGCTGGATGCGGCCCTGTGTGACTCGTGTAATTGGCTCCCAACTGGACTTCAAAGAAGGCCGCTCTCCTTCATCCACGCCGCCGTATGATTGAGAGAGATGGAGATGGCAGGGCAAGATGAATCGTATGATCGTGAGAGAGACAATACGATATGAAAATTATACGCGCCATGCGCGCTTCATAAGAAGGGGGTGCGAGAGAAAGGGAATATAAGGGAGTGAGAGAGAAGCTTATAAAAAGGGAGAGAAAGAGATACTTAGAAAAAGAGAGAGGAAAAGCGCATGCGATTACTAAACGCGTGCGAGAGAAAGACAAGACGTGCGCCGTTCTGATGACGATTCTCCTGTCGAGAGGATCGAGAGGTGTGAGTACTATTAGTGAAAGAGAGACGAATAAAGCTGAAAGAGAGGTGGAATAAGAACACGATGGACAAGATCAGTTATTGGTGTTTCAACATCAACAGATAGTGTTGGATATGACAAAGACCCTTGTCTCGTTTAGTTCGACCGATAATTTGTCATCGAGTTTTTCGATATGCTGGATTATCAGAATGGAACTTGATGTAAATATTCAATTTATGTACATTTGATAATTTGTACCGTTTTTACCAAAAGTGGTACCCGTTAATATCATCTAACCTAAAAAAGAAAATTAATCAGGAAACAATATTCGGATACATTTTTTTGCAATATGACTAGGATATAATCTAAAATATATTGCGAACCATTTTTTTTTTAAATTTTACGGCATTCTTTATGTCCTTTTTGGCACTTTTGCCAAAATGTAAACTACTTATTAATATTAATTTTGCCCAATCAACATCGTAAATTTTAATGGACTTTTTGACAAATCGTAACTCACAATTTCGCTCTCCTAAAGAGCATATAGAAATCTTTTATAGACCATTACAAGGGGAAAGGTGAAAGTAAATGATTGATTTGTTCGTATTTATGTCAATCAGTACAATTTATGCTCACATTTAATATAATCAAGATAATCAAGCTAATCGGTTTAATATACTATAGTGAGTCCAACTAATAATGTACAGAAAGTATTCATCGCTTGATAAAAGATACGCATTGAAACTTTTTAACAATTAAAAACTAAAGGCGAAAAATATATAAGATTTTTTTTATATATAAGCGAATTTAATATTACACACAAATTCGTGGGAATTCGCAATTTTTGTTTGAAAACCTCTGTTCCTAAAGAGGGTACTAATACGAACGACCCGAGGACACAGGTCGTTTAGACGGCTCCTTTCTTCGATCATTAATTACTGCCGACGCGTATGAGGGCCTTGAATCTTGCATAGAACCCAGCCTCATTCCACTAAAATGCTTTTCAACTTTTACCTTGCACACATGTTGTCTCACAAACTTTTGCACATTATGATTAGCCTTCTTGGTCTGAAAAATCTAACAATAAAATACACTGATTTATCTGTCGCGGAAATTAGTTTTGTAATCGTAAACACAAGCACAAGTATTTCATGAAGGAAATTATTATAATTAAATTCTTTATTATAACGAAAAGTTTTATAATCAATCCAGCAGGATATCGATTTGATCGATATGTCTGCTTAATTGAAATACGTGAGTCATAGCAGCTGTCAAATGAAGTTCTATTTTACACGTTAATGATTTACTATTTAGTCCTATTTAAAAAATGATAGAAACTGAACACGTCATTTGGTACTTTCTTTTTATAAAAGGTGTAACCGCCTACAAGGATCGACTAATTTATCGTTCCAATAACCTTTGTAGGAAGATATTTGTGGGATTTTGTATACCCAATTTAGTCCTTACAGAATTGATTGTAATTTTCGTAATTAGTCATTTGTTCAATAATAAATAATATCTTAAGATATTTGTAAACTATCATCCCAGAGATGAGGTGCTGGATGTATTTGTTATAAAAATGTAAAATTTTTAGGTTATCTTCCAGCTCACTTTAGATTTTGTATAGATAACTAGAAGGTAGAACTGTTTACCGACAGTCGATGAATTTTCTCGCTCTCTCATTGGTCAACAATATTTTCGATATTTATCGATAGTTTTTTGTTGTTATTTTGATAGTAAATAGAATATTTTAGGTTAGTTGTTCACATTTGCTTGAATTGTCCATATCCCGGTCACAAAAAGAAGAACTTGTTCACATTTAATTTTATAACATTTAACTGAAATTTTAATTTACTTTAGGAGAAAAGTGTTTTCTAAAATAAAATAAGTGAAGTTAGTGGTTAATAGTGTTTTAGTTTTATAAGAGATGTAGTGTTTGCTTTTAGTGTGCTTCATATGGCAATCTTCTGCAGATTTATACGGTTGAGTAATAATAATGTTTTTCAGGTTAAAGTGCAGTTTAGACATGTGAGCCTTGAAGTTGGTTGTAAGTAGATCAGCTGTTTTTAGGATTGCAACCTAACAGTTGGGGTGTCATGTTTAGTGTCCCAACCCTGCGGTATCTGTTAGGTTGCAATCCTGAAAACAGCTGATCAACTTACAACCAACTTCAAGGCATACGTGTCTAAACTGAAACCGTTTAACCTTTTTTCTATGCTTTCTTTTTATTTAATGAGTTAAATTATATTTAATTATTATTAATATTATATTGAAACATAGAATCAAATTAGTAACTTTGCACTTTCAATGGTAACGTTTAAGGTTAGAGTATTTTGTGTTACTTAGCTTCAGACATTCGGCGATCCTCCTTACAATTGATGACAGGTGAGAAATAATAATAATAATAATTTTCATAACTACAAATAAAAACATACAATTTTTGTACAAGAAATCATTTAATATATTCTATCACTAAATAAAACAAACACTTTATGATTTACAATAATAAATAAGACGTAAATACATGCGCTCGATCTCGTTTTACTAAAAATCGACGAATACTAACAAATCACTTACAAGCCAAAATAGACGTTTTACAAAATACTTTTGACACATAATGCAAGAGCCGAGAAAAGAAACAGGTATATAAAGACGAATTTTAAACTGAATGAAAAGGAGTTAATGTTGGGCGTGACGCAAACATAATTTGAGTGATTGGTTAAGGTTGGAAATATAACTAGAAAGCCGCATGTGTCTTTTGTTATACGTACTGTTTCGGCTGAGTGTATATTTTGACATTACATGAGAGGGTCGTTTGCCGATTGGATGAGGAGGGTCGGGAGTTGTCGTCGTCTGTCGGCGTCGATACGCACCGTCGAGCGTCGCGAAACGACGACGCTCTGACTCAAAAGAGACCGTCCGTCCGCTCATAACTGCAACACTATTAATTGGCCAACGGGCTTGCCTTCTGAACCTCGACCCTCAGTATCTGGTCCAAGGCGATATTTCATCAATCATCTTAAAATCCGCCCGCTCTGAGAACGCGCTCCTTCGAATTTCGCCGTTCAACGGAATCCGCAACAAAAATAAACTCCACACTGTATCCAAACCAGTTCCAGAAAAGCGGACCATCGCTTAAAAGCGATGATGTATCATTAACACTTTCATAATATATTATATCCGTTAGCCGTCAGGCGATTGTGTCTGTGCTTCTGCGCATGCGCGACCCTGCTACCTCAAATTTATTGCAAATGAATTTTGTCTGTCCTGAAGTTTTAAGAAAAATGTTTCTCTAGATTGCTCAAGAAGTATTTCCAATTATAAGAAAATTTATTACACTTTTTATCCAAAGGTGCGAGTCGCCAAAATGGATTTTTACCTTGTTCGGATTTTTTTTTATTTACTAAATTATTGAGGTATTAAGTCAAGGTTTCGCTACAAATTATTTGTGGCGGTCGCAAGTCCGTGAAAATTTTCAATAATTTACAATGGGTGGTCAAATTTTATAAACTCGTGGCACTTGGATTTTTTTTTTAGGAAATGTTATTGTTAGGAATTAATATGTATTTAAAAGTGTCTTCGTCTTTGTTGGAAATAAAACGATAATATTAATATTTAGTTAAAGAAATTATGTTCAAGTGAAAATAAAGTAGGAAAGGAAATCAGGTACTAGAATTATCTGAGTACTGTTTTGGGTTTGCAAAAAAATCCAAATAAACATTTTGTTTCACTTTTTTTCTGTCAAAATTAAAAGATTAAATTTTTGTTTTACAGTTGCTGTAAAATATGTCAAACTGCCTAACAATGACCATTGGATTCATTAAAATTAGTTAAATAATTCAAAAGTTATCGATAAATGAAAAATAAGGTCTGTACTCACTTTCATTGCTATTGGTCATATTTTCAAATTAGCACCAATCACAGGACTTCTTCAAAATACTAAACTCCACCTTTTTTGCTTCCAACCATTTTTCATCAATATTATTAAATTATAACAAGGTTAACATTTCAAATTTCCCACATTTGGCGATTTGTTTTCGATAGATGGCGCCACTGTCGATTTTACCTAACCTTACAATGTCACTCGCAGTTTCACGAATATCAAGTGTTCTATCAATTAGTCGTATGGCTGAAACACAATACTTTAGGGCAGTTCCCAAATCAGCAAACAAATATCGTCTATCTACCCTAATTTGGGAGTTGGAATATTTTTTTTAATACGAATACAGTCCTGTGGTAAACGCATAAAGTTGTACGGTTCATTCAAGTCTTAACTCAAGTTTGTAAGAATTATAAAGTTTTCAAAGATCATTATTAATTGTCAAATAAAGTCTCAATTTACTTGTTACAATTCCTGTCTTTTATCTTACACGTGTTTTATGCCTATGAGATGCTACCAAGTCCGTGTTATTTTTTAGTACGATCGAAACTTAATTTCGAAGAACAAACAACAATCGGATTAATTGGAGTATAAAGTAGGTAAATGAGATAAATTCAGGTTTTCACGATTATAGTCGAAAGAGATTTATAAAGGATCAATTTGGAATGTAAGATTTCCCACCTTTGTGTCGGATGCAGTTGAAAGTGTAGTATGGGTTAGTACATTTATCTCAATCAGCTCGAAATCCGAGAAGGAATCGATAGATCAAGGTAACACCTTTCTTGGTCCTCGATCCTTCTACCAGTTTCGTCTCCTGGCGGTCTTCTTCTTCCTCATTGAAATATCGCCACTTCTTTCTCTTCCTCTTCTCTCTCTCTATCTCTCTCTCTCTTTCTCTCTTATATTGAAAACGATGTTCACAAGATTTAAACGTTGAAAAGAAAGAGCGAGAGGAAGTGATATAAAGAGAGAAAAGAGAAAGAAAGAGGGAAGAGAGTCTAATCGAGAGACAAGGAGGGCTACGAAGGATGTTACCTTTGATGGAGACGACTAAGAACCTCTATTAGGCTTCAAAACACTACTGCCACTCTAAGTCCAGGGACGCAATCATAGAAACGCTTACGAAAATTACCGATTCCTCTCTACGCGTGAATTAACTGTGGGATTCTTAATCCGAGTTTTCTGATGAAATTGTACACAAAATTGCAAATGAAATTGCATCGTGTACCGGAAGAAAATGCACTTAAGCCCTTTCTGAATTTATCATCATGCTCTTTCTAATTAACCAATTTTTCTTATGTAATTAGCAAAACTCGCGCCAGAATCAACTTCTCATAGGAAATATCTTCTTCGAAGCGTAATAAAATAATGAGAAATTAATTTCTCTGAATTGCGGAAATGAGATTTGCTACGTTTTTATACTGTAGAATAAACCAAGATATTTTACTTAAATTTTGGGATGAAGTTTAACTGTGTGGATGATTTTGTAAAAATAGTAGTTAATTCTGTATATATAATTTTTTTTTTTTTTTTTTTGTGAAGAGTATGGAGAGAATTTTCGACATTGGTATTCTGAATGAGTCCTAAGAGTTGTCACTTGTGTTGGCAAACGTATTCCAATGTTATATAGCGATCAGGTCAACATCTCCAACTGCTTAGGCAAAAAATTATGTTTACTGCTCGAAACGATTACTTTGAAATGACACTAACTATTTCAGTGTTGGGCAATAACTGGCTACTTATGCTGCACGTGTCCATCGGAGTATAACGAACTGTCAAAGAAAGGAACTTGGGACATAACTTTAACCACCAACTTAGCCATTAATCGTGTATGTTGTTGAACTTGAAGGATGTCGAATATGGTGTACTAATTGTAAGATTGGGGAAAATGCATTTTGTTTAACTGCAAAGTATTATCACGATGTAAAAGTTTACCACGCACTATATTTTTAAATGCATTTAAAAATATAATTTTAAATCATATAATAATTGATACAATAATAATAGTAAGAATATATTAATTAACTAAATTATAATTACACACTAGTCTGGAATCATTTCCAGGCTATTGTTCAGTTAAATGTAAGCTCGGAGATTTGTGCCTTTATTATTTTGAGTTAACATTCTTAAATTCTGAACATTATTTGAATTCAAATGTTATTTTGAATTTTATTTGTTTTCATTTAGTTGGATTTAAGATTTTGTTGAATAAAAGTGGTTTTTATTTCAATACTACATTTATTTAAATTAATTGTTTAATAATTATTACTATATAAACTTCTGAATACCTGCCAACTTGTTGGAATGGACAATATTTGGTTTTTGTGCGATAAAAATTTAATGTGTCGCACTCATACTTTTTACACGCACAAACACTAATACTTGACTCTGACATGAAGTTTTCCACAATGCAATTAATCATCGAGAAGGTGGTCCTGGTGGTCGTCATCGTTGTGGATGCTAGTACTGATCATCGTGGGATTGTCCTAGCACATGAGATTGGTTGTGAGTCCCTTTCTCATAAGAGTGCCAGGACCAAAATATGATGTCGCCGAACGTGTTTATGAACTGTCAAAAACATTGGTGGCAGCCATTTTTATTTTGGCGTTGGACGTCAGCGCCGTTATAACAGTACCTGATTTACGTTCCTCGGTCAATTGCTGCTCGATATGTCCATCCGTGGGTAATACTACTGCGCGTACTTTGAAATGTGATTCGTGAGAGCGACACAGCGGCGCAAGTGTCGCCACATTGAAAACTCTTGACGAAGCGTTCTCGCTCTCTTGGTCTTATTTTTCTAAAAAATGCAAAACTTTATAAAAATGTAATTAAATAAGTCTGACATGGCTTCATTCGTGGTCATTGTGCCCTCCCAGGTGAGCTCCTATTTAACTTTTGTTTATTTTATTGATGGAATCCGATCTCCGACTATTTTTGTAAATTTTGAGTCAGTGTTCAATGCACGTAACCTTTGTAAAATGGCTGTGTCATGCGGACGGTTATTTAACCTATTTTAAAAATTTTGTTTGCATTGAGTTTTGTCAATAAATTTGTTATTTGTAGTTCAAATTAAAAATCGTGATTTGTTGCTGCTTCTTTTCTCCCATTCTCTGGTAATAACTGTGTTAGTCGTGGCTTATTAATTTTGATTCGATTAAATAAATTGTGCAGATTGATTAGTTTAAATGCTCTTTTATTTTAGTTATTTTGTTTAGTTATTTATCGATAAAATAACTTGGAGCTAGGGTTTTATTTATTTATTTGTTTTAAGTAAACATTATTCTAAATTTAAAAATTTAAATATTAAACATAAAACTACTAAAAATTCGTCATAGTACATTCATAATTGATCAAATTTTCTGTTTTTTCCAAAAATGGTAGTCTTTTAAAATAAAATTTTGTAACATAAAATTTAATTTTGTAAGACTTTATTACTTTTGCAATATAACATTACAATAATTATAATTTAATTCAGGTGATAAATATCTGGATATCAACTGTAAGAATTTCGACAAATTTCAGAGATGTAGCATGTTTTATCAGGCTTCTAATTAGCTGCCAGATTTTTGATAGTATCTTAAGTGGGTTGATTTTTCTGAAAGTGACCTTTTGGTTGTCCCGATAAATTTAAAAAAAATTATTTATTAATAATTATTGTCAATATTCTCAGTTAAACTTTAGCGTTATGTATAAGAAAATTAGGCCATTTGGTTAAACCAAATCAATATAAACACTAAAAATATTTCATCTCCATCTCTGAAGACTTTTTCTTAAAAGCACTTAAATTTATTTTGTTTCTGATGTTTATTTTAAGTGTTTTAAACAATTTGATCTCCTTTTCCATAGGATTAAAGTGTCAATTTTTGTGTGTTTTAAAAATATTAATCATTTCTTATTAACAAATAAAATCTATTGAATATATTCAACTTTTAACAAAATAAGAATTAAATGTTTGGAGAAATAATAAATCTTAAATATTGTTTTTTTTTGTTATCTACTGTCGCTTTTTCAGTAAATATTTTTTAAACTTTAAATTCTTAGAAAATAATTTTGCAAACCAGTAAAAATTAAAGTTTTTAAATGTTGTTTTAAGTAATCCTACAGAAGGAGATTTAAAAAATCTTTTAAAACATTTGTTTTCAAACTTAAATACAAAAGAGGTACTTTTAGAAGAATCATCTAAGTATTCTTTTTTAACCTTTATTTAAAATAATTAATTTATATCATAATATATAATAATAATGAAGTAATAGTAAATATAATAACAAAAATCCAAATAACGTTTTTGTATTTATATTTATATAGTCATTTTAGTAAGAATAAAGTTTTGTTTTTATCATGATTCACGTGGAAAAGTCAGGAAAAGTCAGGCAAATTAAACAATTTTTATTGTTTAGTCAGAAAGCTTTTTGTTAATTGAAAAATTAAATTTAATTAATTAATATCAAGTGCAATCGTATATTCTATTTTATTAAGTATATTGTAAAATCAAATTATTATAACCCAACTAACATGTCATTGTTTTAATAACATATAAGGATGTTTGTTTTTTTTTATTTGGAATAATCGTCATTAGATTTTGTGACCAGTAAGTATTAATAATAATAATATAATTTTCATTAATTTGTTTTTATTTACTATTTCTATTTTATTGACTTTCCTTTTTTATTAATTTACTCTAAAACAATATTTTATTAACTATTTTAATGTTTCGATTCTACCTAGTCATTCAAATTTTGCGCTTTCGATGGTAAATTAAAAAATAATAATAAATACGTTTTTTTAAAACACTAAACCAACTGATTCACTAAAGAAACACAGGCGTTTTGAAACAACAGATAAAAAGTTCGTAAACTAATTCCTTTTTTTTTTCTTTTTTGTAATGAGAAACAGAAAAAGTTACTTAGGGATTCAAGTTCACAATCCGACCGCAAAATCAGTAATTGCCAACTGAAGTGTTAAATAAGTTTTTCTTTATTAAAAAGAATCTGCTTATTTAAAATTTTTACGACTCTTTAACACTTTCATTTTAAGATACTTATTACACAATTTAAAAATTAATACATTTTCACGCTTTTTGAGAAATGAAAGTGTCTATACAAAGAATGAAAATTATTGGTTATTTTTTAAATTATCAACACCTCTATCATACATTTTCTCATATTATAGACAACAAGGCTTCGGGTAAATAAAAAACTCAACAAAGTAGAAAACAGTATTCATTTATGTTGAGTTTGCTTTAAGAAACAGACACTAAATCCAAATGGCTTAATTATTGCAATGATTTCTGTATAGGTATATATTACACACATTGAGTCGGAATAAATAAAGGTGCCTGGAAGTTGTAAATACCTAAGCTTAATTAACGCCTAATCGCATTCTTCCCTGATCAATTTCCAAGCAAAACAAATTCCCTCATATTTTACAATCGTCAATTGCAAAGAGTCCATTTCCTTTGGCGAAACTTTATCGACTCAAATCGAGTTCAGTCATCCAGTCAGCTCATTTCAATTAACCTCAAATCCCGCTAGAATTCCATTAGTTTATTGTTTGAAGCTTCCATTAGAAGTAAATTAGAATCCATTCAAGACTTTTTTTCTAATTCCAAGAACGTGGACAAAGATTGCATTTACGCTTAACTAAGCCGGAGTGTGAAATCGCTTCCGAATTTCCAATTCCGTGTCGACTTTTCTCGCTCGACCGGAAAGGTGGCCACGATGGTTGCAATCTGCCGAGGCAATGAAACCTTAAAAACGGTTAATTAAATCAAAGGATGCCGATGCCGACACGTCATAAAGCGGCAACCGGTTCCAAGTTGCACATTACAGGACGATAGAGCAATAAAATTAAAAGCTCCCGCGATAAGAACACACCGCATAAACCTATCTGGAAATTCTGCTTTATATATAGTCATTATCTTTCTGATCGAAAACTTTTAAACGAGCCGAGTGATTAAATACGACGAGAAGCCGGATTACTTATAATCTCGCCTAAGATTGTCTAATAAATTTTCGAGTCGTGACGCACACGCATTAGATTTGTGATGTAAGAATTTAAAGATGAATTATAGTACACAATTAGATGTAGATATAATGAGAGCTGTGTATTTTTGATGTTATTTAACATTTTTTAGTATATTTATTTAGCCTACGTAAAACACAGTGGCCATTTTAAATAATAATTAAACGGTTTACTTTTCTCCGGGAGATCAAAAAGGTGGAGCTAGGGGCGGAGTTTAGAGAGACTGAGGACGAATGTGATTGGTGTTTTTAAAGTTACGGGAAAACCGTATTGATACTCGTCAGTCCAAAACTAACAATATTATTCTGTAAATTTTACTCTATTGCGTCAAAAATTGCATTTTTTTTTTGTCAAGATTAAATCTTTATTGTTCTTATGATCCATTAAAAATGCTAACCTATTTTTTACATTTTTGACAATAAAATCACTTGGATATCGGATTAACAGTAAATCATAAATAATTATTTTAATATTCTTAGAAATATTATCATCTTCTTGACTTCTTGTCTTTTGAAGTTTGATAATTGATTATTTATTTTAAAGAAGAACTTCAGAGCAAAATACACTCGCAAAGCTTTAAAATGTTTAGAGTTGCAAAATTATCGGTAATTTAAAATCCGGTTACATTCTCGAGAATATAACCGAGAATATTCTCCTTCCAGAGAATTTATGAGAATTTTATATGTTTGAATCAGCCCCACTATTTTGAAACACAAACAATTTATTAAAAAAAAAAAAAAAAAATGGATAAATAACAAAATAATTGTCATTACAAATTAACTATAAGTCAATGAAGTGTATAAACTATTATTAAATATAACAATTATGAACAATTTTAAAATGAAAGAAAGTAATTTAAATTTGGGAAAACTAAACAGTTAAAAATTTTGTGTAAAAAACGGTCCACATATTCTTTGTGTTAAATTTAACACAAAGATTGTGTTAATTTAACATGAAAATTGTGTTAATTTAACATAAACGATTGTTAAATAAACATATAGTTTGTGTTATTTTAACACAAATTTTGAGTGGACCGTTTCGGACATTTAATTTGTGTTAAATATACACAAAATTTTTAACTGTGTACTTAAAAATCTTAGAAATAAATTGAAAAAAATTTGGGTAATGAAAAATTGGAGAAAATAATTGAAAATTGAAAAAATTATTCAAATTGAGATAAATAATTAAAATTTTCTAAAATTAATTCAGAAAATGATGACAAATTTAAGACAATTATAAAGAAATCATATAAATAATTTAAAATTGAAGAAAATAATTAAAATTTGTAAAAAATTGTCAAAGAAAACTACCACTGCGAGCAGTGAGGCGCCACCTGTTCAAAACAAATATGGCCGCTGACAAGAGAGTTTATTCAAAGACAGAGCAATGTAAATAAGTGGAATCGAATTTGGTTTCACAGTAAAATTTTTTTCGGAAGTGTTGTTACGATTAAAAGTATGTTAGCTTGAAGATTAAACAGTTTATTTTCATTCACTAAAGCTACTCCGTTGTCTAGAAATATGATAAGAGGGTCAAAATGTTGTCAATTCTGTTAATATTGATAATATTGTGTGAAGCTAGCAATAAAACAAGAGAAAAAAATCAAGAATTTCATTGTTTATTTACAAAATAAATAATTTTCACTATTATAAAATTATAATACACTTTCACAAACACTTTCAAATTTTGTATTAAAAATAAATATCGAATTTTCATGTACTAAATAAGTTAATTTTCTATCTGTCGGCGGCCATATTGGATAGTTCCTAAAGTAACCGATAGGGGCGTTTTGTAAATTTAAACTACCAATATTTTAAATAAAGTAAAAGTAAAGAAAATTTCAGGAAAATGCTTGAAACTTTTAGAAGTTAATTGCAAGAAAAAAGAAAATAATTAAAAATTAGACTGTATAAATGGAAAAAGATAAACATAATTTAAAATTGAGAAAAACAATTTTTAATTTAAGAGAAATAATTGCAAAACATAAGGAATATAGGTACATAAAATACAAGAAAATCGTAGATATAATTGAAAATTGAGTAGAAAAATGAAAATTTCAGATAAATAATTAAAAACTTTTTGTAAATTATGAAAAAAGAACGTAATTGAAAATAATAAACAAATAATATAAATAATTTAAAATTGAAATTAATAATTGAAAATGATTAAAAATTAAAAAAATAATGGGAAATTTGAGAAAAATATTTAAAAATTTTAGAAAATAATTTAAAAAAATAAGAATAATTAAAACTTGTGGTAAATAATTGGAAAATAATTTTAAAATTTGAAACTTAAAATAAGTTAGAATAAGTTAAAACTTAGAATTTGGAATAAGTTAGAATAAGTTTAAAAAAATTTTGTTATTTTTCTTTCAATTATCAACTATTTTTTTAAAATTTCAATCTTAATCTTTAATCTTCAATTTAATTCTTTAATCTTCTATTTATTTCTTTAATTTTCAATAATTTTCTTCAATTCTTAATTGCATTCTACGTTTTTCAATTACTTTATTCAAAACTCAATAATTGTCGCATTTTCTCAATTAATAAATATTTTTTTGAAATTTCAATACAATTCTTCAACTTCCAAATGATTTCTTCAATTTTTATTTATATTTTACAATTGTTTCCATTATTTTCATCCGTTTTCAATTGACAATTCAATTTTCTCCTTCAATTTTATGATTATTCATCAATTTAAAAAAAAAATTTTCAAATGCCGATTATTCTCACCATTTTTCAAATTTTTTTTTCCTTTGATTAATTATTCTTTTCAATAGTTAATTATTTTCATCAATATTTAATTATTTTCGTCATATTGTAATTTTTCTTGAAATTTTAAATTATTTTCTTGAAATTTCCATTTAATTCTTTAGTTTCCAATTTATTTTTTCAATTTTTAATTATTTTCTCAATTTTCTTCAATTTTCTTTAATCTTCAATTTTTTTTTATCGATTTTCTATTAATTCCTCAATATTCAATAATTCTCTGATTTTTTAAATTATTTCTTTCACTCATAAAAATTGTTTTAAAATTTCAATTCAATTATTCAATTCTATAATTATTCTCTTCAATTCTCAGTTATTTTCTTTAAATTTAAATTTCACTTTTAAATTTTTAATTATTTTCTTTAATATTAAAAAATTATCGCCTTTTTTCTATTATTTTTTTCGATTATCATTGAGTTTCTTTAATTTTAAATACAATTGTTCAATTATTTTCTTGAATTTTAAACTTTATTCTTCAATTTTTATCTCCATTCTTCAGTTTTCAATTGTTTTTTTCTATATTGATTAATTCTCGGCTTTTTTAAACCAATTTTTTCAATTTTGAAGTATATTCCATAAATTTCAATTCAATTCTTGATTTTTTTATTGCTTTCTTCAATTTTCAATTTTTTTTTTCAATTTTAATTAATTTTTTCGATTTTCAATCCAGTTGTTAAATGTGCAATTATTTGTATAATTTTCTTAATATTTAAATTTGCAATTTTTTTCTTTCAACTTAATATTTCTTATTTAATTTTTATAATTATTTTTTTCAGGTGTCTATTAATCTAGTCATTTTTTGAATTTTGTTCTCAATTGACAATAATTTTCGTAATTTTTTACATATTTTCTTCAATAATTCAACTATTTCCTTCAATTATTATTTATTTTCCGCAATTTTCAATTATTTGCTCCAATTTTTTTAATTTTTAATTACTATCTTAAAATTTTGTAATTATTCTTTGATTTTTAAAAATATTTTGTTGGGTGGTATTTTAATCTAGCCATTTTTTGAATTTTGTTTTCGATTGTCACATATTTTCGTCATTTTGTAATTTTTTTTTCAATTATCAATTACTTTTTAAAATTTTAATGTAATTCCTTAATTTTCATTTTATTTCATCAATTTTTTTTTATTATTTTCTACAATTTCAATTATTTTTTTCTATTTTCAATCCGGTTGTTTAATTCTCAATTCTTTGCAACTGTTATTCGTATAATTTTTCAACTATTTTGTTTAAATTTAATATATTTATTGTTTATTTTTTTAAACTATTCTATTCAATAATTGTGTAATTGTGTAAATGTAGCAATTTTTCGAATCTGGTTTTCAACAATCAATTATTTTCGTCATTTTTCAGATTTATTCTTCAATTTTATAATTTTCATTATTTGAATTTGCAAAAATTTGTAGTTTTAAATCACCAACAACAATCCAAGTTTTTCTTTAATGTTGCTATAGTTATTAGATATAATTTCTACTATTAACTTTAAAATTCAAATAATTACTAATAAGAATGACACTAGAGATTCTATTTTTGTACATTGATTGAAAAAATTTGACTTAATTTGATAATTAAGTAAAAAACTTAATTTCTTATAAATTCTCGATTGGAATTTTGGTAGGTTATATTCTCGTTCTCATTACCGTTCTCCAAGTAATATTACCTCTTCACAACTCTAAAAATGTTGTATAATTTATAAAAACTTAATCATGTCGAAAGTACTAATTTTTTAAATTCAACTAGATAAAAAAGTATATAAGTTCAAATATGTGTATTTTGTGATTAAATTCAAAATTTCAAGTCAGAATTATTTAATAATAATAAAGTAAATAATCGTCTTCTAATTAAACATATTTTCTCGCACGTCTGTTAATATTTTGCTAGTAGTCGGTAAGAAATGTAAGGTTAGTTCACGCGCATCTTTTTTCTATTGACTTTGGATGCGCGTAAACCAACCTAGTGTTTTATATTGACCATGGCCGTGTGACATAAGCTACTCATCCAATTATTTATCATACAATTTTTATCAATTTTCTTGTTAATAATTCAATACAAAATTGTCTTTCATCGAGAATTAGTATTTAAAGAGTTTTTTTCTCTGAAATGACAGTAATGAGAAATACTCTATTAATAACCTAAAAAAATAAAATCCCCGTCATCAATTTCCCGCCATTTTTCACAAGGATTAAACTTGCATCAACTCAAGGTTTGTCAGAATAGATCTACTTTTTCCCCATTATGAATAAGTTACGGTATCAAGATTCGTGCGTTCATTGGGTGTCTCATGTTAAATTGAAAGAATCGACCTTGAAAGATCAGTGAATCGAAACGCCGGATGACCGACCCTCAATGAGGATCCTAAGTGTTTTCGGACCCCACGTCGATGCACTTTTTACGAGATGGGTCTGACGAAAGTAAAGACAGTACACGCCGATCAGCATATCCTCCAGGATCATGATTAATCAATTAGTAATCCTGGACCTCTTAAAAATCGAAACGCTCGACAAAAAGTTGGCCTAAAGGAGCCGCCGCCATGACATTGCTGAAAAGCGACCGGGACTTGGAGCATTTTGAAAAAAAAAAATTGATCCAATCGTCTATAAACTGGTTTGCCAGTAAAAGTCGATTGTTTGTCCTCGATTCATTGGAAATGGATTTTTAAATTCTATTATACGTTCGCACAAAAGCGCCGATTCTCTGCGTTTAAATCGCACGCCCTTTTTTCTTACGTAAGTGAATTATATACTTGCCGTTGACGTATGAAGCGATAACGACCGTAGGAGAAAGCGATGAGTAGTCATGTGCTGTGTCTGGTATTAATGAGTAATACCAAATTCTGACCGATAATTACTGGTAAAGTGTTACAAAAACCGTAATATATGAATAATTTATTCTAGATGTTTTTTATTTAAATAATAACGCCTTACACATAATTATGGTGACATTTTATGGTTCTTGAAGTTTTAGATTATTGAAATAATACACAAGTATCCAATTATTGCAATGAAAATTAATGTGGAAAATTTGTAGCAGACGACAAAATCAGTGTGTCCATTAATGTCTATTATGTTTTCTGTCGAGAATTACAATATATTGTTAAATAAAACAATCGTGAATTGTGAAAAAGTTTAAAATATTAATCTAACCTAAAAATTATGTACATGTGTGTACGTCCGCATGAAAAGGGGCCACTTTAGCAATACTGGATTTATTTATATGACCATTTTCTTTATTAAATTTTGAACATTTTGAGAATTTTTAGACTCTTTTAGATGAAAAATTCACAAAGTTAGAAGCAGTCAAAAATAGAAGTGCCAAAACCCTAGTTTTGAGAAAAACGAATTTAAAGTGCAAGATTACCATTAGAGCCCATGCATTTTAAAAATTAAAAATCAGATTTTTTGTGTTTTTAATTACGATATTTGACGTGCGACATTACGTAGTTTGTTTTTCAGCAATAAAAAAATTTTTAATCTATACGTCCTTTAGAAAAAAGTGTTTTTAAATTTCTGAATTTAATATCATTAATTCTTCATTTCATTAATAAATTATTTCTATAATGAAAATTAGATTTTCATTTGTATTATTTATGTTTTAAACTTGAGATTCAATGCACATAAAGAAGAAGTTCAAAGTCTTAATTTTAGTAAAGTTCGTTTTTTCTAAAATATTTCAATTATTTAAAATAATTTACAAGTTTCTTTCATTTATTTATTTCTTTAATCTGTCCACATTTAAAGTTTGTCACTATATTTGTTTTAAATTTTTACATTATATTTCACCTTTTCAAAATGGTCTCAAATATTAAATTTATAAAAATATTAATTTCTTCAAATTTTTGATAATTAAAACTTGCAATCATTAAAAGTCCAATTAATCCACGGTTCAAATATACTAAATTTGAAGTGATTTATCATTTTTCAATTATTTTCTCCGATTTTTAATTATTTTCATTATTATTCACTTTTTTCCCTAAATCTTAAAACTACCTTCCGTAAATTTAAATCGTTGTCTTTAATTTTTTCAATCCCTTTTTCAATTTTAATTATTTTCTCTTCAACAATAAAACAATTTCATTATTTATTGATAAATTTTATACTATTTATCAGAAATTAAAATTAATTTTTTTAATTTGCCATTATTATATTTTATATTTCTATATTAAATTTATTTTAGCGCCTTGGGCGCGAAAGGGCAATTTTTATTGTAAGCCCGTACACTGATGTAAATAAATAAATTATTATTTTCATTTTTCAATTATTATTTTAATTTTTAATCATTTTTATTATTTCTGAATTAATATCCTAAACTTTCAAATATGTATCTCAATTTTCAATTATTTTCTCTATGTTTTAATTATTTTAAAGTTGATTTCCTAAATTTTCAGTTTCTATCTCAAATTTAGATTATTGTCTTCAATTTTTAATTTTTTAAACAAGTTTTCAATTATTTTCTTTTGCTTAAAAATAAATTCTGTACTTTTTCTTTTATTTTCTCCAATTTCTAATTATTTTTATTCTTTTGGCATAATTTGCAAAAATTTCAATTACCTTTTTTTTATTTAAAAACAAATTCTACAATTTTCTCAATTATTTATTTCAAATTTCATTTATTTTTTTCAACTTACCATTCTTTTTATCATATTTCAATTACTTTCAAGTTTCAAATGTAATAATCATTTTTCAATTATTTTCCCGAATTTTTAATTATTCTCATTTGTTCAAGTTATTTCCAAGATTTTAAAATATTTTTCTTCAATTTTTAGTTATTCTCAAATTTTTTATAATTTTCAAAATTTAAACTATTTACCTGATATTTTAATTTTTAATTCAATTTTAAATTATTTATATTATTTTCTTTATTATTTTCTTCAATTTTCAATTAAATCTATGATTTTCTTGTATTTTATGTATATTTTGTACTTTTTGCAATTATTGCTCCTAAATTAAAAATTGTTCTCTTCAATTTTAAATTATGTTTACCTTTTTTCAATTATTTTCTCCAATTTTCCATTATTCTAATTTTTTCAATTTATTTATAAGATTTTCAAGTATTTTTCTTAAATTTAAATTATTTGCCTTATTTTGAAAACATTTCTATGATTTTAGCAAAATTTGATATTATTTTGTTAAATTTCAATTCTTTTTGCAATTTTTTTTCAATTCTAAAATCCTATAAATTTTGTCGTATATGTAAATAAAACTTGTTTTATTCATTTCTAAATATATTTGTTAATTTTTATGCAATCTACTTAGAAATAAATTAAATTTAAAAAACTTCATTGGAGAAAAATCAGAAAATGTTGTAACTAAGAAATTATTGTATGAAATTTAAAAATATTTCGTATTTGCACTTCCACTTCAGCAAAGATTAAGCTAAATTGAATAAATTTTTTTTTACCTAGACAATTGAAGAATTTTGTCCCATGAAGGTTATTTTCTCAGAAATTCTCTCGTAACAAGCTTAAATAATATTTATTCGCAACATTTGCCCAGACAATTTTTTCCGTATGTCAAAATGATGTTTAAAAATATCCGTAAGATTCATAATTATAAAATTCTCTGTCTCCTAAATAGTAGTAAAACTCCACACAAAAATATGCAAAACAATTTAAAAGTAAGGTTATGGATCGAAAAACAAACAAGGCTTTTGTACAGAGTTCGGAAATTGACGCGTCATTTTGGTTTTAGAGGTAAAATACGTAGAATACGTAATACAGGTAGAAAACTGTAGAAAACCTAGGTAAAATACGTTTCAAAGATGGCATCTAAGAAAAAACAAATAGAAATATAAAATGATAACCTTTTTGAATGTTTATTACCATTGACCATATTTAACATTATAAAATAAATATGAGCCAGCAAAATATAAGAAAAGGTCATGGAAGTGAGATGCGGAAGAATACAAAATTCAAAATCGAAAACATTGTCATTGATGAAAAAATAAAAACAGTGTCAAGATTTTTAACATGCCAAACAATTCTAAAAAATACTGGTCAAAAACGACTTGTGATCCACAGATTTGTAATACTTTGATTATATTTTTAAGTATGTTTTACTTTTTTTAATTTTAAAATTTGTTCAATTATGCAATTATTGTCAACCGGTAATATTAACGTAGCAGCAGGTTATTGAATTAAATTTATAATTAATATATAATACATATGTAGTACGAATTAAAGAACAAACTTTCTAGATAATTTTTTTTTAAATAAAGAAGAATGCACAGAAGAATTATATCTCAGATTTGCATATTGATTTTTTGTATAGGTTATGTTAGTAAAAGAGGTAAATTACTTAGAGAACTGTAACGTAAATTACCAGGTAATATGCGTGGAAAATATTACGTATATTACATAATACTACGTAGATTACATGAAATAATTTACCTTCCGATCACTGCTGTCGTCTGCTAGCTTCAATAAAATTCACTCTTTTGTGTTAATAGCCTAACGCACAATGAATCGTAATCGCTAATCCTTAATCGTAAGAATGAGAGGAAGTAGGACAGACATATATCTCTGTCCTGCTTCCTCTCATTCTTACGATTAAGGATTAGCGATTACGATTCGATGTGCGTTAGGCCATTTTTATTTTTATCCGTTCATAATATAACCAAATCGTAACATAATATTAATAACAATCAAAACAATAAAAGGAAAATTGTTTTTATTTAATCAAAATCACCAAATGCAAATTTTCAGTTTGTATTTTTACCATTTTTGTAAGGGTTTACCAGTTATTACCGGAAATTACCGTAAGGTAAATACTTACCATTTTCGTAATTGACACAAGCAGGGATGGGTGCGTATTATACGTGATGTATTATACATAGTTTTCTACAGTATAATACGTACGTATTATACGTGAAAATTTCGAAAATAAGAGGGAGTGGGGGGGTTTTCTACGTATTATACGTATTTTACATCATGTAGAAAACCATGTATTATACGTAGAAAACCTCGAGTTTTCTACATTTACCCATCCCTGGACACAAGCCCAACCTATAGCGACGATTAATTGATTATATTTTTATTAACAAAGCTGCTTTTTATCTACGACAATGAAAATTAGAATAAATATTTTTATTTTCAGAAAAATCTAAAGGAATTTTGATACAAAAAAAAAGAGGTTATTTTATTTGTCAGAAAATGGAATTTTTCGAGCTCGGTTTACGAGCAAAGTACAAGTTGTATAAGAAAAACGTAACTTTTTTTGTGGGAGATTTCTTTGCCGGCAGTTTCGCGTAGATCGGAAAGAGCACGCTCGTTTCGCCATTTTCGTGCAATATAGTTTATAGCAAGGATAGAACAGAGGCCGTGTAGCGAGTCAATCTCAATCATCCCCGGCTGGTTTCTTTCGTGCTTCGCGCTCTAAATGGGATCTCCGATTGGCCGAGGGGCGTTCAAAGACTTGCCGCCATGACTCGCAAAGCGGTCGTCTTTTGTTTGTGAAACAATGGAGCGAGAGGGCCCTCACTTAACGTGCCAGTCGGATGACAAAATCTCAGGGTATTTAATCTATTAGGAAAATTAGTACCTCTCAAGAGTCAGTCGACGAACTATCGAAGAGGTGTGAAGATCTAGTCTCCAGATAAGGGCATCTTTTCTCCATCTTAACCTCACCTGATACCATCAAACTCTAATTAAATAATTACTAGAGCGAAGAAAGTGCAATATTAGCTTCGTTAATTTCAACTTGTAAAACCCATCATCAGGGGAAAGTTTTTAAATCTTTTATAATATAATCCCTATCAGGAATGATGTTGCGTCTTTTTTATATATGTATATAGTACAACAGAGGAGGGTGTCAATGACAGGTTCTTTTTCACCTTCGTTGATACTTATCGAACTCATTGTTATAGCCAGTTGAGAACTGGAATAATTGGTTTATGGCTAATAGAGATTGTTATGGGATTTTAATTGTTGCTTGAACAAATTAGAATAAAATACAGTACGTACGTGGCCACCTTGTTTTGAGTAATTCAGATTAATCAATTTTTTTTATTATTTGATTCTAAAATAACATTTTTTTGGAATTAGTTTAAAAATATCTAAATTTAGAATAAAATGAGCTCAGGATAAAGTCGTTTTGTCCAATTTGAAAGAATTTATTTTGGCAAAAGTGTAACAGTGTTTTTTTAAAATTTAAATAACTTTTGAAATTATAGGGATTTCTTTATGTTCTTGGTGTGATTTTAAAGATAATTTTCTATAGAATTGAACAAATTCATCATTATTGTTGGACAATTTTATTTTCCGATTTTTCCTGAAGAACAAGTGAGTACAAAAGAATGCAAAAGAATTTAATATTATAATTGGTGAGACAAATTTTCTTTACAATTATAATGAGAAAGATTTATAAAAGTTTTTGCAAAAACTTTGAAAAAATAAAGTCATTAGTGTTTTAAAGGGTATTTTTCATAATAATTATATTATTTCAATTATTTGCATTTTTAATACTCATTTTAGCGTTAGGAAAAATCTAAGAAACAAACTGTGCAACAATAATGATGACTTTTTCAATACTATTGTAAATTATATTTAAAATCACACCAAGAACATAAACAAATATCTATTATTTCAAAAGTTATTTAAAATTTAAATAACACTGCAATTTTTTTTACAATAAATTTTTTTAAAGTGGACATAACGACTTTATCCTGTGCTAATTTTATTCAGAATTTAGATAATTTTGAAGCAATTACAGAAAAAAAGTACGATTAAAATTATTATAAAGCAATAGGTAGAATATGGATAAAAAGATAGCGAAATTAAATTTTTCAAAATTTGTTCAAATTTGCTTGAAATTTTTTTACTCGGAGGTTTTCAGGTTCGCTGATTTTGAATCTGAAGTCCGTTTTTAAACATTCAAAATGGCAGATCCAACATGGCGGACATTTTTTTCAAAATTGCTTAAATTTGCCAAATTGCATCTAAACATTTTGAATTTTGAAAATTTTAAAAGTCTGTCATCGTATTCGTAGTGAGCGGCCTTGAAAACTCCCGAGTAACAAATTACAAGCAAATTTGAGTAATTTTGAGAAAAATGTCCGCCATATTAGATCCGACATTTTGAGTTTTGAAAATCAGACTTCAGATTCGTAATCAGCAACGCCGAAAACCCCTGAGTAACAAATTTCAAGCGAATTTAAGCAATTTTAAGAAAATTGTCCGCCATATTGGATTCGCCATTTTGAATATTGAAAATCTGACTTGAAATTCATAATCAGCGACCCAAAAAAACCCCCGAGTAATAAGTTTCAACAAAATCCAATTTCTGGGTTTCCCGGGGGCACGAAAAGAAGAAAAGATAGAAATAAATTTAAAAAAAAATAGGTGAAATGTTTTTTATTAAAAAAGAGAAAGTGAATTATTTAAATTTAATTACAGACCTGAAAAATTATAAAGGTATTTATAATGTGATTTTTGATAATATTAAACATAACTGTTTTTCAAAAAATTCGGAAAACTGATGCTTTTTTCATTTTTGAAAATGTTCTATTTTTGACATTTTTGGTCGGAAATGGCTGGCTAACGAATTTAACCTTTATTTTTGAACCTTGAAAAAGTATACCAAAGATAAAGTTGATTTAATAATTTTTGCTCAAGTTATCTCATCCTAAAATTTTTTCTACAGACAGACAGACAGACATTTTGGCAAAACTGTTCTTTTCGGAATCAGGTCCGAAAACGTAAAGAAATGTGGGAATTAGCAAAAGTTTAAAATTGCACAAATTTAAGACTTTCTCATTTATGATGAGAATGTAAAAATTTGCTGAAATATAAGTTAGTTTGTTGACTGTACAGAATTTTAAAATTGAAGGTACTTCAGTTTTCTATGTTACCTTAGGATGATAAAAATTAATGTATTAGGATTTAACCTCAAAATTGCTGTATTTTAAAATGTGACGCAGATATTTTGTTGTTTGTCTGTTGACTTGGATTGATAATTTTATTTCTAATCTATATTATTTTACCAAGTGACAAATTCTTATAATTATTGATTATTTGTTATGTTTTGTGTGAACTTCCGTTGTAATTTGATTTTATTAATTAACCATGGATTTGTGTTTGTGTTTTTTTCACCATGCTGTAAGATTTATAATTATATTTTAAATCTTTAATTAGGCATTGCTAAACGTTGACGTTTTTTAACTTAGATATTTAAATCAAATGAACATAATTTCAATTGTTTTATTTATTTTTTCCTGGATAAAAAAACTTGTGTTTGTATCTGATGCTGTACAGGAGTAAGAAGTCACGAGTTGAAAATTTTGAGGATTTGTATTTTTAAGGTTATATTTACTTGTACACACTTTCTGCACAATAATTAGAAACATTTAAGAAAATTTATATAAAACTCGTTCCAATTCTGCAGTTTTAAAATATATTCTATTAATCTTTCGAACTAATTTTTTGAGTTAAATAGCAAAATGGAAGCTGGTATCATAAAAAATATCCTACACAATCCAAACCAAATTTTTATTAAACTTGACCACAAACGAACATTTTGATTTTACTTTTACCTGAAAAAGACTCAGAAATTTACAATAAACAAAATTATGTGCGAAAAAAGCGAAAAATGAAATTTATCGAAATATAATAAATAACAATGTTAATAAAAAACGGAAAAAAATCAAACTTATCCGTTATTCAGTTCAAATGTTAAGAACTGTTTTTAAAAACAGCCTATATGATTAGCTTAATGATAATAATATACTTTTAATAACAGTCAGAACATTGTACTTTATTTCAATAAATCTGAACCTGCACAATAGTTTCACAACCATTTTTCTACTTTGTAATTTTTGCAAATTATAATTTATTGTTGAAGTCACTTGGATTAAAGTAGCGTAACGTGCAATTTGCTAATTATATTACAGATATGATAGAAATCAGCATTATTCCTAGAATTCTATAATAAAAAGGAAATATACTAAGCCTAATAATATCTAAAAGACAGTATTTTAAATGTTACAAACAATTTCCGCCTTTATATCTAATTATATTAGAATAAATTAACATTAACTGTTTTTATGTTTGTCACATACTGAATTGTCAATTAACAAACAACATTATTCCTTTAACATAACTAAATATTCAATTTTTAATACTTTTGCAGTGTATTAAGCAATTTTACGAGAAACTGTCATTTCTCGAGAATATAGAGTACTAAACATTTACGACTTTTTTATGCAAATCAGTTCCTTCATATTTCTAATAAAACTGCATAAACCAACAATGCAGGCATATCTTAACATTTTACAGCTTTATTACGAGCAGATAAAATAATCTTTGTATTATTTATTTGTAAAATTTGATGTTTATGTGTTTTTTCTTGTTTTCCTGTTTTTTCATGTTCTTTTTCTTTACATTTTTTAAATCTTTCTTTCATGTTACGTGAAAATTAATTTAATGAAACTTGAACGTAAATGATGTTTAACTCATCAACTTTCCCTTACAATTAGATTTGGTTAATCCTGTATATTGGTCATTATGAACTGTTTATTTTTTATGAGAAAAGTGAAGGTGAAACTTGTGGTTGATTTGAATGATGATTTAGTCCTTTGAGAAAATGTTTTCCGGTATATTTCTTACGCAATAAGTAGACCTTTTCACATATCAGTTTAATAACATTAATCCAAACATTTACGTTGCAATTACGGATTCGTTCAATAATTAAAAATTCCCTATAAATGACGAAGTAAATAAAATTAAATAAGAATAAATAAAATAGAAGATTTTAAGAATGTACAGAAATCATTAGATTGACTTTATTCAGGAACTAGGAATTTTATTTATTATTTTAAAAATGTTAAGAGTTGTATAATTTTCCTCGCATTCTTTTCCAGTCTAGTATTATTTTTTTTCCATTCTTCTATTTATTCATACATGTTTGTACAGATTCCGAAAGTTGATCCCAAACATTTTCCTTGAGAGAAATTTCATTTAAGATTTTAAACTAACAATTAGCACTGTAATTTCAGAGCACTATGGTTTCTGATGCTAATCACTCACTTATTTTTTTCAGCGGTGTAACTCTGAACAAATATAGATACGGTTGCAGAGCCTTGGGGTGGTCCAAGCTCCCGACGGAAAAGTATTATAAAAGGCTGTAAATCTGGAAGAAGTATCTTCTTGAGTTATCTTTCTAAATGAAAAGAATGCCCATTAACGTGTTTAAAGCATTCCTGTATTGTTTATTCTACAAATGTAACTTCTCTATTTTAATAAAGAATTTTAAAAGCCTGTTAAGAGAACAAGACATTCTTCAAAGTATTTTAAATTGACGCACACAATTTTCACTAATTATAATATGCAATTTTAATAAGAAATATTTAATTATTTTTTTAGTGAAATTAATTTTTGCATCCTCTTGGAAAAAATATTGTTACTAATTTATTTTTGTGAATATAATTTTAGTGTTTATGCGCTTTGTACGAGGTGCATAATAACATTTTCGTAAAAGTTTTTCTAGCAATTTTTTTATTTTTGTAAAATTTTCATTAAATGTTAGTCGGTGAAATTTTTTGGCGGTTATTTTGTTATTGTAAGAGTTCGCAAAATTAAAGACGATTAGTTTAAGGGATGTATTTATTATTACACATGGAAGATATAATTTCTGTTGAGAGTTAAAGTTTGAAAGAGGCGCTCCGGGAAAAAGTTCTCCCGTGGTGGCCTAATTACGAGGCAGAGAGATAATTATTCGATTATTCACACTCGCTTGGTCGAAAATAATAAAAATAGGAGGCAGAGAAAAAAGCTGGGATTTATGGGCCATTACAATTCGTTCTACCGAAAAACGATGAGAACAAAATTGTGCGCTTTGAGCGCCTTTGATTAGGATGTTATAGTAGTGACGACGAGAGTTCCACTGATGGTAAAGTAACTCTCGATATTTTTGATTTGATAATGTAGGCTCCTGCGATGATTTTCCGCTACATGAATTAAAAATAAATATTATTTTTATTCAACTTTAAGAGTCTAATTTTCAAACTTATACAAGTTCTTAATAATTTTTTTTACTCGTGGAAATTATTTTAAAAATCTTTTCTACAATTTTTGGTATTTACTTTTCGTTGATAAGTTAGGCTGTTGAACTAAAGACTAGCTCGGAGGATAAAATAAAGTTTAGGATATCGCTAGTTCAGTAGGATAAATAATAGATGGCACTACTGTCCTTGAAAGCTTTCAGTAGTGAATGTCAATCATGAGGGTTTACAACGTTTACAAACTGATTGAAATGTTTTTTTTCGGCTTTCATGTTAAAAGAAAGGCACCGGTTAAATTTTAATCCATCCAAATTTATGACGCCTAGAGATGACAATTTTTTTCTATCTTAATTTCCGTATATGAAATTATCTTAAAATTTCAAAAGTGAAAAAATGAACATTTTTAAAAATGTAGAAGGTGATAGCTCCTTTTTTAATTTTCACTATTTTCTATCATCAAATTTTTTACTGATTTTTTTCACAATTCTGAAGAAAATTAAGCATGAATTTTAATAACTTTTGATTTAAAAAAGAATTGAAAGTTCTAAAAACCGCCAAAATATTTTTTTTAACATTATCACTGTAGGATAATTTTAAATCCAAAATGTTGTTAGAAAAAAATTTGACACCTCTGAACAACGCGATTCATTAATTGTTGAAATTTCACGGGTGCCTTCTCTTAAAAAAATAATTTTTGAATTAATACTTAATGCGAAATAAAATAAAATAAACATTTTTAATGTGAGTGTAAAAAAGAGGGAAACAAACATTTGGTTAAAAGTTATGAAAAAAAATAATTTTATTGAAAAGCATTTGATTTCTTTCAATTTTAAAAATATTATTTAAAAAAAAAAAAATGCATTGTGCGTAAACTGTTTAAATAAAGAAATTTTCCAAAATCCAAAAATGATGAATTCAAATTCTTCATTAAGTAGTAATAAAAATAAATAAACATAACATTTTAAAAAAAATAATAAGTAATTTATTTCAAATTTTAAATTTCCAACTTTAAAAATAATAATAATCCGCAAGTTCTTTCATTCCTTCATTCATTTTTTGTCTGTTCATAGCCGAAGTTTGACACATTAATATTTTTTGTTTTAAATCAGATATTTATTAAAAATGCAATTAAATTGATTAAAGTTAATTTTATAAAAATCAGTTAAAATGATTTTAATTGCATTAATAAATAAATCTATAATTTTTTGTATACTTTTCAACAGTTTTCAATATACAATTATTCTTTTTAAGTTTTATAATTAGGTATTTTATAATTTTTTTTAATTATTTTATTCTGTTACACGGAAAAAAAAGAAATGCTACAACTACATTCAGGAACTTATTAAAAATTACATTTCTCATGTCCTGTTATAATAACAGAACTTTTCTGTTTGAATTAAAATTTTTCTTATGCTGTCCTCACTATGAAGTTGTTCTGTTAAAACAAAATAACGTTATCCGTAGTGACAAACTGTCATTTAATTTTCCAAACTTTTTGCTTTCTCGTGAAGGAAACTCACAAAATTTTTTTAAATTATTTAAATAGACATTTCCTTATTTCATCTAGAAATGTGTTATATTAGTTCCTAATCACATATACCACATATGTGTGTATGTATGTGAGTGTGTGAGAATGTACTATTTTATGAACACGAAACTCGAGAAAGGTTTAAAGGACTTGAATAAAGTTTGGTATGGTTATTTTTACTTCTAAAAGTTGAAATCAGACACAAGAATTTTTAAAGATAACCATTATCAAAACTTTTATTAAATTTCGATTTTTTAATAATTTTGCTCTTTTCGAGCAAATTTCAATTAAACTTATAAATTTAATTTAATATACCCATAAGAAATTTGTATTCCGTGATTCAAAATCGATTAACCTATATAAAACATATAATTATTTGTTTAAAATTTGAAAACTTAGTCGCAATTAAAAAATCAAAATTACAATTTTTTATTAACATCTTAGAAAACATTTTAATTCAATTTATGTAATATATTTAAGAAATGCTATTTCTTTACGTTAAGAAATATCTATTTATCTATTTTAAGTTTATATTTTGTCAAAATTTTATAAAATACAAAATTTTTAAAACATTTTTTTTTCTTACACAATTTAAAAACCTTTATTAAATTTAAATTCTCATTTTCTAAAACAAATCACTCAAAGCGCTTTCTTAATTTATTTTAGAATTGTACGTAATGTATATTTAAAAACTAAAATTTAAACTATTATTTTCCTACAAAGAAAGCAAAATGTTTATGAAATAAACATAATTTCCAATTTATATTATTTATTTTAATTCATAAGAGTGATAATAAAATTGGATAGTTATAACATGAAATTTCGGTAAATTCAACAGAAGTATTATTATGCTGTTTTTACTAGAATCTGTTTGTTAACTACAACTTCAGACAATATTGTAACTGGCACTTAATGACAGTTAACAAAACATCTCGGGTAATTATAACATTAGAGTTCAGCTGTCACAACTTTTTTTTATTCTCAGTGTAGCGATTATTCTCAACAGTTTTCGAATTTTTCTCCCGATTGTCAATTGTTTTCCCCATTTCTCAATTATTTTAGTTATTTTATGATTTATTTTTTAATTATCAACTATTTTCTTAAAATTTCAATTTAATTCTTTAATTTTCAATTTATTTATTTCATGTTTAATTATTTTCTTCAATTCTCAATTATATTCTTCAATTTTCAATTGCATTCTTTGTTTTTCAATTATTTTATTCAATATTCAATAATTCTCGCACTTTCAAGGTTATCAATTATTTTCTTGGAATTTCAATACAACTCTTCAGTTTCCAATTAATTTCTTTAATTTTCATTTATTTTCTACAATTTTTTCCATAATTTTTATCATTTTTTAATTGACATTTTATTATACTCCTTCAATGCTGATTATTCTCACCATTTTTCTAATTTTTTTTCAATTCTTAATTATTTTTTTAAATAGTTAATTACTTTCGACATATTGTAATTCTTACTTTAATTATCAATTATTTTCTTGAAATTACCATTTAATTCCTTAATTTAAATTTTATTTCTTCAATTCTCAAATATTTTCATAAATTTAAATTCTACTTTTAAATTTTCAATTATTTTCTTTAACATTGTAAAATTGTCGCCTTTTTTCTATTATTTTTTTTAAACTATCATTAAGTTTCTTTATTTTTAAATACAATTGTTCAATTATTTTCTTTAATTTTTAATTCCACTCTTCCATTTTTAATTCCAATTTCATTCAAATTTTATATTCAATTTTGCTTTCTTCTACATTCATTAATTCTCGGCATTTTTAAATTACTTTTTTTTCAATTTTTAAGTATATTCCATAAATTGCAATTCAATTCTTCAAATTTTAATTGCTTCTTTCAATTTTTAATTATTCTTTTTAATTTTAATTATTTTTTACGATTTTTAATCCAGTTGTTAAATGTGCAATTATTTCCAAAAATTATTTCTATAATATTCTTAATTTTTCAATTTGCAATTATTTTCTTTAAATTTAATATTTCTTGTTCAACTTTTCAATTATCTTTTTCAGATGTCTATGAATCTAGCCATTTTTCGAATTTTGTTTTCAAATGACAATAATTTTCGTAATTTTTCACATATTTTCTTCAATTTTTCAACTATTTCCTTCAATTATTATATATTTTCCGCAATTTTCAATTATTTTCTACAATTTTTTCAATTTTTAATTATTATCTTAAAATTTTGTAACTATTCTTTGATTTTTAAAATTATTTTGTTCGGTTGTATTAACTATTAATGCAGCCATTTTTTAAATTTCGTCTTCAATTTTCAATTATATTCGTCATTTTGATTTTTGTTTTCAATTTTTTTTTTAAAATTTCAATTTAGTTCTTTAATTTTTAATTTATTTCTTTAATTTTTAATTATTTTTTAAATTCTCAATTATTTTCTTTAATTTTCAATTGCATTCTTTGTTTTTCAATTATTTTATTCAATATTCAATAATTCTTGTATTTTCTCAGTTATTAATTATTTTTTTAAAATTTCAGTTTAACTCTTTAGTTTCCAATTAATTTCTGCAATTTTTATTTATTTTCTACAATTTTTTCCGTAATTTTCATCGGTTTTCAATTGACAATTTATTATTCTCCTTCAATTTTATGATTAATCATTAATTTTAAATTTGTTTTTGTACGAATTCCAATTATTCTCTCATTTATCGAATTTTTTTTTCAATTGTCAATTACTTTTTTATCCAGTTAATTAATTTTGTCAATATTTAATTTTTCACATATTTTCTTTAATTTTTCAATTATTCTCGTCATTTTTCAACTATTTCGTTGTATTATTAATTATTTTCCTCAATTTTTAAACATTTCCTACAATTTTGTCAATTTTCAAATACTATCTTAAAATTTTTAAATTATTCTTTGATTTTAAAAATTATTTTATTAGGTTGCGTACGAGGTTGCGTATTAATGTAACCACTTTTTGAATTTTGTTTTCAATTGTCAATTATTTTCGTCATTTTGTAATTTTTTTTTCAATTATCAATTATTTCTTCAAATTTTAATTGAATTCTTAAATTTGCAATTTATTTCCTCAATTTTTTATTACTTTCTTCAATTTCAATTATTTTTTTTCGATTTTGTTTTCAACTGTCAATTATTTTCGTCATTTCTCAGATATGTTTTTCAATTTCTTAATTTTCATTATTTCAATTTGCAAACATTTATAATTCTAAATGTTTAAGAAGAATTATTATCCAAAAATTCAAAATTTAATATTTTCTAATAATAAAGCTAAATAATAATAATATAAGCTTTAATTATAACTAATAGGATTACAATATACTGCAATTTTTAAATTTAACCATAAAATTATATTTTAATTATAAAGGCAAATTTCGCAAAATTAAAAATCCTGTTTTAATTGTTCGAAAATTTATGACCGGGAAAACCGAAAAAATTGACCGGAAAAAACAAGGAATTTAATTTCATAAAAAAAGTGACTACCCTGTTACATTCAACAGTACAACTCACTTGCGAGAAACGTAAATAATTTTGACATATCTATATAAGAATAAATTCATATCTAATGAATGAAAAGATTATCCTCATTTAAACTTTTCTCCACTTAAAAAAACAATCCAAATAAATTGAAAGCATCAAATTTGAAAACTTTTTCATAAAATAATTTTTACAAAAGTGAAATCAATTAAGAATGAAAGTGGCTCATTTATACAAAATTGTACTGTGTCGCGCTAAATAATCTTGTAAATCTCAACATCTGCGGAGCAGTTCAGAGCAATTTAGATGAGACTTAGAGCTTTGATCGAAGTCAGTGGTAGGATCTCATAAAATTAAATAGATTCCGTTGAACGACTTATCGCTCAATATAACCAGCTCGTCGTCGGGGTGAGCAATAAAGAGAGCGAGCTTGCGAGCTTCGTTCAACGACCGTATCGAAATGAGAACGAAACGTTAACGTAAACTGAAAAACAATCGCTACAGGCGGCTGTCACTCCAGTGACGAGTTAGCTCGACGGGAACTAGCATTTGAACCAGTCATCTGTTTCTGCACGATCGTTTATTTTTCCAATATGGCCGCTAAAACATTACCGCGCACCCCGCGGCTTCCATTCGGTAATTTGAATCCTATTTATAGGCGCTCAATACCGGATAGTGCTAAACGCTTCACAAAATAGGTACTGTTGTGGTGGTTAGGTAAATTATATACCTCCTTCTTCGACCATCTCCCGACAATGATTGACTCTTCTCTTGGTCCTGAATAATTGTTCTCATTTAACTTGAGATAAAAAACAACTTTTTAAATACACACATTTCATTTTTTTGTATATCCTACCACCATGATTTACATCCTGATGGCGGTATCGTCTTACAATAACCTTAAGTCGTTTTTGGAATCTTGTTTCAATATTTCTCTGATTTTTTGTGGACTATGTGTTTATTCATCATATGGGGATCATTTTACTTGTCGGAGGAAAATGTTGAAAAAATGTTTTATTTGGTTATCGTGTGATAATTTGTGACAAAAGCTGATTTGACCAAAATGGTAATTTTAACCATCGCTGACTGAAATGGTCATTTTTTCAATTCTCATGATAACGAACAGTTTTCTGGCGGCGAAAGAAATAGGCATTTCTTCTACTATAGGGTCACACGTACTGATAAGGACAGAAAGGTCATTTTTCTCACTCGGGGCAAAAATGCTAATTTATACCTTTACAGAAGAAATTAAGTATTTATCTTTCTAGGAACGAAATTAATTATTTATCCGTCTAAGAACAAAAATTTTTATTTGTTTATCTAGATACGAAAATAGTTTTTTATATCCCTAGGGATAAAAACTGTTATTTATTTATCTAGGAATAAAAAGTCATTTATCCCTGTGGAGATTACATTGATCATTTATCCCATTAGGGACGACAAATTTTATTTTTCACACTATAGGTACGAAAATAGTAATTTATCCCAATAGGGTTGAAAATAGACATTCATATCTCAAGAGTCAAAAAAATGTTTATTTATCTCCCTAAAAATGAACAAAGGTTATTTAATCTCTGGAACTGGAATTGGAATTTTACACCACTGCCAAATTTTTATTTTTTATACTAGGGATGAAAGTGGTAATTCATCCTTCTATAGGGACGGAAATAGTCATTTATATATCTCCAGAGACGAAAATGGTCATTTATCCCTCTAGGATTGAAAATAGTCATTTATATCTCTGGAGTCGAAAATATTTATTTAATCCTCTCAGAACAAAAAAAGAGTATTTAATACTGTGGAAATGAAATTGGTCATTTGTTCCATTAGGGACGAAAATGGTTATTGTTTACTCTAGGGACGAAAATAGTGATTATTGATTATCCCTCAGAAGTTGTAAATAGTCATTTATATCTCTAGAAACGGAAATGGACATTGATCCTTTTAGGGAGAAAATCAGCCAATTAGCCATTTGTCGGTTCAGATAAAAGAATGTTTTTTCACACTAGGGACGAAAATGATAATTTATCTCTCTAGGGAAGAAAATTGTCATTAATCCATTTAGGAATGAAATTAATTATTTATCCGTACAGGAATCAAAATTGTTATTTTTACCTCCAGGTATGAAAAAGTCATTAATATATCTAGGGACCAAAATAATAATTTTACCCTTCTAGGGATGAAAATGGTAATTTATGTCTCTCTAGGGACAAGAGTAGATTATTTATATCTTTAGAGACGAAAATGGTCATTTATCTTTCTTGAACCGAAATTGGAAATTTTTTCTTCCAGATAAAAAATGTTCTTTTTCACACTAGGGACGAAAATGATAATTTATCCCTCTAGGGAAGAACACGTCTTATATGGACGAAATTGGTCACTTATCCCATTAGGGACAAAAATAGTTCTTGTTCATAGTAGGGACGAAAATAGAATCTATTCCTCTAAGGATAAAATAGTTTATTTACATTTCTAGGGACGAAAATAAACATTCATCCTTCTAGTGAAGAAAGTAGTCGTTAATCCCTGTATAGGCGAAATTGGTCATTTATCCCATTAGGAACGAAAATTTTTATTTTTTATTCTAGGGACAAAAATAGTTTATTTATATCTCTAGAGATGAAAATGACCATTCAACCTTCTGGGGCCGAAATTGGCCATTTTTCGTCCAGGTGAAAAATCTTATTTTCCACACTAGGGAATAAAATGGAGTTTATTCTCTTAGGGACGAAAACAGTAATTATTTTCTCTTAGAACGAAAATTATCATATTTCCCACCAATTTCTTAACACAGGCATCACAGACAGTCACCTTTCCACCTTTTTTCACCTTTTTTCAATTTTGTCATCTTTTCACCTTATTTGATGATTTGTCACCTTCACCTTTTATGATGACTTGTCACCTTTTAACATCTTTTTTCACCTTTTTTGGGATCAAAAACATGTAATTTTTTGTAAATATTTCGAAGTATGTTCATAAAATTCAGATTTAATGTTTGAATTTATCTTCATTGATGATTGATACAACAACAAAAAATCCGATTTACTAATAAAAAAATGCCATAAAAAAGAATAGAGTCGAATAAACAGTTAACTAATCTCGTCTTTGTTCCTGATATTTATGTAAATAGAATTAACACTACCGGGTGATTCTACGTCAGAAATATCACAATCTGCAAGTGGTTCCCAGAATTTAATAAAACTTGTTGAAATTGTAGTATAATATGAGAGAAATTAGTCTGTAAAAGGAATTTTTAAAATATTATAAATTGTAGGAGTTATACTCCTTTGAATTTTGGTGCTACATTTTCTTAATTATTTCATATCTTGGTCAATTTTTAACCAATTTTGATTAATGACCCACCAATCTCTTCATCAAATTACGTATTTTCAGAAAATCATAAAGCGAAGATTTTTTTTTATTTAGATAGAAGAAAACGGAAAATGAAATTTTATTTATATTTTTTTTTCAATTTTCACTTTTTCTTTCTTTTTTTATTTTTTAGTAATATTCCCCTTTATTTCATCTTTATTTAAAAAAAAAATCCTGAAGAGTTTATTAGATCTTGAGATATCGTCCTTTTAGTATCATCATCTCAAAGAAAAATAGTACGTAAATTTATGTTTTTACCTTCATTGGTTTTTCGACATTTTTTTAAATTTTAGGAACTATTAATTGTAAAGATTGTTTTTTCAATCTCTCTATTAAGTAAACTGATAACCCAATAAAATTGTTATTCTATTAATAGATTTGGAAATAATTTTTATTTTTAAGTAAAGATAAAAATATTTAATTATAAATTAATTTTAATAATTAAATAAATTAATTTTTCTATTTTTGACCTAAACGGCATTTCATACATTTGACAAACGTAGGACCGACTTTCAAGTTGCCTTCAATTGTTTATAGAAATTTTTAATGGTTATGAATGTTTATTATTTGTTTATTAACCTACCACACAATGTGGAGCTGATACGTAAGCTATTATCTTTTCACCGTTAGTTTCTCCTGTTTTCATTTCATTAGTATTTTTATAACGTTAAAAATTCTGACAAAAACATGTTTTTTCAGATTTTGCAAGGTTTTGAATTTTCATATTTTACAATGTTTCCGATTTGTTCCAACCCTTTGAAAAAGAAACCACATAAAAAAGTTGTTAGGGAGAAGCTTCGTCTTGTTTCTAACTCAATTAGTAAAGTTTATTCGGTTAATTTGAGATTATATATTTGTGATACTTGCCGTTTAGAAGTACAAAAATCTTTTCATGATTCTACACCGGACTTAACGAATAACATTTCGCATGATAAAATGGAAATTGAAGAAATGAGATGTGATGAATTTAAAGAATTAAATAAAAATGAAAATGATGATTTACATAATTTAGAAGATCAAGCTAACAGAGAAGAAAGCATCTTGAAATTAAATGATATTTTGTCAATTTTACAGCTTTCATCGATTAAGCTCAGTTCAGATCTTCGAACAAAAAATGGACAATTGAAAAAAATTAATGAAATAAAAATGACGCTTGATGAACTTTTAGAAAGCGTATTTAAATTTATGGAACCAAACAAATATTAGAATGATGTAGAAGAACTGATTAAGGAGATTCAAGAAAAATTGAATAATAAACCGAAAAATTCAGAGGCAGTGAAACTTTTAACTATGGTGCCAAAAAGTTGGGAAATTCGCAAAATAAAAAGAATTTTTGACGTTCCATATAGTTTAGCTCGTAAAGCTGTTAATTTGCATGTAAACTGTGGCATTGGATCTTCTCCTAATCCTAGACCAGGTAAAACATTACCGGAAGAAAACGTTAGACTTGTACAAGATTTTTATTATGATTGTGAAATAAGTAGACAGTTGCCAGGGAAAAAGGATTGTGTATTGGTAAAAATTGACGACTCAAGAAAACTTATCCAGAAACGATTGATTTTAGGAAACTTAAAAGAACTTTATGCTTGCGTCAAAGCAAAAAATCCTGAAATCAAACTTGGTTTTTCTACATTTGCTGTGCTACGACCGAAGGAATGCGTCTTTTCTGGTGGTTGTGGAACACACTCTATTTGTGTTTGTAAAAAATCACGAAAATACTAAACAGCTAATTGACGGGGCAGGTTTGGTTAAACTTATTGCTAATGATGAAAAGTTGCAATTTTTGGGATCGTATAAAACTATGCCATCTAAAATGGTTTGTGATCCGAATACACCTTCTTGCTTTCTAGGATTGTGTAAATCATGTCCAGGAGTAAATTCTGTGACTGCAAATGTAAGCAAACTTTTGGAGACTAATTTTATCGAAGCAATTACTTACAATAAATGGATATCAACAGATCGTACATCGCTTGAAACTGTTACTGTCTCTGCTGAGAAATATCTGGAAGAACTTTCTGAACATTTAGTTGATCTCCTTAAACGTGATTTCATCGTCAAAAGTCAAAGCAAATTTCTTAGAGAATCCAAACAAAATCTTGAAGAAGGTGAATTTATTATATTATTCGATTTTGATCAGAATTTTGAGACAGTTATTCAAAACGCAGTGCAGAGTGAATTTTGAAACAAGAAACAGATTACAATTCATCCTACTGTAGTTTATTACAAGAAAGATGGGAAAACCAATGCGAAAGTTATGCAATCATTTCTGAATACTTGGATCACAACACAAGTGCAGTTCATCTATTTATGGAAAAAATCATTGCTGATCTTAAGAAAAATCATAATGTAAAGAAGAGACTTTACTTCACTGATGGCGCAGCTGCTCAGTATAAAAACAAGAGTAATTTTATCTACCTCTTGTACCATCAGCATGATTTTTGATGTGAAGCTCACTGGCATTTTTTCGCGACTTCTCACGAGAAGAGTCCCTGTGATGGGATTGGTGGAAAAGTTAAGAGAGAAGCTGGACGAGCGAGTTTGCAGAGACCAAGTGACAAGCAAATATTGACGGCTGAAGATTTTTTACAAATGGGGCATCGATGCTTTTGAAAATATAAAGTTCATGTTTTGTTCCCAAAAAGAGCATGACAAGAAAGCACGAGGTTTAAAAAGTCGCTTTAACAAAGCTTCAACCATTCCAGGCCCACGATATTTCCATTCCTTTATTCCAATTGGAAATCAAACAATTCAATGCAGAAATTATTCTGCTGCAGAAGAAACCTTCGAATTTCAAGTCCAAGTATCATCAAAACGAAAGCGATAGATTTCAGGCACATTTATGTGTATTTGTATTGAATTAAATCAATTATACTTGTTTTGGTACAATTTCTTTAATATTTAAATTTGTTAATTAAAAAGACTGCATAGTAAACAAATCACTGTTCGTATAATTATTTATTATATTATATTATAATAAAATTGTTATTAATAAATAATAATTTAACTAATTACTTTAATTAAATTAATAAGGTTTAACCTTTATTTTGCCGTGTATGAAATGCTGTTTAGATCAAAAATAGAAAAATTAATTTATTTAATTATTAAAATTAATTTATAATTAAATATTTTTATCTTTACTTAAAATTAAAAATTATTTCCAAATCTATTAATAGAATAACAATTTTATTGGGTTACCAGTTTATTTAATAGAGAAATTGAAAAAACAATCTTTACAATTAATAGTTCCTAATTTAAAAAAATGTCGAAAAACAAATGAAGGTAAAAACATAAATTTACGTACTATTTTTCTTTGAGATGATGATACTAAAAGGACGATATCTCAAGATCTAATAAACTCTCCAGGATTTTTTTTTTAAATAAAGATGAAATAAAGGGGAATATTAATAAAAAATAAAAAAAGAAAGAAAAAGGGTGAAAATTGAAAAAAAATATAAATAAAATTTCATTTTCCGTTTTCTTCTATCTAAATAAAAAAAAAAAAAATTCGCTTTATGATTTTCTGAAAATACGTAATTTTATGAAGAGATTGGTGGGTCATTAATCAAAATCGGTTAAAAATTGACCAAGATATGAAATAATTAAGAAAATGTAGCACCAAAATTCAAAGGAGTATAACTCCTACAATTTATAATATTTTAAAAATTCCTTTTACAGACTAATTTCTCTCATATTATACTACAATTTCAACAAGTTTCATTAAATTCTGGGAACCACTTGCAGATTGTGATATTTCTGACGTAGAATCACCCATTACTAACATTATAAGAAATTTTATAAAATAAACTTGAATTTACAATATTTAATTAAAAGATTTTAATTCGTCTGCAAAACAAAAAATCGAAACTGAAAACTGTCGATAGTGAGGTTTGATATCTACTGACCAATGGGAAACTCAGAAATGGAGTTACACGTCTAAAGTTAACCACAACTTCTGTTCTTTTTAGAATAGGATTCTAGTTTGTTGTTTATTATATTTTTTGTCACCTTTCTGTCACCTTTTCACCTTTTTTGAAGATAAAAGCTACTGTGATGCCTGTTAACATATAAATATTCAATTTTTCGTTTTACAATTAATAATAATAAATAATTTTATCAATTTGGTATTTTGCCCTGAATTAGAATTCTGAAACAACAAGTCTCAGTTTTCAAGCCTGGAAGCTGGAAGGGTCAAGCATTAACACACTTGGCCAAGTACACCACTTCAGTTTCATTTTAAAGCAAAAAAAAACACTATCTCTTTGACTTTGGTTTCAAGTATCCTTTTCATCCAAGCACACTTTGATGAAGGGAGAATGGGTGGCACTTCTCGCGATCGCGTGCTATGATCTCCATCAATACAAAGATCGTATTAATAACATCAGAAGTATAAAATTCTAATTCGTAAATAAAACACTGAATGTGTATAAACTTAGAACTTTTCTAAATTGGATATGTTTTAGATGAGAGAAATGTGGTAATCTGGGGAATGGATGGACTTTTTTTTTTGAACTTGAACGACTCAACCCTGCATGAAACGCTGTTGATTGGCCGGTCGTTCGGCAATTTTCCTTCACGGTGCTGTTCCGTGATAAATCACTAAATTGCTTCTTTGAAATGCCGGAAAAGCGGTAGATTTTTCTTTTCCTTTCGTCTCGAGACTAAAGTAGATGGTCTTCTTTTCCTAATTCGAGTCAATTGTTCGAGTAGGGTTCTTTAAAATGAAAGATATTTGTCTGATTAGCCCACTCTTTCTGGAAATAATTTTCTCGTACGTGAAAAATATGTTTTTAAACTGAAAAAAATGGAGAGTAAATAACTATTTATTGTGTAATTAAAGCACGGAAAATAAGTTTACCTTTTTGTGATCAGTAAAAAGAAATTGATTTTGATTTTTTTTTTGTTTAGAAAAATATTTTGTTTTATACAATTTATTTTATTGAAACAAAAAAGAAGTATTTTTCAATCATATGAAAATGCGATTTTCCAGATTATTAAAACTGCTAGGTGCTAGAAAATTAATCTTTTCTAAATTCATACACGCGAAAAATTTCTGCTTCCGCTGCGTTTAGAGCAGCAAACTTATCATCCTCTTTTCCGACTTGTTGTACAAAATATGCTATTAAATATAATAAACTAATATTAAGTAGAAAAAATATAATTAAAAAATCTTTTAATAAATCGAGAGAATCTCTTTCATTTTTTAAACGCCAGATATTTTAAGGACGTTTATCCGCTCAAGCGGTTCTCATTCTATCGGACCATGATATTCAATATCTTTTTAATTTCATTTTTTCTTATAAATAATTTGGTTTCTAAACTGAATTTTTTAGTTATGATCATTACACAAACGAAGTTTGTTGAAAAATGTTTATCCTGTTGATTAATTTATAATTTATATATAATTATTTAACGCGTACCGTTAATCTTTCCATGTAAAAGTTCCAACTTTATAAATTTATATCTTAAAAATAGAACGGTAAATTTCAATAAAATTGTAACTGTACATATAAAATAATGTATAAAATGTATTAAATGTTTTTAAAATTTTAAGGTTAGGACGTTGTTTAATTTAAGGTTAGAATATCAGAGATAGAATAGATATGTCACAGATAGACTTTCTAAAAAAAAAGGTTTGTGTGTAAAGGTTGGTTTAAAAAATTTTTAATTTAAGATATCAACTTTTTTTAATAAATGTTTTTTTAATTTAAATATTAAATTATTAATTTATTAACATCAATTTTTAGATTGAGTTTTTTTCTTTTGAAAATTAATATATTTCAAAAATTATTCTTTTATAAAAATTAGGTTCTGTGTGTAAAATTTTGACATTTTTACATGAAAACTTATAAAAGAATGATTTTATTTAGTTGAAAAACATACTTCATATTTTTAAAGATTCTTATAATTATCTTGTGAATTGTTATTAATACAATTTTACTATTAACCCCAAATAAAAATATTAAATTGAAATCAATTTCACGGAATTTTAAAAGACCGAGTTGTACATTTTTCAGAAAAAATTAGGTTGAGCTAAATTTTAACAAAAATAGATAATTTTTGTCGTTAAAACATTCTTTACAATTTTGTTTGTTGGATTTTGTTAAAAAAAACTATGTTTAAAAATTATTAGACGAATAAAATTTGTTTTTCACTTATTGTTTAAACAAAATAACATTTAACAAAATCTAACATATAAAATTGCAAAAAATGCTTCAGCGAGAAAAATGATTTGTTAAAATAGGATGATAATTACAAATTTTAATTGCATTGCAAGAAACATAAAATGTAAAATAATAATTATTTAACAACAAATTTTAGCTCAACCTATTTTTCTCTGAAAAATGCACAACTGGATCTTTCAGAATTTGGTGAAATGGATTTCAAAAATATTTTTATTCCAGGTGAAAGACGACTTTCTATTTTGAGGTTATGTAAATGAGAACCTCCTTAAAATAAAAAATCTTTTGTCAATATTTCGGATTGTTATTATAATACATAAAAAGTAAGAATTGGTTGTGATTATCATTATGATTTGTCGAAAATTGGAGAATCTTTGAAAAGAAGAAAAGTGAAGAGCACGTGTGAGGAGAGATTTTATTCAACTGGCAGGTTTTCATCTCGTCCTTCATCGTTTCCTCGTCACGTCGAAATGGTTGGTTCGAACTTTGAGATTTTCTACCACCACTCTTCTCAAACAGTTCTATCTCTCTTTCGCCAATCGTGCGAATCTTTTCGATGTCCTTTTTTCTATCTCTTCTTTGAACAGAGTCGACCTCCTGACTTCTGACACGAGTTTCTATTGGGACGGTTGCCAAGGAAACCTAGCAGTATGACATTGGACTATTGAAGAGGTTAAAGGGGGACACAAATCCAATTCATCAAAAAACATTAAAAGAACCACAAGACTAAACGGTCCTTAAACACTTTTAGGGTTTTTTTTCTCGTGACACTTGAATACTCATCAGCAAAGATGTTCTTGATATTGAATGTTTGCCAAAGTGGAAAAATAAGCTTCTTTATTAATTTTTCTTGCTCGAGAAAGTCGTCTCATTTTTTATCGATCAAATATTTAAAGAAATAAATAACTTCTTTTAAGCAACGGACGTTCTTTGAATAGAATTTTGCAAAAATCTCTAAAAGGCACAGTCATGAATCACAAAATAAAAGTTAAAGATGAAAATTATACTTTCAAATTCACTTACACGGGAATCACGTCGATTGTAAGAGAGGAGAGCGCTCGGAAAAATTTTTTGTGCGAATTGAAATGGCTCGTGTGAAATTGGTAATGGGTTCGACATCAACGAGAACATTCAAATTTTTTCAGCCCACCCCAACTTCGACACAATAAAAATAATAAAATAATTTTCTAAATGAACAACGACCTGAACGGGAGAAGGAACTTTGGATCTTTTTGTACTTGCTTGAAACACGAGGAATTAAAATTATTGTGTTTTCTTGAGAGATATTTTTTATTTACGGCACTTGTGGGTGAAACTATAATTTTTGTCACTAGATTAACAAATAGGCGTTTTCGTAACTAGTTTTTAAAACGATGATTTCTGTTACTAAAAGTCGATTATGTGAATATTTCCGAATTTAGTATCAAGGATTTCATATCTCAGATTCCACATCCCAGATTCCGCATTCGAGATTCCAAATCCGAGATTTCATATTCCACATTCCAATCCCAGGTTTCAAATTAAAATTCCAAATCACAGATATCACATTACAAATCTTATATCCCAGATTCTACATTCTAGATTCCACATCCGAGATTCCAAATTCCAGATTCAAAATCCCAGATTTCATATCCCAAATTTCAGTTAAAAGATTCAACGTTCCATACTACATTCTAATTTTCAACATTCTAGATTAAACATTCCAAATTCCATATCCCAGATTCCAAATTCAAGATTCTATATTCCTGATTTCAAATCGTGAATTCTAAATCCTAGATTTCACATTCCAAATTCTATATTCCAGGTTCCACATCCCGGATTCCACATGTTCGATTCTAAATCCCGGATCTCAAACTCCAGATTCTACGTTAGAAACTCAACGTTTCAGATTCTACAACTCAAGTTCCAGAACACTAATATCACATATTAGATTTCACATCCCAGAAATTTTTTTTCAGAGTCTGAATCCAAGATGTTAAATTTCACGTTCCACATTTCAGATTTCAATTAACAAATTTCACACTCCCCATCCTAGATTCCAAAACCGAGTTTCTAAAATTCTAGCTCCATATTACGTACCCAAAATTACAGGCTCATTAATCCAAATATCATATCCCACTTTCTTCAGTCGCTTTTCACATTTTAGATACTAAATCCCAGATTTCACATTCCAGACTTTAAATCCCAGATTTCTAATCCCAGACTTCAAACTCCGAATTCAAAATCGCAAATTTCACATTCTACATCCTATATACCAGATTCCGCATTCTTGATTCCAAATCCCAGAGTTCCTATACAAGATTTCCCCTTTAGAATTTCAATTATTAGATTCGACGTTCCAGATTCTACGTTTCGAATTTTACGTTTTATATTCGAAATCCCGGATTTCAAATACCAAATTCTATATTCCACATTCCACACTCTAGATCCAAATCCCATAGTTCATATCCAAGATTCCGCATTCGAGATTTAAAATCCCAGATTTTAATTAACAGATTCGACGTTCCAGATTCCACATTCTACACTTTAAGTTCCATATCCTAAATCCCAGATTTCATATTACGAATTCCTAATTCTAGATTTCACATTCTAAATCCTATATCCCAGATTCCTCATCTCAGATACCAATTCCCAGATTTTAGTTAATAGATTCGACGTTTCAGATTACTAATCCAAGATTTAAAATTTCGAATTTCGAATCCCAGATACGGCATTCTTAATCCTATATCCCAGATTCCACATTCCATTTTCTAGATTCCAAATCCCAGATTTCACAATTTGGATTCCACATTCCTGAGTTCACATTCTAAATCTTATATCCCTGATTTTACATTCCAGAATCTACATCCCAGATTTCATGTCCTAGATTCCACATCTAGATACCAAATCCCAGATTTCAATTAATCGATTCGACGTTTCAGATTCGGTGTTCTAAATTTTAAGTTGCAGGTTCCTAATCCTAGATATCAATTTTCGAATCCCAAATCCCAGATATCACATTTTTAATTCTATATCCCAGATTCCACAATCCAAATTTTACACTCAAAATTCCATATCCCAGGTCCCACATTCTAGATTCTACATCCCAGATTTCATTTACCAGATTTCAGTTAATAGATTCGACGTTCCAGATTCGGTGTTCTAGATTTCACTTTCCAGATTTCTAATTCCAGATTTCAAATTTCGAATTTCAAATCCCAGATATGGCATCCCTTATCCTTTATCCCAGATTTTCCATTACAGATTCTACATCCCAGATTTCACATTCCAAATCTTATATCCCAGATTTTAAATTCCCGATTCTACATCCAAGATTTCAAACCCCAGATTTCATGTCCCAGATTCCACTTTCCAGGTACCAAATTCTAGATTTCAGTTAATAGATTCGACGTTTCAGAATCGGTGTTCTAAATTTTAAGTTGTAGATTCCTTATTTTAGATTTTAATTTTGGAATTCCGAATCCCAGATATTACATTTTTAATCCTATATCCCAGATTCCACATTCCAGATATTACATTTAAAATTCCACATCTCAGATCCCACATTCCAGATTCTACATCCAAGATTTCCAATCCCAGATTTCAGTTAATAGATTCGACGTTCCAGATTCGATTTCTAGATTTCACGTTCTCGTTTCCAAATCCCAGATTTCATATTTCGAATTCCAAATCCCAAATATGGCGTTCTAAATCCTATATGGTCGATTCTTCCGTAACTGCCCGATTTCAAGAAAAGTTTTGGTAGAAAAAAAAAATTTTTTATTCAATGTTTCTCTGCACTTATTTTTCTTATTAGGGTGTAATATAAGTATATTTTAAAGATTTTACTACAACTATATTTATACGAAAATAATAGCAAATTTTTGAAAATTAGCTGCCATGTGGAGCTGAACCGCATCCTATTGTTGCAAATATATTGTACAAAATAAAAATTTATTTTTGATATTTTGCTAAAACGAAAATAAATAATAAATTCATAAATTATTTAATATTCTAACAGTATTTTAGATATTAGTTAATATATATAAAATTTTATAAAAGAACAGCAAATACAATATTTAATAATGAATATTTCGTTTTATTTTTTGGATAATTTGAAATCGAGATCGAGCAGTGTAATCCGGCATTGCTAAACTACTTTATAGAATAATATTTCAAAACAACCACCACAGATAAAAAAGTTTCTCTGCATGAAGCACACTGAACACTTCATAGAGGCCATGGAGCTGAAATTTTACGTGATACCATGGAGCTGAAATTTGACATTTATTCTAACCTCACTTCTACAATATTGCAAAATAAATCTATTTCTTCTGCAGATCGCTTTTTTCACATGAAAACTTAAAGAAAATGGTAACAATACTATTAAATAGTTGTTACAGTAATATAATAGTAATGACATGGAACTAAACGCTTTTTTTGTACACATGCGATTTTCACAAAAATAATTTTTTTTTAAGCAAAAATTTTTCTTTTTTGAAACTTTTTTCGCATGTGATTTAGTGCTAATGGATCAAAATTTAGATTTAACTTATTAGAAGGCGTAATAACTAAACACATGACACCTTAATTATAAGTCTACAGATTGCGTTCAAAAATTGAAAAATTGAGGGACAAAATATTTTTACAGATTTTTAAGTATGAAACGGTATTATGAAGTGCAATATAAACCTAAATTGTTCATAAATATAGACACTTTATGCTTGAAAAATTTTCACCGAAAATTATTAAATTAAATTTAACCTTTTACAAAAGGGACACGCCACGGAGCTGAAATTTCAGCAGTTATAGTGCAATATAATAGAAGTTATAATATATATATTTATGTATATTTGGCTTTCAGTTACTTTCATATATACCTTTAAAATTCACTAATACACTTCAAAATATATTTTTAATTTAGGTGTATTTTTTTAACGCCGCCAAGTAGGGCAGTTACGTAAGAATCGCACATATCATAGATTTTACATTCCAGAATCTACATCCCAAATTTCATTTCCTAAATTCCACATCCAGACCAAATCTCAGATTACAATTAATCGATTCCACGTTTCATATTCGATGTTCTATATTTCAAGTCACAGATTTCTTATCCAAGACATCAATTTTGGAATTCCAAATCCTAGATAACACATTTTTAATCCTATATCCCAGATTCCACAATCCAAATTTTACATTCAAAATTCCATATCCCAGGTCCCACATCCCAGATTTCCAAACCGAGGTTTCATGTTCTAGATTTCAGTTAGTAGATTCGACGTTCCAGACTCGGTGTTCTAGATTTCACGTTCCAGATTCCCAATCCCAAATTTCATATTTCGAATTCCGAATCCCAAATATGGCATTCTAAATCCTATATCCCAGATTTAAAATTCCTGATTCTACATTCCAGATACCAAATCCCAGATTTTAGTTAATAGATTCGACATTTCAGATTAAGTGTTCTATATTTTAAATTGCAGAATCCTAATTCTAGATTACAATTTTGAAATTCCAAATCCCACATATCACATTTTTAATCTGGGATATAGATCACAGATTCCACATTTCAGATTTTACATTAAAAATTCCACATTTCAGATCCCAAATTCCAGATTCTACATCACAGATTTCATTTTCCAGATTTAAGTTAATAGATTAGGCGATTCAGATTCGGTGTTCTAGATTTCACGTTCCAGATTCCTAATACTATATTTCAAATTTCGAATACCGAATTCCAGATTTCATGTACCAGATTCCGCATTCGAGATTTTAAATTCCTGATGTCCAGTTCCAAATTCTACATTCTAGATTTCACGTTCCAGATTTTAAATAACAGTTTCCAAATTCCGAATTAAAAATCAAAGATTTACCATTTCAAATCCGATATCCTAGATGCCACCTCCCAGATTCCACATACCAGATTTGATATTCCAGACTTCAGTTAGTAGATTCGACGTTATAGATTCGGTGTTCTAGATTTCACGTTCCAGATTCCCAATCCCAGATTTCAAAATTTAAATGCCAAATCCCAGATTTCACATTCTTAATCCTATACCCCAGATTCCACTTTCTTAATCCTATATACCTCAGATTCCACATTCCCGATTTTAAATTTCAAGTTCCACATTCCTGACTCTACATTTCTTATCCAAGATTCCAAATCCGAGATTCCATATCCTTGATTCCATATTTCCTGTTCCAAATTCAATGTTTATTTTTTCTGATTGTATATCCTATTTTCTATATCCCGATTTCTAAATCTAAAATCCCTGATTTTTTATAGGTATTTAACATTCTTGATTCCCCGATTTTATACCCCACTTTTGAAATCCAAGATTTTAAATTTCTCCGTCTTTCAGATTTTACTTCTCGAGTTTCACATTGCAGATTTCTCATTCCAGTTTTTGCAATTCTAGCTTACACATTTAAGATTTCATACTTCTAATTTCCAGATTCCAGATTAAACATCTGAAATTTCAGATTGAACATTTGAAACACTATACATTTCCCATCCATCTATAGGATGAAATCTATAATGTAGAATCCGGAATATGAAATACGGAATGTGGAATTTGGAATACGGAATCTAGGATATGGAACCCTGTTTTTAAATTCTGGAATATTTAATCCGGGATGTGATGGAATTTGGAATCAGGAATGTGGAATCTGGAATGCTGTATGTGGATTCTTTACAGTGAAAACTACGAGAAATTAAAAACCGGAATGTAAAATTTAGAATCAGAGATACGGAATTTGGTATCTGTGATGTGAAATATAGAATCTAGGATTTGGTATCTGGGATGCGAAATACGGAATCTGGGATTTGGAATCTGTGATGTTGAATCTGAAACATCTTTAATATTCAAAGCGTGATAAGCTATCTGGAAAATTGTTTTTTGTAATATTTGTGGAATATGGAATCCAAAATGTAGAATTACGGAGATGGATTATGTGAAGTGAAATCTGCTTTGTGGAATATGGATTGTGGAATTTGATATTTGTAATCTAAAATGACCCGGAACATAAAATCTGTAATCTAAAACGCTAAAATAAATCCTATTTTCATTATTAGGAGATAAATATTATTTCACTATTAGTAGGTACCCGATTAAAATTTAATGTCGCGGACATGTAGAACCTATATAGATTTGCCTACCTTGCGACATAGGCCGGTGAGCTTAATCGTATGTAGAATCTACTTAGAAAAGTAACGGACGTTCTACATCTATTCTACGTAGGTCGAACAATGTAGAATCTATATAGAAATTCTATGTAGACTTTACGTAGGCCAAATGATGTAAAACCTACATAGGATTTTTGAATAGGCTCTATGTCGGCCAAATGATGTTGATCCTACATAGAAATTGTATATAGGCTCTGCGTAGGTCAAATGATGTAGGATTTACATAGGAGTAAAGTTGCACTTAAGCTTTACGTAGGCCAAAAAAAGTAGGAATTACATAAGACTTGTATATAACATCTACATAGGTAAAATTATATAAAATCTATATAGGTTTTGTAGATACTTTCTACATAGGTCAAATACTATAAAATACATATAGGATTTTTATACTATCTTTGTATGCCAAATGATACGCAATCTATATATGGGTTTTTAAAATTGTTTTAAACCATTAATTTTTTCAATACTCGATTTATTTAAATGTTATTCATGTACATATATTTATATCAATAAAAATTAGAGAAAAATTATTTTCATTACCTGAGTAAGAAATTACCACTTTCTTCATTAGTAGCGTGGAAAATAATTTTCTTTTCTAATAGGAAAAATATCCATCTTGGTGCTTCTTTCCTTCTAGTGTCGCCTTGAATTTTAAAAAAAAATAAGACAAGTCATAAAATAAATTAACCTTTAAGATAAGTTACAAAATCTTGAGTCACTCGAGATAAAGAGTTTTGTGAATTGAATTAAAAGATGTTAAGTGTTGCACGGTTTCCTTGCTCTTTCCGAGTTCTATTTAATATTCCAACCCTTGAAACTCGTTGACGGCAATTATGCAACTCGTCTTTTCTGTAGCCATACAATCATTTGGGAAGGTTTACTGCTTGGCTAATTAACTTTTTCCAAGGGTACACTATCCACCTAGCTTGCTCAGGGTCTGATGTAAAACTCCTATCCTCAGCTACTGGATGAAAGGGCGCGAAAAGGAGCAAAGAACCTTCTGGATGAGGGAGCGGAGCGGCAGAAGGGTGACGCTATTAACAGCTAATGAAAATTAGCTTCCCTCGCCTGATTGAGCGTCAAATCGTTCCTTTCTTGTTTCGGCAGAGAAGTCCGGTGTGTTGTTAAAACGATCGATTCGTTTCGTACTCGAAATTCTACGTTCTCAAACTTTATCGGAGATGGAATCACGCGAGAATGGGGTTAAATGCTTAACGATGCTCGGATTCAAAGCACTACCCCTTCACTCTCTCAATCAAACTATTATATTATATAGACTTTGTGTTTGAAAAAAAAAAACGATTAAAATTGTGAGAAGTTTACTTTAGTGAAAAGTAAAGCTTGGCGGTGTTAAATGACGATTTATTTTAAAGTCAGTAGTGGTTTTAATTTTTTATAGATTTTAAAGTTTCTTTTTAATGTTCAGTAGGAAGTTCCACAGAAATTAAACTTTTACTTTATTATCCTATTCTAAAAAGAACGGACGTTGTGGTTAACTTCAGACGTGTAACTCCATTTCCGAGTCTCCCATTGGTCAGTAGATATCAAACCTCACTATCGATAGTTTTCAATTTCGATTTTTTGTTTTGCAGACGAATTAAAATCTTTTAATTAAATATTGTAACTTCAAGTTTATTTTATAAAATTTCTTATAATGTTAGCAATCTAAAATAACAAAAAATTTTATTAGAATAATTAATACATAGAAATTAGCTTTGACCTTGACTTCCCTATACAAGAACCCTTTCGACCAACTTCAGAGGTGTAACGCGTTTTATCGGGCTTCTGATTAGCTAGCAGATTTTCGATATTTTTTGTCAACAATAACATCACAGTTTAGACGTTTATTTTTACTATTTTTCAATTTATTCAAAATCTTCGTTTATTGAATATTTACATTTTATGAAATAATAATAAATTGAAAATAAATTAAATTGTAATAATTAAAGAGTGATAATTTGAGAAGTGACAGTGATTTTCGTGAAGTTGCTCAGGTTATAGTGTTTTAAGTGAAATAATGTTTTGTTTACATTGTCATTCGTTTCTGACGGGTGAGTAATGATAATAATATTAATAATCTTTTATTTATTTTTATTTTATTTCTAACTTATTTATCTGTTTTTTAGTTCTATTATTTAAATCTTTAATTTTTTTTCTAAAAGTATCATAACTATTTATGTAATTTAAGGTTTTGATATTTCTTTTTATTCTAATGCACGTGGTGATTGTTATTGGATTTTTTTCGGTCAAGTGGAAACGGTGAAACTGGTAAGTAATAATAATTTTTAGTTCTTTATTTTGTTTTATTGTATGTTTATAATTTATTTACCTTTTAAGTTTCTGTAAAATAAAAATATTATACTTTCATGTTTAAGGTTATGTTTTTTGTTATTATTATCCGGTTAGGTAGAACAGTAGGATAAAATGACAAAATTTGGTTCAAATTGACTTTTAGACCGCACTTTTAAACCAAATTAAAAAAATTATCTTTTCTCTAACGCAGAATTAAATTCTAAAGAGATCTATGAGAGCCAATTTTCTAGTTATTGTTTTATAAATTTTTAATGTTAATGCAAAAAAGTATAAAAGAAATGATTTTTCACAATGTTTGATTTCTTTTGCACATAATTTTTTTTGCATACTTTATAATGTATGCATTTGATGTTTGGGGGTGTGTCAATAGTAAAAAGAAGTTTTTCCGTTTAAAAATGGTTATTAACAATTTATATAAATAATTACACTTTATGAATTTTCTTAAACAGTTCACATTATAAACATTCATTAAAAAAAAAAAAAAATAACAAGCGCGCCGTGACGCGCGGGTTAATCTCGTTTAATAAAATAGAACTTTTGAACGAAACTTACTGCTTACGCCAAAAATATATGAATTTTCTTGATTTGCGGATAATTAATTTTTGTCAATTGGGAACAGTTTATGTTCACACTCTTAAAACATCCTGGCTTAAAAACAAGAAAACTTTATTCGTTTAGCTTTGATTAGTTTCGCGCCACAATTACTTTTTTCAAAAATATAAGTTTGCAGAATTTTTCCACTATTAAATAATAAAAGTCTATCATAATTTTTATATTCAGCAGCAAATGTTAGTTTAAAAATTGCTTAGCCGATTAAAATTATCCAGAATGTTACATTTTTGTCACCACAGACAAAAAAAATAAATAAAAAACATCAAAAACACACTTTAGTTCATGACGCCTTCAAAAGATGGCGCAAGAAGCTCAAATTTTGTGAGTTTAAAAAATATCCTTCACAAAGTGATCATATATGAGTAGAAAATTAGTAATTCAATAGTCAAATTTGACTAATTACTTAAAGCTGAAATATTTATTACAAACGGGAATCTACAAATATATTTAGTGGTTGAACATAACCTCAAAATAAATTTGACTAATGGAATTAGTAATTTTTTGCTGAGTTTTTCAGTGTAAAATTAGTATTTTTTTACAAATATAGAGTCAAAAGGCAATTTATTTGGTTACGACATAATTCACAAAATTTGCATTGATTAAATTGATGAGAATTTATACTTTTTAAAACTTTTTACTAAATTCACAAATTAGTTTAACTTAAGCAATTAATTAAATTATAAGAAATATTTGAGATACTTTTAATTTATTTTAATTATAATAATTTGTATTTAACATTTAAAAATTCACTTTCTTTAATTAAAAATAACAACATAAATATTATTTTTATAATTTACCATAAATATACAAATATTAAAAAATTAAATCAATCTCTGTGTGAAATTTCTAATATTAATTTATTTTACATTTATTTAATATGTAATGTAATTTATCGTTTGATTCAATATAAAATAAAATTTCCAAATTTAGCATCATTTCGACAATGACGTTAATGATTTCAATTTGGATATTATTTGGTTATTTATATTTATTTATATGAATTTTTACTCAATTTTGAACCCATATTTTTTTGCACATCCTGTAGATTGTTGATCCTCGATTATGATTCTGAATTTAGAATTTCGAAATTTAATATGGCGAATCCAATATGGCGGACGAAATTTGAAGAAGTTTTTAAATGTTTTTATAAAGTGCGTATTTAATTGTTTTTGAGGCTAATGATTACGAATTTGACATTAGAATTTCAAACTTTAAAATGGATATTGGATCATCAGGATTACAAAATTTTAAATGGCAGATTTATGAGGGTAACAAATTTTTTAAAGATTATTACAAATATTCAATACACAAAAGTGTACCAAAAGTGGCAATTCAAAAAGAAATTCACCGTCCATGTTTTTGCATAAATCTCGGATTTCTCAGTTTTTCCGTGACTATTTGCCATTTTCACATTAAAATTAAATTTAGCAATAGGTTATTCTACTTGAAATTGTGAGGAATGCAAGACACACGAAAACCACAAGTCATTAAGTCGTGTTTCAGAACAAGTATCTTTACTGTCAGACAGTACCAGTGTCTGGTTCCAAAGAAGAGTATTACGGCTTCAGCCTGTTTATGAATTGTTATAAACAAAACGATAATGGACTGCAGAAGCGCCTATAAACCTTCTTCTCCAAATGTTCAAAAAAATCGAGAGCCGCTTACAAGAATCAATTTCAAAGAGGAATCTTATTCAAAAAAATTGTTTGTGCTCGAATACTTTGAAATATGTTTAAAGATCCATCTGTTTTCGTTTTTTTTTTCTGTTTTCGAAACGGTCATAACTTCATTTATACGAGACTTGGGAAAGCGAATGTGGTCCTAAAACTTGAGAAAAGGGAAATTTGACCTAGAAACGAACATGTTTTAATATTAATGTATATTAAACGGGTTTTTAATAAAAATCATATGTTTTTTAAAAGACAGTTCAATAAAAATCATGCTATATATTAAACATATTTTTAAAAAAATCCATTAACTAAATCATCAAATGATCATTTTGTAATTAAAGAATCAATCATTGAAAAAAATATTTGGAATACAAAACAAAAGTTTTGTTGGCTCGAACATCATAATTAGGGGATATAAAGTATTGGTAATTTTTTCTAGTAAACAAAATGAAATTTATAAATCGTCTTGATTAAATCCAGATACTTTTGAATTAAAAATTCTTTGTCAACAAATTTTTTTCCTATAATAAACAGTATGACATATCGATTTCGAGGTTAGGTTATATTGACGTTTGTTTGATTTTCCTTTTTTAACAAGTTTAATAACTGTTTAACAAATATATCTTTTACTCACAAAACTGAAGCATTTTTAAGTAAAAAATGTTTGTTATTTGTTTCAACTATTAATTAAATTAGAGTAAATTACCTTTTTTATAAGAATCTCTCTTGTGTCACTTACTCAAAATATTTTTTTCAATACGATTTATTATTGAACTTCCACATTTTTAAAATGTCCTTAATAATCATATTTTATTAATTTTATTATAAAACTTTTCTTGTAAACAGAAAAAATATTATATTTATGATATTATCGATAGATTTCTGTGGACCAAAATCGCACTGGTCGCGCATGCGCCAAATATATTTGGTACTGCCAACAAAACATTTTAATAAACTCAAATAAAATTAAAGATTAATTACTCAACAAAAATATTTTCTTATGATTAGATTATTAATTTTTTCAGTGAATTTAATATTATATTCCATTGGTTTTTTTTTCCTTTTCTATATGGAAATTGTATAAGATTGCGAATTTTTTCGGGAGGAGGAGGGTGACATTAACCAGATCGGGGTTAAAGTAACTCTTTTGTTTGTAGCGGATGAGTGTCGGTTCTTTGGCGTTTTTCATAAGCGACGGTTAAACCTGCAAGTCTCCGCGTCTGAATAAACATATCTTATATCTGTCCGGCCCACCCAAATGGAACTATTAAAACACTTATGGGAAAAAACTGACTTCTTCGTGGTGCGGCAAATCGTCAGCTCTCGTTCCCTTTAATGAAAAACTCCCAGAGGAGTCATGTTATTGAAAATACACTGTTTAAGCGACATTACAAATTTTACGACACTTTTGACTCCCGAGAGGGTTGTGTTATTCATAAGCATCAGCAGCTCCATAAATCAAGTCTCTCTCACGATTTGCCACATTGCATTCATAAATTTTATGCAAAATATATCTTCTCCGAATCCAATTTGTTTCAATTTTGTATAAAATTTATTGTTTCTCACATATTTTGATTTTAATCTTAAATTGGCAATGGCTAAACTTTGATCTGTCAAAAATCCTAACCTATAAATTTGTATTATTCTTTAGAAGAATGGACAATTAATGGTATAAAAGACGCAAATTAATAAATTGATGGAATTGTTTGAAAGATTACAAGTTTACGTGTTTTTGTTACTAAAGTTGCCTACTTCTGTTAGCCATTTTTGTTTTGTCACGTGACAACCGCCAATCTTAATAATTATAAGAAAACTGAGAAAATAACATAAATACATAAAACATAAAAGTGAATAATTATTTATTAAAATAAACGATTATTACAAAGAACATTAAATACTTATAAGCAAAACATTCGAATTCGTAAACAGTTTACGATAGTCATTTCGACATAACCTAAAAATCGATTTGACTGATAATTAATTATTTTTAACTAAAAGATTATGTGTTACTATTTGAATTAGAGACTGACTTTTTAATGTGAAATTAGTTATTATTTACCAAATTATTTTAGATTGAGAGAGTAAATAAATAAAAATCTAATCTCCAGAAAAAATCAATCAGTTTAATAAAGTAAAATGTGATAAAATTCATTATTAAAAAAAAAACATCGATGCAAAAGTAAAGCAGATTGAGAAAGGTTGAAATAAAAAACAATTTGAAGGTAACATTTATCTTGTATTTTATACATATATTTACACTCTAATTTACACGGTCGCTTTGCCTAATAAATACGTGACTTTGGTAATTTTTGACACTCATATTCTCACCTATTAACATACACGATTCCTATACATATGAAACTCGAAATAAAGTAAATCCACTTGTAATCACTTTATTTTTTTTCTGTAATCGATATAAACCTCTTAATTTTTAATTATTCAATTTTACTTTTTAAAATCATATTTACCCTCTAAATCTGAATTATTGTTAAAAATAACTAATTTGAAAGCAAAAACTCAGTCAATAATTGAAATAGTTATATTTCTACTAATTATTATTTAATAAAAAATAACTAAAAATTTTAAAATAATTTTTAGGTTATGTCAAAATAATTAATATTTTAATAAATGTATTTTGGTTATTTTTAACTAATTCAGATTCAGAGAGTAATTTCAAAGAGAAAAAAATATGTGAAATTTCCTGAATCATTGAAACGTGCGAAAAATATATTAAAATTTTTTTTTAAAATACCGATAACTAGAACAACAATGATTACAAACGCATTTACTTTATTTCATTTAATCTACACTAACAGTGTAAAAGATTTGGAAAAGTTTTTATTGCACTTTCTACATTTATGTGAAAATCGATCGAACATTATTACATTCGTTCGAAAATCATCTCTAAATAATAAACTTAATACTTGTTTTTCAAAACTGACAAACTCGCTTTAATTCTTAGTTTGAGAATGTCTCTTTTTTCTTTACACGTCATCGCTCCAATTTCCCCTTTGACATCGTGACAGTTTTACGTCGAAAGTGACAGGAAGGTAGTTGGATCCTTGTTTTTTAAATGAAACCCGATGGGACTAGCTCAAAGTAGGTGGCGCCGTAGAAAAAAAAATCAAAACATCTTTCAATTTCTGAACGTCAGGTTGTTGTCCATTAGCAAAGCTAATAAATGTCGGCGCATGATTTCCGTTTTAAAAACACTTTTTAAAAAATCACCTCAAGACGCAATTGTTTAAAATATACATTATTAAAAAAAAAAAAAAAAAACAAGGGAAAAATTTGAAAATTTTGAATTTTTTAGATTTGAAACAATATTTTAGGTTATAAACTTGCAGATTCATGATATGCTTTTTTGTATTTTCGGAATACAGAAATGATTATTTTTCCTACTAATGAGTTTTTCCTATTAAAAAAGAAAAGTTTTGTTTAAATACACAACAAAACAAGTCTCTGAAAATGTGTTATTAAAATTTTAACTTTTTTTTTTAGTATTTAATTATTATTGTTTTTATTTTTGATTGTCTATTTTGGATAATCTGGAATCTCTAGGCTCGTGTTCCATTAAAGGGATTGTTGTCTGAACTTGAATTTGGGGTGAATGCAGTGGCGAACATAAAAGAGGATGATAGGGCAGGCAATAGTACGGGAAACCGTTGATAGCTTTGTTCGCAGGATGAATTTGTGGTCCCGATAAATGTCCCGGAATTTGTCCGGAACCACGAAGTGGTAATCCTCTCAAATGCTCATCCGGATGGACCAAAACTCGAACTGCCACACGTCTCGCAGTTCCAGAATTTACCAAAGTTCCAAGCTCCTGTTGTTGGCGTCTTTTTGTTTTGTATCTGCAACAAGAACTTTATTCTTACTTTTTTATGTTTATTTTAACGTTTCTGAAGAGTTTAATTTTTTATCCAAAGATCCTTTTCCATAAAAATTGTGTTTTTGTAAATTTTAGACTGCGGGGAAAAGTGAGTTTATACACTTTAAAAGCCACATTTCAAAGTTTTATTATTAAGTAATAATTCAAAATAATTTTCCGCGCAAGTAATTTACGACTTGATTAATATGTGTAAGAATTTACCGTCTATTTTGAAACCAGATTTTCACTTGGGTCTCTGTGAGTTTAAGTCCTCGTGCCAGATCTGCTCTTTCTGGTCCAGAGAGGTACTTTTGAGCTGCAAATCTTCTTTCTAGCTCATAAACTTGAGCATGTGAAAATGCAGCTCTACTTCTTTTTTTGCGACCTTGCAAACTCGAACTGTGTGATTGTGATTCGTAAATTTCTTCCTCCATGTCATCTGCAACCAATTAAAACATATCGAGCGATTTATTTCGATGTTGACTTTTTCCTACTGGTTAAAAGAATATTTTTTATATTATTTAATTTATTTATTGCAAAAGAAGAGATTTTTTAACAGTGCGCAATTTACGGTTAGTCAAAACAGTAATTATTTCTACAATTTTTTATGAAAATGTGTATTTATGGTTTTTCAAAAATCGCGCCTTTGGGGGAAAAATTCTGATTAGTGATTCAGTCTTCCGTCGACAGAGGGCTTCGTCTTTGTTTGGTTAACCTCATATCTGTCATTTCGCCTCATTATTTATCAAGTTTTTAGTGTCGTAAAGTTGTCAGATTAGCGTTTATTTTATGCATAAATAATAAAAGAACTTGTTGCACTTTTTCCATCATATTTGATGATTAAGGCAATAATTTATTTACGGCAAAGTTAGTGTATTTCTGAAATGAAAGATAAGTTGGTTTCATTTCAGAAATAGGCTTTTTCTACCAAATATCGTCTTCATATATCTAGAACACAAAAAATACTTCGAATTTAAATAAAATAAATAATTTTGTCTAATTTGCATAAATTAACATCAGTACGAGCCAGGACCGTACCTACTGAAAAACGTTCGGGTACACTAATTGATTTTCCATAAAATGTGAATAAGATCTGAAATTCAACAAATGGATTCTTTGGGTCGAAAGAGTTGTTTCTTTGGCAAAAAGTAAACGGACCAATGGATAAATTAGACTAACTGTACAGATTCGAAATGCGGACAGTGGGTTTCTTTGGTGTTTGATGTCCCGTTTAAATAGCACACGTGCCGTCGCTACTCCAATTTGTTTACTCTTTTCCTAACCATACGCTCAAATTAAATCAAGAATGTAGATTTTATTAAAATTGGGTAAACATTGCAAATCTAATTTAAATTATCTTTAGAATGAATTAAGCTAGATATTTTAAAATAAATTAAATTAGATATTTTAATTCTACTTTTTTTTCGATAGAATTTAAAATTTATACAATTTGAAAAACTATTTTATGATTTCTAAAGAACACTTTTACAAAATAGCAACTTTTGAAGTATTTCATTTGTCTTGGTCACAATTTAAAGTGATAAAAGAGATTTTATGCTTTAGTAACTCTTGACACCGTACTATATGTTTAAGGATCATTTTAGGGTCCAGTACATTAACTGAAAGAAGGGATCATCAGCGAGCGTAATCAAATAACTTTTCCCCTCTGAACACACATGCTTATAATGTACTCAGCACTCACCCTTCGACTTATAATTATTGAAATATCAGATTCTAAACTAGCATATCTATTTCGCGAAGAAATTAAATAATTATAGAAATATATATTATAAATTGTATAAATTAAATAAAAATTATATAACAATTTTTTGTAAAGATACAAATTTCGTGGAAAATATTTTTTTTTTTTAGTTTCAGTAATTATTTGATAAAAGATATTGCATATGGTTGGAAAAGTGGCTATAAACTAATTTGTTGAATCTTACGATTGCAAAAGCTGTTTTCTCGTTAACGTCACGTTTTCTCAAATAGAATACTTGACATGATGCATTTAATAAAATTATTATATGTACATTTGCGCTGATTGCGGGTCAAGATCCATCACATCAAAGAGGCACATTATGAGCCAAGTAATTTTGAAACGATATCGTAATGTTTATATGAAAAAGAAGAAGGAAGAAGATTAGAGAAAGATGTAAAAAAGAGGACTAGCAATTTTCCATGAGTGCACCTTTGAATCGGTGCCAGCACGTTCCAGCTCACCTACTACCACAAAAACGATATCACATTGTAAACGGCAGTGGGTGAGAACGCATTAGTTAATTACAGGCTTAATTTCATTGCTTTCGATTCTCACCGCGATTGTTAAATTCTTTTAAATTCCTCTTTTTTTTTTATTCTTTGGCAGCTCGAGATATATCAACAGAAGGGTCTTTCTTCTGTTGGCGGGAACAAATAATTTGGATTTTTTTAAATAAAATATTGTAATTTATCATCAAAAAAATGTATTTAATAAATTTAATGAAGTAAAAATAAAATTGAAATTTGTTGTTTTTTAATAATGAAAGTTTAAAGGGATAAACGAAATGTATGTAAAAGTCGTGAAAAATACGTGGTTTAAAATCTTTTTGTAAGGTTTAGATATTTACTTTGTACACAATTATAAATATATGACATAATAAATAATTATTTTTAAAAAGTAACAGCGAAATTAAAATTTTAGTGGTTGCCATGTGGTAGTAAAAGTTCATCACACTGAAAACATTTATATGTGAAATTTTACAGAAAAATTCGGTAATTTTGTCATCTGTTTAAATTTTGATTTAAAAATTTTTATCAGTCCAAGTTTTAATCTATCCAAGTTTCCCAAAAGTTTTAATTTTTTACTAGCAAAAATTATAATTTATGAAAATGTTAAACGATTCAATTATCACCAATCTGAACTTAATAGACAATATACAATAAATTTTGATAAATTAAAATTTTTTACTTGATTTAAGTTAAGTTCCATTTGGTTTTATATTGCCAACTAAATTTTGAATCTGCTCGAATATTAAAATTTTAATTAAAAATTCAGCCAATTTAAATTTCAATGAATCAAAACTTTATTAGGTATCTATTTTAATTTATCATAATTTTAATTTATTTAAATGACAATTCATCTCAATTTTAATAAATACGAAGTTAAATAAAAATTTTGAAATTTCAAAATTCGATTGACTCGAATTTTAATAAAGCCAGAAATCATTTTATTCAGTTCTCAATTTAAACAAATTTAATGTCTATTTAAAAATAAATTAATTTATTTTAATGTTATTTACCAAGCGATAAATTCATACTATTATTAAACTTTAATTGTTACTCTGAATTAAAATCGATCCAAATTTAAATTGCTTCAAATTTAAATTTCTCCAAATTTAATTTAATCCAAATTTACATTGTCCTAAATTTAATTTATTACAAATTTAAATAAAAATTTTAATTTCTTCAAATTTAAATTGCTCCAAATTAAAATTTCTTCAAATTTAAATTGCTCCAAATTTAAATTTCTTCAAATGTAAATTGTTGCAAATTTAATGAGATCTAAATTGAAATTGCTTCAAATTTAATGCGATCCAAATTAAAATTGATCCAAAATTAAATGGTTTAAAATTTAAATTGCTTTAAATTTAATTTTCTCCAAATTGAAATTCACCCAAAGTGAAATTGATCCAAACTTAAATTAATCAAAATTGAAATTGATCCAAATTAACATGGATAAAAATTAAAATTGATCAACATTTCAATGGATTCAAATTGAAATTACTCCAAATTTAATTAGTTCTAAATTAAAAATTGTTCCAAATTTAATTTGCTTTAAATTTAAATTTCTCAAAATTTAATTAAATCCAAATTTACATTGCTCTAAATTTAATTTAATGCAAATTTACATTGACCTAAATTAAATGCAATCCAAATTGATATTAATCGAAATATAAACTTCTCCAAATTTAAATTGCTCCAAATTTAATGCGATCTAAATTTAAATTGCTCCAAATTTAATGTGATCCAAATTGAAATTGATCCAAATTTAAATGGTTTCAAATTCAAATTGCTTTAAGTTTAAGTTTCTCCAAATTCAAATTGAGCCAAACTGAAATTAATTCAAATTGAAATTGATCCAAATTAAAATGGATAAAAATTAAAATTGATCGAAATTTAAATGGACTCAAATTGATATTGCTCCAAATTTAATTTGTTCTAATATAAAATTGCTCAAAATTTAATTTGATCAAAATTTAAATTGTTTTAAGTTTAAATGGTTTGAAACTGAAATTGCTTCAAATTTAATTTGCTCCAAATTGAAATTGCTTCAAATTTAAATGGCTCCAAATTGAAATTGATCCAAATTTAACTTGTTCTAAATTAAAATGCTTCAAATTCAATTTGTTCTAAATTGAAATTGCTCCAAATTTAATTTGATGCAAAATTAAATTGTTCCACGTTTAAATACTTACTTATGTAAAATTTTATGTACAAAGGTGTATAAATGCCGTCAATAAACTAAACTAAACTAAACTGAATGGTTTCAAATTGAAATTGCTTCAAATTTAATTTACTCCAAATTGATCCAAAATAAAATGGATCAAAATCGAAATTGATCCAAATTAAAATAAATCAAAATTAAAATTCATAGAAATTTTAATTGATTCAAATTGAAATTGATCCACATTTAAACTAATCCAATTTAAATTGGATCCAATTGAAATTGATCCAAAATTAAATGGTTTTAAATTGAAAATGCTCCAAATGTACCTAATGCAATCCTAATTGAAATTGATCCTAATTAAAATGGATGAAAATTGAAATTGATCCAAACTTGAATTAATCCAAATTGAAATTGACCAAATTAAAATGGATCAAAATTGAAATTGATTGAAATTTAAATGGATTTAAATTGAAATTAATCAACATTTAAATTAATCCAATTTCAAATGGATCAAAATCAAAATTGCTCCAAATTAAAGTAAATCAAAATTGGAATTCATAGAAATTTAAATGGATTCAAATTGAAATTGATCCACACTTAAACTAATCCAATTTAAAATGGCTCTAAATTGAAATTGATTCCAAATTAAATGGATTTAAATTGAAAATGCTCCAAATTGAAATTAATCCAAATTGAAATTGATCCAAATCAAAATAATTCCAAATTAAAATGGATCAAAATTGAAATTGATCCAAACTGAAATTGATCCAAATTAAAATGGATCAAAATTGAAATTGATTGAAATTTAAATGAATTAAAATTAAAATTGATCCAGATTCAAATTAATCCACTTTAAAATGGATCTAAATAGAAATTGATCCAAATTGAAGTGGATTCAAATTCAATTGCTCCAAATTTAATTTGATCTAAATTTAAATTGTTTCAAATTTTAATGATTTTCATTTTGAATTGCTTCAAATTTAACTCGCTCCAAATTGAAATTGATCCAAGTTAAAATTGATCTAAATTCAAATGTATCCGAATTCAAATTGATTCAAATTTAAATTGAACCAAACTTGAATTGAACCAAATTTCAATTCACAAAGTTTTTATTATCCTTCATTCAAATTCTACCGGTTTTAAATTTTCATCAATCTAATTTTTAATCTATCCAAACTTTAAAGAATTGTAATTTCTTATTGTCAAAAACTATACTTAATAAAATTGTTCAACGATTTAATCAAATTTTAATAGCTACTTTTTTTCATAGTAATTTTAGTACCTGAATCAAATTTTAATAAATATACTCTGCTACTACTAATAGTTTATTTAAAAATTACGAATTCAATTTGTCAAATTAATTTTAAGTTTATGTTGAGCAATGAAAGAATTTAGTAAAAATTTCTTTCTACTTTTTTTTCCATTTTTACTATTAATTAATCAAATTTGACTAATACTCGACTACTAATAATATCAGTTAATTTTTCTAATTAAAATAAAGAAAAATTGTTCCCGGTTTTACTGATGAATTTTTAATATCATAAAATGACTGAAACTTTCAAGTTCAATGATCATTTATTAAATTGTTTAACTTTGAATTTTCAAATTTATATAATTTAATTTGCAAATAAAAGCTTCCACTTCATATTGAAAAATAGAAAAATATACTTTATTAAAAAATTACTTAACAACTTTACATCCTCTTAAATATTATATTTAGAAAAATTTCGGTTTTTAAATTTTCGAAGTTTTATAATTTTAAGTTAAGTTTTAAAATTTAGTATATAAATTTTTTATATCTGAACTTTTCTCCTTTTGATACTTTTTCCCTAAATTGTAAAACATTTTTTAATATTTGATCTTTCAGTGTACGACAACAACTACAATTGACTAATTTAATTACAATGACCTTTTATTAAAAATCGTTAGAATAAATTAATTTTCCAATAAAGTGGGCGAATAAGATTTTCATACAGGGCTTGTCAAACTTAATTATCAAAAGTCGAAGAAGCTTTGCTGCCAGCAGTCGAACAAGTGCAAGAAGTGGAGTACTGAACACTTATGACGTCTGCCTAGTCAAGTGCCACTTATGTTACTAAAATTACATTCAATTACGTTATCTGTTCTCGGTTTAACTTTAAAACTCTTGAAAACTTAGTCTGTTGTGCTGAATACTGCCCTAAATGATCTATTAAGTCGATATTTTCATGTTTTTCAAACAATTGTCTAAAGTATAGGACATTTTTCAAATTTAATATAATAACACCACCATTTTTTTATTTAATCTTTTACTTCCTTCAATTCTTCAAAATTTGGTAAAGAAACAAATTTGTTAATCGTAAAAGAAATTTAGCTAGTCAATTATCAAAAGATGGAATTTATTTCGTTATTATTTTTCACCTAATTATATTCTGAAAAATTAGTAGTAAAATCGTGGCTGACTTTTTCTTGCAAAAATTTATGAAAAATAACTAATTTTTAATCAAATATAATTAATTATTAGTAAAAAAGTAAGAAAAAAATAGTTAAAATGTGACTAATTGAATTAGTAAACAGAGTTTTACTAAAATGTTAGTTATTTTAACATAACCTAAAACTGAATTCGAAATAATTAGTTGATTTTTACTAAATGATTAGTAGAAATAAAACTTTTTGAATTAGTGACTCAAGAGTACCAATTTTTTTCTAGCGTAATTTAGATCGTAAAATTATCGTTCGATGACAAATTTAAAAAATAAAAATTTTAAACAATTTAGAATTTGTATTCTTGAAAAAATGCAAATTTTGAAAATTGAACTTCCAACACAATTTGTAATATTTTTTATCGACAATATTTTTTCTCACTTTTTTTGTACTTTTCCACAATATAGCGGATGAATTTAAAAAAATTTTAATTTTTCCAAAAAAAAAAAAAAAATAGAAAAGAAACAACAACTTTAAAAATGGTCAGAATAGATGCAAAAATTTTTTTTTTCATTTTTGATAATTCATGCACGGTATTTTTAGACCTAACATTATATCAGATAAAAAAATGGCACCTCTAAAAAACGAGTTGAATTTTTTTCCTCTCCTTTTAAATATAGCTCTAATTCCACAATTTTTAATATTTTTTATCCCCGTTTATTTTCTGGGTAAAAAAACATATTTTCTACAAAATTTCGGATGACTTTTGAAAAATGTTATCTTTTATACAAATTAAAAATTCGTAAGGGATCAAAAAATTTTTCCAAATTCTTCATTTTATAAGCATAGAATTTTTCGGAAAAAATTACTGTAATAATAATTCTTTAAATCATTTTGAATAATTATTATTTAATATAACTGAAAAAGTGGGTCTGCTAGGAAATTTTTCATCAACGAATGAGAATCAAGTTTTCAAAGATGATAAATCCATTTTCCAAACAAGCAACTTTAAGATATTAAGAACATTACGAATCGACATGTCACTGTTAAAATAAAGAAAAGAATAACATGAAAAAATAAATTTTCAATTTCAAAACATCTTGGAATTAACCAAGATAATTTCTAATTTTTATTTTTCATTCTATGCAAAAACTGCAAAATCGTTTAAATTCCCTAATTACGATGGCCTCTAGTTAAAAGCAAATCATCTTAGATCCAAAAGCAATTTCGTTTAATTCTTTCAATACTTTATAATTAACTAAGGAGCACTTTTTCAAAACTTGATTAATCAATTTTTTTTTAAAAAATGAGATATATATGATTTCCATACATTTTGGACTCGAGAAATATGATTATTTACCTTTAGTTCAGGATTTCACAAACATTTTCAATTTGTTATCAAAATTAAATAAATCCCTGCATAAATCTGTGAATCAAAAATCCATTTTTGTTTCTTAAATAACGATAATAATAAATAATATAACTTTTTTGGTTTGCTGATAATTAATATAGATGATCGCTTCGAAATTAAATTATTTAAAGAGCTTTAATTAAAATGCAGCTTGTATTATCAACAATTATAAATATTTTAAATACAATACTTAAAGATAAATAAAACAAGATTTATTTGATGGGTCAAAATTTATAAAATTTTGTAATTGAAAAAGATTAAAAAATAATTGAAATTTGAGAAAAAAGCTTAAAATTTTTAGAAAATTATTGGACAAAAGTGAGAATAATTAAAATTGGGTGAAGTAATTGAAAAATGATAAAAATAATAGAAAATTGAAGATAATTATTGCAATTTGAGAAAAATAATTGAAAAAATTACAGAATATATGTGAAGCAAAAGAAAGTAGTTACCTAAATAAAAATTGATTTCAAGAATTTTAAAATGAGGGAAATAATTAAAACAATATAGAAAGAATCGAAAATTGAAGAAAATAATGAAATTTTGAGATAAATAATTGGAATTTTCGGAATTAATCAACAAATAATTAAAATAATATAAAATTTGTGAAAATCATTGCAAATTAAAAAAAAATAATTAAAAATCGACGAACGTATATGAAGTTTAAGAAAAATAATTGAAGAAAGATTAAAACATTGAAAAGTGGCTACAATAAGTTAGATTTAAGATAATAAATGAAAATTTAGGAAATTAATGGGCAAATAATGACTACATCTAATTAGAAGGTGGAGAAAATAATTGCAAAAAGATAAAAGACAATGATAATTAAAAAAAAAATTGAAAAATAAGATAAATAATTGAAAATTTAGTAAAATTGAAGAATTTTAAAAATAATTAAAAATTAAACAAAATTGATTGTAAAATAGTAAGAATAGTAATTGAAAAATGAAGAAATTATTAAAATTGGAGAAAAATATTTTAAAATGAAGGAAATTAATTGAAGAACGATGAAAAAAATCAAAAAATTCGAGAAAATATTTGCAAACTATCTAATAAAAATAATTAGAAATTGAAGAAAATAATTTTAATTTATGAAAAAGAATTGAAAAATTACAACATGTATTTGTAATAAAAGAAAATAATTGCAGAAAGATAAAAATAATTGTAAATTAAAAAAATAACTGAAATTTGAGATAATATAATAAAAAAATTAGAAAATTAATTTAGAACTAATTGAAAAAGACAAAAAGTAGTTGAAAAATGATAGAAATTATTGAAAATTGAAGAAAATAATGAAAATTTGTAAAAAATAAATGAGAAAATTATATTAAATATTTGAGATAAACAGGACTGCTTGAAAAGTGATAAAAATAATCGTAAATTAAAGATAATTATAGAAAATTAAGAAAAAAAATTGAGAAAATTACAGAATTTATTTGATACAAAAGAAATTGATTGAAAATCATAAAATATCATTTAAATACTTGAAAAATATAACTAAAATTTATAAACAATAAATAAAAATTTAATAATTTAGTTTTTTTAATAAAAACTGGTGGACTATGAAACAGGTTTTTTAATATGTGACGCTCCGCGAGAGAAGGGACCTATCGCTGAGAAAGCAAACTTTAAAGGACGGATAGGCAAAGAGAAGGAAGAAAAATCGAGACTTTTAACATACCTATGTTTGAAGCTTCATAACAAAAAAACTAATTGCAGGAATCAAATTTTGATTTTTGGAACTCAAAAAGCAACTCAAAAACTATCAATTACCATAAAAAAAATGAAAAAAATAAAAATCAATTTCACGAGACGGTCGTTCAAAGAAAATTCAAAAAATGCGATACACTTAGCACGCTTAGGTTTGAAGCATTATAACAAAAAGTGTACTTAATAAAATTTTTTTTTGAAACATGGAAATGAAAGAACAACTCAAAAACTATCTTTTAGCATAAAAAAATGAAAATTGATTTTTTCCGCGATAGGTCCCTTCTCTCGCGGAGCGTCACATATTGAAAAATATTTGAAAAATGATTATGGAAAACGATTAAAATAGTTAAACTGATAATTATGTCCTTCCATTATTTAATTAACATTACAAGTTGATGCTAATAATTCGATATTAAAGAAATTAATTATAATTTAAAGAAAAAAATTAAAATTCGCAAAACAAAAATAATATTTTGTAAAAATAATTGAAAACTGACGAAAGAAATTGAAAAGTAAATAATAAATAATGAAACTAATTTGACATTGGAGGAAACAATTAAAACTGAAAAATGTTTATTTGAAAAATGTAAAGAAAATAATTGAAACTTGCGGAAATTGAACTTAAAATTTAGGGGAAAAATTAAAAAATAATGAAAATAATTAGAAATTGAAGAAAATTTTTGAAAAATGATAAGGGGTCATCTATAAAGAACCTTCTACCAATTTTCGGTGTTTTTGACCCCCTCCCCCTATGTTACACTAGGTTGCAAATGACACCCCCCCTAAATGGAACTATAAAAAATTATTTACACCCCCCCCCCTCAAAAATCAAAATTTTTTTCTTATACATTAATTAAATTAAATTGTTTCATTTATCATAAATATTTATTATTAGTAGTAATTAACACGATTATAAAAATACATTTTATAATAATATTCAAATGATTTTTTAAACTATAATATTAATTTGCAGAAATGTGTTTATTGCTGACTTTTCAAGCCAAAGTCACTAGGTTGCAAATGACACTCCCCCCCCCCCTCTAAATGGAACTATTAAAAATTATTTACACCCCCCCCCTCAAAAATCAAAATTTTTTTCTTATACATTAATTAAATTAAATTGTTTTTATTTATCATGTATATTTATTATTAGTAGTAATTAACACGATTATAAAAATACATTTTATAATAATATTCAAATGATTTTTTAAACTATAATATTAATTTGCAGAAATGTGTCTATTGCTGACTTTTCAAGCCAAAGTCTAAAAGATGAGAAAGAATATTATAGAATAAAAACATTAAAATACGGACGTTCTAAATTAAAACTACCCCCCCTCCCCCTTGTAAAAAATGGTTACATCCCCCCCCCCACTCCATCTAACAGTGAAACGTTCTTTATGGATGACCCCTAAGAACAATTGAAAACTGTAGCAAATAATTGATATAATAGAAAAAAATTATTAAAAATTAAAGAAATTTTTTAATAATTTCAAAAATACTTTTGTCAAAGCGTGGATTAATTAAAATTTTAATCAATGAAAATTCAAATTAACTGAAGTTTAAAGAAATTAAAATCATTATAAGTTATAAACTTAACCAAATTTTTTATGTAAGTGTTAATTGATTTAAAACTTAAAAGAAAAAACATCTAGTAACAAACTTCAGTTGTGGACAGAATGAATGAAACTTTTTAAATATTTAATTTTAAATTTATTTATCCACATTCTTATAAAGAAATTTTTTTTTATCTGGAATTATCACATATATGTAATTCCACAGGGCAACTTTTTTGCGCTATGGAATATAGCCGACTTTAAAAAAATTATATTAAATTTGCTATAGACTATACTAAAGTTTAAAATAACTTAGCAATGATTCGAATCAAAGCTTAAAATTCCTTGTATGAAAATTTTCCTTTCTGGCACTTTTACCCTAAATTATAAAGCATTTTAATAAAATTTATAATTAATTTTCTTTGCGTATACCACTTAGGTTTATAAATATACAACGTTTGTGACTTTATTGAAAAACTATTTCGAATGGATTTATTAAGTTTAACATCTCCTCAAATTTAGAAATCACATTTCAAAACTTGCTTAATTTTCTTGAAAATTAAAAAATTTTACAGCTGTGCAGAAACTCTATAATTTTGCATGTGATCGAAATTCGAATCGAACCGAGCCCATATTAATTCTCATGGAGAGGATCGAATTTTAAAAATTTGCACAGCTCTAAAAAATTGATCAAATTCTGAAAAATTGCTCCCCCGAATGTGTTCAACTCACCGAGATATTTGCTCTTGCTCATGTCGAGAGCCTCATCCTGCTGTCTCTGTGAGAATCTTGTCTCTTTACTTTCCTGATAGGGAATAGCGTTTCCTAAATTATCCACATGTTTAAAGCTATGATTTAATTGCGGTATATTTCCAAAATTCGACAAATTAGCATGAACAATGTTTCTCCTCAAGATTTCCAGCTCTCGCGCCATGTTGAGATCGGGGGTCGCTATTAGTCTCGAAAAACGGGTAATATGAACGTCTTGCTCACCCGCAGATTTAATCTGTCTTCCCTCGAGTTCCTCCTCCTTCGACTTGACAAATTCCCGGGTAATTTCACAGGTGGAGTGATGTCTTTCTGGAAATTCACTCGAAGTCGTCTTGCTCAAAATATCCGCTATACTAAAGGGGGTCGGTTGACTCGATTGAGAAGCTTTCGGAATGTCGCTAATTTCCATCCTTTCTGTTTGGTCCATTTTTGTAATTGTTGCACTCACTCACTTTAAAATCCTGCCATCGGGAACTTTTTTTCCAAAGTAACAATCACTGTGAATTAGTCCCAATTAATTGAAATTAAACAACAATGCCAAGTTTCAAGAACTTTAAAACTCTTTGAAGAGTTTGATAATTTCTCTTTTGAAGATTTGTAAAACTGTTCAAGGTTTACAAAAGTTTGTAATTTGACGTTCTTTAGAGGTTAACAATTCGGCGACTTAGAATCCCGTAAACTGTTGATCGGTGTTAAAAACGCGGATATGCTTCATCACAAGTTCACATAAACACAAACGAGTTCGTCAACTGTTAAAAAGATTGGATAAATCTTTAGGATCTTATCTTTAATACAAAGTTCGTCAACTGTTAAAAAGATGGGATAAATCTTTAGGATGTTATCTTTAATGCAAAGTTTGTCAATTGTTAAAAAAGTTGGGATAAATCTTTAGGATGTTATCTTTAATGCAAAGTTTGTCAACTGTTAAAAAGTTAGGATAAATCTTTAGGATGTTATCTTTAACATTTGTATTTTGGGATAGAAATGGTGTATACAGGTGGTTTAGTGATTAATTTGGAATTGAGATGGTATGGTGACGATTTATTAAGCTAGTGGTAATAATTGTGATGTAACCAACTGTAGGCCAGTTGGAACCCTTCTGATGGAGTGTGCTTGGGTCAAGTGTGCTTGTCGCGCATCTGAGACTTATTTTTCGAATTAGTGCGCCACTCCGCCCCGATAGTTGGGTCTTTCTCTGGTGCACATGACTGAAGGGTTTTTTCCCCCTCAAAAACTCATTGGACACTGACTGCCTCTGGCGGTGGTGTTTGAAATGTCCCGTCTTCTTTCAGCACACTTTCTCCATGAATGATGTCATCCTCGTCTGGCTCACTCATCAAGGATTCTCTTTGCGTTCTTATTCGTGGCGAAGAGGGTTACCTAACCTCTTTGGCAGCACTCGGGTGTTCGGAGTGCATCTGTCTTTGTCGTGTGTTCCATTAAGAAGCGAGAGCTTCTTCGTTCTACGATTGAAGGTAGGAGGAGCTTTGGAGCACTGGTTCTTGGGTAACCAGCGTTTTGGCAGTTAACAGAGAGCTTTCGATGATACGCAAGCCTCGCCCTGTAACCAATCCGAGTCGAGGTTCGTGTCCCTCTTGGCCAATGGGGGAGGCGGACGCGAGCTTGCAAGCTCGGAAGCGTGTCAACTGGCTGAACTCGGAGAGAGGATAACTTGATGTCAGAGCTTTTAAAGCCCCCTTTCTTCCGATAATAGAACGTGATTCTGAATCGGAAAGAGCGTATTGGCGGGTGTTGACCGCAGATTTTAGACGACGAAACTATGGATTCATTGAATCTTTTCCAACTTACCGACGCTTTATTACGAGTTTCGAAATTATTTGTCTGACTTTAATCTTGACGTCTTCGCAGGAGAAAATAAACATTCAGAATAGATGTTTTTTGTTAGAAACTTTGTACCATAAAAACTTTGTTTTTATGGTTTTTTTTTATAAGCTTTATTCTTTTTGGATGTTATTAAATCGAAATAGAAATTTATGGATTACATTTTGATTTGATTTTATTTTTATGAGTCGTTTTTGTACATTAACATTTCGATTTTAAAAGGAGAAAGGAGAGAAGAGAAATTAAGTTAGAAAATATCGTTTACTAGATTAAATGATTTTAATTCAATATGTAATTAGCGGCAAATAATTTGAGTTTTAATTATCTAAATGTTTAAATTTAAAAAAAATTTAATTAGTGGATAATATTATGTTATGCTTAAATTTGTAATATCTAGATTAAAATTTACAGTTTTTCCAGAATTACTTTGCAATGTGATGTGGCTTGAAATATGTATAACAATTTTTACATTTTATTTCATAAGCATAGTTATTTCTTTCTAAAATCTAAATTCTAATTTTGTTTTCTCAATTTTACAACTTTTGCAGTTAACTGATATAAATTATCAGCAATAAAATAAAAATAACAATTGAATCGTTTTGAAAACGATCCGCAAATTTTATTTATTTACCTCTGGGAAGGTAGATAAATCCTAAAAATTTCAATTTCAATCTTGTATTTTTTAATAATAATATGAGAAATTGAATTTAAAATGATCAAAATTTAATCTAAAACTATATTAAACTTAATTAATTCCAAGCCATTATTATTTATATAATTCCCAAACGTTAATTTTTTCAAACTTATAAGTTTTAATTAATCAAAATTGCAATTATTACATATGTATAATAGTGAAATATTAATTAACAGCAACATTAATGAGAAACTTTACATTGCTGTTCGTCATTTAAAACTATAAATTTTTGGAAATGCAAATAATGAAAATGACGAGAATAATTACAAAATGGAAAAGAATATTTATGAAAAATGACGAAAATAATTGACAATTAAAAACAAAATTCAAAAAAGCGGCTAAATAAATATACAATTGTTAAAAATAATCCAAACAATTAAACAATATACATCCAATTAGAAACTAAAAAATTGAAAAATTAAAAAAAAATTATAGGAATAATTGATGAAACCAATTGCAAATTGAACATCTAAATTGAAAATAAAAAAAAAATTGAAATTAAAGAAAATAATTAGAAACTTTAGAAAATAATACAAATTTGGAGAAAATAATAAAAACTGGAAGAAATAAATTCATAATTTAAAAATGAACCTAAAATTAAAAAAAAAATTGATAATAATGGAGAAAAATTACAAAACGTGAAAATAATTCACTTATTGAAAACAAAGAATCATTATAAAACTTTAAGAGACTAATTGCAAATTGAAAAAATTGTAGGAAATAATTTCAAATTGCGAAAAATAGTTAATAATTAAAAGAAATAATTGAAAAATGAGAATAATTATTAAAAAATTGAAGAAAATATCTACAAAATGACTAGATTAATAGACTACTGCCAAAAAATTAATAAAATATATCAAAAACTTTAAATTTAAAGAAAATAATTTAAAATTTGAAAAATGAAGAAAATTATAGGAATAATTGTTGGAAATAATTGCGCATTGAACGAATGGATTGAAAATCGACAAAAATAATTAAAATTGAATAAAATAATTGAAAATTGAAAATTTAAATTCAAATTTAAAGAATATAATTAAAAATTGAAAAAAGTATTTTAAAAAAGCAGAAAGTAATTGAATAAAGAAGAAAACAATTGAAAACTAAAAAATGGAATTGAAATTTGAAGAAAAAATTAATAATTGAAGAGAATAAAAATTTGAAATTAACGAATCTTATTGATAATGGAGAAAAATAATTGGCGAAAGACGAGAACTTTAAAATATTAAAGAAAATAATTGACAATTGAAAAAAAAAAAAAAAAAATGACTAGAATAATACACAACTAAAAAAAATAATTGAAAACGTTGAAAAATAATTCTAAAATTTTAAGAGAATAAATAAACATTTTCATTATTTTAAGAAATGACTAAAAATTAAAAAAAATAAATAATACATGAAAAAAAATAATTGAAAAATAACAAGAACAATAGCAAAATTGAAGATAATTTCTGAAAAATGATGAAAATAATTGACAATTGAAAACAAAATTCAAAAGAAGGCTCGATTAATACACAACTGGAAAAAATAATTTAAAAAATCAAACTATAAATATTTAATTTAAAAAATAATTGAAAATTGAAAAATTAAGAAAATTATAAAAATAATTGTTGGAAATAATTGCTAATTGAACAACTGGATTGAAAAAAATTGAATCGAACAGAATAATTGAAATTGAGGAAAAAATTTTAAATTCAAGAATGGAAATGAAATTTTTAAAACATGATTAAGAACTTAAGAGAACATTTGAACAATTGTACTTAAAATTAAAAAAGCATATTGATGTTCGAAAAAATAATTGAAAATTGAAAAATGTGATTGAAATTTGAAGAAAATAATCAAAAATTGAAGAAATAAATTGTAATTTGAAATAATGGTTTATAATTGAAAAAAGTCAAGTTTTTTGGAATATTGAATAAACTTAATTGAAAATAATTGTAGAATGAAATTGACTTTAGAAAAAAATTCATAATTTAAAAAAATTACAAAATGACGAGAATAATTTAATATTAAAGAAAACAATTGAGAAATGCGCAAAATAATTGACAATTGAAAAAGAAATTCGAAAACTGTCGAGAATAATCTACAACAGAACAAAATATATGTGACCTGGACAGTGAAAAGGGGGCTTACGTGTCAAAAAAAAAATTTTTTTTTGGTTTACACCACGTGAAAGAGCGTCAAAAAATCTACCAGAATCTGCAAAAAAATGAAAAACGATTTTTTGACACGTAAGCCCCCTTTTCACTGTCCAAGTCACATATAATTAAAAAAGTTGAAGAATAATTAAAAAATTTAAGGAGAATAATTGTAAATTGAAAACGGTTGAAAATTATAGAAAAAATTGTAGACTTATTTACACACTAATTTCTATCACTGTCTTAAAATATTTAATTATTTTTTCTTGCAATTTTTTCTTTTTCAAACAATTTTTTTGGTAGGTTATGTTTTATATTGCTTTTTTGTATTTTTAGAAAATCACTTAGGTAACTTTCATTTCTTTTTAAAAATTTTTCTTTTTTTATGCGTTTAACAATACTTTTGTATTTTTTTTTTTTTTAATTTTATTCTTTTTACAAAAATTACTTTAGTTAATTTTATACAGTTTTATTTTAATAATTTTTAGAAAAATTTATTTACTTTCCCAGTGATTAATTTTATTTGTTATTATAATTATGAAGTTGTAAAATATAATTTTTTTTCAATTTTATGATTTTTAAAATATTTATTTAGTTTTTTGCCATTTGTCATAACTTATTAATTTTTATAATTATTAAAGACTATTCTTCTTTTATTTAATTTTTCGTAAATTTGATCTTATAATAAATTTTCTCATTTGCTCAGAATTTCTCTATTTCTTAAAAATATTGGTTTTTTTCTTAAAATTTAAAAAATTTTTTTACTTAATTCTTTATTTAAAAGAAATTATTGCTTTTTGCTTGATTTTCAAAACAAGTTTTTAAAGTATTTTTTCCCCTTTTTTTACTGATTATCTTATTTATTTTCTTAATTTAAAAAAACGTGTCCACAAATATTTTAACTTTTTGAAAATCATTTTTCCCTCTCTTATGTAATTTCAATTTTTTGTTTTAAAAACTTTTACTGTTTAATGCGTAGTAGTTTGATTTTAAAAAAGCAAGTCAATCAATCTTCCTTAAACTATTTAATATTGCATAACGCATTATTACCATATTTCTTAATTTCCTTTCTTTTACTTTCATTGATTTTTTAAACTTTTTTATTTTTGAAGAATTTATTTTTTTTGCAGGTTTTTCATTTTTTACATCTTTTTGCTTTAATTTTTTCATTTCAATATGAATTATCCTTAACTTTCTGATCTGTTCATTCATAATACTGGTTTTAATAAGATTTTGTAATTTTTGTAATTTATGTAAAATTTCATTTTTTTACATTTAGTTAAGATTCTTTAAAAATTTTCTCCATTGTTTAAATGATTATTCGCTAGACACTCTGATAAGATAAAAGTGCAGAAACTTTTGTTTTTTTAGGGGGGGCTCTCGAAAAAGGCTCAGAAGTATAAGAGACCTCGATAAATGTTAAAAGTTGAAAAAACTGTCGATTATTATTATTTTTTTGTAAACTGCCCCTTTCTAGGGGCGCCTTAAAGAACTAACCCTAAACGTAAATTCAGCATTTATAAGTAAATAGATCTAAAATATTTTTTAAGTCGCTTTTTTTAATAAATTTTTTTACTTAACAAAATACAAGGGTCACTACATTTTTAAATTAATTTTTAATTGTTTAAACAATTTTAATTTGTTTATGCGAATCCGAACAGTTTTTAATTTTTACGAAATTTTACGCCATGTTTGATCCGCCATTTTGAATTTTGCATATCTGTAGTCATAATTTGTAATCAAGGACGTAATATGACCTTCAATCACTAATACTTACGTGGTTTTGTCTATTTATAATTCTGCATGCAAAAAATTAACATATTTTTATAAATTTTTTTTTTTTTCAAAATAAGTACCTCAAACAATTATAGTTATTACAAAAAAATTACATATTATTTTATAGTTTATTTTATTTTATTTAAAGGGTATTTTTCTAAAAATTGTAGTATGATTATTTTTAACAATCATTTATCCATTTTCTTTATACCTAATTAATATTATTATTTTTTTATTTTTTCTTTATTTTTGAAGTATTTTTGAAATTTGGAAAAATTAATAAAAAATTATATTTATAGGTAGCTCTTTTTTATAGTAAGAAAATTGCAGCTCCACTACCTATGCCACTCTATTCATGTATTTCTAATAATTCAACATTAACTAATTTATTTTGTCTTTTGGGAGCGAGAAAAGTCAACATTGAAATCAAGTAAGAGCATTTTTTTCACAGGTTTGATATGTTGATTTTAAATTATAAAGTTTAAAAGAATTTGTTAATGAGAAAAAATGTTCCTTTTTGTCAGAAAGTTTAAATTTTCAATGCTTTTAAACATTCTAAATGAACATCCCATCAGTTGTAATAAATTGTTATTATCTTTTGAAATAAAAAATATTTTTATCTTTATAAAAACAGAATTTTTCTTCGAACAAGAATTCATTCACATTCCTGGTTTTCTTACCTTCCGTTAGTACAGAACATTAACTTGTGTAGATAATGCAGGTTTCCCAACTTCATACAATCTTGAACAAAATTATAAATATTTTAAACCAAACAAATAAATTATAAACAGTACAATGTACTTGAATTTATAAACATTCCCATAAATAGTTTTCAAAAAACTTATTCTAAATTTGATTATTTTCAGGAATATATCAAAGTTATTTTTAGACTCAGTTTACTACACTCAAGCATACTTTCTACAACACGCAGCCGGAGGAATTGGAATTTCTATATGAATAGCTTCCGAATGTTCTCGAAGCCAACCGATTTTAGCCGACAACACAATGATTTTTACAGTACAATCGAGTACCCAGTTCAGCGTCGAGTGTAAATTTATCATTTGATTCTTTTTACGCAATTATGTTTTCACTTCCTTCTCGAGTAAATTAACTCGAACATTTCTGAAATGTGAATAATATTAGTGCTTGTTTTCTGAGACTTGTTTCCAAAAGAAGAAGGTAAATATTACAATAAGTTTTGCAAACGAATATTATAACCCGCATGCTTGTAACCTTCAGGAGCGGATTAACAGTTCCGTTAGCACTTTTATGCTGGTTGTCATGAAGACAAAATTTTCTTTGTTTTTTGCACCGGCCGGCACTAAAATTTAATAATGCTTATGGAAATGGAAAAATTTATATTTAACTGTGTTTTTAATTTGTAGATAATGTTTCAAGGAGTGCAATCGGTGGTCAAATCGGAGATTGACGTAAGCTCATATTTTTTATATAGAGAAAAAAATGAATAAAGTGATGTTATTATTGAGAATAATTTTTAAAAACACGAATTTAAAAATGTAATATTTTCTAAACTGATTAGCGATTGTTGTCCAGCGTTCTGATTAGTTAGGTGTATATAATACTAAACAATACACAGTACTCAGGGCTGTGTTCACATTATACAAATTCCCAGAAAATTCTATCTACCGAGTGTTCAAACAAAATTGATTAATGAATTTTAGGTTATGAAAACAGTTTCAGAGAAAAATATGAAGTTTAAAAAAGTATCTTTTATTGCATTATACGGAATATTAAATAAAGAGTAATATATACTATTAGATTATCATTTGCAACCGTTTTAGGTTATGTTTATTCAATTAATAATAATAAACACAGTAGGTATATAACGTATATAAAGAATAGAAATTTAACTTAACAATTAAAAGGCAGAGTTAAAATAAAATAAATAAGTCTTTTATTATATTTTAAATTGTTAAATAATACTAAATTTATATTATTTAAATAATCTTTATACTAAATATTTCTTATATTTTGCAACCCGGTATGTGACTTTGTATAAGATTATGTTGGCAACAACGTGATTTCAAATGTTTTTGCAATACTTTAAATATTATCAGAGATTTGAAAAGTCGTGCAAAAATTATGACTTTCCAATTTTCATTTCCTTTATACAAGTTTGTAATTCAAAATTTTAACAAAACTAATTATTTTTTGACAAAGGAGGTTTCTGTCGATTTAGATGTTTGTATAAATATTTAATAAATTGTCTCCATATTTAATTTCAATTTTACTCCCTAAAATATCACCACTTATCGATCTGCAATAATTAAAATTAGCTTTTAGAATTCTTTGAAGTAATCTCACTGATTTCATTTTTTAGATTTTTTATACGTTGTTATCATGAAATAATTTATGAAAATTATATATTTTAGGATGAGGAGTTGAATCTACACGAGGAAGTTCCAACTAAAAAATTTCGGTTTGCTGAGCTCATACTGAAGGTAAACAAAATATTCTAAAAATAAAATAAATATTTCATAATAATTCTAAGTATTAGTACCTATTTTAAATAGTAAATTTTAATTAATAACTTTAAAATTTAATTAATTTTTAGGAGGAATTTGTAGACGAAGTTAATGGAGATGGATTGAGTAAAAATATATTTGACAACAGCACAGAAGACTTTCAATCAAATGAAAAAGATTGTTTGGCTCTTGATGTTCCTAGTGAAAAACCTGGTGAACTTGCCATTAAAAATACAGTACCTCTAGAAGAAGTAAGTAAATTTATTTTTATAATAACTAATTTTTTAAATATGTAAGAAAAGGAAGAAAAGTTTGTAGAGACTTATAATACTCGTCTGTTAAAACTTGGACTTTTGGGTGATGTTAAATCAACTTTTTTGCAAACTTTTTACGATTCTACTTGCGAAAACTTTTTTAAAATTTAAAGAAAGCTAAATAAATAATAATTTTGTTTGAAAGATTTGATTGTTACCTCACTTTTTACCAGTGTAACAAATAAATCACGTGACATATCTTTTTACTTTTTGTTACGCTAAAACGCTTTTTCGGGTAAAAAGTACGTAAAAAATATTCTCATATCACAGCATCGCATATAGTTAATTTAAATAACCTTTAGTGTAGTTCTTGAACAATATATTATTGTGCGTATCGTTCAACGTTGGAAATAGTTTGCACTTTTCGTAAGTATTATTACTTTTTAAAGTCTATTTTAAAACGTGCTTTAAAATTTTTTAAATTTGTAATTACGTATAAGAACACAGTTTTGGAAAAAACTAAATTTTTATTTTCTGAAGTTATAAATCTTAAATTTTGTTTAAAAAATACGCATGTATAGTATTTTTATTAAATTTTACCGTTGTGATGAACCAAAAAAAAAGAAAAGATTTTTTCTCTTTAAAAAATCATAAAACTACGGAAAAACATTTTTTAATAATTTGTTTTTTTTTCCAGTAACGCAGAAATGTTGTAGTTACTCATTCCAAGTTGTCTCAATATTTTGTGCCGATAGTTTTCCACTACACAAATTATTACTAAAAGTAAGAGCTATTATTTTACTTTTAAAAAATATTATTCTTGTTCATGAATTATCCAAAACAATTAGATTTGCTATAAGAATTTGATTACAAATTTTAATATGCACTGAAATTATTACAGGAAAATCTGGAGTGAAAAAGTCTAAATATAGCTCGTGTAGATTTTTCACCAGCTGAGAATAATTTTCCTTTTAAAATGAATAGATTACATTTTTTAATTTGATTTAATTTTACAATTATTATTATAAATAACAGGATGCCCACCAGTTAGGGAAAAAAGGAAAAATTAGGGAATTCAAAAAAGTTCAGAAAGTCAGAGAAAAAGTTTTTTTTAAAAAAAAAGCTTAGAATTTGCAAAAAATATTCAGGGATTTGAGAATGATCCGATAAGAAACAAATTTTATTTGTTTAATAACTTTTGAATAAAATATTATTCAACAAAATCCAACAAATAAAATTGTAGAAAATGTTTCGAAGAGCAAAATGGGATGAAAATTACAGATTTTAACTAGATTTAAGAAGAAGCACAAAATTGTAAATAATTATTTTTAAAGAATAAATTTTAACTCACCCTTTTTATGAAAAATATACAATAAATAATTTTAATTTCATTAAAAAATAAATCTATAATTTTCAATAGTTTTCAGTATACAATTATTCTCTTTAAATGTTATAATTATTCATTAATTAGTTTTAATTATTTTGTTTTGTTGTGGATTATTCTCACCAGTTTTCGAATTTTTCTTTCGATTGTCAATTATTTTCCTTATTTCTTAATTATTTTTTTTAATATTTAATTATTTTAGTGATTTTCTAATTTTTCTTTCAATTATAACAATTATTTTTTTAAACTTTCGATTAAATTCTTTAATCTTTAATTTCTTTCTTTCATTTTTAATAATTTTCTTAAATTCTCAATTATTTTCTTCAATTTTAAATTGCATTCTTTTGTTTTCAATTATTTTATTCAATTTTCAATAATTCTCGCATTTTCTCAATTATCAATCATTTTCTTGGAATTTTAATACAATTTTTCAATTTCCAAAAGATTTCTTCAGTTTTCATTTATTTTCTACATTTTTTTCCATAATTGCTTCCTCATAGAGGAAGTATTTTCATCAGTTTTCAATTGTCAATTTATTTTTCTACTTCAATTTTATGATTATTAAATAATTTAAAAAATATTTTTTTAACAGTTTTTTGAGACAAAAACTTTATTTCCGGAATCACAATTATTATTTAATTGAACACACTTTAATCCAACAAAAGTTTATATATTTTCAACAAAAATTACAATATACAAAGAGACATTTACTAAATTTAACATAATTTACAAATTTTATTCATTTAGACTCGGTTTGACGTGTTTATCGATTCACTGCCCAAATATGACTAAAGTATTTAGAAACGATCGACGATCAATAACAACTGTAGAAAGGTCAAATAATCAGTACAGAAACCTTGAATTAAATAAAACTAAATAATGTCAAAAAGTATCAAAATTTAACTTAATGGAAGATTTAAAAAATATTTAAAATTAATAAAATTAACAGAATTTTAGACATATTTAATTATTTTCCTCATATTGTAATTTGTCTTTTAATTATCAATTATTCTCTTGAAATTTTTATTTAATTCTTTAATTTCCAATTTATTTATTCAATTTTTAATTATTTTCTTCAATTCTCAAATATTTTCTTTAATTTTCAATTATTTCTGCCGATTTTCAATTCATTCTTCAATATTCAAGAATTCTCGGATTGGTGGGCATCCTAAATAAATTTTAAAATGAACTTTTGATCCAAATTTTATTAATTAATTATAATCATACACAGAAAAATTTAAAAATAAAATACTACAAAAATTTTCATTTTTAATAAGTTAGTCCTTGTATGTAATTTTTAATTCCAATAAAGAAATTATATCCAGAAAATTATTGGAAGTTTCATTTTTTGTATGCCTTATACTTTTAATTATTAGTTCCAGTATGTATAATTCGATAAGAAACAACCGTTTAGATCTCGCAGGGGCAAATAATAATAATAATAATATAAGTTTAAATTAATTATGTTAAAAATTTTAAAACTTTAAAGAACAGTTTGAGTTTGCAAAATGAAATTTTGATTTAAAAAGAGTTTTAAGTTGTAAATAGACGACGTTATTATATTGTAAACCTTTCAAACTATTTTTCTGATTATTTTTTTATTCAATAGTTTATTAAAATTTATTTAATATCAATAATTACAGAAGATTTTAGTTAAAGCTACTCGATTGGCTGGGCCGCCTAACACAAAAAATGCACTAGTGGGAAATAAATTTTTAATTTTAACACAAGGTCCAACAACGTCATCAGGATCATCTAAGGGAACACATTTTGCTCAAGTACTTATAAAAATTATTAATTTATTTTTATCATCTTATGCAAGACTTTTAATACGAATCATATGATTAAAAAAAATTTTTCTATCACTAATTTTGTCAATGATTTTTTCAGCCATTTTTGATTAATTTTGGAATGTGCGGACAAAACATCAATAATAAAAAAGTTTTCCAAGCTGTTCCAGAAATTAACAAACAAATTATAGTGCAAAAGGTAAATTTTCATTTTACAATTTTTTATTTTATTTCTTCTGTAACACTTTAAGTAAAAATAAAATTGAACATTTTCTTTTTTTTAAAAACTAAGAAACCAGAAATACGCATTATTAATGAGCCTGAGGTTAAAATAGAAGATCCGATTCATGTTGAAAAATCAACGTATGATCAGGTACGATTTTTTATCATATAATTGTAATATTAGAGTTCAAATAATTATATAATATTAAATAATTAATTTTTTCCAATAAAGGATCTTCTAACATTTCTACAAAATGACGCCAACGGAAAAGGCATATTGACTGTGTACAAAAATAAAAAAAATAATTTGCCCCCAAGTGCTCGAAAATCTCTGGTACATATTTTAATTCAAAGAGAAAAAGATGAAGTGTTAAGAAATAGAGAGCCTGGAGATATTTTACCCGATTGGGAGTAAGCATTTTTTTCAATAAAATATAGTGAATATTTTACATTGAACAAATAAAATCTTCATTTAGATTTAATAAATATACAAATTTTGGAAATAGATTAAGGAGGTTCTCTCCATTGACATGACCTCAAAATATAAAGTAGTTTTTCATATGAAATAAAAATAACAGTAACATTGATTTTACCAAATTTTGAAATCTCCATTCGTACATTTTTCAGATTTTCACTAGATTTGAAAAAAACATAAAATGTTCAATTATAATTGCAAAAAAAAATAAATAAATTGCCTCGGTCAAAAACTTTTTTTTAAGCTTGGTGTTATTATTATTATTTTTTAAGTCATCGAATTTTGGTTCTAACTAATTTTTTCTCAAAAATGTATAACTGGATCTTTTAAAATTTTGTGAAATGAATTTTTATAATATTGTTGTTTGGAGTTAAAAACTGCTTTTTAGTTTAAGGTTATGTCAAAGCTTCTCTCTTTAAAAATAGAGAAAAAAATAGTAAATCTAAGAAGTACTCATTATTAATTAATAAGAAAAAATGTATTTAAATAATTTAGTCATTGAGTCTGTTTACAGCGTCGGGTTGAAAATTAATTAAATCTTAATTTTTAATTTCACAAATTTGCAGCATTCCTTCGACTCGATGGAGAAAATTGGCAAAAGAAATTGAAGAGACTTTTCCGTCAGAATTAAAAGAAGTTTATTATTCTGCATTCACGGTTGTAAACGGAGTTAAAGTACTAGCAAGCGGAAAATTGCTAGATCATTTTTATTACGTAAAACGTGTGATGAGAGATCAGGGTGTTTTAGCACAAAATGCAAGACGTAGAAAGCAGGAAGAAATTGAAAAAATAAATCTTCCCCTTGGTAATTATTTTGTTCTTATAATATTCATAAATAAAAATAATTTTCAATTTTTCTATTTATTTATATATTTATTTTCTTTATTTATTATAGACGAGTCCCAGGAAAGTGATCTTGAATTTCTAGCAACTCAAACAGAACCTTTTGAAGAATTAATTGAAGTTTTTAACAGAACTCGAATTTTGAGAAAACATATTACATTAGTTAAGAATATGAACATCTGTGAATATTTATTGAGCATAAAGGCGTTAAGACTTAACGAAGAAGGACAAGCTTTGGTAAAAATAAACTTTTTATACCATTTTTGTATTTTACAATTTTTAAATTAAATATTCGTGACAATTACTAAATACTACTATTTAATAAAATCAAATTTACCATTTTACTGTTTTCTAAAACTCGCTAAAAATTTATATTTTTATGTCAGATTCATTTAGACTTTGATGCCCAGCACCCTGGTAAAAAATCTAAGCTCACAGAAAAATGGCCGAAAATTAAGGAGTACTTGGCCGATGTTATAAGATGGGAAGCTAAACCAAATTCTCAGGAAGACACGAATAATATTTTTCGTTTAAAAACCCAGAATCCCGGTGAGAAAATAACAATAATCACAAAATAACTCACAGAAAAATTCATTATTTAAAAATTAATTTGTTCTTTTTTCTTTCAGAACAACAAGACATTATAATATTTTATCTCTTACACTACATTACGACAAAAGTACACGGAAAGAAAAAAATTAAGAACGAAAATGAAGAGATTGATTTCGATGTTCTTCGTAAACTCAGCGCGGATGAAAAGAGACGTTCTTATTTAATCCACGTTGCGGTAATTCTTGAATTTTATTTTCTAATTTTGTGTCTACTTCCATTGTTCAGTTATAAATCGTAATTTAATTTTGAATTTAATTTTTGCAGAATGACGATGACTTAAATACAACATTGGCTGTCTTAAAGGATTCGTTGAAGGCTCAAAATTCTAAACCTAAACCGATTATTGCTATAGTTGGAACACTACTGGATATCCAGAAATATTACGTAATAATGGGTGACATCAAATACTCACCTAATTCATTTATAGACGCGATTGACTTGAATTTTAAAATGTTTCAAGTTTTCGATTGTGAGTATCCTGCATTCTCGTTTGGTGTTTGGAGGTTTATTCAAAGTATAATTTACGAAATAATTACACCCGGCGAGAAACTAACCATGCAGCACAAACTTCTGAGTGGTCAAATCCAAAGGCTGTGTAAATCATAGAATTTAAGTTGTTTCTAAGATTTGTTAATTGATGAGGGAATTGGTGTTCTTCACAGAAAAAATGTTATATTTACAAAGATTTTTCAATAAATAAACATTTCACGAATCATAAATAAACAAACAAATTGTTTGGTTAGAACGAAAAAATTTAATTTTGTATTTTGACAATTTTATTTTCCTTTGGGTGTAATAATGTATTAAATATAATTTTTGTAAAAAGAAATTTATTTGAACATGGTGTTCTTTAAGCGGAACAATTTTATTGAAAAAAAAATTAATTGATAAAACTGAGTCGAGAAATTTGAGGTTATAGTTTGATGACGCCATTAAATTTTGATAATAGAGGTTATGTGTTATTTTTGTAAATTTCCAAATTGGAACTCGCCCTATTTCGAATTAAAAAACACTTTGTTCGAATAATTTTTTTAAAAAGAAATACTTGTGTATTCTTGTCGCTTCGAGCAGTTTCTATTTATAAAAATATTATTTAAAGATTTACAAAATACACAGGTAACCCTTAAAATTATTGAATTGGAAATTTTTTAGGCGACAAAATTCTTCCGCTTCACAGAAAATTCGAATTTTATCAAAAATGTCTACGACTTATATTAAATAAATCTTTATATTGATAATATATTAAACTAATAATTATAGTTTAAATCCAAACACATCTGAAATCCAAACAAGAATAATTTTATTTTGTAAGAATTATTTGTATAGATGATTAAATAAATTTCTTACTGTTATGTGCAGCTTTATAATTTCAACTCTTTATAAAAAAAAGTTTTTTTATTAGCATTCTTGTAAGGAAACAAAAGGTTTTTGTTTATGAATATAGAAAAAGTAATTTAGATTTAGGAATTAAGTTTTGAATAATTTATTCTTAAATAAAGAACTTTAGCAAAATAGTTTATTCTTTCAGTTTAAATGTGGAAAAACGCAAAATTTTTAGTAAAACTATTTTTATTTTAAAATTTTGTATTCAATTGGAACCTTTTCTCAATTAAAAATGATTAAAATTTTCTGTTAACTTTAAATAAAATAAAAATGATTTGCGATAAATTTTTTTATTTTACGTATCCAAGTTTTAACAGACTAGCTTTGCGAATCTCTATAACCTGAGATATAATAATAAATAAATTTACTTCTAGAGACTGCTTGAATATTTAAAAACAGATGGAGATGGACATGTAATTTTAAAACGTTTTCAAAATCACAAGTGTCTCAATACCGAAATGAGATCACTTTTGACTAGAACAATTATCAAAAAGTTTAAGGAAGACGCTTACAAAAATATCGGAATTGGACAAAAGCTCGCTAAATTTACGTGAGTAAAATTGAATAAGCACAGTTTGTATTATTTTCATACTCTAATTTATTTTATATTATATACTTTTACAGCATTAAGACTAACGTATTGATAGATTTAGCAAATGCGATAGAAAAATTATTTCCTGGCGAGTTAGCCAGCACTTATTATACCCCATACAGAAATGAAAATGGCATCCCAATTCAAACAGCTGGTTCTCTCTGGTCTCATTTAAATTACGTTGTAGAAAAATTGCGGACACAGAATCTATTAGAACGAAAAACTATTTCAAATAAAAATAAAAAAATTGCTCATCCAGGAAGCATTGAATCTTTAAGTATGATTTGGAAAATACAATATTGTAAACGCGCTCCGAAGAAAGCGAAGAAGCTATTTTAAGGTTATGATTGATATGTTTGAAGGGAATATTAAAAATGAAATGAAAATTAAAAAATATTCAATGACAATTATTTTTTACTGATACAAAATTAAAAACGAATCCATTAATCAGGATAAAGGATAATAAACATAACTTATAATTGTTTGCTTCTAAGATGCCTTTCTTCGGAGCGAATTTTATATCAGATTTAAATTAACTATTAAAAACTTGTTAATAAAATTAATTTACAGGTAATGAAGTAAGAACTGCTCTTGACAATTTAGAAAAATCTCTAGACCCTGCAAAATATCTCAGTGATTGGAAATTAACACAAGAGTACAGGCAAAATTTATTACTTCATCAAACATCATCTACGACTGATTATATAAACAAATTTCCATGTTTAAAAACTGAAATTTGTAAGCAGTTGGTATGTATTTAAAATTTATATTATATTTTGAGATAATTTAATTTACATCCAGAAAGGACAACAAATTTAATTAATTGCATTTTTGTTTTATAGATTGAGCTTGATTTTGAGTTTTTTAAACCAGGAAAAGGTCAGCTCTTGAAAAATCGATGGCCAATTATTAAAGAAGTCATAATTAAAGAGCTGGAAGCTCTGGAGAAGAATTATAGACGATGTAAAAAATTTACTGATGACGAATTATCACTTCTACATTTGTTACCCAACTTGAAATTAGGTAATTAATCACTTGATTTATGCTACAATTTTTTTGATTTTTATGAATCCTCCCCCCACTTCGTGGGCAATTGTTGACTTCCCCTCCTTCATTTATTAAAGTAACATAACCTTTTATTAATAACTTGAGTGAAATTAAATAATAATAATCTCCGTAAACTCCTGAGGTTAGTTACTATTTATATTTATTTATCTTTTTCTGTTCACGTTTTTTTTTAAATTAATTTTGATTCTTTTTATCAGAAAATTTTAAAATTGTTTTAGTTTACAGACAAAATATGCAGCTGAGGTAGCCTTAATGGCGAGATATTGATTATAAATAATACTAATTATTTATATATTACACAATCGTATGAATTTGAATAATAGTTTAGACTAATCTAAAGTGCCAATTAGTCGGATTTATTAAAAATTCAAATTACGTTATTTTACTTTATTGGAAAATATTAAAAAATTAAATACAGTTTAAATTGTTCTGTAACTTTTTTAAAATTTTTCAAATTTCAATTATTCTCTTCAGTCTTTAAATTATTGTCATAAATATTTAAATTTATTACACAAGTTTTCATTTACTTGTGTCATTTTTCAATTATTTTTTTTTTATTAGGCCGAATCATAATCATTTTTCAAAAATACGCAAATCGGAAATGAATTTAGATAAGGTGACCCCAAAGAATATTTTCTTTTCAATTATTTTTTTCTATCTTTTAATTATTGACAGGAATATTTAAATTCTTAACACAAGTTTCTATTCTACTTTTGTAATTTTCAATAATTTTCTTCAAAGTTTAGTTCCTTTTGTCATTATTCAAGTATTTTTGTCATTTGACGATTATTTTCTTCATATTTCTATTATTTTTAACATTTTAGAATTATTTTCTACAAATTTCAATTATTATTTTATTCAAATTATTGAATGTGGCCTATTAATTATAAATATAGTAATTATTCTTGCTGTATTAAATTGTAATTTTATTGTTACTTGAAATACATTTTTAAATTTTATACTGTAATAGGCTTTCACCCATTACATAAATAAATACATAAATAATTTTAATTTTTTTTATTATCATGATTATTTAAATTTATTATATTAGTTTTCAATTATTTTCTACAAATTTCAATCAAGTTTTTTCATTATTTTTATTATTATTATGAGTTTATTAATTTTGTACATCTTTTTTAATTATTTTCAACAAATTTCAATTATTTTCTTCAAACTTCAATTATTCTCTATAAATTTTTTATTTATACACCAGCTTTCAATTATTTATGTCATTGGTCAATCAGTTTCTTCAAATTTTAATTGTTTGTCAATTTTTTAAGTATTGTCTTCAAATTTTTAATTTTATGCACTAGTTATCAATTATTTGTTTCAAATTACAATTATTTTTGTTATTGTTCAATTATCTTCCTGTAATTTCAATTATTTTTTTTTTAATTGTGTTCTTCAATTTTCAAATTATTGTCAGGAATATCCAAATATTCTACACAAGATCAATTCACTTTTGTTATTTTTCAATTAGTTTCTTCAAACTTCAATTACTTTTGTCATTAATCAATTATTTTTATCATTTTCCAATTATTTTTTTACAAATTGCAATTATTTTATTCAATTTTTTTTATTGGAATAAACTTTTAAATTTCTTACACCTGTTTTCAATTATTATTTACATTATTATTTTTATTATTGTCATAAATTTATTAATTTTTTTACACCTGCTTCAATTATTTTCTTCAAATTTTAATTATTTTTTTGATATTTGAATTTTTTTGCCATTTTTGAATTATTCTCTTTAAATTTTAATTATTGTCTTCAAACTTCAATTAATTTTTTCAACTTTCAATTATTTTCCTTAAACTCAAAATATTATTTTTAATTTTTACACCAGTTTTAAATTACTTATTTCAACATTTAAATTGTTTTGTCAAGTTTTCAAGTATTTTCCTCAAATTTTAATTTTTTTAAAGTTATCAATTATTTTTGTCAATATTCAAATATTTTTGACATTTTGGAATTATTTTCTTTAAATGTCATTTTCTTCTAACTTTTTATTCTTGTCATTATTTATTAACTTTTAAAGATTAGTTTTCAATTATTTATGTCATCATTCAATTAGTTTCTTCACATTTTAATTATATCGTTAATTTTTCAATTATTTTATACAATTTTTTCAAAATTAATGTATTAAACTTTTTATTTTTTTACTTAATTTTTTAATATATTTCTCATTTTTCATTAATTTTTATCTAAATTTCAGTTATTTTTGTCTTTATTTAACTATTTTCTACACATACATTTTTTTAATATTTTATAATTATTTTTTTCATGTTTCAATTATTTACTTGAAAATTCTATTATTTTTTTCAATTTTTCAACTATTGTCTAAAAAATGTAATTTTTACGCCAGCTTTTAATTATTTATGTAATTATTCAATTAGTTTCTTTACATTTTAATTATTTCGTCAATATCTGAATAATTGTGCGAAAATTTAAGTTTTTTACATCAGTCTTAAACTTTTTTTATGTTTAGCCAATTTTTCAATTAGTTTTGTCATTTACAACTTTTCTTCCAAATTGAATTTTTTTCGTCATTATTCAATTAGTTTCTTGAAATTTTAATTGTTTGATCAATTTTTTAAGTATTGTCTTTAAATTTCAATTACTTTTGTCATTTTTCAATTATTTTCTTCATATTTTTGTTATTTTTGACATTTTAAAATTTTTTTTACAAATTTTAATTATTTTATTCAATTTTTTTTTTATTGTCATGAGTTATTTTCATCATTATTTTTATTATTGTCACAAATTTATTAATTTTTTACGCCTTTCTCAATTATTTTCTTCAAAATTTAATTACTTTTTTCATATTTAAATTTTTTTGTCAGTTTTGAATTATTCTCTTCAAATTTCAATAGTTATTAAAATAAAAAATTGTCTGTTTTTCAATTTTCAATTATTAATGCTTTTCATAATGTTTCAACTCATTTTCTAAATTTAAAATACATTCAAAAAATTGTAATTCTTTAAGTTTTCCAATTATTGTTTTCAGTTTTAATTATTTTCTATAATTTTCAATTAAAATTACATGCATACAAACAATTCTTAAATTATTTTCTGCAAATTTCAGTTATATTTTTAAGTACTTTCAATTTTAAACTTCTAAATTAATTTTTTTTATTTGTAATTATTAAAATTTAACTGTTTGTTTGCGGTAATTTTATTATCAGATTTTTATTTATTTCTTGATATCTTAATATTGTTTTCATTAATTTTAAAAAATGTTGTTCAATCTTTCAATCATCTTTTTTAATGTTCATTTATATTCTTAATTTTAAATTGATTTCTTGAAATTCCATTCTAAGGTTCAATTTTTTGAATTGACTTTTTCAATTTTCATTTATAGCCTTCAAATTTTCATATTATTTTTTTCTTATTTCTTTTTTTCTTTTTATTCTTATTTTAAATTGATTTCTTAAAATTCCATTCTAAGGTTCAATTTTTTGAATTAACTTTTTCAATTTTCATTTATAGCCTTCAAATTTTCATATTATTTTTTTTTTTTTCAATATGTATTAATTTTCTTAAAAATATATTGTTGTTTTCAATTATATATTTCTTTGTCACTCAGATACTTTCTTCAACTCCTAATTATTATTGTCTTCCATAATCAAATTCTTTTTTATTTTCTAATTTTAAAATTATATTTTGTTTTGTTTCCATTATTTTACTAAATTTTTATTTTGTTTTTAACATGTCAATTTAAATTAAAATTTTTTTTTTCATGATTTATTCATTTATTTCGATTGTACTTTTTAATTTTCAATTTTTTTGCCTTTTTAAATACACTCTGTAATATTCTCAATTATTTTCTTCAAATTTTAACTTTGTTCTTCAATTTTTGAATTAATTTCTTTAATTATCAATTACTAATGCTCTTAATTATGTTTCAATTTATTGCCTAAATTTGAAATAATTTCAGCAAATTTTAATTCTTTAAATTTTCTAATTATTTTTCAATTTTAATTCTTTTTTACAATTTTCAATTATTTTCCTGAATAATAAAACTATTTCATTGTGAATCAATAACTATTTTTATAAACTTTTAATTATTTTCTTCTTGTTTCAATAAATTTCTTCAAATTACATTTTTATTATTGTCTGCAAATTCCAAGTATATTTCTAAATATTTTTAATTAATGTTATCTGTATTCATTTTATCTTCGTTTTTCTTTATTAAAACTACACCGTTTTCTGCTTTAAATTTATCAAACTCTTATTTAATTTCTTGATATATTCATTATTTTCCTCAATTTTCAAAAATGTTTATCCTACCTTCAATTATTATCATTATTTTTTTTAATGTCGATTTGCATTCTATAATTTTTAATAAATTTTTTTATTTTTTGAAAATTTATACATTTTTAGTTATTCTCTTCTTGTTACTTTCAAGTTTGTTAATATTCCATTTATCATTTTTATTTTTTTTTAAATTCCAATGATATTTTATCATAAAAGTAAATTCAACTATTGTTTTAGTTATTAAAAATGTTATAGTTTATAACTTATTAATTTAATTTATAATTTATTTTTAACTTTGAAAATCTTTAATTGTTTTTTCAAAAGTCGCTATAGTCGCCCAGAATTTATTATAAACCCCTGTGTTTATTTTATTTCAGAAAATCAAGATTGTATTGTTTTCTATCTTCTGCAACTATTAATTGGAACAGGTCGTGCAGGAAAAAAAAAGAAAGACTGCGATGAAAGTTTGAAAATTTACTCTAATGATGAAGCTCGAGAAGCTTTTATTTCTCGAGTGCAGGTAAATTCATTATCTAAAAGTAATTTTACAAAATTATTTTCCCTCAATGAAAAATCATTATTTATTTTACAGAAAACGGAAGACTTAGAGACAGAAATTGAGAGACTAAAGTGTAAATCACAGGAAAGAAATGAGCCTTGTTTACTCCCCCAAATTATTGCCATTGGCCCAGTAATTGACACCAAAGAAATTTACGTTATTTTTGATGACAATAAATGTAAATTCGACTCAATTCTTGAAGCAATAGATTTTACCTACAAAACTTTCGTCGTTTTAAATTATCAGTATCCAAAACCGTCACTTAGAATTTGGCAATTTATCCAAATTGCAGGATATGACATTCAAGTGACCGGAGAAACCGTGATAAAATCAATCAAAGAACTTATGGGTTTAATTAGATTGAAATTTCTTGAAAATCAACCTTCAAAATCCGAGATTACGTTTTCATTGCTCTCGTAATTGATGAAAATTATTATTTAATTTAGCTATTAAGATGCTTCATCATCTAAAACGTTATTACATTTTGTCATTCTTTTATACTGAAATTTTCATTTAAGACTCTTTTGTATAAATAAAGCTGTGAAATATATACATATATTGTTTAGACATAATTTGAAATATTTTTATTTAATGCAATTTATCCTAAAAAAGTGTTTTAGAAAATATATAAGAAATAATAAAAATAGTTAGAGAATTTAATTAGCGGATGTGTTTGTGTTCTTTTTACGATCAGTGACATAATCCGGAACGCATACCTAGTGCAAATGTAAATATACTTGTGGAGATTTCTATCGTTTGTAACTTTTTTTTTGCTTTGATTATCTCAATAAATAATAAACTAAATAAAATGAATTAATTTTACTTTAATATGTAACATGAGAGAATAATTTATTAATTAAATAACTTTTTATTAAAAAAAAAGAAAGTAATTTTTGCCGCCAAAATTAATCGACTGCTGGTAAACAGTTCTACATTTTCTATACTGTTCCCTTCTCTTACTTGTTCACAGTCAATGGCGGATTGCCATTAAAAATTTGTTTTTTCTCAATTCTCAAACAAAAAGACTTTGTCACCTGATTTTAAAGATAATAGTTTATAATTATCGCCATGTAAGTTGTTTTTATACTCTTTAAAGTATTTGTATTGTTAAATTACAAATATATTGTTTTTGAAAGAAATAAATCTCAGAAAGTTCCAATTTGCAGACATCCATCAGTTTTTTTAAACTGTGATATTAAATAAACATTACAATAATTTTATTTTAATATTTGCCGTGAAATAATAATATAGATTGGTACTCTTACATAGAAATAAGCATAAATATTACATTTTTTGCATTACGACTTTTGAGGTTAGGATTTGTAATTTTTATTAACCCTTTGTGTCAGGTATTTTTTTATTCAAAACATTTTTAATAGTGTCTTTTAAACAATTTTTGAAACCGTTTAATACGAATCTGAAAACGGATTTACAAAAATACCAGATCCAAAATAGAAATTAAAAAATGTAATGTTGAAAAATAAATACAACAAATATATTCGATTTTTTTTCACTCTGTGGAGAAAATTCTAAAAGGTCTGGAAATAGTGCTGAGAATTTTTGGTAGACACCAAGAATGACAAGTTTTATGAATTTCTTAGACACACTTTAGAGTTTTTGAAAGTTTTGAAAGTAGACTCCGCCTTGGCGGAAGGAAGTGAAAAGTCAGGCGTAAATTTCTGAATTGCGACTAATGATTTTTGCAAGTTTCTTTGGTATAAGTTCCCATCTATTCGCGAATCCGTAATCGTATACGCGCACTTGTAGGTCTCGTATCGAGAAACAGTCAGTGCATATAGAGGGTGTACTTTACATGACAATTGACGCTAAAGACTTGCGCAGCATTGTCCGCCACGTGCGAACTAGAGTTCCTATGGGGGTTTAATTAAGTGTGAACCACAGAAGCGTTGAATACGCCTCACTTGACCCGATGATGGCTTCGCACGTTCGAGATATCGATGTGAACGTAATTCCGGTTGCTGAGACTCCTTCGTTACATATTCCGTGCTCTCTCGAATAAAGCACCACATTTTGTCACCCGCAATTACTCAAATCATTTTCAAATTCCTCTCTAATCAATTCCGGCACTTTAAAAGTCATGGAAAAATTTAAAACAGTGATTTTACAAGAACAAGTACAAAAATAGTTTGATAATACTGTAAAATGGTACGAAAAATGAAAGTAAAAGCGGTATTTGTTAAAATTTTGAGGTTAGAGTGGTTCGCTGGCATTTTCTCCAAAACTCAATTGTCAGAATATCGATTTGACCGAATTTTATTTAATCGAAAGGCTATTTATCAAAAATCTAATTGGACAGAAATTGCAATTCTTAGAAATCTCATTAAACGAAATGTGGATTTATCAGAATAATCTGATTAATCCGAAATTGCATTTATCAGAATTTTCATTTGTCCAAAATAATATTTATCGGAAATTTCATTTTTGCAAAATTGCATTTATCAGTAATATTATTTCTCAATGAGATCAATTTTCAGGAGTCTAAAGTATACGAAATCTCATTTATCAGAAATCTAATTTGTTAGAAATTTTAATTGTCAAAAATCTTGTTTGTATCAGAAATCTCATTTATCCAATAGTGCATTTATCAGAAATCTTATTTGCCAAAAATTGCATTTATTAGAAATCTAATTTGTCAGAGGTTTCTATTATCAGAAATCTCGTTTATCCAAATTTGCATTTAACAGAAATTGCAGTTATCAGAAATTACATTTATGAAAAGTCTCATTCGCCTAAAAGTGCTTTTATCAGAAATCTCGATTGTCATAAAACGCATTTATCGGAAACTTTAATTATACGAAATATTATTCCCCAAAATTTGCAATTAAACGAAAGTGCATGTATAAGAAATCTCATTCTGCTTTACCGACTTGGCCATGGATGGGAAACTCGTTTAGAAAGTGTAGTGTTGACATAATGGAATTCCGATAAATGCGTCTTCGAACATAAGAGATTTCTGATAAATGTACTTTTAGATAAGTGAGATTTCTGATAAATGCAATTTCTGATAAATGCAATTTCGGACAAATTAGATTTTTGATAAATGAAATTTCGTATAAATGAGCTTTTCGACAATTGGTCTTTCTATTAAAAAAGATTTCTTATTAATGCAATTTCTGACAAATGAGAATTCTGAGAAATGCAATTTTGGATAAATGAAATTTCTATGATAAATGTAATTTTTGTTAAATGAGATATTTGATAATTGGAATTTCTGACAAATGCAATTTTGGATAAATGACATTTCTGATAAATGCAATTTTTGATAAATGAGATATTTGATAATTGGAATTTCTGATAAATTAGATTACTGATAAATGTAATTTCATAAATAAAAATTAGATTTCTGATAAATGCACTTTTGGACAAATTGGATTTCTGATAAATGCAATTTTGGATTAATAAGATTTCTGATAATTGAATTTTCTGTCAAATTTGATTTTTGAAAAATAACCTTTCGGTTAAATAAAATTCGGTCAAATGGATATCCTGACGATTTTGTTTTTGATATAATGCAGGCGACCCAATTTTTTCTTTAATTTACAACAGTTTTCAAAATACAAGTATTCTCTTTAAATTGTATAATTATTCTTTAATTTTTTTAAATTATTTTGGTCTGTTGACGATTATTCTCGCCAGTTTTCGAATTTTTGTTTCAATTGTCAATTGTTTTCCTCATTTCTCAATTATTTACTTTAATATTTAATTATTTTAGTCATTTTGTAATTTTTCTTTAGAATATCAACTATTTTCTTAAAATTTCAATTCAATTCTTCAATCTATACAATTTATTTCTTTAATTTTTAATTATTTTCTTCAATTTTCAATTTCAATTATTAAAAAATTTAAAAATTTTTTTTGTTCCAATGCCAATTATTCTTACAATTTTTCAATTCTTTATTATTTTTTTTAACAGTTAATTATTTTCCTCATATTGTAATTTTTCTTTTAATTATTAATTATTTTCTTGAAATTTCCTTTTTATTCTTTAATTGTCAGTTTATTTCTTCAAGTTTTAATTATTTTCTTATTCAATTCTTAAATATTTTTTTTAATTTTCAATTATTTTTATCGATTTTCAATTAATTCCTCAATATTCAATAATTCTTAAATTTTTTCAATTATTTTTTTTACTCTTGAAAATAGTTTTAAAATTTCAATTCAATTATTAAATTCTAGAACTAGTGTCTTCAATGCTCACAATGTTAATGTCTTCAAATTTAAATTCCACTTTTCAATTCTTCAATTATTTTCTTTAATTTTTAATTGCATTATTCAATTTTTATTTCCATTATTTAGTTTTCAATTCTTTTACTTCCAACAATTATTCCTTTATTTTTTTTAATTTTTAATTATTTTCCTTAAATTTAAAATTTCTTCATCAATTTTTTTAGATTTTAAATCCAGTTATTCAATATGCAATTATTCCCAACAGTGATTCCTATAATTTTTCAATTATTTAGTTTAAATTTAATATTTATTGTTTAATTTTTTAAATTATTCTTTTCAATTGTGTAATTATGTAGCCATTTTTTGATTTTTATTATCAACTGTCAATTATTTTCGTCATTTTTTAGATATTACGGTTTTAATTATTAAAAAACTTGTGACCGGGAAATCCGAAAAATTGACGGGAAAAATCTGGAATTTAATTTCATAATAAAAGTGATTTTGTAATTTTTCTTTCAAATATCAACTATTTTCTTAAAATTTCAATTCAATTCTTTAATCTACAATTTATTTCTTTAATTTTCAATTAATTTCTTTAATTCTCAACAAATTTTTTGTACAAATGCCGATTATTCTTACCATTTTTCGATTTTTTTCAATTGTTTATTATTTTTTTTATCAGTTAATTATTTTCGTCATATTGTAATTTTCCTTTTAATTATCAATTATTTTTTTTAAAATTTCCATTTAATTCTTTAATTGTCACTTTATTTCTTTAATTTTTAATTATTTTCTTCAATTCTTAAATATTCTTTAATTTTCAATTATTTTTATCGATTTTCAATTAATTTATCAATATTCAATAATTCTTGGCTTTTTTCAATTATTTTCTTTACTCATGAAAATTGTTTTAAAATTTTAATTCAATTATTCAATTCTAAAACTAGTGTCTTCAATGCTCACAAAGTTTATTTCCTCAAATTTAAATTCCACTTTTCAATTTTTTTTTCTTTTTTAAATATTCTTTATTAAAGAATATTATCTTCTGTTTTCTATTACTTTTCAATTATCATTAAGTTTCTTCAATTTTAAATACAATTGTTCAATTATTTTCTTTAATTTTTAATTCCATTCTTCAATTTTTATTTCCATTCTTCAGTTTTCAATTATTTTCTTCTAACATATTAATTAATTCTCAGCTTTTTTTAATTACTTTTTTTCCAATTTTTAAATATATTCTTTAAATTGCAATGCCTTTCTTCAATTTTAAATTGCTTTCTTCAATTTATTATTTTTTTTTCGATTTTGAATCCAGATGCTAATTGTGCAATTATTTCCAACAATTATTCCTTTAATTTTTTTAATTTCTCAATTTTCAATTATTTTCTTTGAATTTAAAATTTCTTCTTTAATTTTTTTAATTTTTTTTTCTAGTTGTCTATTAATCTAGTAATTTTTTTTTTTTTTTAATTGACAATATAATTTCGTCATTTTTCATATACTTTCTTCAAGTTTTCAATTATCTCGTCATGTTTCAACTATTTATTTCAATTAGTTAGGTTGTTTATTAATCTAGCCATGTTTTAATTTTATTTTCAATTGCAAATTATTTTCGTCATTTGTTTTGAATTATCAATCCAGTTATTCAATATGCAATTATTCCCAACAGTTATTCCTATAATTTTCCAACTATTTAGTTTAAATTTAATATTTATTGTTAAATTTTTTAAACTATTCTTTTTATTTCAATTGTGTAATAATGTAGCCATTTTTTGTATTTTGTTATCAACTGTCAATTATTTTCAAAATTTTTTAGATATTTCGGTTTTAAAGTTTTAATTGTTCTAAATTTTGTAACCGGTAAATCCAAAAAATTGACCGGGAGAACAGGGAATTTAATTTTATAATAAAAGTGAGGTTATGAAGTTTGTGGGAAATACAAACTAGTTCGTGAATAAAAACAAATTTTTTTTTGTGATCAGGTTAATTACTTTCACGGTTAATTAAAAGCTTTAAAATATTGAAATGTTGTGATATAAATATTATATGGTAAAATTTGAAAAGTGTCTAAATAGGAAAAAACCTTGATTAGGAAGGTGGTAATAAGTTAATAATATAATCGTCTTCTTATAGCCTCTTCCTTCCTGTCTTCACCTCTGGAAACTTATCTGAGCCAATCTTAAAATCCCGGGTGGAAAAGGCAAGTAGCTGTAGCTTTTTTCTCGATTCGATCTAATCAATAATAAATTATAGGGAGTTGTCGGTACATCTCTCCCCTAAAGCTAAGGTCTGACCCTCCTGCTCAATTGGTCGCAATTCTTAAAGACCTTAATTGGTGCGGAAAATTATACCTTATTTCAGACTCTACCCGCTCTCCACATTTTCTCATCCATTCGTTGCTTTTCGTTTATCTTTGATCGATTTCTTCTTAGATTCAATATTCTGCTCAAACTTTAAAAGTTCCTCCCCTTCTTAAGAATACATTATATAAGAAGAAATTGATTAGAAGTGCTATTCTAAAGTTTAAAGTCGTTTTAAGTTTATTTCAAGCTTTTTAGATAATCTACTCTGTAAAAAGAAATTTATTAGAGCTATAAGGTGTTTTTTAATTCGAATTAGAGCCAGTTTCAAAAAGTGCTCATTTCCTAATTGGAACAAAAGTTCCAATTTGTATTTCTTACGAAGAATGCTAGAACAGACGCTTTAAATTGTTTTGAAAGTATATAAACGTAAAATAATAAAAATTGCTTTCCGGTAAAATGAAATAATAATCGAAATTAGTTTCTATTAGAACGAAATAAGAATCCAAATTTTATATAATTATTTAGAAATCATCTGTTGGTAACTAAATATTTTCAAAACTGCCGCCTTAATAAAACAACTGCGTGAATCAATGAAGTGATTCAATTCAGATACCTAACCTCTACTGTCAAAATTCAGTGGCGTCTTATTAGACTACATCGGAAAATTTCTTAAGTCAGTTTTATTATCACTAGGAACAAGTTTTCAAAAGTAGATAAATCAATATTTATATACAAATAATATTGATAAATCCCCATTTTGTTGTTTAGAGGAAAATTGAACAAATGCGATTTTACACATAACCTCTAAACTTAATTATAAACTAGAAGAAATCGAAATTATCTATTCAAGAATGTTTTTCGACCTAAAATGATTTGTTTTTAATTTAAGTTTGTCAGGTTTGTCATAAACCGGGAATTCTAACCTAATTGTTGCCAATGAAAAAAATTATAAATCATCTTGCTATAAAGTTAAATAAATAATAAATCTCATTTTACAGGGTAAAACACCAGTAAAGTCGTCCTTTACAGTCCATTTATTTGTATAAATTCGTTTACAAATTTTTAATCGACAAAAACTTAGCGTGAAAGAAATATTTAATATAACGATTTTGCTTCTGGTCGTAAATCACTGAGGAAGTGAGTTTGATTTGACGCAGAAGTGTCTGCATGTGGACGAGCAGAAGTTAGGTGTGATGTTAAACACAAATGAGCACATTTATGTATCCGTGTTCGTGTCCACATAAGAATATAAAAAACCAGGGAGACCGGATGACTGTTAACTGTTTGTTAGTCTTGGGTTTTAAAGTCTGTACGTCTGTCAGTCCGGAGATGTAATATTAGTGCGCTTAGTACAAGCCGGCGCTCAATCATTCTCTCTCTCTTTCTCTAAGAACTGCTTCATTATTGTAACTACTCTGTTTCTCTGTATCTTCTTTAAACTTACTTTTAACTGACTACCAGTCTTTACTTGATGTATACTTATACTTTATAAGCGTGCACCGAAGTCCTGATTTGTTGAACGAGCTCTACCTCGAATTGAAAAGTCAACTTCCTTTTCTGACAAGTTCAGCTTAGATGTTAAAAGTAAACGATGGAGAAATTTTTTTTTTTTCATTGCACAAAGGACTGATGCATTTTAAGATATACGGGAAATGAGAAAAAAAACTTGCTTAAATTTTTGTTTAGAATAAGAAAATTAGATCGGAAATAAAAGATAAATAGAAAAGTTAATGGTTTATGTTTTTAATAAGAGAGGTTAGGGGATATACTGAGAAGGTTTAAGATGTGTTAAAAACGGACTCATTAATGTTGATTATCAATTTTAATAAATATTACAAATAAAATTAACATTATAAAAGAAATGAGATTTGGATACAAACATTCGATAAATAAAAGAATTGAGAGAATTTTTATAATTCTACTAGAAATCAATTTCGGAAAATATTTTTTTAAAAGTAGATTACAATTTAGAATTAATTAAAATTTTTTTTCTATAATTTATTATAAAAGAAATGAGATTTGAATACAAAGATTCGATAAATAAAAGAATTGAGAGAATTTTTATAATTCTACTAGAAATCAATTTCGGAAAATATTATTTTAAAAGTAGATTAAAATTTTGAATCAATTAAAATTTTATTTTCTATAATTTATTTTTAATTTTATTAATTAATTGTATTTTTTTCAAAGATATATCTTTGGAGATATTTTTTAGTTTAAATCTGGAAAGATTCCTTCAGTACCGACCAGATAAAAGATTACTTAGTTTTTACCAGGATAAAACAGATTTCTGTAGCAGGAAACATTGTTATCGAAACAAGAAAAATATTAGCAGTTGATAACGTTTATGATATTTTGAAGAAATTGATGTTATCGACCGTGATAACATTTTATTTACTCTATAAATCTGAATTAGTTAAATTTTAAATAATTTACTTTATAGTTAAGTATTTGACTAATGAATTAGTAACTTTTTGTGTTTAGCTACTTTAACTAAACGTTATTGCACTGTGACTAATTCGAATATTTATACAAAAATTATTAATTTCTGTTTTGAGTTGTTACTATTGATATTTTTACCTGATATTTATAAATAAATTATATATAATATTTACAGTTGTACGTTTTATTGAGATTTGAAAATATATACCTAACCTAAAATTAACTTGCAATGTCTATTTTCAATTGCACTTTGAGGCACGATTTTAAGGAAAACTGGACGAAAACTTTTATAAATTTAAAGTTAAAAATAAATTACTCTACTTTTTGAAGTAACATTCTCTATATATAAATCTGAATTAGTGAAAAACTACTAATGAAATGATTAAAAGTCGTTCACAAAATAAATTAGTAAAAATTCCTACTACAAGAATTATTGAAAAATTAATAATTGTTAGTAAAAAAAAGTACAAATTGTTAGTAAAAAATACAAATTTACAATAGTAAGAATTGAATAATGCAAATTTGTAGTTTTTTTATTAACCATATTAGTAATTTTTCACTAATTCTTAGTATAAATTTTTCTAATTCATTTTGTGGACAATTTTTTATCATTTCTTTAGTATCTTTTCACTAATTCAGATTTAGAGTTATTTTTCGAAATAAAAAGTAAATATCCTCTTAAATGCTTAACCAAAGCATTTTTATTATATTATTATTATTAAAAGCATTTTTTAAAAGTATTATCATTAATAGAATTGTTTACAGTATTATTGTATATTTTAAGTGAGAATTTTAAAAAAAGAGAAAAATCAGTATTCTCGGGGTAAGTTTCAAAATTATTTAAAATTAATTATTTTTCGAAAATTTGTTTCGTATTGAGTAAGAAATTCAGTGGGTAACCAAACATTATTATTATTTCTAAGTATTTTATTTTTAAACTGATAAAATTTAACAAGAAATATAGTGAAAAATAAAATATTAAATCAAAATCAAACAAATTATGATGAATAAATGAGTAAATTTCAAAAAAATATCTTAAAATTCATATATGATCGCAAAAGTTAAGAAAATTGGGTAACAGAAACATAAAAATAATACATTGTAAAAAAACATAAAAACTTAAAAAGATAAGAAAACAGTCCATTAAAAAAACTGAGAAATTCCTTCAAATAAAGAAAGTCATGGACATAATTATAATAATTTTTTTTTTTAAAGTACAATACAAGACTGAAACAGCGATATAAAAATCTATAATAGTGTAGAAACTCTTCTCAAAAAACTAAACTATTTACGGACATTTTTTTTAATTAAAAAAAATTATAAGAAAATAATTAAAAAATTATTCAAATTAGAAAAATTAGAGAATTATCTTACAAAGAATTAAAGAAAAAAAAATAAATAAACAAAATTTTTAAAATGTTGGAAAATTTCAAAAAAAGAAAAATTTTATGAAAAAGAAGAATCATTTTAAAATAAGAATATTTAGTGCATGATTAAATTTATATAATATAAAATAAAAGAATAAATGTCTTCAAAAAAGTAGAAAAATGAGAAATGTACAAAATGTAGAGCATCGAATAAATGTTTTTCAAAATTCGTAATTACAAGTTAAAAACTAAACAATTTAAAGAAAAAAAAACGTTTCTAAGATACAGAAAAATGATGTAACAAATTAAAGAATTAATTAAAAACTTAGGAAAAACTAAGAAAATTGTAAAAAAAAAACAAAAAATTATTTAAATAGAAAGAAAATTGAGAAATGTTTTTTTCTTAATCTGCCAAACTGTAAAAAAATGAAAAAGTACAAAAAATAAAAAAATTTACTAAGAATCTACTAAAAAATTAGAATTAATAAAAATAAAATAAAAAATGTATATAAAGACAAATAAAAATTCGACAAAAGAAATTTAAAACTTCTTTAAAAATAAAAAAGTTTTATTATTCTGATTATTAATAACTAAACATTTAAACTTTTCACAATTTTAATTTTTTTTGTAAATATAAATTTTACTTAAATAAATTCAAGTTCCATTAGATTCAATTTTCATTGATTCAAATTATAGTCTAAATTATTATTTTCAAAATTTGGACCGATTAAAGCTTTATTATACAATGAAATTTTTTTGTATAATTAGAAGTTTTTATATAATGGTTAATGTTAAAAATAATTTAAATATGCATTATTAGATTTTGAAAATATGTAAAGTTTATAACAGTTCCAATTTGAATTAATTAAAATTTTTATTATTTATAATTTAAAGGAATTTAAAAAAAATTAGACATAAGTCTTAAGACTTTAACAAATAAAAAATTGAAGTAATTAAAGTGTAAATAAATTTGAGTCAACATATTTCGTTGAAACTGTTTTTATTTTTTTTAAGTCGACAGCAATTTTAATTTGCATAGAATAAAAGTTATATTTATCTAGAATATTAAGTTTATTTAAATTACAAATTTCATTAAATTATTTATCTTATTTGTACTTGCAAAAATTTATAGTTGTAAATGACCAGAAACAATTCAATGTCTTTCAATGTTGAAAAACATTATTACATTTTTTATGTTGCTCTTATTTTTAACAGTTTTTAATATACAATTATTCTCTTTAAATTTTATAATTATTCTTTAATTGTTTTAGATATTTTGTTCTGTTGTCAATCATTCTCGACAGATTTAAATTTTTTCTTTCAATTGTAAATTATTTTCCTCATTTCTAAATTATTGTCTTTAATATTTAATTATTTTAGTCATTTTGTGAATTTTCTTTCAATTATCAATTATTATATTGAAATTTTAATACAATTCTTCAATTTTAATTTATTTTCTTCAATTTTATCAATAATTTTCATCAGTTTTTAATTGACAATTTATTATTCTCCTTCAACTTTATGATTATTCTTTCAATTACAAAAAGAAATTCTAATCCCGATAATTCTCACCATTTTTCGGTTATTTTCAATTGTTAATTTTTTTTTTTTTGAATAGTTTATTATTTTCGTCCTATTGTAATTTTATTTTACATTTTATAATTATTCTTTAATTGTTATAGATATTTTGTTCTGTTGTCGATCATTCTCGACAAATTAAAAATTTTTCTTTAAATTAAAATTATTTTCCTCATTTCTAAATTATTGTCTTTAATATTTAATTATTTTAAGGATGTTTATCCAAAAAACCAATTTTTACAGATTCTTATAAAATTTAAATGACATATTAAATGCATTACTTTACATATACTGTTAGAATTTTATTCAATTTTACCGTTCTGTTTTTAAGTTATAAATTTATAAAGTTGGGAATTTTACTTTGAAATAGTAACAAAACAAGCAAAATGACTATATTTTAATTAATTAAAAAAACATTCGAAACGTTAATAATTGAAGAAATTTATTTATAGATGTCCTTTTTGTTCGTCTTGTTGTATAATAATAATTTGGAAGGACGTTGTATAAAAAAACACGGTTCTACACATTTTTTTAAAAAACTAATATATTTTAAACTGTAATAGAATACAACTTTTACAACAATATTTAATTAATTTACCGTTCCGTTGTTAAGAAAATGTTATTTAAGGGTAGAAATTCTTCACTTTTTTAAAATAATCGGGAAGAAAAATTATTAATAGCTTGAAATATTTTCAATATTTCATTAATTTCGTCACGTTGTAATTTTTCTTTTAATTATCGATTATTTTCTTAAAATTTCCAATTAATTTCTTCAATTTTTAATTACTTTCTTCAATTCTCAAATATTTTCTTTAATTTTCAATTATTTTTATCGATTTTCCATTAATTCCTCAACATTCAATAATTCTCGGGTTTTCTCAATTACTTTTTTCACTCATCAAAATCGTTTTAAAATTTCAATTCAGTTGTTATTATTATTATTAGTATCGCCTACTTTCTATTATTATTTTGATTATCATCAAAATTCTTTAATTTTAAAGTTAATTATTCTATTATTTTCTTCAATTGTTAATTCCATTCTTCAATTTTTAAGTATATTCCAAAAATTTAATTTCAATTCTTCAATTTTTAATTGCTTTTTTCAAATATTAATTATTTTTTTCGATTTTTAATCCAGTTGTTTAATGTGCAATTATTTCCAACAATTATTCCTGTAACTACTTAAGAGGCGTAAGTAAATTTTTCTATGTTTCGGGCGCCATCTTGGATACGCCATTTTGAATTTTGTAAATTTGGTACCAGATTCTTATTAAGAGACTTAAAACCTTTTAGTTGCTGTATTTCATAAATAATTTTTTACTTTTGTTTTTGAATACGAGCTAAATGATTAATTCTATCGATTTTTGCAATTTTCATAAATTTTCATCTATTTTTCAATATTAAAATTTTTTTTTATTTGTTACTAATTTTTTCTTGATAGTTCAGGCCTTCATGAAGAAGATAAGCTGAAGCTCATTAAAATATGTTAATATTCAAAAAGGCTACATTGGTTTTTGTAAGTTAAAGCGTTAAAGCGTTAAATTTGAGCTTTTTAATAATTATATATAGATTTAAGTAAAATTTCAAAGATCCAGTTTTGTTTGTTGAACAATTTTCAAAAAAAATTAATTTTATATCTCATTTTTTATCTCTTCTTCTCTAGACTATCCACATAGAAAAGATTTCATTCAACCGAAACGATAAAAAATCTTTTTAGTACTTTGTATAAATAAACAAACATTGCCTTGAAAACTTACCCCAATCGAGGGGTCAGTTTTCAATCATCTCTTCTATAACTCACAAAAAAAATTGTGTTACTTATAATTTTTAGACATTCAATCAGATATCTACAAACTAGGTAGTATAAAAAAATTTTAATTTTGAAATTAAAGGAAGCAGTAAGTAAAAAGGAAACGTTTTTCATTGTAGAAAATAACACTCGAGAATGAGCTTAAATTGCATATTTTTAATTTAGATCCTTCATCAACCATAATTATAATTAATCAAAGCTACGATCAATAAAACCTAGATGTATAAACACATAAAGGTTTCATTACGATGGGACTGAGTAAAGTGTATTTTACTAGTTAATTGCACAAAAGATTATATTTATTGTGGGTACATCAGATCGTATGACAATTATATAAGTCTTTCGAGTTTCGTACAGGCTCGTTACTAGTCTCCCCTTCGCCAATAATCAAATAAGGTCTAAAATTTCAATGTTGATCATGTCGTGATTGATCGCATGAATAAATAACCGAGTAATGGACTATTTTATTGTCTCTCTACAATGGATCGAGTTGTGATCGACATGCGATGTGCGCGCATTATTGCCAAATTAAAAAAAAATCAGAAATAAATAATAATATAAAAATAAATATATTTCCCCACCAATTTAACTGCTTCTGGAATCTCCGCTAGATGCCTTCATTAAAAATGTGCCAATTTTTAGGAGACATTTAATAATTTTTTCATTTTTTTTTATTTTATTAGTAGATATTTTTCTCAACTCGATCCATTGTAGAGGGACTATAATTAAATTGTATTTAACAGATATTTTTAAACCGTTTCGATTATGCTTTTTTCTAGAAATTATTATAAATATTCTAAAAAAGTTGCTGAAATATTTATATTTATTGTATTAAAAACTTGAAATCTGTAAAACAGTTTATTTATTAATAAGAATGTTTTATACCATTAACCATCCATTTTTTGGAGAACTAATAAAAATGTATATATAGGTTAGGATTTTTTTTCCATATCATTTAGAATGTTCTTATCTAAAGCTAAAATAATTAATAAAGTGTTTGAACTTTCTTTTGAACTTGGCAGTTTATAAAAGCACTTATATTTTGCATATCACTCAATTTAAGGAGAAAGAATCGCGACCCGCGTATATTAAGAAACAATTTTTCAAATAAAGACTGGCAGTTTTATCAGCGAGTTCCCATGGACCTTAATGGCACCGGTAGCGCCGTGAGAGAGATAATAATATATATATACATCCAATACGAATGTTCATGTAGACCTCTTGACTGCCAGATGACCCTCAGTGCTTGCAAGATAACCTAAAAGCCTCTGTGGTTTAGCTCAAGCTGTCAGAGCTTTATACCTATTTATAAATATGATTTCCTTTTCATATTTGCAACCTGGAATTCCATCATACCTGTTCCTTTCAAAATTATCTTAGTCTTCATGCATTTTGTAAAAAATAAGATGACTTAAAATCATTAGGTATATCAACTATAACATTTTTTTTTTTTTTATATTAGATATTTCGATTTCATTGTTTACGATCATCAGCAAAATAATATTTATTATTTAAAAAAAGAAGGTGTAAAAATAAACTACATAGAAGGTTTAAAGAAAAAATCTAGTTTTTACACTATAAGCTTTTTTAAACCTGTTTTTAAGCCGGTGGTGTAAACAAACTCAAAAAGATGGAAAAAAGAGTTTTAGATTAGCGTTAGATAGAAATTATTAGAAGGTTAAGAATTGTTAGGTAGAAAATAAGCAAAAAATAAAAAAAATATGATAATAGTAATAAAATATAACTGTTTAATAAAATAGCAAAAAAGAAATAGGTTAAAATAAAAAGAAAATGGAAGAGAAAAGATGGAATGGAAAATAAAAATAAAAAAAGGAAGTATAAAAAAAAAAGATAAAAAAGGATGTGCATCAAATATAAAACCAATTTCCTTAATGCAGACTTTATTGAAAAAAATATTTTCTCACCAAACTTTGTACAAGAATTTACATTTTAAAAACCATCTTAAAGATACAGGTGTGTTTTTTAGGCCTTAGATGGGCCAGTTTCCGCAACAGTCACTTGAGTCTCAAGCACGATTTCCGTTTTGAATTTTTCGAGCGCCACTTTACATTTTCAAACAAAAAATAAAGCACCCTGTGTGAGATTACCATCTGCTGTTTTTTATCCTCGGGTCTGCCTACAGTATCATTTTTAATACTTAAAAATTTACACAAAAACAAAATACACGTAGATACAAAAGATTTGCTATTATATGTACAAGGCTTCTTTGGCTGGAGTATATTTCACTCGTAGTTTTTGGCTCGTTTTTTTTCACTTAAATAATTATCAAAACTTAATCAATACGATAACAAAGAACGTGCGCTGCAAAACGTGATAACACTGAGAAAATAAGCCTCTAGCCAAGCAGCTTTATTTCTAGGTTAGGGTTCCTCGGGACAAAATAAACAAAACACCGGCGATGACAATCAATCTTCTAGGATACCGGAGCATATGTTCTGCTAAAATCAATTAAGTGTTTTGCAGGTGCTATATCAACAACCTCTCTCTGCTAAATTTAATCAAAAATTGGTTGTATTTAGTCAACTTATTTTCTCAGTGAAACTATATTGTCTTATATAAAAAAAAATACAGAACGAAAAAAATTGAAGTTTTCAAGACACTTGTGAAAAAGATTTTCTAAAGTATTTCGGTGTTGTTTAAACGTATCTGAATTTGCTTAATAATTTTTTATAATCTCAAAAAACATGTTTAATAAAACAAATGATTGTGAATTTAATATTTAAGGATTTTTTAGATCTATAATTAGGAATTGGAAATCAGATATGAAAATTCAATATGGAGAACAATTTTTGTCAATATTGCATTTAATATTGCTAGATTGGTTAAAATTTTCGAGATAATAAAAAAAAACCGATCAAAAACTCGAAAAAACACAAAAAAATAATTTTTTTTTGGTCGGGACAATATGGTAGTGTTTTTCTACATATTTTTCTCCGCTGAATTTAAATCTAAACTCAAAATAACCAGATTGGCTAAAATGTTCGAGATAATCTAAAAATGTTGCTAAAAAACACAGAAAAACCCAAAAAAAAATTTTTTTTGTCCGAGATACTACCCTAGTGTATTCTTACTTATTTTCTTTCCGCTGAATCAAAATTCTTTAGATACTAAGAGAATTTTTTTCATTTTAACTCGTTTTTTGAGGTTATAAAAATGTTTTTAAATAAAATAGCAATATAACTTTAGATTCGTTTTTAGAAAATTGAAATATTTCAGAAAATCATATTTTCATATAGCTGAAAGCAAGTCAATTTTTTTATGGTCTTGTGTACCGTCTTGTCCCAATTTCCGTCCATCTAAGCACCAGTTTCCGACCACTTTAAATTCTTGCTTCTAAAGCTTTAATATATAATTTTATTTGTGTAAAATTAATTAAAAATATTCTAACATCGGGAATTTTTGGAAAAAAAGTTGTAAATTCATTTTATATTGAAAAAAAATATGCAAAAATGGAAGGTAAGTGGAACATAGACGGATTAAGGATTAATTTGCAAAACGAATGGAGATCTTTGAAATTATTGCAAATGATATACACGTAATAATTGATAAATTATTACTAACTTAGGCGTTTAACGCTGATTAGCTTATTTCCCTATAAATTACATATCATTAAAAATTATTAATATAATTCACATGAGCGTTTTTAAAGCATATGTACCGGATAACATCACTCAATTATTTACACAGTTTGATTGCCTTTTTCACAATCATTTTTTGCCAATTTTTCAAAAATGACAAAATTTCACATTTTTTCAGTTTTATGAACAAATTTCAGGGTGTCGATTTGATCAAAAAACAGGGAACTTTTTTTGTACTAGGGAATAAGTTTCAAAATTCATAAGATATAATTTTCATTTGGCAGAATTTTATTAGAAAAAATTTGGTTTTAGCCGAATTTTCATTTTTCGAATTTGTTTTTACTCGAAATTCAATAAAACCGAATTTTTAGTTATCATAAGTTTTAGGTCACCGAATTCATGTCTAATGTTCATTTTACTAAATTTCTTTTTAATCTATTTTTCCCTTAAAAGAATTCAAATTTAACCGAATTTTTATTTAACAGAATTTCTATTGAATAGAATTTTAAGTCGAATTTTTAAATGTTACAATATCAATTTCACCGAATTTTATCATTTGTCTGACATTTTACTTACAAGATAATTTGTTATTTAATATAGTTCTTAAAACGCCGAATTTCAATTTGTGATTTATTTCTTTAATTAAAAAGTGTATTTATACAAAAATTCTGAAAACTAGAATTCTGTTAAATATGAATTCGCTGATTTAAAAATTTTGTTAAGTGAAAATTCAGACTTTCTTAAGTTCGATTAAAAACAAATTTGAGAAATGGTAATAATTCGTCTAGAAGAAAATTCTATCTAGTAAAACTCTTAAAAATAATAATTATAATTAATGAATTTTAGAAGTTATTTATGCGTCCTTATTTCTTTGCTATTATAACAAAATTCAAAATTAAAAAAAATGTGCCCGAAAAATACAAAAAATTCGAACTGGAAAAATCTGGAATATACAATCTTAAAAAGTATCGCTATCCTGAATTTTTGTAATGACTACTTTTAAATAGAAATTAGTTAAAAATAACAAATTAGGAATCAGAAACTCGGTCATTAATTCAAAGAGTTAAATTTCTACAAATCAACAAGTAAAAAATAACTAATTTTTATACAAATTTATTTTTAGGTTATGTCAAAATAAGTAATATTTTAGTGAAATTCCACTGCAAAAATGGTATTCTTTATTTGAGAATTATTCTTGGCGCCTATTTGAGAATAAAATAGACTTCTACTGAGGATGGAATATTCTTAAAATAAGAAACATATTCTTAAATTAAGAATATTTTCTTATGAGTTAAGAATATACTTATTCTTAATTTAAGAATATGCATCTTATTTTAAGAAAAGCTTCTTATTTTAAAAATATTCTTCTTATTTTAAGAATACTCTCCTTATTTTAAAAATACTTTTCTTATTTTAAAAATACTCTTCTTATTTTAAGAATATTCTTCTGAAAAAGAATAAGAAAATAACCTGAAGAAAATTATGTTCTTAATTGAAGGACATTTAATTCTTAAATAGATGGCGAGAATAATTCTCAAATAATACCGTTTTGCCAGTGTTTGTTTACAAATTCAATTAGTCAAATTTTAATTATTTTCCTAGTTTTACTATACTATTAATTAGTTATCTTTTACTAATTGCTGAAATGTAAACTCAGCCATGACTTTACTAAAAATTAATTATTTTTAACAATTTACTAATTCAGATGTAGAGACTAAACTTTGGGGTAATTTTGCTAATTCTATTCCCAAAAAACTCGGTTTTCATCTTTTTAAAATTATTCTTGTCGCCTATTTAAAAATAAAATATTCTTATTTAAAGAATATAATATTATTAAAATAAGAAGAATAATGCTTAGATTTAGAATATTCTCTTAAATTAAGAATATTCTCTTAAATGAAGGATATTCTCTTAATTGAAGACTATTCTCTTAAATTAAGAATATATTTTTAGAATTTAAAGAACATTATTCTTGAATTAAGAATATTTTCTTAAAAATTGTAAGAATATTTTATTCCTAAGCAGGCGACAAGAATAATTCTTTAAAGAAAAATACCTTTTTTCCAGTTATCATGAATTCAAAAAGAAAGTGATTCATTTGTAATTAAAATGTGCAAACCTCAATTTTCAGCTAATTTTGCCTTTCAGAAAAATAAATATTTGAAAAATTGTACTATCACTACCACAGTCTTTGGATGTTCTGATCGGCCATTTGATCCATATAATTGACATATTGCATCTGGAAATTCGATGGTCCAAAATAGTTTGGATAATTGTAGTCAGAATTGGAGGAATCCATCACTGGCCGATTATCAATCCCAACTGATTTGACGTCTGTTGATATTGCTCTTGAGTCTGGATACATGTCGTTCGTTAAATAAGACTTGTAGTCAATTTTGGCAGGTTTTATTTCTTCATTATCCAAAGCAGAACGTATATCAGATGAAAAATTAGATTTGTACTCGGTACTCAAAACGTGACGATGAACATTAATGTTGACATTGGACTTGTTGACAATTTCCGTGTTCATGTCAACTCGATAATCGGGAGAGAAACTAGTCTCCATTTTCACCTCTGAAGAGTTCGATCTAAAGTCAGGACTTAAGCGGATATCGTTAGCTTTAAATTCAGATTGAATTGGTGGATTTATATCTGTTCTAAAATTGGACCAATAGGGATTGTAAGAGTCTTGGACATTTGGCTTTCCGTTCTTGATTAACACAGGTATGGAAATTTGTTTGAGAGGCTGATTATTCTTGAGATTTTGAATTTTTTCCGCGTCATCTAGTCGCGCTCTTTTATTTTTATAGCGTCGATTTTGAAACCAGATTTTCACTTGGGTGCTGGTCAGTTTTAAATTTTGGGCCAACATTTCTCGCTCGGGTGCACTCAAGTAGCGTTGGTGCTTGAAGCGTTGCTCGAGCTCGTAAACTTGGGTCTGAAACAAATTCAATTTGTTAATGAAATTTGGTTTTTATTAATTTTATTGGCTCTATTTGACTTAGATATAAGAAATTTAAATTTCAGTAATACGGATTCATTTTTTAATTATTATAATTATCAAGATGTAAATTAATTTAATTTCTGAAGACCAAAAGTTAACAACCCCTAACAATAATATCTATAAGTAAAATAACAGACAATAAATATGACGAAAATGATTAATTTCAAGAAAAAAATTATATTCAAGTTTTAAAATCGTGCAAGAAAACTAAGAAGCCCTAAAAACAACCCCTCAGTAAAATAATCGAATATAATTTTGGAAAAAAATTAATTTCTACAAAATAAATATAAACAAGTTCTAAAATGGTGGAACATACACAGGAATATGCCCCCTAGTTTTTTTTTTAATAGATAACAAAATTTAACGATCCCTAAAAACTACACTTAAGGAAAATAATCGAAAAAATGTTTTTTTAAAATTTACCAATTTCTAGAAAAAAATTCTAATCAACTTATAAAATATTGAAACATTCTCAGGAATATACCCCCCAATTTTTGAAATTAATACCAAGAATTAAATACCCTTAAAGACAATTCTTAAAAAAATAGTCAAAAACGAATTTAAAAAAATTTATCAATTTATACAAAAAAATTCTAATCAAGTTCTAAAATGGTAAAACCTACTCAGGAATATGTACCCTACTTTTTTTAAATGATAGCAAAAATTGACAACCCCTAAGGAAAATAATCGAAAATAAATATGAAAAAAATTATCAATGTCAAGAAAAAAAAAATATAATCAACTTATAAAATGGTTTAACATTTTCAGGAATATACCCCCCAATTTTTAAAACTAATAACAAGAATTAAATACCCTTAAAGAAAACTCTTAAAAAAATAGTTGAAAACGAATTTAAAAAGATTTATCAATTTATACAAAAAAATTCTAATCAAGTTCTAAAATGGTGAAACCTACTCAGGAATATGCACCCTACTTTTTTTAAATGATTGAAAAAATTGACAACCCCTAAAAACAACCCCTAAAGAAAATAATCGAAAATAAATATGAAAAAAATTATCAATGTCAAGAAAAAAAATATAATCAACTTATAAAATGGTTTAACATTCTCAGGAATATACCCCCTAATATTAAAATTAATGACAAGAATTAAATACCTTTAAAGACAGCCCTTGAGAAAAATAGTCGAAAACAAATTTGAAAAAAATTATCAATTTACACAAAAAAAATTCTAATCAAGTTCTAAAATAGTGATATATACACAGGAATATGCCTTCTACTTTTCAAAATTGATAACAACAATTAACATCACTTGAAAACCACCCTTAAATAAAGTACTCGAAAATAATTTTGAAAAAATTATATCAAGTTCCAAAATGGTTGGACATAACAAAAAATATCAACCCATAAAAACCTCCCTTAAGTAACGTATTCAAAAATAATTTTTAAAAAAATTATATTCAAGTTGTAAAATCGTAAAAAATTAGATTAGTTATTCGCTAGCAAGTTCCAAAGTTTTGTATCTGGAATAGAATATTTTTATACAAATTGATAATTTTTTTAAAATTAATTTTGATTATTTTACTTAGGTGTGGTTTTTATGTGTCTCTTGAGTGTGTTCCACCATTTTGGAACATGATTAGTATTTCTTTGCAGAAATTAATAATTTATTTCAATTTTTTTTTATTACTTAGTAGTTGTTTTAAGGGGGTGCTAATTCTTGTTATTAATTTGAAAAACAAGGTGGCGTATTCCTTAATGTTTTTCACCATTTAGGAACATAAATAAAATTTTTTTGTAGAAATTGATATTTTTTTCAAAATAATTTTCGATTATTTTACTTGGGGGTAGATTTTAATCATTGATAATGTCTGATATCAATTTACGAAAGTAAAGGGCATATTCCTAAGTATGTTTCACTTTTTTGAAACTTAATTAGTATTTTTTTGACGAATTTAATAATTTTTTTCAAATTTCTTTCCCATTATTTTTCTTATGGGTTATTTTTAAAGGTTTTTAATTCTTGTTATTAATTTCAAAATTTAAGGTCTATATTCCTTAGAATGTTTTACCATTTTAGAAGTTGATTAGAATTTTTTTGTAGAAATTGGTAAGTCTTAAAAAAAAATTCGATTTTTTTTCTTAAGGGTAGTTTTTAAGGGTTGTTAAGTTCAAAAACGAAACTGAAATACTATTTTAATGTCAAAAACAAAAAATTGATTTCTTTCGATATTTTTTTTGAAGAAAGTGTAATAATTATTTATGTAAAGGAAAATGTAATTATTTTATTTTATTTAAGTAATTTTTTACTCCTTATTTGAAAATAACACTGTGAAGAACGTGCAACATATTCACATAACCTCAAACTTAAATGTGGCTTTTAAAATGAAATAAAAAATATAATAAATCTAAACAAAAAACTATCTTCTATTTAATAATACAAAAAATAATATTAATATGTCTAATTTCACGCGGTTATATTTATTTTATTAACTAATAGGAATATTGATAAATTCTCTAAAATCATTTTTACAATTTTTACTTACTTGTGAGAAAAGGACCCTGGGTTTTCTTTTCGTTCTTTTTCCCGATTGATTTTTCCGTAATTCAGTTCTGCTAGAAGTAACAACATTGCCTGAAAAAAAAAATTATTTTTATTCATTATTAAAAAATCTTGATCATTAAATCGTTTAATAAACCTAAGTATTTGTATTAAATTTGTGACAATATTTATTAAAATGTAGAATTTTATAATACTTCAATTATTTTCTCTTAAGATTATAATTAATGAAAATTTCACTTTTTTCTCAAGTCTTTATTTGACATTTTCTCTCCATGTATTTTAGTCTTTTATATTTACAATTTACAATAATTATTTATAAATTTTTTTTAGTTTTGTCTTCTTTTTGTTTTATTAGATTGTTAGTTGAATATTGAAATAATTTGTGTAGAAAATCTTAATTCTAGTCAAATATAAAGTTGCATTGCTCTTAAAACTCTAAAAAAATTCTCTTTTTTGCAATTTACACATTTTTTTTATTCTTTTTTCTTCAATTTTATTAATTTTTTTATTTCCTCTTTAACCCGTTGAACCTTCAATTTTACATTTAGTTCTTGCCAAGAAAATTGGTTTGTTTATTTTTTGTCTCTTTTTTTCATTTATTGTATAAAAAAACGACTCTGCGATGATTGAAGACTCTCGTTGAGTATCTCCACTCCTCCCTCCCCAATTTTTTGTTAATTTGAGATAAACATATTTTATTTCAATGTTTAATAAAGGTTTTAATTTCAAAATTTTTTTTCAACTGTTAATGTAAATTTTCGTCAAGTATTAATGTACTAAATAACGATTTTTGCAAAATAATAATACGAATTTTTGTGAATTTGTATACGTTGAAGAAATCTTTGCAAAACTGTAAATATAATTTTTTTTTGAATTTTGTATAAATAAAAGAATCTTTTGAAATTTTGTACAAGGAAAAGAATCTTTTTAAATTATTTTTATAAGCATAATTTCATTATTAATTATTATAAAATATTAAGAGAAGATGGATTTTAATTAATTTTGAATTAATTATTAAAAGAAAGGTTAAAAAGACTCGTTTTAAAGTGTAAATATAAAATCTTTGTGAATGTAAAATTATGGAATTTTTGAGAAGGTATAAATTAAATCTAACAATTTTTGTATTTAGTAAAAAGAAAAAACTCTGTAAATTCTGATAAATATAAAAATCTTTAAAAATTTTTAATTAGAAAAATGTTCGTAAAACTGTATAAGTATAAAAAACCTTGTAAAAGTAAAAAAAATATAAGTTTTTTTGTAAAAATGCAAATTATAAAAAATTGTTATAAATTTGCAATTGTAAAAGTCTTTGTAAAAATGTAAAAATATCAATCTTCTCGATTTAAAGAATTTCAATTTTTTTGCAAGAGTGTAAATATAACAATTTTTGTCAATTGGTAAATAAAAAAAATCGTTTAAAAAAGCAAATATTACAAATGGGTAAAATAACAATTTTTGGCAATTTATAAATAAAAAAAAATCATTTAAAAAAGCCAATATAACAATCTTTGTAATATAAAAATAATAAAAGAATACCTAATAATATAAAAATTTTTACAGAAAATATAAGATCTTTGAAAATTTTACGATAAATGTAAAAATGACAAAAAATTCATATTTTGACAATAAACCAATTTTCTCCAATTTGCAACTTTTGCTTCCAATCAAAAATTCAATTAAATTTATAAAAACACTGCTAATATTAAATTCACGAAAATTACCAACCTTCTTCAACAACAGGTGACTCGTGATAAGCCGGAACTTGACTCAACTGATGAACATGGTTCATTTCATGATAACTTTGGTAACTAGAAACAGTCTGCTCTTTGTATTTATTAACATTCCAATTCCCCTCAGGTATCATATTATAAGAATAATAATTTTGATGCACTGGATGTGTGTGACTTTCACTTTGTTGATGAGGATAACACTCCATCGTATTCATTTGTTGATCCCCGTTTAAAATATCCCGCACACTAAAAGGTGTTCCTGATATCGATGTCGGCAACATCCTAACACATTCTTACAAAAATTCCCCCAAAAAAAAGTTATCAGTTCAAAAATCAAAATGACAATCGTCCCGAAAATTATTTCCACACTTATTGTCTTCTTATTCTCAATCTTGTCACTTTTCAAACTTTTTATAAAAAAACCTCTCCAAAATTGTTTCTCAGCCAATTCACTAATTTCTGCTATTTCCTCAAATCACAACAACACTCACTTGTTTTTTTTTTTCATCCACTTTTTTAGAATTTTCCCCAATCAAATTCAATCGATTAGAAAATTTTGCTTTAATTCGTTTATTTGGTTTTTAAGTCGTTTCCCAATTTTGTTTCAAATCTGATTCTAAAATCCGTTACAAAATTGCTTCATTTGATTTAGTTGACATTATTTCAAAATTCTTCGTGAATTGAGAATTATTCTTATTAAAAGGTGTGTTTTTATTAAAGAATTTGAATTTTTATAAGATTTTTGAAACAGAGGTAAATTATAAGATTTTTGTTTAATTAATTGACGAATTAAAAGCTTGTGAAGATCGTATTGATTTGGAGAGATTTGGATCTTTTTCGAGGGTGGTTTTATGCTTGAGTGATCAGGTCGGAGGACAGGCGTGTAATGTGATTTTTAGTCTTCCCTCCGAAGAGTCAAGTTTTGGTTTACCGACAAGAAAATGCGCGTGCGCTTGTGTGCGAGGGTTGGCCGGACATGAGATTTTTACCAATACAATCAAACGAGAAGATGAATTTGGAAATGTATCTCTGTAATAAGGCACGAGCTGCGCATGGTGGTCTCTTTATAATGACTATCATAAAGAAATAAAAATAACACCCTTTAAGATACTAATCCATTTATCCCAGCTCGGAGTGTTCCAATTATTTCAAGAATTGCAAATTAATACCAGAACTAGGATTTTTTATTTTAAATTAATAAAAAGTAAATTCTACACCTTAAATCTGAATTAGTTAAAAATAATTAATTTGAAAGCAAAATTCAAATAGTTATATTTCTACTAATCATTAAGTAAAAAATTAATTATTAGTCAAATTCAATTTTAGGTTATGTCAAAATATCTACTATTTTAGTAAAATTCTGTTTCCTAATTCAATTAGCCGAATTTGAACTATTTTTTACTTATCTTTCTACTAATAATTAGTTTTTTTTTTACTAATAATTAGTTATTTTTAACTAATTCGGATTTAGAGACAATTTAATAAATTGGCGCGTCCTTTGTGAAATATACTAATCTTCGTGAAATAGATAGATGATAATTTCTAATACTGGAATATATAAATTATAAATTACAATTTTTGAAATTATTATAATAATTAAATATTACTTTTTTAATCGATTATTAAAATACTACTTTCACAATTTTCCATTCGGTAAACTAATATAAAACGTCGCTTTTTGTTTATCGGGAAATATTGACATTATCGTACGAAGTTTTTTTATCAGATTTGTTTATCTTGGAATCTTGAAATTATTATTATATAATTGACAATAATCATTTCTTGAACGTAGATAACTGATTTTTTTTAAAGAGGAACTGATAATAATGAAGTTATTACACGTTTTACTTAATTTTTGGGTTTATTTCAATAATTTTGGAAAAATTGTGAATTTTTAATTTGATAAATAAGGTTTATGTAAATTTGAGCACTGACGTCGATTCAGACAGCCATGCCGTGAAATCATTTCGGGGCGGAGATTATATTTCTGGTCCCGCCCTAGCAGAGGATTTTTCACCAATCTATAGAGAACGGGTTAAAGAACGAATATACTCTTTAATTCAGTGGATTAATTATAGTCGCTTTTATTCTGATTTGATTGAAGAATAAAATTTGCAAATAAAAAAAGAGAGCGCTGAAGATAATAGAGTTTTTAAAATAGGAAATAAATTATTTAGTTTGCGTTTCTAATTTTGTAAAATCTGTCTAATTGTAACTTGATTTTTGTATTTTCTTAATCTTGATTAATTCGTATTAAATTTTATAAACTAATATACTCTTCTCTAACTTTAATATAATTCGAAATAACTCGTCTTTTGCAATTTTTTATCCTATTTTTTAAAACTATTAAATTATTTTTCATTTCTGCGCGAGTTAATTTTTGATTCTGAACACTTGTTTAATTTCATAATGTATTAATTATAATTAATTCATTAATTAATTATCGTTAATTTTTAATAAAAATTATTTAAAAAATTTTTATATTTAAAAATTATTCAAATCAATATGTTGTTTATAATTAAGATTTATAAAAAATTACTATAAATTTATAATTTAATAATTAAAGATGTTAATATTTTTAAAAAATAGGATTTGGAAGTATATTTTATTAAATGGATAAAATTGATTTTAAATTTTAAATATGAGCAAATTGACCGTCAATTTAATTAATTAAAATTAAATATGTCCTAACAAAGTAAATATAGGTACTGGAAAGTGTACTTAGAATTCTTGAAAAATTCTAGAAAAAAAAAAATAATTAATAAAAGTTTACAATTTCAGAATTTTAGAAAATTGAAAAAAAAATGTTGAAATTTAATATTAAAGTAGATACAATTATTTAAAGGGTCAAAAAAAGATATCTTTAAAAATTATTTTAATATTAAATTTAGACTTAATTATTATATACATTATTTATAATGATAAAAAAAATGATATTAATATTAATTAATATTATTAAAAATTAATTATAATTGATTAATGTCCAAAAGAAAAAATATCTAAGTTTTTTTGAAAAAATAATTTGAAGGATAAAAAATGTTTGCTTCTCTAAATGAGCCAGTATCATTTTGACACATGACTTAATTTTAGATTGTTATATTGTACAGAATGGAAATGTTATTTTGTACAACTGTTAAATGTTATTTTGTACAGTTTTGAAAAATGAATTTGTTATTTTGTACAATTTTTTTAAAAAGCAATAAAACATTGGGAGTACAATATTTTAGCTTTTTTAAAAAATTGTACAAAATAACAAATTCATTATTCAAAATTGTACAAAATATCATTTAGCAGTTGTACAAAATAACATTTCCATTCTGTACAATATAACAATCTAAAATTAAGTCATGTGTCAAAATGATACTGGCTCCTCTAAATGTCAGTTTTTTTTTTCTTTCAATCATAAAGTTTCTAAAAATAGTGAAAAAATTATTTTCTAATGTTTAAAACAGAAATGTTATTAACTTTTTTGTTTGAAAGAAGAGGTAATGTAAAAAAAAATTGTAACATTCATCTTTAATGTTTTGAATAAATAAATTTTATAAAATAAATATTCATTTTTGTTAGTTTTAGTTTTTTTACAAAAATAAAGTGTAAGATAAAAAATATTCGTTTCTATAAATCTCAGTTCTTATTATAGTCATGAAGTTTCTAAAAATAGTGAAAAAATTATTTGAAATACTATTTTCTAATGTTTAAACAAAAAATGTCATTAATTTTTTTTTTGTGTAAAGATGTTTAATAAAAAAAATATAGAACCATTTCTTACGTGGTTTTGAATAAATAAAATTTAGTTCTTATTGTACAAAGACGTAAATATTATCACATATCATTTTTCTTAATTTTTATGTATTTGAAAATTATCAGTTCTACTAGAAAACATGAAGAACATTTTTTAGTAGTTGAGTATAAAACACAAAATATAAAAATTGTGTGACACACGAAAGAATTATCATATAAACGCAAAAATGTAAATAAATTTTAATTAATTATAATTTTATAATCTTGGGGCGTCAGCGTATATGTGAACTTGAATATCTTTGAAAGTAACGAGACTCATCCACACGTGGCCACTTAATATTACACGCTTACACTTAGTTTGAATACTATGTGGTTTTTGATCCCTCATCAAATAGGGTTGAAGCAAAACAAAACAATTCATTTTCCCACCAACGAAGATATAAAGACGAGAGCACGCTTCTTTTTCATCGCTTTAACATTATCCAGACACTGTCCCAGGCGCCCGGAACCCTTGACAGGTTTCATTCTAGAAACGGGAAATTCTTACTCCAAGATTTTTTAATTCATGACGAAACAGAAAAGAGAGGGGAAAAAAGGTTTAATAAAGATATTTAAAATTTTTAGACAAAGATTTAAAAATGGTAAATTATCTACATTTTTACATATAAAGAAGAAAAAAAAAAAATGTGAAAAATAAAATTTTGACGATTGCAGAAAAAACATGTATTTATTCCTGTTGTAACTTATAATTTTTTCTCGTTTTTTTTAATTATTTTCAAAATGAATTTTGGACGCTTTAAAGTTGAAAAGCGTTTAGATTTGAGAGCATGGAAGTTTTTTTTTATTTGAAAACCTTCAAGTTGATCCAGGTTGAAATGTGTTCAATTTTGGACGCCTTAAAGTTTTTAAGCGTTCAGTTTCGGATTTTTCTAAATTTCTCGGAGTGAGTTTTCACTCCACAGAGAGTGAAAATTGAGCCACTCCAATCAAAGTGAGATGCCCACTTTAAAATAGTGAGATCTCACACTCATAGAGTGAAATTTAACTCGAGTTCGAGTGTAAATTCGCTCCAAAATTATACTAAGTGGTCACTTTTTGCTTGGAGTGAATTTCCGCTCGAATTGGAGTGAAAATACATTCTTAAAAAGTGAGATCTCACTCTTCTAGAATGGGTTTCTCACTCTGATTGGAGTGACTCATTTTTCACTCTTCGAGGAGTGAAATATTTATAAGCGTTAAAGTTTGAACGCTATCAAGTTAAAAAAATTTCAATTTTAGATGCCTTCAAATTCAAAAACACTTAAGTTTTGAACGCCGTCAAGTTAAAAAGAGTTCAATTTTTGACGCCTTTAAATTCGAAAGCGTTCAATTTTGGTCGTGTTTTAGCGTTTCAATTTTAAGTTGAAAGGTGTTTAATTTTGAACACTTTTAAGTTAAAAAGAGCTGAGTTTTGAAAGCCTTCAAGTTAAAAAAAGTCCATAGTTCTGAAAGCCTTCAAGTTAACTGTAAAACGTTTAAGCTTTTTAAATTTTATGTTAAAAGATATTTAATTTTGAAGACTTTCAAGTTAGAAATCAATATTGAATTTCTTCAGGTAAAAATTTTGAACACCCTTTTTTTAGCTATTTTCAACGTCCTTAAAACTTGTGAAAAGTTCAATTTTCCAATTCTTGAAATTCGAAGGCTTTAAATTTTGGACGCCTTCAAGTCCAAATGCGCCAATTTTTTTTATTTTTTGAAAAGCATTCAATTTTGGACGCATTTTGTTTAAAAAGCGTTATTTTTTTGACGCCTTTATGTCCGAGTGCGCCAATTTTTTGACTTTTTTATTTTTTGGAAAGCGCTAAATTTTGGACGCCTATTGTTTAAGAAGCGTTATTTTTTGAACGCTTTCAAGCTAGAAAGAGTTCAATTTTCGACTTCTTGGAATTTGAAGAGGTTAAATTTTCGACGCCTCCGAAAGTCCGAATTCGCCAATTTTATGTTAGAAAGCGTTGAATTTACGACTCCTTGAAATATTAAGCCGTTGAATTTTGGACGCCTCCAAGTCCAAATGCGCCAATTTTTTGATTTATTTTATTTTTTAAAAAGCGTTTAATTTTGGATGCCTTTTGTTTAAAAAGCGTTATTTTTAGAACGCTTAAAAGTTCTAGAAGTTCTTTTAGAAGTTCAAAAGTGTTCAATTTTCGATTTCTTGAAATGTGAAGACGTCAAATTTTGGAAGCCTTCAAGTCCGAAAGTGACAATTTTTTGACTTTTTTTATTTTTTGAAAAGCCTTGAAATTTTGAAATTTGAGACACCTCTTGTTTCAAAAGCGTTACTTTTTTAACGCTTTTAAGTTAGAAAGAGTTCAATTTTCGACTTGTTGAAATTTGAAGGCGTTAAATTTTGGACGCCTTCAAGTCCGAAGGCGCCAAATTTTTTAATTCCTTTTATTTTTTCAAAAGCGTTCAATTTTAGACGTCTTTTATTTAAAAATCGTTATTTTTTTAACGCTTTTATGTTAGAAAAAGTTTAATTTACGACTCCTTAAAATTTGAAGGTATAAATTTTGGACTCCTTCATGTTCAAATGCGTCAATTTTTAGATTTTTTTTTAAAAGCGTTCAATTTTGAACGCCTTTTGTTTCAAAAGCGTAATTCTTTTAAGGCTTTTAAGTTAAAAAGAGTTAAATTTTCGACTTCTTCAAATTTGAAGGCGTTAAATTTCAACGATTTCAAGTCCAAATGCGCCAATTTTTTGACTTTGTTTATTTAAGCAACGTCATGTTTTGAACGCCTTTAAATTGGAAAGATTTCAATTTTGGACGCATTGATGTTCGAAACGGCTTAACTTTTGATGTCTGTTTTTAAATTTCAATTTTGGACGCCTTTTGTTTCAAAAACGTTTTTAAGGCCTTTAAGTTAAAAAGAGTTCAATTTTAGACTTCTTGAAATTTGAAGACGTTAAATTTTGGACGCCTTCTGTTTAAAAAGCGTTTTTTTAACACTTTTAAGTTAGAAAGAGTTCAATTTACGACTTCTTGAAATTTTAAGCCCTTGGATTTTGGACGCCTTTTCAAGTCCGAATGCGCTAATTTTTTGACTTTGTTTATTTGAGCAACGACATATATTGAACGCCTTAAAATTGGAAAGAGTTCAATTTTGGACGCATTCAAGTTCGAAACTGCTTAACTTTTGATATCTTTTGTATAAAAAGCGTTCTTTTTTTAACATTTTTAAGTTGGAATGAGTTGAATTTTCGACTTTTTGAAATTTGAGAGCTTTGGATTTTGGACTCTTTTAAGTCCAAATGTGCCAATTTTTTTATTTTATTTTTTGAAAAGCAGTCAATTTTGGACTCCTTTGTTTAAAAAGCGTTATTTTTTGGACGCCTTTATGTCCAAGTGCGCAAACTTTTTGACTTTTTTATTTTTTGGAAAGCGTTTAATTTTGGACGCCTGTTGTTTTAAAAGCGTTATTTTTTAATAGCTTTTATTTTAAAAAGAGTTCAATTTTCGACTTCTTAAAATTTAAAGGCGTTAAATTTTGGACGCCTTTAAGTCTGAATGCGCCAATTTTTTGACTTTTTTTATTTTTTTAAAAGCGTTCAATTTTGGACGGCTTGTGTTAAAACAGCGTTTTTAACGCTTTTAAGTTAGAAAGAGTTTAATTTATGATTCCTTCAAATTTGGAGGCGTTAAATTTTCGACGCCTTCAAGTCCAAATTTGCCAAATTTTTTGACTTTGTTTATTTGAGCAACGATAAATTTTGAACGCTTTCTAATTGGAAAGAGTTTAATTTGCCAATTTTTTGACTTTTTTCATTTTTTTAAAAGCGTTCAATTTTGGACGCCTTGTGTTTAAAAAGCGTTTTCAACACCTTTAAGTTGGGAAGAGTTCAATTTTCGACTTTTGGAAATTTGAAATCGTTACATTTTAGACGCCTTCAAGTTCACGGTAAAAAATTTATGAACGTGGATACAAAAAATTATTAATATAAGTAAATTAAGAAATTCAACTCACTCGATTGCTTAAATCGTTTATTCAGTTTAAATCAATGTTTAATTTGAAATATGCATATTCGTATTTTTACTTCCTTAACTAAATTGAATATTGTTTATGATAAATACAGGTTTATTATCTTTAAAGTACAAATGGACAACTTATAAAAAAGCAATACTCATTCATGAAATAGTTATAATATTTTTCGGTATATATAAATCAAATACCTAAAACAGTGATATTGAATATCAGTGCGTAGGTATTCACTTTTCACTTACTTCACAAATAACAGAATAAGCTGTAAGGCGATATATCCAATTTTCTAATATAAAAACATTTAATCCTGCTATTTATATGTTAATATATTTCCACTATTGTGGTTACAATAATTTTTGTCCATCCAATGTTTTGATAATATTGTCACGTGGTTTGGTCGGTTTAGTCTATAGCAGACAGTCGCGAGGGAGCAGTATATTAATTTCTAAATTTCTTTTTATTTATACAAGTCTATTAAGATTTAACTTATAATATTCTTACTTATTTTATTGTTGGTACATTTTCAGAGGAAAAATGTGTGTTGCATTTGTAAAATCTATTTGAATTAAATGGAATTAGAGGAAATACATAACCTCTGTTAAATCGATAATTTTTCTTGAATTTTGAAAATATACTTTATAACTTTCGATTTGAGGGTTGTTGTTGCTCCTAAAAACTGTAAATTAATTAATCCAGCATATAGGTAAGCAAGAATCTTTCTCTACTTTCCAAAAAAAAACCTTAATTCGTTATCATGAGTGCAAAAAATGTTCCGAATTTTCGGATGGTATAATAAGTACATCTGACGAAAATACATACATTTGTTCAAGTTATAAAAGTATTACAATATTAATGATAGAGCTCATACTTTATTTAAGAAGGCCAGTTGTTAAAAGTTTTTAATTTAAGTTTGAAATATATATGACAATCTAACCCCAAATTTTTGAATCCGATTCATAATATAATTGGCAAAATAGAAACAATAAATATTTTATTAATCGGAAATATTTAAAACTATATTCAGAATGCCGTTTCGTCAATCAGCATTCTTAAAATTATGACTCTTGTTAAAAAGGTTTTTTTTAAAATCTCAAATCTTAGATTTGCATGATAATTATGTATGCATCTTACTTCAGTTATATGTTGATAATGACTATTTCGATGATTCTCAATATCACTATTTCAGACATATCGAATTTATACCCTATTCATAATGCATCTATAATGTAGTTAAATATCTTAAGAAATGTCATTTTCACTATTGTAGCGAATTTGGATTATCCATGGCTCCATTCTAGCTATAAGTTTACCTATTACAGTGAATACTTTTGATAGTTCATACGAACTTTTTTTACCGTGTTCAAAAGCGCTAATTTTTGGACGTATTCTATTTTTAAAGCGATGTATTTTGAACTCATTCAAGTTGAAAAGTATTCAATTTTGAAGGCCTTCAAGTTTGAACGCGCTCAATTTTGGATTTTTTTATTTAAAAAGCGTTACATACAAATCGTTTCTAAGCTGGAAAGCGTTCTATTTTGGACGCTTTCCATCTGGATTCTGAAAAACGTTTAATTTTCATCGTTTTTTTTTTTTTTTTAATTAAAAAGCATTCAATCTTGAACTTTTTCAAGATAGAAAGCGTTCTGTTCCGAAAACCGTGAAATTTTAAAACATTTTATTTTGAATGTCTTTCGATTATTAAGAGTTTAATGTCAGATGCCGTAAATTTGTGATCCTTTAGTTTCAGACGTTGTTCTTTGATCTTTGTTATTATTTGATTGTATTTAAAAGATTGTATAACACAAGTTTATAAATTGATGATAAATCGGATATTTTCTGATAGTGTTAATCGTTGAAGAAGACAGTGTTTCCTTTTCATTGAGCACATAGCAGGCATATATATTCTGAAGATGTGCACCGGTGGCTGGGCAATAATGCAGGCGCCACGGAATACTGGGCGCCTTCTTCACTGTGGGAAAGACGCCCAACGTCACAGACCGGCGCTCAAAAGTCGAGACATGAGATCACTGTTTTATATTAAATTTGTAAAAAAGTATCAGGTACTGATTTTTTTATAGTTTTTACAAACACCAAGTAGAATTTTGTAATTTTTTTATTCTCACGAGAGACGATAGAGAAAGCACTTCTTTCTCTTTCACTCGTGAGGATAAAAAATTTATATCTAATACAGCTAATGGGTACTTGAGAAAAGACATTTTAACGAAAATAATAACGATAATTACAAAATGGTAATGGTATTAAAAAATAACAGAAAAGTATAGTAATAAGGAAAAGTCTACATCAGTAAATAATTTTCTTCAATTTTTGAAAAAATCTTTCTCAAACTTTAAATATAATATTCGTCAAAAAATTACTTATTTCTTATTATTTTGTCAGATAATTAAAAATTAAAATGTCTCATTGATGTCGACTTTCTATATATTTTTTTCTGGATAACAATTAAATAAAATATTTTGGATTCGCCATTTTGAATTTTGGAATTTTGATTTCAAATTTGTATTCAGTGATTCAAAAAACTCCATGGTACGAACTTTTAATAAAATTTTTTAATTTATCAGTTTTGCAACATTTTTTGCGTTCGTATTAATCAGAAATTTTGAATTTTGGAAATCTGAGTTCTGATTTATCGTTATCGATATTAAAAAGATTTTTTTCAAAATCGTGTCAATAGTTCTAAATTTATCTTAATTTTTGTCTGCATATGGCAAATTTTGTTCCTCAAAAGAAAAACACGCCTCTCTGCGTTTTATCAAAATTTATCAATTATTATTGGCGTTCGGATGATGAAAAATTAAATAAAATTCAAAATAAAATCGAGATTAAATTAAAAATTAGAATAAAGTTATAAATCTAAGCAAATAAATTTAATTAAAAATTAGAATTTGAATACATTCCAAATTTTAATTCATCCAGATTATAAACAATTAACAACAATTAATTTTCAGTAATTACTAATCATAGTTATTTTTAAAATAGTTTAAAAACCCTCATAAAATTAAACAAATCTTCATAATGTACAAAATTGAAACTTGATTTTAAATTTATTATTTATTTGTTTATCCATAATTTATAACTGATAACTGATATTAAAATGTTTATTTTAACTGTTAAGAATATCTTTAAAGACATTGAGAATTGGTTAAAAATTGTTTAGAAACATTTCAAAATTGGTTACTTTTTATAGTCTCTAACTATTTGCAAGTTGTTTATAACTATTTAGAACTGGTCCATTAATGTTTAGAACTATTTAGAAAATCTATTTAAAAAAACTATTTATAACTTAAAATTGTTACGAACATGTTTAAACCTGTTTGTTTAGAAGTTTTTAGAGACTGATTTAAAGCTGTTTAAAACTAGTTTAAAGCTGTTCAAAACTAGTTCAAAACTGTTCAGAACTATCTAAGGCAGTATAAAACTGAATTATCGACTTATTTAATTAGTTTATAACTTATTTAAATCTAGTTAGAACTGTTTCTAACTATTTATAGAACTTGTTTAAAACTGTTTATGACTTGATTAGAACTAGTACAAAACTCTTTAGAATAAGTTAAAAAATGTTTACAAATGGTTTGAAATTGTTTAGGAATGTTATTTTAACTTATTTAAAATTGTTGATAACTTGTTGAAAACCGTTCAGAACTAGTTAAAAACTGAAATATAACTATTTATAACTTGTTTAAGACTGTTCAAAAATAGTAAAAATAATGTTCAGAACTTTTTTAAAACTGTTTACAACTACAGTTTGTAAGGAGGTTTCTAATTATTTAAAGCTTGTTTACAACTATTTAGAGCTGGTTCAAATATTCCATAGAATTAGTTCTTTAAAACTATTTAGAACTTGTTTAAATCTTTTTAGTACTAGTTAATACTTCTTAGAACTTCTGTAAAACTACTTAGAACCAAACAAAACTAATACTAACTTTAAACAAAACTTTAATACTAAACAAAACTGATTTAATATTGTTTAGATCTTGTTTAAATCTATTTAGACTGTTTGTTATAATTAGACTATTGACTATTTGTTACTGTTTATAGGATTTGTTTAAATTTGTCAAAAACTTGTTTGAAACTGCTTCGAACTGTTCGTAATTTGTTTTAGACTGTTCAGAATAAAATTCGTCAAAAACTGTTTATGTCTGATTCTAAACAATGAAACTCTGAAAAGTGGAATTTTAGTATTATTTAGAAAAAAAGTAATTAGGTATTCAATTTTTTATTATTTTTTGTCAATTGTTATTTATTTATGAGAGGGTTGAGAAAATTTTTGATGGCATACAGTAAGAATTTTAAAAGAAACCTATCAACTACGTTTATTGCTTTAAAATTTCAAAATACGTTTCAATATAAAAACTACTAATTTCACAGTGACAACTGGTTTATTTAATTGTTATAGTAATATTAATTAAATTAATAATTTAATTAGTCAAAGTAATTTTTAGTTTATGTTAAACAACTATATTAAAATAAATTTTTAAATATTTTACTAATTTTTTGTTCCTCATGGAGGAAGCTTTGTGATCGTTGAGATTTTCAATTTTCCAAAAATAGTCAAATTTGTCTCATTTTTATCTGGAAAGCAAAACTATTATTCTTAAGAAAATTTCTAGATGGACGTTAGTGTGTATGTGCATGATTGTGTGTGGTAATGTTTTTTTTGTCGCCAGGATATCTTGAAAACGCTTCAACTGATTTCAACAAAATTTAGATGGCACAATAAGCTCATAAATATCTACATTTAGACACAGGGATTTTGTAAAATACCCAATCAAATTTTTTTAAACTTCTTTTCTCATCGAAAAATATCAACTTTAGCCAAAAATTGCATTCTAGTTTTTTTTCTTGTCTCGGTTTTTTTCTTTAGTAATTCAGATTTAGAAAGTAAATTATAAAAGTATTAAATCCTCTGCTAACTTTTATAAATCCTCGTGATCGATTTCAATTTTTCTCAGATAAACAATTTTCCCTATAAAAATATTGTCAAAATTAATATTAAAATTCTTAAAAAGTCCAGAATGCTTACTAATCTTTTGTGTCATTCGAACAAATTTCTGGTCGTTTTTGCATTTTACTCAAAAAATTGTTTAAAGAAATCATTATGCTTCCTCATAGAAGAAGCTTTGTGATTGTTAAGATTTTCAATTTCTTAAAAATAGTCTAAAGCGACTCATTTTCATCTAAAAAGCGTAAATTTTCATTTTTAAGCAAATGTCAAGATGTGTGTGTGTGTGTAGCTTTTATTGTTGCCAGGATATCTCGGGAACGCTTTAACGGATTTCAATAAAATTTGGATGACTTATTAAGCTCGTAAATATCTAAATTTGGACACAGAGATTTTTGAAAATACCGGATCGAATTTTTTTGGGTACCTTTTTTCATAGGAAAAAATCATTTTTTGATCAAACTTTTTTCCATGATAAAAATACAACTTAATGAACATAAAATCATATTTGTTATCTCAAAACAAATCGATTGTCGAAACGTCGCAGTCATGAATAGAAAAACTTAGTGTGTTTTTCATTTCTTATCTTCCTCAATCGAATAAAAGTTCTTACCGAGGTTCTTACTATAAAATAATTAATGTTTTCCATTTACAATGCATTTAAAATTATTTTTTTATTTATGATTTCTCTAATTTTATTTCATACTTAATAGGTCGTTTGGATAAAATATTCTAGATTAAAAGACGAATTTATTGGTATTTATAAAAAATATATTTTCCTGGTAATTAATAGACTCAATGGCAATTTTTTATTTTTAAGGAAATTCAAAAATTTTTTTAGTATTATAATCTATTGCATCCTTTATGTAGAAGCAAATTATTTCACTTCCGAGAAAGCAAAATGTTCATGTATGACCATAATTTTAACCTACTTAGGTTTAACCGAGGGGTTAACAACTCGTGAAGTAAAGTGTTGAATTATTCTGAAGCATCTTGAAGTATGTGAAGTATTCTGAATTATCTGAAATAACGTAAACTACCCTAAAGTATCTTGAGTTATTTTAAAGTATCTTATATCACTGTGAAAAACCTTGAATTATTTTAAATTACACTAAAACTTCACTTATTTAAACTCGATTATTTGAAGTCGCATTTATTTTAACAATTCAAAGTCTCATTTATTTTAAATTGGCGATAAATCAAACTAACTAACATTTTCATTGGTTACTGCGAATTGGACCAGCCAATCAGAGAACTACGTGGAAGTTAAAATATGAACGACTTTTCTCATGAATTTGCGTGGACCCTCGCGTGGACCGAATTAAAATAAGTGAAACTTTATTATATCATGCATTATCTGAAGTACCGTGAATTACCCTAAAGAATGATAAATAATACTGATGTATCTTGAGTTATCTGAAGTATCTTAAATTATTTGAAGTGTCGTAAATTACTCTGAAGTATGTCAAATTTCTCTGAAGTATCTGAAGTATCGTTAATTACCCTGAAGTACCATGATTTACTGTGAAGTACCTGAAATTATCTGAAGAATCGTAAATTACTCTGAAATACCAAAAATTACTCTGAAGTATCTAGAAGTATCTAAAGTATTTTCAAGTATCTAAAGTATCGTGAATTACCCTAAAGTACCATGATTACTCTGAAGTATCTTGAAGTATCTAAAGTATCTTAAAGTATCTGAAGTATCGTGAATTACAATAAAGTATGATAAATTACTTTAAAGCACCATAAATTACTCTGAAGTATCTTGAATTACTCTGAAGTATCTAAAATTATCTGAAGTATCTTTAAGTATCTAAAGTATTGTGAATTACTTCGAAATACCATGAATTACTTCGAAGTATCTTGAAGTACTCTGATATATTTGAAATTACTATGAAGTATCTTGATGTGTCTGAAGTATCGTGAAATACCCTGACGTACCATGAATTACTTTATAGTATCTTGAATTACTCTGAAGTATCTAAAGAATCTTAAAATATCTGTAGTATCGTAAATTATCCTAAAGTATCTTGAATTATTGTGAAGTATGTTGAATGATTTTGAATTATCATGATTTATTTAAATTATCTTGAATTATCTGAAGTATCGTGAGTTACTCTGAGGAATCATGAATTACTCCGAAGTATCTTGAAATACTCTGAAGTATCTTGAATTACTCTGAAGTACCATGAATTACTCTGAACTATCTTGAAATACCATAAAGTATCGGGAATTATCTGAAATATCTTGAAGTATCTAAAGTATCTTGAAGTATCTGAAGTATCTTCAAGTATCTGAAGTATCGTGAATTACCTCGAAGTACCATGAATTACTTTGAAGTATATTGAATTACTCTGAAGTATCCGAAACTATCTGAACTTTGTTAAAGTATCCGGAATATCAGAAAGTATCTAAAGTTGTTGAATTATTTTAAATTATCATGAATTATCTGAAATATCGTGAGTTACTCTGAGGAATCATGAATTACTCTGGGGTATCTTAAATTATCTAAAGTGTTTTGAAGTATCTGAAGTATCTTAAAGAACCATGAATTACTCTGAAGCACTTTGAATTACTCTAAAATATCTAAAAGAATCTGAAGAATCTTGAAGTATCTGAAGTATCGTGAATTAAAATTAAGTTTCTTGTATTACTGTAAAGTATTTTGAATTATTTTAAATTATCATGGATTTTCTGAAACATCGTGAGATACTCTTTGGAATCGTGAATTACTCTGGGGTATCTTAAATTATCTAAAGTGTTTTGAAGTATCTGAAGTATCTTAAAAAACCATGAATTACTCTGAAGCACTTTAATTACTCTAAAATATCTGGAATAATCTGAAGAATCTTGAAGTATCTGAAGTATCGGGAACTACCCTGAGGTACCATGAATTACTCCGATTTATCTTAAATTACTCTAAAGTACCATGAATTACTCTGAAGTATCTGAAATTATCTAAAATATATTGAAGTATCTAAAGTATCTTAAATTATCTAAAGTATCGTGAATTACCTCGAAGTACCATGAATTACTTTGAAGTATATTGAATTACTCTGAAGCATTTGAAATTATCTGAAGTATCTTGAAGTATCTGAAGTATCTTGAAGTATCTGAAGTATCTTCAAGTATCTGAAGTATCTTCAAGTATCTGAAGTATCTTCAAGTATCTGAAGTGTCTTGAAGTATCGGGATTTAAAATTAAGTTTTTTGTATTACTGTGAAGAATATTGAATTATTTTAAATTATCATGAATTATCTGAAATATCGTGAGTTACATTGAGGAATCATGAATTACTCTGAAGTATCTTGAATTATCTAAAGTATCTTGAAGTATCGTAAGTAACTTAAATTATATAAAGTATCGTGAATTATCTCGAATTACCATGAATTACTTTGAAGTATATTGAATTACTCTTAAGTATCTGAAATTATCGGAAGTATCTTGAAGTATCTTCAAGTATCTGAAATATCAGAAAGTACCTGAAGTATCTTGATGTATCTGAAGTATCAGAAAGTAACTGGAATGTCTTGAAGTATCGCGAATTAAAATGAAGTTTCTTGTATTACTGTGAAGTATGTTGAATTATTTTAAATAACCATGAATTATCTGAAATATCGTGAGTTACTCTGAGGAATCATGAATTACTCTGAAGTATCTTGAAGTATCTTAAGTCTCTTGAAGTATCGTAAGTATCTTAAAGTACTATGAATTATTCTGCAGAATTTTGAATTACTCTAAAATATTTGGAATTATCTGTAGTATCTGAAGTATCGTGAATTACCCTGGAGTACCATGAATTACTCCGAATTATCATGAATTACTCTGAAGAATCTTGAATTAACTAAAGTGTTTTGAAGTATCTGAAGTATCTTAAAGTACTATGAATTACTCTAAAATGTCTGGAATCATCTGAAGTATCGTGAATTACCCTGAAATATCTTGAATTACTGTGAAGTACGTAAAATTATCTGAATTATCTTGAATTATCTGAATTTTATGAAGTATCTTGACGTACCATAAATTACTCTAAAGTATCTTGAATTACTGTGAAGTATGTTGAATTATTTCGAATTATCTAAAGTACTTTGAAGTACATGAATTATCTTGACTTATTTGAAATATTGAAGTAGGCAATTGTATACAAAAATTCTGAGTTGTCAACCCCTCGGATTTACCCTATTCAGCAACATCTAAATATTTTCCAATTTTTAGGCATATGTGAGGACATACATAAATAACAGGTATTAATACAAAATAATTTCTATTCCCTTTTTAGCAATTTTTTTAAAATTATAATTCATTATAAATCTTGTATTATTTATTCAATACAAAGTATGTAGAATATACTTGTAAAATTGGTCGCACTTGTTAAATCAGTGCATAAAAAAGCTACAAGATAGAAGAATACTTGTTAACGTGGGGTGTCCAATTGCAAGACGCCATACCCATATATTCCCAATACAAAAGACCTCTTTGTACGGTTACGTCTAAACAGATGTCAGCTCGTATTCATCTCCTAAAGTTAATAGAAAATTCTTTGCTTTTAACTTCTTTTTTCTTACCTCGCTGTCTTTAGTCACTCAAGATTTATGACTCGAAGGGAACTTATTAGCAAAAGTGATTCAGTCCCAACAATAAAACCAGTTTTACTGCCCTTTTTTCGACTCTTTTCGGTTTTTTTATGCTGAAAATAAAAATTTCCGTTAAATGATACAATAATTTATGTATTTACATAGCACTCACATTTTTCCACATCATGTATAAAAATTGAATATATATTTTCTTTTTTATGTCTAAAGCCAAAAATTAAATATCTTCCGATTTCTATTTGTTTTATTCTCTTATTTCAATTTATTTCCAAACATAATATATTTCACAAATTTCGTTTATTTTTTCTATAATCCCCTAATTTTTTATTTTACTTTTTTTTGTTCATTTATTTATTTTCCTATTTATTTTATGTCGGTTTAGACCAATTAGAATCATTTCCTTTTTGGGTCCTTTTCCCAAACATTTGGTCTGAGTTTGAAAATGTTTTTAAAACAAGTCCGTCGTTTTGGCGCTGAACGGAACCGGAATTGTCTCATTATAGGTAGGAAGTTCTAAGTGTTTTGGCCACTTGAAAAAAAAAAATGCGAAATACCCTGAAGGTCGCCTTCGAATGTCAATCTCATCTTGAGATGTGTTACGTACTTATAGGACTTTTCCGCATCTTTTTAAAACTGGTCTAGACTATTGCGCAGATCTGGTGTCTAGACTCGAGACGAATTCACCCTGTACATCTTTCTTTGACGTTTACTACATTTTCCAGAAACTTCCGCGGATCCAAGGATTTCCTATAGACAGTCTAGTCAACAAGATTTTGTAACCACAGACCCCCCCTGCTGCTCTAGGGTAGGTCCCATACTGAGGTCCAAATAAATTAGGTCTTCCGTGTGGGTGATGATTTCTCAAATAATCCTCTACTCCGATTTTTCATGGATTGACATTTTTTCAAGAAAGTAATACAGGGTTGCCACAAATATTTTATAATAATTTTCCCTGTCTTTTTCCTGATTTCCAGACCAATTTTTTTTTCCCCTGACCTTTATTGAGTTTTTGAAACCAATTTTTCGTATATTTACTATAAAAACTAGATTATACAGATTAGTTTTTAAGGGTTGTGTTAGCGTCAATTATAAATATTTTTAATATAATATTTAAATATGAGTAAAACAAGTTTTATTTATAAATAACATTTTAGAATTTTGGAAAAAGAAATTAAAGATAATATAATTGAAATTTAAAAAATTGCATATTTAAAAATGTGTAGTTGGACTTCAAATACTAGTAAAAATTAAAATAATTACAAATTTTGCAAATTCATTGAAAAGTAATGAAAACAATTAAAAATTGGGGGAAATGATTTAAAAATCACAGAAATATTCTCAAACTGACGAAACTAATTGAAAGTTCAGAAAAATACTTGATAATATTATAAATTATTATTTGAAGAAATGAGAATAATTAAAAATTGGGGAAAATAATTGGAAATGTTAGAGATTAATTAAAAAAATGAAAATAATTGAAAAATATATTAATAATAGAAAATTAAATATCATATTGTAAATTTGACAAAAATAATTGAAAAAATTACAAAATATCTATGAAATAGAAGAAAATAATTGAGCTTTCAATAACATTATTGAAAATTTCAGAAATTAATTAAAAAGAATTTCAGAACATATATTGAATAATAGAAATAAATTAAAATTTTGGACCACAATTTTAGAAATTATAATAAATAATGAAAAAAAATAAAAATTCGAAAATTTGGAGAAAATGTTTTTACTACCAATAAAATGGAAAAATAATTGGAAATGAATAGAATTAATTAAAAGTTAAAGAAAATAATATTGCATAAGAAGAAAATTAATGAAAAATAATTTAAAAGTAATTAAAGTTTGAGAGAAATAATTGAAAAAATTACAAAAATTATTTAAAAAACAAAAAATAATTGAAAAATGATCTTAAAACTAGAATCAATAGACAACTAAAATTTTATAAAATTAATCGAAAAATAATAAAAATGTTGAAAAATTGAAATAAATACTTGCAAAATGAAATCCTTGAATAATTATTAAAAATTGAAGAAAGCAATTCAAAGTTGAGGTAATTAATTAAAAATTCAAATTTGAGAAAATTATTTGAAGTATAATGAAAATAATTAAAAATTGAGAAAGATAATTTTAAAATGATGTGCATAATTTGAAAACGAAGAAAATAATTTTAATTTAAAAAAAATAATTGGAAAAAATACAAAATATACTACTTGAAGTGCAGTGGAAGAAAATAATTGCATTATGATAAAAATAATGGTAAATTAAAAAAAAGATAATTGAAATTTTCGTAAAGTAAATTAAAGACTTAACGAAAAAATTGAAAAATAATGAAAATAATTGAAAATTGGAGTTAATAATTGAAAAGTAATAAAAATGTTGAAAATTTTAGTTGGAATCATAATAGAAAAGAATTGTTAAAAATTGAAGAAATTGATAAATTGTGAAATATAATTATTTTTTAGATTGCAAACATTATTTATTTTAGTATGTTTAAAATATGACTTCCAAAAATTTGTTTAGTAAATTTCAGAAAAATATAATTTTTCATCTTTTTTAGAGAGTCTTTGCATTTTTCCAGTATTTTTGATGAAAATCCCTGACTTTTCCCTGACTTCCCTGACCCATTTCAGTTTCCCTGATTTTTCCCTGATTTCCCTGAATTCACTGACCTGTGGCAACCCTGTAATAAAATCAATTGAAAATTGGGAAAAGTAATTTAAAAAATCATAGAAAATTTTCTATTTGGAATTAAATCATAGAAATGTTTTAAAAATAAAGAAAATAATTTAAATTTGAGAAAAATACTTGAAAATCTTTAAAATAAATTGTAAAAATTTAGTAATGAAAAATTAGAGAGAATAATTAAAAAAATGAAAAAAAAGTATTAAAAATTGAGATAAATAATTTAAAATTGTATAAAATTAAACTTTGAGAAAATAATTGAAAAAATTTTATCAATTTGTATTTTGTAGTTACTATATTGTTTGGTCTGTTTGGACTGCGGGTGTTTTTGTGATAAATAAAATAAATAATATATTCTAAATAAAGAAAAGTTAAAGAAAATTTCAGAAAAATACTTAAAACTTTTAGAAGTTCATTGAAAACAAAGAAAAAAATAATTAAAAATTAGAGAAAAAAAATGAAAAAAGATAAACATAATGTAGAATTGAAGAGAATTCTTTTTAATCAAAGAAAAATAATTTATAACTGTATGGGAATTATGAAAAAGAACGAAAGTAATTAAAGACTAAAGAAAATAATTTAAAAAACTACCATAAATAATTGAAAATTGAATGATATAATAATTGGAATGTCAGATAAATAGTTTAAAATTTTAGAAATTATAAAACAGATTAAAGAAATTGAAAATTGAAGGAATTAATACTGGAAAATAATTGAAAAATGATATTAAATTTTCAAGCTTGAAGAAAATAATTGAAATATGATAAAAACAATGATAAGTTATAAAAAAATACAAGACATTTCATAGAAATAATTGAAAAAATTACAGAATTAAAGAAAAAATTAAATTTGAGAAAAATATATAAAAAAAATAGGGAAAAGAATTGAAGAAATATAAAAATAATTGAAATTTACTAATAGTTAATAAAAAATTTTGGAAATCATAAAACAGATTAATGAAATTGAAAATTGAAGGAAACAAACACTGGAAAATCATTAAAAATAATTTTAAAATTTGAAACTTGAAAAAAACAATTGAAATATGATAAAAACAATGATAAGTTGTAAAAAATACATGACATTTGAGAGAAATAATTGAAAAAGTTATAGAATTTTTTTTAACTAAAAAAAATAATTGAAATTTGAGAAAAATACATAAAGATCTTAGAATTTAATTAAAAAATTGAGAATAACTAAAAATTGGAGAAAGTTATTGAAGAAAGATAAAAATAAATGAATTTTACTAATAAATAATAAAAAATTTTGGAAATCATAAAACTAAAAATAGAAATTGAAAATTGAAGGAAATAAATACTGAAAAATAATTGAAAAAGGATTTAAAAATTTGAAACTTGAAGAAAATAATTGAAAAATGATTTTAAAAAATGATAAGTTGTATAAAATACATGAGTTTTGAGAGAATAAAAATTGGAGAAATGAATTGAAGAAAGATAAAATAATTGAAAATTACTAATAAATAAAAATTTTTGGAAGTTATGAAAACAAATGAAAATTATTACAAATTCAAGAACATAATTGAATTTTAGAAATATACTTGAAAATTGAAGAAAATAATTTTAGAAAATGAGAATAATCATTTACAATTGAGAAAAATAATTGAAAAATTATCAAATTACTTCAAACTTAAAAAAAAATTGAAATATGCTGAAAATAAGTTAAGATTGAGAAAAATAATTAAAATAATTGTGAAAATAATTTAAATATGAAAAATTACAAACAGTAAATAACATTTAAGAGAAATAATAAATTGGAAAAATTATAGAATATATGTTTAAAAAAAGAAAATAACTACAAAATTCCTTAAAAATGTTTAATTACCTAAAGAGAATATTATGCCAAAATAATGAAAATACTTAGAAATTGAAGAAAATAATAGAAAAATCACAGAATTTATTTTTAAGCAAAAGAAAATAATTGAAAAATGGGTTAAAACATGGAAAACTGATGGCAGTAATCTAAATTTAAGATAATAACTGAAAATTTAGGAAATTAATTGAAAAAAATGATAATATTAAAAGATGGAGAAAATAAATGCAAAAAATAAAAAGAAATGAAAATTATACAAAATAATTGAAATTAAGATATATCTTTAAAAGTTCAAGAAATTATTTCATAAATTATGAAAATGATTAAAAATTGAAGCTATAATAATTGAAAAATGACAAAAATAATTATAAATTAAAAAAATTAATTTAAGTTTGCGATGAATGATATAAAATTTAGGAATAAATAATTAAATTGATTTAATATCGTCAGAAAAATAATTAAAATTGAAAAAGTGATTGAAAAATTTACTTAAAAAAATAATTGAAATTTGAGGAAGGTAAATTTAAGATTTAGGTAAACAATAATTGAAAAATTATAAAAATAGTTCAAAATTATAGTTCAAGTAATTGAAAGCATAATAGAAAAGAATTATGTAAAATTGAAGGAATTTTTTAATTACTTCAAAGTATATTTGAAACGTGGATTAAATGAAATTTTAACTTTTTCTTTAAATCTGGTAAAAATATATATTTTTCATCCAACTTTAACAAATAATAGCTTATTTTGCTCTTTAAAACATTTTCTCCAATTTTATTTGTTTGATTTTGTTAAATAATATTTTATCTAAAAAATATAAAATAAATAAAATTGGTTTTTTAATATATAATTTACCAAAACCTAACAGATAAAATTGTATAAAATGTTTCTAAAAAGAGAAATGAGCTATTATTTGTCAAAATTAGATGAAAAATGTACAACTGGATCATTCAAAATTTTAAAAAATTATTTTTAATAATATTTTTATTTCGCGTGAGAATCCACTTTCTAAGTTGAGGTTATGTGAATGCAGAGAACCTCCTTAAGTAAAAAAATATTTAGAACTTGTATTTTTTTGTATTTAAATTATTCTTAAGAGTAATTTAGGACCGCCAAAAGATAAAAATCTCAAATATTGTTTCTGGACCAAATTGTCGATTTTTATAATATTCGAAATTTTTTTTATTTATTTATTTATTTTTTATTTTTGACACTCTAATTATCCAGGTATATAGATTTCGAGAATGGCTAATAAATAATCGGGTCACTTAGACTTATAATTAATTAAAATTTTAATATATTGTAAATTATTAAATGATTGAAAGTTAGAACCAAGTGAAATTCGGATTAATTTGGATTTACATAAAAAATAGAATCAATTGATTCTTTACAAATCTAGTTCTGATTTACAGTTTTATAAAATCTGAAATGGCGGATCCAATATGGCCGACGAGTTTTAAAAAAAATTATTGAGTTTTTGTAAAATACGGTGCATAATACTTTTTTGAGTAGCTCATTACGAATCTAAACAAGTTATTTTCAAAATTCAAAATGGCAGACAATATTTTGTCAAAGTTGGATTATTGTATGAAACAAGGAATGTAAGAATTTTCAGTTTCACTGATTAGAAATTTTAACCAATTTCTCAAAATTCAAAATGTTAGACGGATTTTTAAATAGTTATTATTATTTTTTTTTCATGAAACTTCGATATTTTTGTTATAATAATTACGAACCTACATAGATTCTGGAAATATTATTGGAAGCATTTTAAAAAATTTGTAAATTTGAAGGAATACAATGCTTCCGTCATGAAGATGCAAAAAATTCATCGCTCATATTGGATCCGCCATTTGAAATTTTAAAAACCTGAAACAGATTCGTAATCGTTAACATTTTATAAGAGTTAAAAACTCATAAATGTCTTATTTCATTAAAAAAAAGTTTAAAATCTAGTCGGTTATATAATGTATATTGGATTAGCCATTTTTAGAAAACTAAATTCAGATTAGTAATTCATCGATTTTAAAACTTCTTAGATGTAAAATATTTTATAAAACTTCAATTATTTAATAATTCTTAAGTAAAAAACGAGAGGGTGAAAAATCGTGTCGAAAAAAGCCGATTTTGCGAAAATTAGAGAAAAGTCAAAAACTAAATTTCAGATTGATGAATATTTTTAATACAGATGGAAAAAATGTTGTCTTTAATTTAATTAATTGAAGATTTTAATTAAGATCGTTAATACATAAAAATAATTTTGTACGCATAATTGATCCATGAATAAAAAACGGAACTATTTTTAACTCCATATTTCTAACAATTAAATTTGAATCATTAAATAACTATTTTTCAAGTACAATTTACAATACTACTTAATTTTCTGAAAAAATAATTCTTAAATATTAATTTTAATAGTTTTTTAAAATCAAAGAGAGAAACATTAAAAAATCATATTGCAACTTTTTAAACACAAAAATTAATTCGAGATTCTGAATTTTAAGTATATATATTATTGGCATGTCTAAAAATCATAAAAATAACGGAAATTCTCGTACCGTCTATATTGGGAACACTCAGAAATATTTTTAAATTTGATCATTCGTTAATAAAGTAGTTTTTAGTGGATCTTGAAAGTATTCCCGGGATCTACTATATCAGCCAACTTTAGTCAACTTCAGAATATAGGAAGCTTTCTATCAGCTATCGGTAACAGAGTTTTCTCTTCCAATTTCTTACTTCGGCTTTCGAAAACCACTCATAGGTTTCTCTACTGACAAATGAAACGTTTAAATGATTTTACAAACCTAAAGGTCATTTTGTAATTAAATAAATATACATCATAACTTCAAATATTAATTAATGTTTTTCATAATACAATTTCAAAATATTTTTTAGATTTTTTTATATTTATTTTTATTTTTAAATTTTAGTTTCTTGGAACTATTCTGTTAAACATTATTGTATTATTATTGTTATTATTATATAACAAGTAACAATGTGTTTTTAACGCTTTTAGGTATTCTTCAGGTTTAAATTCAATTTTTTAAGAATACTTTTAAATGATCTAGATTTAATTGTTTCCTACAAGAAAAATAATTTTAAAAACTTATATTATTAAGAATTTATCCTATTTAGTGATTTGGAACTAATGCCGATGCTTGATAATATTTTCAACAAACAAAAAAATTTTTAAACTCTAAAGAATTTATATTAAAAATTAAAATTTGCTACAAGTTGTACTAAAGTTTACAATTATTGAGAATAACGCTTTACATATTTTTTTCAAAAGTTTAGAATTTATAATAAAATTTTTTTCTTCTTGACATAATCCCCAAATTCTAAAAGTATATAATTTCTCAAACTGTAAAAAGGACTGTAGAAAAATCTATTATTTACATTTTTTCCGTGTATCAAAAAATCCGGCTAATCTGATTAAAAATGGTGTTCTAAAAAAAAAAAAAAAAAAAAAATTATTTTAAATCTAATAATTTATTATTATACAAATTGTTTTCTATAATACAACTTATTTTTGTTATCAATTTCCCATTTTCAATATTTTTATTTATATTGAATAAACTTCTAAAAAGTTTTTACAATTTTCTGTAAAATTCGCTATTTCTAGATTTTTTCTTTAGTTAGCATGTAATCATCATTTTCGAATAATTTTCTTAGACTTTCAGTAAATTTTATAAATTCTTTTATAACTTTCACAATTTTTAATTATTCTTAAATTTTTGTCACTCTATCTATTTTTTTATTCATTTGTTGTAAATCTAACCATTTATTTCATAACAAACTTGTTTCCTTTTTCTTTTAAAACTCAATTCCAATTTTTGTCAATTTTTTTTTCTTTTTTCAATATATTATATCAACTTTCTCAAAATCAATTTCCATTTTCAATTTCAATTTCCTTAAGTTTCCAATAATAATTGGTATATTTTTCTCGAGATTTTTCTATTGAATGCTTCTGTCTAAATGTGAATTAAAGTTCAAAATAAATATTTTAATAGCAAAAAGTCAGTCACAAATTTAAATAGTTATATTTCTACCAATAATTTAGTAAAAAATAACTAGTTATTCTTAGTTACTAGTTAAATTCATTTTTAGGTTACGTCAAAATATCTAATATTTTAATAAAATTCTGTTACACTAATTCAAGTAGTCAAGTTTTTATCACTTTTTAGTTATTTTTTTTATTAATAACTGGTAATAATGTTTTACTAATAATTAGTTTTTTTTCACTTAATTCCGAAATAAAAAGTTAGACATGATTTTACTAATAATTAATTATTATTTTTAACCATAATTCAGATTTAGAGAGTTTACTTCCTATTTTTTTTCAGTTGATATATTTTTTCGTCAATTAATTTTTTAAAACAACATTTGTAACTATTATCAACAACAATATTTTTTCTGCACTTGTTATTGCTTATCATTTTTTAAAAACTTTTTTTACCATTTTTAATTACCCATTATATTTATCGCCTAAATAAATTTTTAATTCCTTTTTCAATTTCGTCTGCAAATTTTGTGGTTTTCTTTTATTTATTATTTTTCGAACCTAATTTCCTAATTTATATTTTCTTTTTCTACTCTTTTATTGCGTTTATTCGTCTTGAAGTGATTTTCAAGATATTTTCCCTTGATTTTCTGTATTTTTTCAAATTTTACAACTTTTTATTATCTTTTACATATTTTCTTATTTTATCTCTCTATAACGTATTTCCTTGAATTTTTCCGTTGATTCCAACTTCCATCAATCAACATATTAATTAAAAAAATATTTTTTAAGTCACTCTATACATACAATGACTGTGATGTAATAAAATAAAAAGTAATTTAAATAAAATTAATAAGTTTATATTAAAATACAATAAATTTACTAATACCCAATAAGTAGTTCAAACTATACTCTCATTTTTTAACTTCTCAAGACGATTCTTAATTAACAATCACGCAGTTACATTATTTTTCAATTAAAATAATTGATTTTCTCTCTTATTTATTTTAAAATTACATTAACGAGAAACCAATTTGACCACAATCTCATTTTACGCTGATTAGTATATTTATTACATTTGTTATTTATCACCACAGCTTTATCTCTATAATTATATCTTCACGTCCCAATAACTTATTTTAAATTAAGGAAAACTTTTCTGATAAATAAGCCGAAAAAGATCACGATTTTCCGGAAATGATATAGTTACATTTATCGGGGATATTTAAACTTTGACCTCAACCTGTTTTAAAAACACTAAGTACAAAAAACTGGCAATTCTGAATTGATATCTCAATTGACTCGGTTGGTTAACGTCCACTAATGAATTCTCGAGAAAGGTCACGGATCCTCTATGACGAAATTAGTTTTTAAGCAGCCTCCCGTTGTGTTACAAAAAATTTTCGAAACCGTCTATTTGTAAGTCGTAAATCAAGAAAAATAGGAGTAAGGACCGGAGGCAAAAAATCTCACGGTATAAGATATGAGAGTTGAGTAATCAACAAGGGTAAAATTAGGTTGTTAAAAGAAGAAATAATTTTAAAATTTTCCCAGTTTTTGAAAGCTTCCCTATAATAACGATTCTTTTTTCACAATCATCTCATCAATTTGACATTTTGCCGATATTTATATACAATTAACTGAGAAAAAATATTTTTGTTTTAAATCAATGTCAAATTTTAATTTCAGTTAATATCATTACGAGAATGGAAATTATTAAATTTATTATTCTTTAAAAATAATTGTTTTTATTTTGTTAAAAAGAAAATGCTATTAATGTTAAACAAGAATATTTTGAATAAAATTTGATTCAAGCGGTACATGCGCAAATTTCTGCGCATTTGATTATTGTTGTAAGGTTAGGTTAGTTATTTCCTTCTCGAGCAGAAAATGTGAGTATTATTTTCTGTTTATTTATTAATCCAGTGAAAAAATCCAAATCACGATTCTATTTTCATCAAAGTAAAAAATTTAATTCCGGAACTATAATTATTGTATAAAAAAGTTGGGGATTTATACCCGAGAAAACTTTCGTGTTTGAAAACTAAAACCACAAATCGTTCATCTTAGCAAACTATTGATAAAATCAACTAATTTTGCTCATAAATTTGTCAAATTCAGTCACACATTTCTATTATCGTGTCCTATTAATAAAAAATATCAAAGTTTTCTGAATCTACAGTTTATAAACTGACAGTTGACTTAACCTCAAAATACAAAGAATCCCTTTTGCATAAAAAAAACTCAAACTGTACTGGAACGTATTTAGTCTTGAAGAATAAAAACTATTTTTATTCGGCTTCGATTCTAAAGTGTAGAATAATTAATCGCCTTGTAAACAAAGGTATTAACTCTCAAAGTATTAACATCGTACGTTCATATTTATTGGCACCATAATTAAATTCTTGTTTAGAGCATATTTCGTGTCTGATTAATTCAACGCTGAATCTGAGAGTAAAGATGTTTTTTTTTTAAACTTGCTTTCGACAAGACAAGCATTATCTCAATATCAGGATTGGTAGCATTCAACGGCTTTTTGTTTTAGTCTGAACACACGGAGTATGCCGAACAGAATAAAGCATGGTGGTCCAATTTGTCTACCTATTCGATATTGTAACAAGCTCATCGTTAATAACATGAGCCAACGAATCATTTGTTTCATTATTTTTTTGGGTCCGCGCATTAGGAGGACCGACCTCTAAAATTCTGACAAATCATCATCTCTATATATTGCGCATCAATAGCCAATACTGTTTAAACGATTCTTACAATTTTAATTCGAAAATTCATTTCATCTGGCTCGTTAAAATCAATTCGATGAGTTATTCAGCTTTTCTTTCAAGAAAATCTAGACAAGTTTATTTTATTGTTAATTGTTTCTCCTCAAGAATTTATATCCGTGTAATGTGTTAAAAGTTTAACGCTCAAGATAATGAAATTAGTTAATTTGTTAAAATGTTATTACTGTTGACGTTCTCTTTTGTTTTGAATTTATAGTTATTGAAGTGTATTTATTTTGTTTATTTATTTATAGAAGTTCTGTACATAAAGAAAAGAAATTTTAATAATAACAATTTGTAAAATAATTACGAGAATATCACTTGTATTAAAACATCGACGAAGACAAAACAGACGAGTTCCATAATCATCAGAAATAGGAGTGAAAAAAGAATGTAATTTCTGTATCGCTGGGGAGCGATAGCGTTTATCTAAATTTGAAATGTGAAGAAAACGCGCAGGAATATAGCTCTTACGTTTCACAATACGGATGTATATGATGCTACAGTCAGTTATCAAGTGATTCTTGAAATTTTTTTTCTCTCTTCACGTTACAAATTGTTTATCGTCTTTACGTTGGCAGCTCGTTGACCCTCCTTATCTTCAGTGACCCTTTCACAAGTTTTTAGGGTGATGCTTTTGGTTACAGTTTATATCGATTGGTCTCTCGTCCTCGGGGACGACCAATCACTATCGTCTATGAATTGAGGTACCTTAACATGAATTTTCGCTACCCTCTTCATCCTCCTTTTTGTTACCTCATCAAATTTTTTTCTAGAAAACCCCAACAGTAAATCTTTTCGTTATTTTTACCATCGCAAAAATTCTCTCTCTTGAACAAATTTGAAAAGATTTTTTATTAGATTAGACTTTGTACTAGAAAGTTGGGGAAAATTTGGAAATTTGTTTTGACAGCCACAAATTTGATGGATATGTATAGCCGTTCATAAAATGCATTTAAACAACGAATACGTTAGTAACCCGTCTTAATTGCCTCGATTAAACTTTGACATTTTAAACACGCAGGCGAATTAAACGATATTGGACATTTGCTTTTATTGATAGTTAGTGCTTATTAATATAATCATTAAGAAGACAAAACAGAGGATCAAATTTGTCACGCTCTATTTGTGCTCTACAGATCAGCCACACACATATTATCATTCCATTCGGGTCCATTTATCTTGTCAATTTCGTATATGCGTCATGCTCTCAGTTTATGTCTTAAGCAGATGTGTTACAAGTATTTAAGAATAATAATTTTTCTTTCAAAATTAGAATAATCCATAACTTTTTATTTTCAGAAACTATAAGGATCAAAAGGCACTTGTTAAGCGCAACTCATCAGGAATTCCTTCTACTTCCTCATTTACGAAACTATTTTTCCTCTGTGCCCATAACATAAATATTAAATAAATTCAATATCAGAGGAAAGCCCTATTTGAGAGGAAATTAAAGCGGTTGACGTAGGACGATTCCATTTCTTAGAAGACACGAGTATTGAAACTAAATCGCCTTTTGAAATGCGTATACTTCAAGAAAAGCAGCAATGTTAGTTTGATATGAAAAGCGACTTGTTCCGTTTTGCAAAAGAATCTCCGAAGGAACTAAGAAAGTCGACCATGAGACGGGAAGAAGAGGCGATCCGTTGATAATTGACGTGGCATCGGGCGTACACGAATGTATATCTTATATACATACGATTCAAATATAACCGAGAGATGTTCGACTCTGAGCCGAAAAGACATTCGTATCAATTATGGGAGGTAAGTTTCAATGCCCCGCTAAGGAGTCCACTGTGGAGACAGAACCGCGCCTTTCAAAGGAGCTCGTTCTCTATATATTACGCAGCGGGAGTCTTCAGGGGATTCTAACCTGCGCCCTTCGCTTGCATCTCTTTCCGTTCATCTTTTTTACCCAGCATCTCTATCTCTCGCTTTGTCTCTCTCCCATCTCTTCCGTACAAATTAAATTAATTTTCGAGCAGCCAACATTACTCTTTTATGAATTCCTCGTGGCTATTCGGGTCCCGGAATGGAGATGTTTCACCGTCCCACTCGAAGATCAGAATCGTCACGAAGTCAGAACTATTAGTAATGGAACTTCAGAACCATAGTTTTCGTCGTTGGCCTTTGCCTCGTCTCTTCCTTTTATTTTTCTTATCCAGCCAGGCTATCCATCCTTTTCTATCTTCTCTCCTTCGTCACTCTGACAGCCACTTTTTTTGCGCTCACATGAATCTCCGATTTAGAAAATCGACCAATAAATTCATCATGAATTTGTTTCGTCATAAATTTCAGAGACACCAAAGTCGTTTAATCATTTTTCGTTGTCACTTTTTGGAATTTATTTCAGATTGCTTGAAGTCGATTTGGTATAAAGAAGAACGTTGCTGAATTTAATCGGAACATTTTTAGTAAAACTTGGGACATGAAAAACTTGTCATCGATGTTGTGCTTTTGTTGAGCTGGAAATTTGTGTGAAAAACTGACGTAGGGTCTACGTATTCCTGTTACTGAAAAACTTATTATTTTACAGAATAATTGGATTTTAAGGATCAAGTTAATTGGAATTCAATAATTCTGTAGATCCAGTATTTATAATTTCTGCAAAAAACCTGGAAGGTTTTGGTTTATTATAACCAAAAATGTATCAATAATGTTGCGGTCATTTGGTAAGTGTTGTATAGAAATTGATGTGCAAAAACTATAACACGCAGTTTCTATCTATTCCTGTTACTGAAAAACTTATTATCTTTAAAATCAATTGGTCTTCAATGACCAATATATTTGGAATCACATAATCCAGTGTTTATAATATCTGCAAAAAACCTGGAAGGTTTTAGTTTAAGTCCAAAAACTTATCAACGATTTTGCAGTCTTGTAAGTGTTGTGTTGTATAGAAAATTGTGTGCAAAAACCATAACACGCAGTTTCTATCTATTCCTATCACTGAAAAACTTATTATCTTTAAAAACAATTGATCTTCAATAACCAATTCATTCAGAATCACAGAATCCATTATTTACAATTCCTGCAACAAGTTTAAAACATTCAGTTTTATTTTAATCAAAAACAACATCTTTCACAAGATCTCAAGATTTCCAACTATCTGATAAATCTCCAACTCGGTAGTCAAATATCAAAATTTCCTCACACCTCTAATAACAACGACAAATAAATGAGCTCTTCTAATTACCCGTGGAATCGAATAGCTTATTAGCACTCTGTGAAAATCAGAAAGTAAATAATGTAGAAAGGCAGGCTATTTCGAAACTTAACGAGTCATTGGGTAAACCCTTTGCGTTTAACGCAGTGGATTACTCAAGCGATTTATTAGATTTTGCCATTTATCGGAAACCAATAACCTAGTCGATATCGACTATCCTGTTAGTTGTGTGTATGTGTGTGTCTACCCTGGTGCAGAGAGTTCTAAGAGCATTTTCACTTGACCTACATGACCTTAACAATCAGGAAACGATGTGTAGATGTGGCAATTAAGAATGCTCTGTAAACTTGGCCTGGGTCTTACGGGACATATAGGCCGCACAAGAAACAGAACCGAGTAAAAAGGACAATGAAAAAGAAAGAGGTAGTGTAATACGGTCGCAAAGTAATTAGTTAGTTGATCACGCGTTGGGTCCGAATTGAACTGGGACTCGAGGTCCTTCGCGATCCCGCGTCGATGTTCAACGACTCGAGATAATTAGTACCTACAGATGCATCCGCAAGGTGGATAAGAGCACCAATCGTGCTTAATGAGTGCTAAAGTCGGAGAATCGCTTGTCTTAACTTTCTTTTTTATTCTTGCCTTTTTTTCTTTCACTGTTATAGGTCGATTTGATTTTTGTGGAAATATAATCATTGGACTTTTTCTCAGTGAATTTGGGCCAAGCTGATGCTGTAGTCTAGAAGCAACAAAATTATGCATAAATCTGCCTGTGAAATTAGGGGAGAGAGGTGGCATTGGGTTTAAGAACGGGCCCAAACATAACCTCGATCGGTGCCAGAGCAAGAGATTACGATCTAAGTATCTCGAGAAACAAATGCCGAATGCAGCTCGCCGGAACCTTTGTCGGTCACGAGAAGGGGGTTCTGGTGTGTACCAACACCTGCGAAATGGGCCCGTGGTTCTTTGCGGGCCCAGAAGTGTGTGCATGGCCGTCATAGAAAGCGGTTATTGATTGCGTTGGCAAGAAAGCAGCGCAAACTGCCGCCGCATCCGCCCATGTTGTATATTCCATGGAGCTCTTATTGCTCGCGTCTTCATTAAGGCTTCTCAAGCTGCTCTCAACTCTCGTCTTGTCTTGTCGATATCGTGGAGTCAGAGGACCCACGGGACTCGCGACAGTGTCCATCCTCGATCGCCATTTCGTAAACCCCGAAAAAAGTTGGTCTGACATCTATCTGAATTGAGAGAGAAACAAAAGAGCCATACCCTGAGAAATTTAGTACCTCCAGCACCTACGGACTTTGTGCTCCATAATGCAAATCCTTTTAGGGACAAACTGTTTATTTGAATAGATATTTGAAAGACGAATAAATTTTGCGCTCACAAACGAAACTGACCAAACGAGAATTATGCCCTGTTCGGGAAAAATAAAGAAGATGGGACGCGCATACGAAAATTTGATCAAATTTATTACATGGCGGGAATAATTGTTTAATTTTTTTGGTTTATTTTATTTGGGGAAGAGACTGCAACTTTATGGTAAAGTAGTAAACAAGAAAAGGAATAATTGTAGCTTTTGTTTATTGATGATAAATAGAATTAGAAATGGAGAAATTGTTGTAACAGTCTCGATGCAGGAATAAAAAATATAAAAATATTCTCGTACATCTTTTTTGATGAAAGATTCTATTGTAAATTTTGAAAATTGTCATGTGGTATATTTCGAGAATATACTTGATTAATTTAACATTTTGTTTTGAATTTTAATAGTTATTATTTCATTAGAATCATAACAAAATGTGTTGTTTAATGCAAAGAATTTTGCAAAAAGGATATGATAAGAGAGTACTTTAATTCTATTACACAAAAATGAAGAAAGAATGCAAAAACTAGAACCCACAAACAGAAACTAATTTTTAGTATAGTTTCTTTACTAAGTAGCATATTATACTTGTCATGTCATTATATTATAAAAAAAACAAGTACATATCATATCATAAGTACATATACATATCATGTCATCATATATTATAAAAAAAACAAGTACCGTCTAACGGGGCTATTATGTACAAAAACCGCATTTTTTTATTCTATGCTTCACCAAAATTCAGAATTTTATACAAAAAATTTTTTAACCAACCAGTCACGTTGTTTACATTCTTCTGATTGTTTACTGTAATTTTTACTATAAAAAATATATTTTTCTTCGAGTTATAAGAAATCAAATTTTGCATTATAATTTCGCAATCGTGGCTATTATGGTACAAAATTTATTTTTGTTTATAAAATAAAGTAAATATTTTATTTTTTGCATTAAACTATGTGCGAACCTTTTACTAGGTATTCCAGAGACAAATGTTTTAAAATTCGCCAAATAGTAATTAATATTATAGAAATTATGAATAAAAATAAAAAGTTTAATAATAAAATTTTGCAAAATTTGTATTTTATGTTGTTTTAATAGTTAAATGACTTAATATGGTCGATAATAACTTTTTGAGTTATTTTGTGTCAAGCAATGTTTAAATTTACTTAAAACCCTTGTAAATAATATGATATTAATATAAGTGGTTTTAGAGGTTATGATTCACCCTTTGCCTATTTTGACAAATTTGACTTACTTCCAATTTTCTGACAAAAAAACAATTAAACCAGAGCACAGGAACCTTTTTTACTGTTTTAAAATAACTAATTTTCGTAAAATAATTAAAATAGTTTTGTACCACAATAGCCCCGATATATGTGCTGCACTTTTAGTTTTAAACAATTTTTTCTTAAATTCTTAATAAAAAGTTACCCCATCACGTGAATATAGTCTCAACTAAATTCTCAACACCTACCTTAAATATTTTTTACACTGAATTTGTGAATATTAAGATTGAAGCAGATTTTTAGAGAACTTACAATTTTTTAATGAAATTTGTATGTATATAAGAATTTTTTCTGGATTTTTGACAAATAGTTTATTAGAAACAATACTGTTATTTTGTTCACAAAATATCACACTATGTTTACAAATAAAAATCAAATTTATAAATTTCAATATAAACATTTTAGAAATAAAAAACCAGCTTGTATCATAATAGCCCCGGTGTACCAGATTTGCCTCGTTCGAAGATAATTTTTTTTAATTTTAGTATTATTTGTTTGTAGCTAATTATGGAAATTTTCAATTTCAAACTAATAGTTTTTAAATTTTGAAAAGTTTAAAATTTTTAAAGGTATAGTCTAGAATAATATTAAATTTTAGTAAAAACAAGTCCTTAATATAGATTTAAAATATCCCAAATTCCAATTAATTCAAATTTTAATTTAATCAAACTTTCAAATTTAAATTAATCCAAATTTCGATAGTAGTTAATTATTTTGCATGTTCACTTGTTCTATGTAAACAATCTCATTCTTGAGTAGACACTTATTAATTTAAAAATAAAATTACCGGATTCTTTTGATTTTCGAACTATACCTATTCTTAATTTTTCTTCATTTTTTAAAATCATTTTTTTACCTTTTTACGGACTCACAATTTTTTGTCTTTTTTCTATTTTTTATTCTTCTATAATTCTTTCTTGTTTTTTATTTAGCCATTTTTATGGGGTCATATGGAGAAGATGGAAGGGGAGTAAAATTTTTTCTTTGGTTTTCTGCTTTCTTTTAAGTTATTTGGAAAATTTGACATTTTGAATACTTTGTCTATTTTTACAAATTACTTGCCTACAAAATTTATAGATTCTTGACTTCTTATATTTAATTATTAGGTTTGTTTTTAAAATTTGGGAAATGTTTTAAGATTTCTTTGTTTTATTTTTAAGTTGTTTTCGTGTGTTTCCTAAAAATTTTATTTATTTCCAGAATAATTTTCTAAACTTGTGTCATTTTTTAAAGAATTTTTTTATTTTCTAATTTCTTTAATTATCTTCTTACATATTCTTATTTTACTTTTACTACTTCATTCTTATTTTTTAAATAAGTTTTCTTCAAATTTAATAATTTTAATTTTTTTTTATGATTTTCTCATTTTCTTTATTATTTAGTCGGTATTTTAAAACTATTCTCTTCATTTTTCAAATATTCTCTCTGAGTATGATTAAGTGAACAAAAAGCAAAAATGTTAATTTTAATAATTCAAATAGTGAAATTTGATTAAAAATAAGTGAAATTTTCTACTAATTGGAATTAGTGACCGGTTTTTCCCTAATTTAGATTTAGAGAATTTTTTTTATATAAAATTTTGTTAGATTTTATTATTTCTACAAAATTTTTAACATCTTACGTTTTCTTATTTTTTCTTCTACATTTCCATTTTTCATAATATTTCAAAAATTTTTTATTTTACCTTCGTTTTTCTTTTTTCTTTATAAATTTGTTTCTTTTTCTGAATCCGTCTATTTTTCATTTTATAACTTATAATTTAGTCAAAATATTCATTTGGTATTATTTCTATCAGTTTTTCGTAATTTCTTAATGTTTTTTTTAATTCTTTAGAGAAGTTTTTTCTTTTATTTTCTTTTTCTGTAAATTTGCTCTTGTAATAATAAATTTTATCACTTTCTTGACATATTCCTTGGAACTTTTTTACTTGTGTTAAAACTGTTTAAAATTATTATTTTCAAACCTCATTTGAAGAAAACATTTCGTTTTTCTTGAATTTTTAAATTATTTTAGTAAGTATCTATAAATTTTTAAAATTTTGGTTAACAAACTGTTTACGTGTTTTTATTATTTTTCTACTTTAGTTTCTAAATTACAAAAAAATCTCCATTTATTTGACAATTCTTTAAAACGATTTTTTCGTTCGTCTTAAACATAGTTTATCATTTTCTAGTGCAACATTTATGTATTTTTACTTCTTCATTTTTTTAATTTTACTTTTAGTATTTTACTGTCTTGATAGAAAAATCGAAAATTTAACTGTTTCAAGAAGTACTATTAATTATTTGTCAATTCTTTAGTGATCATGAATTGTTAATCATTAAAGCTCGCATTAAAGAAAAATATCTGGAAAATTGATAAATGACAACCAGCTTGACACTCCAGGAATAAAAAACAAAAATTTAAATTGTTTCTACACAGACAAGAATCATATCATTTTCTGACATTTGTCAGATTTTTCTTTTTTCTTTCTCAAGATTTGTCCTAATTAGATAGATCAGGTTTTCCAATACTAGAAAAAGATTTGAAGCATTCCACAGAATCACTTTGCGGGACTTATTTTCCAAAAGAATGCGCTCAGTTATCGCATGGGAACGAAGTCAAAAAGTCCCAGTAACCTATAGTCGAATTTAATAAAATCATGTCCAGGACACTTCTCCACGTGGGAGTGTACGAGGAACTACAAAGAACAAATTTTCCGGTTGATGGAGCCATTTGAAAAAAATAGCTCGACCAAGTGCCTAAACAGGTATGAGCAGACGGACAATGGGGATCCTCGAGAGAAATCGTTTTTTAACTCGCACTTGGACCTGTTCGGCGGCGAAGCGACGACGTTTATTTGGGTCCCAGTAATTTGTATTTCTTGGTTCTCGCCGGGGGGCGGAGCGTAAAAATTAAATTTTTCAAAACCCCAAAGATATCGGTAACCGCGTGATCGTTTGTCATCGTTAAAATAATTTTCTTGTCTGGCACCGCCAAGGACATCGGGTTCCATAATATGTCCTAACTTTCGGCTTCTGTAAAAAACCCCCATTTATTTAGGTCATCAAGAATATCTAAAGATGTTAGATTTGTGGACAAATGCCTTTTTAATCTATATCACTATCAATTAAAATAGCAGATTTTTTATCTCTTTGGTTATTAGTGGACATTTTATTACAAATTTTTAAATCTAGTCAAGAATTTTGCGCTTTTCGAATGCGCAGATAGTCAAGCGGCTTAGGATGCAAAGTTTATTTTTGTGGGGCATTGTCAGCGATCGTGTGCGGGGTAAAAGTATTAAAGGGAGGATGGAGATTTACTCGGGCGTGGAACATATCATATCGTAACAAAGAACAAACGAAGCCGGCAGCTTAATGCCAATTAGCGTGCCGTATCACTCATTAGGGTCTAGCGTCATTAGACCCACCTGGGAGCCTAGCGGGAGCACGAATGCGGAGCGAGATATCGGCCCAGACGAGGTTCACCCTGGCTTCCCTCATTGCCCCGTACCTCATCTCCTTGCCATCAGAGCAGTTCAGAAGAGATATGAATCTCCATTGTCATTTGTTTGTTAAACTTAGCGGATTAGAGCCAGTCATCTTTGTCAAAGAGAGCCGCTCGTCGATCAGTCTTCGATACACTGAAAGAAGTACCTGATCTGTCTGTTTCGAGCTACGGCCACCCCTGAGCGAATTCTCAATGATCCAATTGAAAAGGACTCACCCGGAAAGAGTAATTAATCCGAAGGTTCAAGCCGCTTATGTATTATTTTACTGCTGGGAGTAAAATTCGAGTTGTTAATTATCCCTTCATTTGGCAGCCAGGGTCTCAATTAACACTGACTTTCGTCTGATGGGTTTATCCCTTGTTTCACTCTCTGCTCGGGTATTCTTAATAGTTTTGTTTTTAATCGTCTAGGATTTGTTGTGTAAAAACATTACTGATTTAAAAGACTTAGAGACTGGGATTATTGCTTTTTGTGGATTACAATCTGAATATTCTGTTTTTAGATTTATAAAGTTTAATTTATTGACAGAGAATTTGTTACTGATCGTATTAGTTGAGAAATTAGCCGCTGGGAGCGCTGCGGCAACGTACACTTGATGGTGTATGTTTCCGCAGCGCCACCTGTCGGTTCTGCGGCTTAACATTTAAACTAAGTTAATTTTGACGGGTAATTATTACCTTAATTCGTTTAAGGGTTTACTGGAGTCAATTTTAAAATTTTAATTAATTAAATATGATATTAAATTCGTAATCAGCGACCCAGCAATCTTCTTATATGAAACTTAGAAATCACAAAGCCCCTTGTATTTGTCAAAATTATGAATTAATGCAACAGCTGTTTTGATTCAGATTACCGTATTGCCCGTCTTTAAACGCTTTGTTCTTAAAATGTCATTTCTAAAATTGTTGGGCATCACAACTCAAAGAAAGAAAAAAAAAGTTTCGACTTATTTAACGAATAATCGTTAAATTGATATCTAAACTTTCCATTTAAAATTTTAAAAAGTAAATAAAACGAATCGTTGCGAACTAATGGGGCTTGTTTACTAACAAAATATGCTTGGATTTTTGATTTTAGATGATATTGTGTTGAGTTATCATGTCAACGAGGAAAAAAATATTTTAAAAAAACGATACTGTCAAGGGCTAATTTTTATAGTTTTTTTACAAAAAATTTTAGAATATTTACTTTAATAGTTGCTTTTTTATTTGCAAAAGATGACAAAATATTTACTTGCACAGGAACAATGGAAAAAATTTCCAAGAAATATGATTTTTTATATCTGTTGGCCTTCTGTAAGCCCTTAAAGAATCCAAACACGGTCGGTAACAGCTTCTGTTTTAATAAATAAATTTAACTGAATAATAATGAAAATTCAATAAATTGAATGCTTGGATTTGCTAAATGAATTTACGATTGGCTGTCCGAATTAATTATATTTAATTAGTATACTACAAAAACCACAGATGGCGCTGTGAAAATATACACAATTAAATGTATGTTAATGCAGCGCCCCTGGCGACTGATTTGGGTACTATTCCGATCGGTAACGAATTCTCTTTTAATAATTGAATTAAACCAAAAGCATTTAGAACACTGGAAAATGAATAAATAATTAAGAACATTTACTATAATTATACAAATATAATTCTTCGTTTTTTTTTAATCGATATTTGTAATATTTTTAATTTATTAATCGATTATTTTAATGTCAAGGTTGGTTGCATATTGTCTGGGTTTTTTTTAAAAAACGATTTGGTAAAAAATGGTTAAATATAAAATTGCCACAAAACGTTAAAAGACCATAGTCTAAATTTTTTAACATTTTTCTAATTAAAAAATATTATTTTTTCCTCATGTTTCTTTTTATTGTTCATTTCTTTAATCTTTTGTTACAAGGTTTTCTCTAATTTTCTTATTTTCACGAAAATTAATCCAGATTATTTTCTACAATTATGTGTTTGTAGAATTTAAAAAAATGTCCATGTCTTTAAGTTAATTTTTAATTTTTCGCTTTGACAAATAAAGTTTGAGTAAAAATCAAGTACAAATAAATTCCATTCAAGATTTTGAAAAATTGTTTCATAATGCATGTAGTAAAATTATTATTTTATTAATTTTAAATTGGTCTTGAATGTACTATAATTTAAAATACTATAATCATCACTAATCATTTTTAATCTCTTTTGTATGTGTTTTTTAAAAAACTTCCATAAGGAAGTCATTTAATTTTGTTAATCTTTTTTTAATTACTTTCAGTATTTTGATGATGAAATCTTTTTATCAGACTGTTTTAGACCAGGAACAAAAAACTTGTTATCAGTACTAATTTTAAATATATTACAGCAATAATTAGAATGATGATTAGGATACTTCCGGATTCATGTGGGTTCCTATTCATACTAATTAGGCTTCATTTGCCCATTTCCAATAAATAATTAAAGTGACGTCAAACAAGATAACTTTTTTAAACTTTCATGGAAAATATTTATTAACTTCACTCAAAAGATAATTTATTACTGATTATGTTAATGTAATGAAAAAATATATGACTGATTATAATAATGCAAAATTTGCCTATTGCAGTGTTTAAATTTATTATTTGATAATTGTCTTTTCATTGAATTTTAGCTTCCTTATAGATAAATCTTAATGATCGTTACGAAAGATTTGTAAAAAAACGTATTTTTAATGAAAAAGGTGATTATAAAATTTTTATTGGGTATTTTTAAAAATCCCTGTGTGAAATTTGAGATATTAGAAAGTACAATAAGTTAACCAATTTTTTTTTAAAATCTGTTAAACCGTTCTCGACTTATAGTGCCAATAAAAAAGTGTCACACACACATAATTTTATTTTTTTTTAATTTTTTCGTTTTTTCATAATTTTTTATATCATTTTTTAACTTTTAACAGAATTTTTTATTGTATCTTTGTTTTTTTCTTTCTTATAATTTTTTTTAACTATAGTAAAACAAGTGTTAAATTTTTTATATTTAATTTTTTGCTTCTTGATAGAAGAATCATTATAATTGTTATAATTTCCGATTTTGTAAAAAGGGTTTTGATTTTTACAAAATTAAAATTTGTAAAAAGGGTTTTAATCGACTCACTTCTATTTAAAATTAATAAATTTCCATTTTTGAGAAAATGTCCTAATGTATATGAGTGTGTATTTCTTTTCAACAGGATAGTTCGAGAAATTTTAACCCGAATTTAATAACATTTGGTTGAATTAATAAACTCATAAATTTATAAATTTGGACGCAAAGATTTTCGAAAATGACTAAACCAATAATTCTAATCACCTTTTTTATAACAAATGTTGGTTTTCACCAAAAATTTTGTCTATGCTATGCAACTTAATAATTTTAAAAATCATAATCCACGTCTCCAAACGAATCGATTGATTTACATAAAGTGTATAACTCGCCAAAAATTCGTACAATAATACATGATTTTTAAGATTTTTTAACATTCAAAACTTATTTTCTTTCTATAACTTCTAAAATATCAATTATATAACCATAAATTCTTAGGAAAAAATATTCAAAATTTTTAAATTGTCAGGATTAATTTATACGAAGTGTATTTTTTTATGAAAATTTGTAGAATTAATTGCTATTTTTTATTTGTTGTAAAACTTTCATTTTCATGAGTTTGATGTAACTTCTGTAATTGTCATTTAAAAGTTACAACTCCTTTGGAAAAAATGTTCTAGAATGAGAAACAAAGCGATTAAATTATTAAAAACTTATAGTTTTCAGGGAATTATTTGAATTAATGACGGTTTTTTGTTTTCGAGAAATAAAAATTTTCATTTTTTTTTAGCTTTTTAAATTTATTGCTCCCTCAATGAGGAAGCATACTTTTTGGCTTACACATTCATAAAATGAACAGAATTTTCATCTATACAACACTATTAATTTAATATTTAAGAGATTTAGTATTTCTACTTTTTTTTTATTTACTTTTTTCATTTTTCCTGTAAACTAAAAAAAATAGTGATGTTTGGATTAGCTAAAAGAATCATGGTTATCAATTTATTTTGAATTTAACATTAGAATAAAGGTTACATTTGGCTGTCAGAATTGAAACTGAGTTTAATAGGTATGCTTCAGAACCCACAGATGGCGCTGTGGAAATATACACTACCGAATGTATGTTGACGCAGCACTCCTAGCGACTAATTTGTGTACTATTCCGATCGGTAACGAATTCTCTTTTAATAATTGAATTAAACCAAAAGCATTTTGAGCACATGAAAATAAATATACAGTTCACAGTAGAAGTGGACCATTTAAAAATATCTGTGTCTATTAATCTACATTTTAAATTCCGTAAAATTGTCAGTTGTTTCGACTTTGCCTGGTATGCCATTCGGAAAAAAATGGTTACATACCAAGTTACTGAAAACCTTTAGATTTAAAATTATCACCCCAATGTTTACGTTTCCAATCTTTTTTTCTAAGATAATCCGCCGAATCATCTAACTGTTGTTCTAAAGTCCTAAATCTCTATCAAACGATAATTTCATCATCCAATTGTGTCTTAAACCTTGAATCATTTCTTAACAAATCAAAAGAATGTGAAAAGGTGTTGATAATCATTCGCAATGTTTTGGCCCTTAGGAAAGGAATAGCGCGAATTTTGGGAGCAGTTTGCGGCGTAATTCTAAACTACAGAACCGACAGATGGCGCTGTGGAAATATACACTACCGAGTGTACGTTGATACAGCGCTACTAGCGACTAATTTGGGTACTTTTCCGGTCGGTAACGAATTCTCTTTCAATAAATAAACTGTAACAGAAACATTTTCAAACACATTAAAATTAATAAACAGTCAACAGTAGAAGTGAATCATTCTAAAATATCTGCGTCTTTTAATCGACATTTTCAATTCCGTGAAATTGTCAGTTGTTTCAATTTTGCCTGGCGCGCCTTTCGGAAAAAACTGGTAACATACCAAAGTTAATGCGAACCCTTAGAAAATTATCACCCCAATGTTTACTTTTCCAATTTTCCTTCCGAAGATAATCCCCCGAATCATCTGAACATTATTCTAAAGTCCCAATCTCTATCCAACGATAATTTTATTATGCAATCGTATCTTGGACCCTCAATCATATCTTAATAAATCTAAAGAATGTGAGAAGGTGTTGATAATCATTAGCAATGTCTTGGCCCTTAGGAAAGGAATAGCGCTAGTTTCGGGAGCAGTTTGCTGCGTGATTCTAAACACAGATGGCGTTGTGGAAATATACACTACCGAGTGCACGTTGTCACAGCGCTCCTAGTGACTGATTTGCGTACTATTCCAGTCGGTAACGAATTCTCTTTCAATAACTAAATTAAACCAGAAACATTTCAAACACATTAAAATTTATAAACAGTTAACAGTAGAAGTAAAACATTCTAAAATATCTGCGTCTTTTAATCAACATATTAATTCCGTGAAATTGTCACTTGTTTCGATGTGCCATCGGAAAAAAATGCTTACATACCAAGTTACTGGGAACCTTAAGAAAATTATCACCTCAAATGTTTACGTCTCTAATCTTCCTTCCCAAGATAATCCCCCAAATCATCTGAATGTTGTTCCAAGTCCTAATCTCTATCTAACGATAATTTCATCATCCAATCGTATCTTGGACCCTCAATCATATCTTAACAAATCAAAAGAATGTGAAAAGGTGTTGATAATCATTCGCAGCGTCCTGGCCCTCAGGAAAGGAATGGCGCGAGTTTCGGGAGCAGTTTGCGGCGTGATTCTAAGACATGGAAGATAAAGATACAATAAAGTCTTAGGGACAACGCGAAAGGTTGGCGAATGTTGTGGGCTTCGTATCCCGCTATTCCGCGGGATGGGACTCGGCATCCGACGTGCTCTTTGACTTTTTTCTTCGAATTCAAATGCGCCTCGAACGAGAGCGCCGCTTGCCCGCCTTGCCGCGCTCTTGTGCAGGTTATATGTATATACGGCGTTACTCGTAAATACGGCGCTCCGAAAGCATCACGGCCACGTACAAAGAGGCCACGACGTCTCAATCCCGAGCTCCTTGGAGGGTCTCATGGTATATAAAGCTGGACTCACAGCCCCCGCTACCCCCTTTTACAAAAGCGTGCAGACTCGCGAAAGGGGTACCACACACTGGGCCTCACAGATCACCCCGCTATCTTAGCGTCCAGATCTTTCTCTCTCTCGGTTCGTCTGAACGAGAGCTACACACCACTGTCTACCTTTTTCGCCCTCCCTCTCCAACTTCTTCTTTAGCTCCCTCCATTTCTTGACTCCTTCGCCTCTACCTTCTTCCTTACCACTTTTCGTGTTCTCCGCGTCTTCGCCCTTCTAACCGTGCGCCATTTCATACTCTTGTGTTTCACTCCCTCTTGGGTACTTCCTTCTCGTGAGATACGGCCAACAACGATCGATCGTAGCTTGTTTTGTCCCTTAAGCGAATCCGCGTTGACCACCCTTTGTTCATTCGTGCCACCGACGAGTAAATAACCTTCGCCAAAGTGCAGAAACCATCATGGCCGAATACCCAGGTCACGATTTTACGTATTTCCTTACAGATTCTGTTACACACTTGCCAACAGAAGAGAGAGTTCGGCGATTAAAATGATTCTTTCAAATACAATACACTCAACTACCATTGGTTCAAAATGTAGATATCTGTCATTGAAAGGTTGTTACAGATGTAAAAAAAATGCGTCCAAAATCTGATTACTTGGAATCAGGCACATCATGTTATTTTAGGGTAATGTCACCATGAGTGGACCGCTTAAGCCTTTTTACCAAAAAAAATTCTTTATGAAAGTAAATTAATTGTTCTTCTCTATTCCAAGCTTTAGTTTAGATCCTTAGGTAAGAGTTTATGTGATGAGAGCTTTGATATTGTTATTGAGAAAAAATAAAATTGTCTTAAAAAAATATAAGTATTTTCGAGAAATGACAAAAATGTAACCTTGAGTGGACCACTCCTGAAAGATTGCAAGAAAAGATCAGAAAATCAATAGAAACTCAAGAAATTGCAAAAGTTATTCAAGATTTTGAATTGCTTATACAGTAAATTATCTTGTTTTGACTCTCTATCATTCTATACTGCTTTCGACAATATCTATTTAGAAATTATAAAAAATATTAATAAAGGACATAAAACATAGTTAAAGATCAAGTTTATTTTTAATTCATATCTATAAAAATAGATATTTTCACATCCTATGCAAAATAAAATTGATATTAAAATTTCTGATCAGTAGAAGTAGGTTAAATAAATTTATAAAGCTGGATACTTTTTCCCAAAAATAATAATTTTAGAAGTTCATTAATAAATGATGTAAAACTACTTCTATTGTCATCAAATTTCGTAATTTTATACTAAAAAATAAATAAATCAAAACTTTATATGTATTTTACGACATGATTCAACGATTCAAAATGGCGGATTCAATATGGTGGACGATTTTTTGAAAATTGATTAAATTCGCTTGAGACTAGTTACTCGGGGGTTTTCGGGGTCCCTAATTACGAATTTAAAATTAGATTTTAATATTTCAAAATGAAGGATCTAATATGGCGGACAAATATCGAGTTTCCAGCGAATTCGATAACATTTCCAGAATTTATACGCTATATTGAATCTGCTATTTTGAAGTTTTAAAATCCAATGCTAAATTCGTAATCAGCAACTTCATAAACGTCTGAGTAACAAGTTTCAAGCGAATCCTCCCTTTTTTGAAAATTCTGAATATGTTTGCCATATTGAATCCGCCATCTTAGATTTCAAAAATCTGAGGTTAAATTCATATTTAACGTCCCAAAAATCCACTAAGTAAAAATTTTCAAGCGTATTTGTTTAGTTCTATTGACTTTTCTTAAATCATCCACCATATTGGATCCTCCATTTTGAATTTTGAAAAATAAATATCAAATTCGTATTCATCGACCCCAAAAACACCCAAGCAAAATGTTTCATGCAAATTCAGTTAATTTTTAAAAATTCGTCCGTTATTTTGAATTTTGAAAATCTGACTTCGAATTTGAATTCCGGGACCCCAAAAACCCCAGTATACCAAGTTTCATATAATAATTTTTTTTTTAAAACCTTTTTTTTAATGTTTGTTTTTTATGTTCAAAAATATCTCAAATTTTACACACGCATTTTTAAAAATACACAAGCAAAATTAAAAAACACATACATAAGAGATTAAACACAATTTGTAATGATCATAGTATTTTAAATGATAGTAATATTAAGGACCAATTTAAAATTAATAAAATAACAATTTTACAACACGGAAATGAATTAGGGAACAATTTAATAAAATCTGGAATGTACTCAATCTAAACGATATTTTTCAAAACGGAAAATTAAAAAAGAAATGAGGAAGAGCGTTGCTTGTACTATAAATAACTATTACGAAAAATTTAAGAGATAATCTCACTTTAAAGAACCCATTTTGAATACCCAACTAATTAAACACTAAATACATAAAATAACTTTTTAAAAATATAAAGTGATCTTTCACTTGCAATTCAGTTAAGAATTTTTTATTCCCCATCCAAGAGCCTCCAACTACAAAAGAACGTTGACAGGTGCGATGAGAGGATACCTTACGTACATCCTTAAAATGAAATAAAATGTTTTTACTCTCATTCCATTCATTTATTTACAATTTACTTGGTGTTTATTGTCAGGTTTATAATTTATCCGAATTTTTTGACAACACAAATAACACTTCGCCTCTTCCTCCCTTTATTGAGAGAAACAAAAAGACTGGTTTACTTTACGTAAAGCATACCTTTCCTGTATGATGAAAAAAAAAAGTATCCTTTCAAAGACTCTGTTCAATTAAAGAAACAAGCAACGATAACAGTGCTTAATGATCTGTAGTGAAGAATTTATAGCTTCTTTTTATCTAACCCAAATATTTTACAGAATTGTATGGCGTAGCAACTTCATTCAGTTGTGTTGCTTCTTCGCTTGCTGGTAATTTGTGTTGAACTAATGATTTCACGTAGTGTCTTTCTTTGACCAAGAATGTACCTACCGTTCTTTATTCTTCACTTGAGCATACACGTTCTCTTCTTTCGTTCAATTCCAACCTCGCTCCTCTCACTCTTTTCCCACTTTATTCTCTGTCCCTTTTCGCGCCGTCGTCTACGTTCTTCTCGCTTTTGTTTCTCCGCTCTTCGACCTTTGGATGCCATGAGCGCGCTCGCTAAACGGCTTTAAAATTTCAAATTAGCTTCAATCGCATTTCTGCGTGCCTCTCGGATCGTCCAAGTACCTAAACGATGCAATTGAACTCCACTCCAAGTTCCTAACTTTTTAAGTCCGGAACGCCTCACACCATTGGCGTATACAGTTTCTAAACTCAAATTAGTTTAAATTTATAGTCATACTTATAATCATCACCTTCTATAGGTGATAAATAACACTGTTCTGTAAATATCAATTTTTTTTTCGCGAAAAATATGGGATCTAGTGTTTCTGAATAGATTTTTTGCGCTGAACACGAATCTGGAAAAGTTCCCATCAAGCAATGTTTTCGTAAAAAAGGGTCGAAACCCCTAAAAATAGCGTTTTTGACCATTTTTGGAAAAATTGTGGAACTAAACCCTTACGTACTTTCGGTATTATCAGAAACTAAAAATAATTTTTTTTTGCAAAAATCTGAACTTATAAGATCAAATCTTCTAAAGTTTTTCAAATAAAGCATTCCTTTTTTTTAGTTTCTTGCAAATTTTATACTCTTTATTTTATATATAGAAACTTAACTCATTAACGTCAAAAATTACAAAAATCGTAGTGTATTTTGAAATAGTACTGCATGTAGAAATTTTTTTTCTAAAATATCGGAATAGGGTTTCTGAATGTTTTTGAGACCGTTCTACAAGATACTGAAATCAAATTGCATTTTTAACCAATAAAAAATCCAATATGGCGATTTTTTGCAAAAAAGTATGAAAAAATCGACACTTTTTTTTATATTTAATCAAAATCTATCCGAAAACGTCATTTCGGTATATGCAATAAAGTGGCACAAAATGTAAAAAAAAAATTTACAAATATTAATACAGAACTAGCAAAATTAACGCGCGCGACAAACCTTGCATTGTTGTTGGTAATTTAAAACTATAAATTTTTGCAAATTCAAATAATGAAAATAAGGAAATTGGAGAATATATCTGAAAAAGAATAAATAATTCACAGTTGAAAACAAAATTCGACAAATGGCTACGGCTACATAATTACATATACAATTGAAAAAAATAGTTTAAAAAATTAAACAATAAATATTAAATTTAGACAAAATAGTTGAAAAATTATAGAAATAACTGTTGGATATAATTGCAAATTGAACAACTGAATTTAAAAGAGAAAAAAATAATTGGAATTTAAGAAAATAATAAAAAACTGAGGAAATAAAATGAAAATTTAAGAACAAAATTGAAAATTTAAGAACTAGATTGAAAATTTAAGAATTGAATTAAAATTTCAAAAAATAATTAATAATTGAAAAAAAAAAGTTTAAATGTCGAAAATAATTGACAATTGAAAACAAAAAAAAAAGAATGGCACCATTAATACACAACCGAACAAAAAATCAAAGAATAATTACAAAATTTTAAGATAATAATTAAAAATTGAAAAAATTGTAGGTAATAATTGAAAATTGCGAAAAATAATTAATAATTGAGGGTAATAGTTGAAAAATGACGAAAATAATTGGAAAATTGAAGAAAATATGTGCAAAATGACGAAAATAATTGTCAATTGAAAACGAAATTCGAAAAATGACAAGATTAATAGGCGAATGAAAAAATAATTAAAATTAAAGAAAATAATTGAAAATTGGAGGAAGCAAATAAAAATTGAAAAATGGAATTGAAATTTAAAGAATATACTTAATAAATAAAAAATAAAGTAATTGGAAAAAGAAAAAAATTAATAAATATAGAAGAAAATATTTGAAAAATGAAGAATGGAAATAAAAATTGAAGAATAAAATTAAAAATTAAAGAAAATAATTGAATAATTGCATTTAAAATTAATTTAACTTAATGATAATCGAAAAGATTATTAGAAAAAGAGCAATACACTTATAATATTAAAGAAAATAATTGAAAATTGAAAAGTGGAAATTAAATTTCAAGAAAATAATAAAGAATTGAAGAGAATAGTTAAAACTCAAAGAATAATTACAAAATTTAAAGACAATAATTAAAAATTAAAAAAATTGTAGGAAATAATTGAAAATTGCGGAAAGATTAATGGACAATTAAAAAAAAGTTGATAAAGTTAAACAAGAAATATTAAATTTAAAGAATATAAATAGTTGCAAATTGAAAAATTAAGAAAATAGTAGTAATAATTGTTAGAAATAATTGTCCACTTAACAACTGAATTGAAAATCGTAAAAATAATTAAAATAGAAAAAAAAAATAATTGAAAATTGAAGAAAACATTTAAAAATTGAAGTATGTAATTAAAATTTAAAAAATATACTTAAAATTTGAAAAAAAGTAATTGCAAAAAGCCGAGAATTAATGGATATATAAGAAACAATTGAAAACTACAATAAACGGAAATAAAAATTGAAGAATGGAATTAAAAATTAAAGAAAACAATTGAACAATTGTATCTAAAATTAAAGAAACTTAATGATATTCAAAAAAATAATAGAAAAAAGGCGATGAAATTTTAAAATTAAAGAAAATAGTAGAAAATTAAAAAGTGTAATTTAAAATTGAAAAAAATTATTGAAATTGAAGAAAATAATAAAAAATTTGGGAAATAAATTGAAAATTTAAGAATTAAAATTAAATTTTAGAAAATAATTGATTATTGAAAAAAAAAATTACAAAATGACGAAAATTACGAAAATAATTGACATCTGAAAAAAAAAAATCAAAAAATGTCTAGATTAATACACAACCGAACAAAATAATTTAAAAAATCAAAGAATAATTATAAAATTTTAAGATTATAATTAAAAATTGAAAAAATTGTGAGAAATAATTGAAAAATTCGGAAAATAATTAATAATTGAAGGAAATAGTTGAAAAACTGAAGAAAATATATGAAGAATGACGAAAATAATTGTCCATTGAAAACAAAATTTGAAACATGACTAGATTAAAAGACAACTGATAAAAATAATTAAAAAAATTAAACAAGAAATATTAAATGTAAAGAAAATAATTGCAAATTGAAAAATTAAGAAAAGAATATTGTTGGAAACAATTGTACATTTAACAACTGGATTAGAAATAAAAAAAAAATTAAAATTGGAAAAAATGATAGAAAATTGAAGAAAGCAATTAAAAATTGAAGAATGCATTTGAAATTCAAAGAATATACTGCAAAATTGGAAACATTAATTGAAAAACCCGAAAATTTTTTAATTGCAAAGAAAATAATTATTAATTATAAAGTGGAATATAAATTTGAAAAAATAACTGAGAATTGAAGAAAATAGTTTTAGAATTGAATATAATTAAATTGAAATTTAAAAACAATTTTTATGAGTGAAAAAAATAATTGATAAACTCCGAGAGTTATTTAATATTGGGGAATTAATTGAAAATTGATAAAAATAATTCAATAGAAGATTTTAGAGTTAAAGAAAATAATTAAAAATTGACAAAATAAATTGAAAATCAAATAATTAAATGGAATTTTCAAGTAATTCATTGACAATAATTAAAAGAATAATGACGAAAATTATTAAACATTGACAAAAATAATTAGCTAGTAAGAAAAATTCGAAAAATTGTGAGAATAATTGGCATTTGAAAATTTTTTGTTTAAATCAATGAATAAACATAAACTTGAAGGAGATTAATAAATTGTCAATTGGAAATGGATGAAAATTAAAGAAATCAATTGAATTGAATTTCTGATTGGAAAAAACAAAAAAATATTTAAGTGCCAAACTCCAGGTGTGGACAGAATAAAAGAATGAATGAAAGAATGATTAAATCTTGTGTATTATTATTATAGATATAGTATATTGTGCACCAAGTCTTAAAAATTAAAATTTTTTGTCTGCCATTTTGAATTCAGAAAAATCATTAACATATTTGTAATCAGCGACCCGAAATATCCTTGTATATACTGATAATGAGTTTAATTATTTTTATTAAAAATTAAAAATTTTTATCCTCCATATTGGTTTTGCCATTTTGAATTTTGAAAAATCATTAACATATTCGTAATCAGCGACCTAAGAAATAAAAAAAACTGTTTTATACTAAGTTTTATTGATTTTGGCAAATATTTTTTATTTTTGTCCGCCATATTGGTTCCGCCACTTTTAATTATGCAAAATCATTAACATATTCGTAATAAGCGACCCAAAAACCTTTGTATACTGAGTTTCATTATTTTTCTTAAAAATTAAACATTTTTATCCGCCATATTGGATCCGCCATTTTTAATTTTGAAAAATAATCAACATTTTCTTAATCAGCGACTTAAGAAAACCTTTTTATGCTAAGTTGTGTTATTTTAATAAAAAATATTAGCATTGGTGCAACATGTATTAAATTTAAAAATTTTTTTTGAAAAATGCGCATTTTGAATTTTATGTAATAACTAATGCATATATTTGAAGTTTGAATAGTTTGTGTCATTTTGTACCACTTTATTGCATACTGGAATGACGTTTTCGGGTAGAGATTTGATCATTAAAAAAATTCTCGATTTTTTCGTACTTTTTTGCAAAAAAGTCGCCATATTGGATTTCCTGTTGGTTAAAAATGCAATATAATTACGGAATCTTATATAGAGCGGTCACAAAAACATAAATAAACCCTATTCCCATATTTTAGAAAAAAATTTTCTACGTGAAGTACTATTCCAAAATAAGGCTACGATTTTTGTGATTTTGGGCGTTAATTGGTTAAGATCTATGTATTTATATATTTATAACTGAAAGGGAGTAATATTCAAAAAACTAAATTTTATACCGGGTTTTTACGGTTTTTCATTAATATTTTTAAGTTTTATTTTAATCCTTTTACGTCCGAGAATATTATAGATTTAATAAAACGACACTTTCGGACTGAAATTTGTTTATTTATTTACTAGAAAATCAACTAAATTTCAGTCCGAAAGTGTCGTTTTATTAAATCTATTTTTAAGTTAAAATTAATGTTAAATTTTCATCACCCGTGATCTTTTTTCTGATGCCTTTTTTTAAGACTCAAAACAATTTAGCCTTTATTGGTACTTATTTTCATGAAAATATTTGAAATAACTTCTTTAAAAAACTGAAAAAGTTAGTTTATTCAAAAACGGCCAAACCGATTTTTTTCATTTCAGGCTTAAAATCATCTAGAGGCATCCCAGAAACCTAAACAAAAAAGCTGAGATCTGCCGTCCTTTTTAAAAAAAGGACCCCTTTTTTTCCCTTTTATAAAAGGCACTATCTTCATTTTTTATGAAAAATAAGATACTTATACCGTTGGATCCGTAATGAAACAACCAATTTAGATGTCTTATTAGTAATTAAAAACGTTAATTAGATCGGAAGATAATTATCCGCCAATTATCCTATCCTCAGAAATTTTCAAGAAATACTTTTTAAAAAGTCACTATCTACAAAAGAAGGCATGGTTCAGCTTTCATTTCATTTATTTATTTAAATCAATGAAAGTTCATTTATTTATTGAATTTAACCCAACAGACTTTAGACCAATTACAGGATTATTAACAATACATAAAAATAATATAAACATTAATATAAGTAGATTGAAATACAAAAAGAAGATAAAGTAACACGATATAAGTTTATAGTACACACCGCTTTTGAAACCGAGTTTAACGAAACGTTAAAAAACTCAAAATCAGATTCACTGCAAACCTTGTTTAGTACGTTACACATGTCATTTATTACAGCATCTTGAATATTTCATTTCTGATAATAGCGAAGGTTGTATCACGTCAGGGTTTAGCTCAACATTTTTTCAAAAATGATAAAAAACACTTCGAGCACTTTTCTTACGAAAAAGTGACGTGATGTGCAGAGCGAAAAATCCATTCAGAAATACTATACTATAGGTCCCATCTTATTCGTAAAACCCATGCAGGTCAGTGTAATTATACTTCTAGTAAATAATTACTGTAAAATTCATAATTTACCATCATTTCACAATTGATGATGCAATAGCTTTATTTACAATCAAGCTGATGATTTAGAGCTCGAGATAGAATCTCATTTACTGGAAGCTAATGATTCATCAATCTGCATCATAAACAGGCCGTAATCTGAGCTCCTTTCCAAATAAATTGGAGTCGGTAGACACTGGCACCATCCTTTATTCAATACTCGTTGCCAATCCGAGAATGTTTCTCATGCCCACTTGTCTTTGTCTCGAACTCTCGTTTGCGAATCGATGTCCTCTGTTCGTGATTACGGGAGCGCCGTTTTGCATCGATCGGTTTGCACGAAGTGCAGGATCTTTCAACGTGGAAACGAATTAACGACCGGCTCTATAATCCTGGAAGATCGATCTTCCTGCCGATTCCCGTTAGAGAATCATGATCTTCGTGCGAGTAAAAGGTAGACTGCGATCAAGAACGGTCATCTTAGAGATTTCAGCGAGAAAATACAATATTGTATGCCGCTTTAACGATCGAAACGATGTCTCGATCAACTCGAGAAAACTTAAGAAGCACCAAGTGAGCTGAATTTGTTCCCTTGTGCTGTATAATCTTCCCCTTACTGCCTTCACTACTGCCAGAAGAAATGGAATTATCAACACTGCTCGATCCACCTCACTGATCCGGCTCTTCTTTCAAATCCAGATGTTAGTTAAGAGCTCGAATAATTGATCTCCAATTAAACTCGAGTGAGTTTGTTAGCAAAACTGACAAGAAATGGGAAAAGTTTTTATTTTAGTCGAGATGAATTTCAGTCGAGGGTTTCGTGTCAATATCTGTGTTTCTTATATCTGGTATTTTAAAGAGATTTTTTTTCTTCACTTGTGTTTAGTTTGGTAATTATCGTCATTTGGAATGTGAATGGATTGGAGATTTTTGATAAACGTACACAAATTTAAATAATTTTTCAATTCCTTGAAGTCGATTGGGTAATCACTAATTAATTCGTAATTTTAAGTTACAGATTACATACTCCGAATTCTACAAAATAAATTCCAGATTTTATGTTTTATGTTTACTTTCCAGATTTCACATTCCTGATGCCAAATTCCAACATTCCATATTCTAAATTCCTTGTCCCAAATTTTTGATTCCAAATTCCTGATTCCGCATTCAAGATTTTATATTCCATATTCTAGATTCAACATATCACATTTCCTCACATAACATCCTCCATTCCACTTCCCACATATCCCATATTTTAGATACCATATCACAGTGGGCCAGATTGCAAAAAACCTGGCCAAAACCTTCCAAAATTTTTTTATAATTTAAAGGTTTGAACTATTGAAAAAAGTAACTGATATATTTCTGCATACTGTAGTGAAATATTAGGAAGCACAGGGTTCATTAAGAGTAAGATACGTCAATTCAATGTTGACCTACGCGTTCAATTGGTTCACTACCTAACAGTGCTGAAAAACGTGTAGTTACTTTCAGGAGGAATATATTTTAATTTTGTGCGTCAATCTTCATGGGACAAAATGGAAAATATTTCTAAAGGTATGTATTTTAATATCCTGTAATCCAATTAAATATAATTATTATTGTATTTCGGAAATTTTACATTATCTTTTCTTAAATTACTTTTCTTGGAAATTAGAAAAAAGTATTAAAAAAGTAGACAACCCAGAAGATCCCATGAAACTGTCAATTGAAATATTTAGATTAATATACTAGAAAAAGAAGTACACAACAAAATTAACCAACTCTTTCCAGATGTAGGAGATATAACCTAAAAAATGTGCAAAATATCATGTAACACGAAAATGGAATGTTAAATAACAAAAATTTATATTAATTTTTTATTATGTTACAGATAAGGATAAATATACTCGGATTTATAAGAGAAAAGACAAATCGACGAATTAACAGACATGGAGGACGAGCATAATTAAATTTAAATAAAAGAAGCTTGAATTTGAATTCCTCAATTTCTAGTATTAAATTTTATATATTTTAAAATTTGAACTGTTATATACAATTTACTATTTGGAAAATCTGACTTTTATTTCTTAATCAGTGACAGTAGAAAATCTCTAAATTCTAATTTATGTTAAAGTTTGAGAATTTTTAAAAAATTTGTCCGCTATTTTGGGTACTACATCATATTTAATTTTCAAAAGCTATGTTTAGATTTGTAACCAGCGACCCGAAAAACCCCTAGATAGCAATTTATATCAAAATCCGTTAAATTTTTTTGTATTTCCGTCATTTTGGATCCGCCATTTGAATTTTGAAAACATAACATCGGATTTGCATAAATCAGCGACCCCAAAAACCCCCTAGTATCAAGATTTGTGACAATCTAATGCATTTTTTATTTTTGCATCCGCCATTTTGGACACTAAATCCTAGATCCCAGATTCCACATCTCAGTTTCCACTGTCCGTAATCTACATAATATATAATCTACTAATTCCATAATCTGCGTCTAGATTTAACATCCTAGGTTTCTGATTCCAAATTCCAGACTCCGCATTCAAGATTTTTTGTTTCAAATTCCACATCCCTCATTCCGGATAACAAATCCCACATTTCCGATTTTCGATTTTAATTTCTACATCCCGTATTGTAAATTCCTGATTCCAAATTCCACATCTCAGTTTCCACATTCTACAATTCTACATTATTTCTTATTTCAAATTTCACATCTCACATTTCGCATATTAGATCTCACATTCCAGATTTTTTATTTCAAATTCTAGATCCTCTATTGAAAATTCTTTATTACAAATTCAACATTTTAGATTCCATATTATAGATTTCATAACCAAAATTTGGGGTAGCAGATTCTAGATCCAAGATTTCACATCTCAGTTTTCACGTTCTGCAATTAACATTTCACTTTCTAGATTTAACATACTCGATTTCTGATTCTAAATCCTAGACTCCGCATTTAAGAATTTTTTTCCAAATTCCACATTCCACATCCTGGATAAAAAATTTTAGATCCCACCCTCTAAATGTGGATTAGTTAAAAATAACTAATTTGAAGCAAAAACTCAGTGACTAATTAAAGTAGTTATATTTTTACTAATGCACTAATTATTAGTTAAATTTATTTTTAGGATACCGTCAACCGGGGCTATTTTGCGCACAAACCCGCTCTTTTTTTACTCTATGCTTTATTAAAATTCAGAATTTGAAAAAATAAAGAATTGAACTATTCAGTTATGTTGTAGACATACTTCTAAAGGTGTCCTATGAATTAGCCGACAAGAAAAAAATTTTTGTCTGAGTTATAGAAACTCAAAGTTGTATGAAGAATTTTTTCTAAATATTCTACAGTGCAATAAATATAATCAAAGCCAGAAATATTTTTTTTTGCAGTAATTGTTTAACTAATTTGAAAGTAAAACACTAAAATTTTACAAAAACGTAGATTTACAAAAAAAATTATTTTTTAAAGTAAATCTTACTTAATAAAACTACTACTACACTTTTTGAGTTATTTTAAAGAAAGAAGTTTCAAAATTAACTTGAAAAACATGTTTTATTATTATTATTATTATTTTTGAGGTTTTTATAGCACCTCGTGTAAAATTGAAATTTTATCCTTATTTCTCGTTTTTTATAACAAAATTAAAAAGAAAATGCTTTAAAACTAAATTCTAAAGTATTTTTTACTATTTAAAAAACAAATTTTTGAGAAATAGTTGATTTTAAAGAATACACAAAATAACCCACCAAATCCTGGTTTTTCAGTTTTTTACACTTTTTTTCTTAAAATGTACAATAAAAGAAATATTTACTAATATTTATATTTATAATTTATATTAAATATTTATAGCAAACTTAAACAACTGAATATAAAGATTTTACTAATTAAAAACCTCGTGTTCACAAAATAGTCCCACTTGACGGTATGTCAAAATAACTAAAATTTTAATGAAATTCTCTTTTCTAATTCCATTGGTCAAATTTGAACTATTTTGAGTTACTTTTTTAGAGTTCTTTACTCGAGCGTTTTCGAGGTCTCTGATTACGAAACTCAAGTTAAATTTTCAAAATTCGAAATGACGGATTCAATATGTCGAACATTTTTTTCATATTTCTTCAACTTCACTTGAAACTTGTTACTCGAAAGTTTTCGAAGTCTCTGATTGTGAATACGATGTCAGATTTACCAAATTTTCAAAATTCAAAATGGCGGGTCCAATATGGCAAACATACAAAGTTTTAATTTTTAAACCAGTATTGTCAATTACTTTCGTCGTCTTTTAATTTCTTCATCAAATTTCAATTATTTTTTTTATTATTCAATTATTTTTATCATTTTTCAATTATTTTCTGCATATTTCTATTAGTTTTGACATTTGAAAATTATTTTCACCAAATTTTAATCATTTTTTCAATTTTTTTTATGGTCATGAATTTCTTAATTTATTACACAGTTTTAAATTTTTTCAACGAATTTCAATTATTTTCTTCAAATTTCTGCAATTTTCTTCAATAATAATTTTATTATTATGTATCAATAATTTTTAAATACTTTACACTAATTGCCAATTATTTTTTAAATGTTTCATTTTTTTCAAATTTCAATTACTTTTTTTCAATCTTTTATTCTTTTAATTATTTATACCAGTTATCAATTATTTATGTCATTACTTAATTATTTATCTCAAATTTTTATTATTTTTCATGTATCATCTTCAAACTTACATTTTTTGTGATTTTTCAATTATTTTCTTCAAACTGTTATTTTTTATATTTCTCGATTATTCTTTCCTATTTTAAATTTTTTTTATCATTTTTTAATTTCTTTTCCTAAATTTTCAATTAATTTAGTCATTTTTCAATTATTATCAATATTTTCGTTAAAATATTAAAAAAAAATTTCTCCTATTTTACTTAGTTTCTTATATCTGTAAATTTTTTTCATGGATTCTTTAATTTCTTAATTTGTTTCACATTAAATTTTTTCATTTTTCAATTATTTTTGTCATTTGTCAATTGCTTTTTATTTTTAATTTTAATTATTTTTATCACTTTCAAGTATTTTCTTCAAAATTCAATTTTTTTTGTGATTTTGCAATTATTTTGTCATTAGTTAATTATTTTCCTTAAGGGTCAATTTTCATCTTTAATTTTTCAATTATTGATTTCTAATTTTTAATTTTTTTCTCTATTTTTCAATTATTTATGTCATTTTATACGTCTTTTCGTCAAATCATAAATTTTTTGCATAATTTTCAATTATTTTTATCATATTTCATTTTTTTTAAGGTCCAATTATTTTTGTTATTTCTTGACTATTTGTTCCAGTTTTTGATTATTTTTGTAGTTTTCAATTGTTTTTATCATTTCTCAATTTTTTTTTTAATTTTAATTATTTTTATCATTTTTCAAGTATTTTCTTCAAACTTATATCATTTTTATGATTTTTCAATTATTTACTTATTTTCTTTAATCTTCAATTTTTTCCTCCAATTTCTTAATTATGTATTGACATCAAATTTTTGTTTTTCTATTTTTCAATTATTTTTATCATTTTCCAAATCTTTTCTTCAAATTTTTAATTTTTTACTTAATTTTTAATGAGTTTTGTCGTCTTTTATTTTGTTTATTCAAATTTCAATTATTCTCGTCATTTTCCAATTATTTTCTTCAAATTTCTATTATTTTTTCCATTTTGGCCGTTTTGAAAAAAAAAACATTCCGTCATATTGAAACCGCGATTTTGAGTTGTCGACTGATTATTTCATAAAACAAATTATATTATGTTTTTCTAATTAAGAAAGACGTGTATTAACTTTTTATACCCAATCTGCTTAATATTTCTTATTAACAGATAATTATTTTAATATTATAGTAATAGTTATTAATCATACATAAAAAAATCCGGGAAAAATGTGATTTTAGATCCGGGAATTTGCCGGGAATTTGAAAATCATGTTTCAGTAATCTAATCTGTAAATTCTAGAATCTGAAATGCTAAATCTAGAAAGTGAAATCAGCGTTTTGGATGAAGAATCCAGAATCTGGAATTGAATTCCAGAAAGTTAATTAAAATATTTGGAATTTGGAATGTAGAGTTTGGATTATAAAATGATTGATATGGAGTCCGAAACGTGCAATTCAGAATATGAAATAGGGAATCTAGAATTTAAAGTTTGGATTGTGAAATGTGTGATATGGAATTCGGAATATGAGATGTGGAATCTAAAATATAAAGTTTGAATTACGAAATCTGCACTCTGGAATCAGGAACGTGAAATTTGGAATCAGGAATTCAGGAACGTTAGATGTTAATTTTGATTGTTGAATCTGAAATGTGGAATCCGTAATCTGGGATGTGGAATCCTAAATCTGGAACGCGGAATCTAGGATATGGAATCCGGACTATGGAATACGGTAAACAGAATCTAAAATCTGAGACACAGAATATAGAATTCGGAATCACGAATCAGTAATATCGAATCCATACACTGAGAAAATAAGTTGACTAAATACAACCAATTTTTGATTAAATTTAGCAGAGAGAGGCTGTTGATATAGCACCTGCAAAGCACTTAATTGATTTTAGCAGAGCATATGCTCCGGTATCCTAGAAGTTTGATTGTCATCGCCGGTGTTTTGTTTGTTTTGTCCCCAGGAACCCTAACCTAGAAATAAAGCTGCTTGGCTAGAGGCTTATTTTCTCAGTGTAATATGGGATGTGGAATCTAAAAAATGTCTAAAAAAAATCCCACCATTGTTTTTTGCAAAATTCCAAAAAATTCCTATAACCCCACATCTAAATCCTGTCTCAAGAAAAGTAACATCAAGCTTCTAACAAAACAACCCAATTGTTGTTTTACAAGAAAACTCCCCGCCAATCTGACACGTGGCAGTGAAAGATCCATGTATAGATATCTTCTGCTGATATGAAGCTGGTAATAATCCCATTACCGAGACAAATGAAGCAGACGTTGTCGTAAATAAAAGGCACGTCAGACCGCCTTGTTAGTCTCTTGTGAGTATAGCTTGAAATAAGTGCGACCTCCAAAGCGTCTCTTCTACGATCTCTCTTCGCGAATATAAGCTCTTAAGAACATGCACCCAAGAACAAGTAGGAGGGTGGGGGGAAGAGTCAAAAAGCCTTAAATGCCCGAGCAAACACAATTAAAGCCAGAGCCGGAAGGGCTTCTCTCTTCCTCATCTTTTAAACGACCATGGTCTCAAATGACTCCCGCAAGGGCACAAGTATATAGAGGAGCCTGGAAAAGGTATATAGAGGGACAAAAGGAGAAAAGATGAGAGCGAAGAAGACTCAATCCCGTGTTGGCAAGCTTTAGCGGTAACTAAGGAGGAAGGAGACGTAATAGCCAATCACGCGGCAGGCGCAAAAAGAGGCATCGTATAAAGCGAATGGTACACTCGGCATCGGAACGAAATGAGGGCCGAGATCGTCCGGTTGTCCAAACTGGCAGAGTGGGGGGCGAGAGGTGAGACAGAAAGAGACCCTCTCACTTAAACTCCCTCTATGCTCAGCTCTCTCTCTCTCTCTACCCCCATAAAAGTGGGGGAGATATTAATTAGAATAATTGCTGCTAACAGGCTCGTTAGCGTTGAACTGAGATAGCAAACGAGCGCGCCCGGGATACGAAAATAAAATGAAACGTCTCCGATCCCGGGACAAAACATCTCTCTCTCTCTCTTTCGCCGATCTCTTTTCTGGCTACTTCTGCATCGCTCTGTCTCTCTTCCAGTTTACATGCACAGTCGCACTCTTCTCTTTGGAGTACCACTGATGCGAGAGACCCTTTACTCTCTCTCTCTCTCTCGCAGGAAGAACGCCTCAATCAGCGACCGCTTAGACTCAACGTCATTTGCATATTTCTCCAAGCTATTGGAATTTACTACCAGGCTTCAGGAGCCATGACCCTAAAGAATAATTCACTTCTAAGTTAGTGCGCACAACTGGTGGATTTTTCTCGATCCGAATACCGATTCGCGAGTGAGCTTCACCTCGAGACTTATGTTTATGATATGCCAGCACACTGAATACCAAGAACGAATCACTGTTCGCTTATTGCTCGTGCGAAAATGTCGAGCTAGATTGTAGATCAATCGACAGACTTGAAGCGATGGGTTTAAGAATGCCTTTTGCGACCTCGCTGCTTATTTACGCCACTGGTGAGGATCAACCGGTTGCTGATATACTTGACATATTCTCCTGCATCACACACTATATCTATTCTTATTCGGAACTAATTGTTTTTACGATCCACTCGTTATGATGATCGTTAAAAATTATTTTACGCGCTACACCAGCACGTTAGCGAGTCATCTTCAACACTTTCGAGGTCGGGTACATGGTACCAATAGGTACCCGAGGTTTTTTTTCTCGTATCGAGTAATGATTCGGGTAATTATCCTCAACTCGTAAAACTGATTGAACATGTGTAGTTTCGAGAGGATGACGCAAAAACAGAGTCGGTTTAAACTAGGATAGAGATTATATTGAGTTTAGTACCTGTAGTTATTCATCCGTCGTGTCAAGAATCTCGTTTTGATTTTTGCTATGGCTTGATTTGTGTTTTAGAGAGAAAAAAGGGTCAGATGTAACTTGCTCGCCAAGATGGGAAATTATACCTAAAGACTGATCCCCTCTACTCACCTAAAAGTGGAAAAATGAATACAGGGGGGTTGGGGTACCATAAAAAATGGAAAATAATTTTTGGAATAAATACTGGATTTAAATACCTATTAAAAATGTTTAAATTTTTAGCGACGAAACCTCCTTGAGTAGAGGTGGAAGAGTCCGCAGGTATGACTTCTACGAATGGTATAGAATGGTAGCATTAAATTGAAGCTCTTTATTAATTTAGTTCGATTTTTCATTCGATTTTCTTGTAGAAAAATCAGAAAGTTCAGGGAAGTTATTTGTTATTTCTAGAAATCCAGTCTCAATTTCCAGCATATTTTGATCATCCCTTAAGGTTGAGCTAAGTAACTTTTAAACGTAACAATGAAAAGAATTTTCTTCTAAAAAAGTTCCATTGCATAAATATAATGTTTTTTAATTTATATAAATGTTTTTATTTTGTATCTTAATCAATATCATACATAACCTCAATTATAAAACAAATTTATAATTACTTGTTAGTTATATTATTTAGTAATTATTTCGGTTATTATGATAATTATTTTTTTAATAATAATAATTAATATTTATAATAAAATAATACAATAAGTAAATAAATAATTGATTTGTTTAAAGCAGAGTACAATATATATTAATTTAAATTATTTTCCCTAAAAATTAGTTTGCACTAAAGAAAAAAGTGTTGAATAATATAGTTACATTTGGCGCCCAACGTGGGCCACCAAATGTAACAATATTTTATTTATTTATTATTAGTCAAGATTTATTCACTTAATACAAGCTCAAAGTTAATATTAATTTTTCAATTGTTCATCAATTAATAAATATGACAATGTCCATTAATTGATGAATATTTGAAAAAATAATATTAACCTCGAGCTTGTATCAATTCAATAAATATTGACTAATAACACCGGAACACAGAAAAAAAGATGCTCTGAGCTCGAGATCAGACCATGACTACTTTATGTTTTTGGGGTCGCTGAAGCCAAATATAAAGTCCACTTAACCCCATTACGTCATACTTTTGACATAACCTAAAGAACCCAAAATTTGACCTCAAAATTCCTAAATCAAGAAAAACTCAAATTTATAAGTTTTAATATAACTGCTTTATGTTTTTGGGGTAAATTTTGGGTGTTTTTTAGGTTACGTCAGAAATACGAGGTGAAGGGGTTGAATGGACTTTCGATTCGGATTCAGCAACCCCAAAAACATAAATCAATCATAGTGAGACTGATAAATCTGAATTTTTCTTGATTTCAAAATTTTGAGGTCAAATTTTGGGTTTTTTTTAGGTTATGTCAAAAGTATGATGTGATGGAGTTGAATGAACTTCAGATTCGGCTTCAGCGACCCCCAAAAAAATAAAGTAGTCATGGTCTGATCTCGAGCTCAGAGCATCAACTTTTTTTTTGTATGCCGGTGTAATAAATAAAAAAAATATTGTTATTGTACAATATTTGGAGCCCCACGTTGGGCGCCAAATGTAACAATATTTTTCTTAAGATTTATTAACTGATGAATATTTGAAGATTTTCTGCAGTTTTTATATAAAATTTACTGTTACTTTGTCAGTTTAGGTCTGATTTAATTTTTTTTGTTTTAATTTAAAGCTGAAAAACAAGGCTTTCTATACTTAATAGAGGTTTTATGTTTCAAGTAAAATTTACGGTAAAAAAAGAGTAAAAAATTTAAAAATTGTAAATTTTTTTTTATTCTTTCAACTTTGTCAATGATTTATGGACCAATTTTATTTAGAACATTTTTTTCTGTGCTGAAATATTTAAAGCGTATTTATTCTGCGTCAAATGAGCTTTTTTGAATTAAATTGGTGAAAAACTGTCTGAGTATTTGCATTTTTATCTTTACTTTCGCAGTATTTTAATTAAATAAAAAACAGTACTTTTTTTTTGCCTTCTTTAATTGTTGCAAGTGGTATTTATCATTTTCTAACAACTTTTATATACTTATTTTAGTAAATATTAGTAAAATTTTGAAAATTAAGAATGTCACCGATATTTTTGAACATTCATTTTCCCCAAAAATACTATTATTATAAAAACAAAAAATGCAAATACTCAGACAGTTTTTCACCAATTTAATTCAAGGAAAGCTCATTCGACGCAAAATAAATACACTTTAAATAATTCAGCACAGAAAAAGATGTTCTAAATAAAATTGATCCGTAAATCATTGACAAAGTTGAAAGAATTCAAAAAAATTGACAATTTTTAAATTTTTTACTCTTCTTCTACCGTAAATTTGACTTGAAACATAAAACCTCTATTAAGTATAGAAAGCCTTGTTTTTCAGCTTTAAATTAAAACTAAAAAAAAAATTAAATCGGACCTAAATTGACAAAGTAACAGTAAATTTTATATAAAAACTGCAGAAAAACAGTTTTTTAGCTCTAAAATGAAATTTTGTAGGGAGGGGAGAAATTTTATACACATTTCTTCCTTTAGTTTTTTAAGACGATCAACTTAGGCTTGCTCCGATTCAAAGTCATTTTTAACTGTATTACTATTTAAAATAAAATAATACTCATATTATTTAACGTTTCGGCTGTCAATGCAACCCTCATCAGATCTGTGAATTTTATTTAATAATTTAAAATTTATATAACAAAAATATGACGGAATATAGAACAGTTAATATTACATAATATAATTACAAAAGTTTTTTTAATAATAACATTTTTTTCAAGGAATAATGTAAATTAAAATTATTATTTTGTATAAAATAAGGCATTTATTCTTCTTTTGAGAAAGAAACAAAGTTTGTCAGTGAGTTAAAATTTCATTTCAATATGTTTCACTTATTGAAAGTCGATAATTTACTGAAAAATTAATTACATTTTCTTTACTTTTATAGATTTACTAAGTGGTACAAAGAGAAAAAGAAATTGAGGTTTTGATTATATACATTTTGATTTCAAATTAATTGTTGATTTTATTTCTCTTAATAATGGATCGTATTTTTTGGTAAAATTTGTAATATCTTCTTTTCGATTAATTGAGTATTTTTGTAATTTCAAGTGTATCATTTCTGAGACAATGCGTTTATTTTCTGAAGGTTCTTTATCTAGGATTTCAACATTTGGCCAATCAAATTCATGTTTTAAATTGTCGTTTCTATTTTTTATGTTTTTGTGTATTGCCATTATGGAATGTCTTTTATTTTTATGTTCATTAATTCTTTTTCTTATTGGTCTTTTTGTTTGTCCCACATATGAAGCTGGGCAGTCTTGACAATTTATTTTATAAACTGTGTGTGTTACGTCATTTTTGTTAGTTTTATCTTTAATTTTCTTAATTATACCGTTTAGATTGTTATTTATGGATGGAACTGTGAGTATATTGCATTTTTTGAATAAGAATGAACTGTCTATTACACAATTGGAAATTTTGTGTATTTGTATAAAGAACTCCACACCTCCCGTTCATATGATGCTTATCCAATTGGCAGTGCAAAATAATTCTTATTCAAAATTTCGTGCCAGACAATGCTTATGAAGATAGCGGACAATATGATTCTTATTCAATTATCAGTGCAAGATAATTCTTATTTAATTTTCAATGCAAGATAATTGCTATTAAAAATTCTAAGCAAAATAAATTCTTATCAAATTCTTATTTGATATTCTACGCAAAATAATTTTTATTTAAAGTTTACAGACGGAAAATATAGTTGTACAATTTCATAAGCATTGTCTAGCACGAAATTTTTATTTATTTATTTATTTAAGTATTAACGGGCTTGAGGCCCTTTTGTACAAAGTACTTAACAAAACTTAAAACTAAACAACAATAAAAATTGTATGAAAAGTATAACACTTTTAAGTATGAGGCAAAGTATGAAACAATATCAGAGTTATAACACCGTATCCAAATAATATATAAATCTGATGGAATAAGTTTAACATAGTATTTATAATATAAATCTAAAACATGAACCAAAATAAAGAGTTTTAAATTTAAGATAAAACTTTATCTTAAATTTTTTTTTGTTATCTTAAAATTTAAGATAAAAAGCATTTCAATTAGCAAATCACTTAACAACTAGCACTCAATCCTCTTGAAGAATGTCATAAAAAATCAGCACATCGATGATAAATCAAACACCTCCTTTATTTAATAAATTTCCAGAAATCCAAAGTTGAAGCCAAGACAATAATGTGTTTGTTGCTGTTGCGTTGCGGTTGACAGTAAATAAAATAACGTCATCACTCCTTTAATAAATTAATATAAAGGATCTCAATTGAAATAGAGAACTGATTAAGTCATGATACATTTATTCTGTGTAAAAAAGATACATAATTTTGAGAGATCCGATCACGTTGTTTCCATCGAAACTCTCGTTTGTAACTAACTGTAGAAAATTGACAATCGGTCGTTCAAGGGGTATTTTGACTACAAAATTAAGAGTGGGGTGATGCTAATAAACAAATATTTCGTTCAGGTAGAAGTACAAGAGATTGACCAGGATTAAAGATGGAGGCGCCGAAGGGCGTCGTCTTTGAGTAAAGTGGTAATAAACCACTTAATAAACCGGTCGGAAAATCCGGCGATAATAAAACAGATAATTTTTTGTCAGCAATAAAATAGGTAGATGTTACAGATTTTTTACAAAAGGAAAAATACTTAGACCTTAACAAAAATCACGTACAACTTGTAAAATATTATAAATAGTTCCGCGTCTTTCGTTACAATACTCGAATTCTAAATATGATACGCTTTTTTACATAGATATTTCTCAAAACATCTAAAATAAAGATAAAATTAATTTACACTTCAACAGAAGCAGAAGAAAAATTGTAGTGTGATAGTTCTTGAGAATTTGATAAGAGGTAGATGTGTTTCAGTGTCATGTCATTCAACTATAGTTCAATGCAATAGAAATGATCGTTCGATCTATGTAATGTTAGGTTCTGGTGGTACGAGGTAGTTCCTGTCTCTCTTAATGATTCGAGGTGATCCAGGATCCTTTTATGTAAATAATGTAAAGCCCGTTCTCTCCTTTTAAAATACGATCTTCCATTTCTTTTCTGGCATTTCTATAATCTTGCATTTGCAACGGAGTTTTGTCCCATGAGAGAGAAAGATTTTTAGGGTAAATGTCTGGAAGAGCAGTTTTTTTAGATTTAAGATTTTTAAAGGCAGTGATCGTAAACTTTACACTTGTCTCATTCATCAAAGAAACACGCAATGGACGTGGTTGAGGTGACATCTGTTTTCTAGGCCCGAGACGTTTAACTGATTGAGTTTCAGGAATTTTATCAGGCGATAAGACCTTCAAGACATTCAAAACAAGGTTTGAAGTTTGAATCATGAGTAGATTCGTTGTCATCCTCAGGAACATTAAACAAAATAATATTAGATTTGCGGCTATTACGGTCTTCAATTTCTTTTAAGCAATTAGAAAAAGTGAGATCTGAGAATTTCGCGATTCTGTCATTTACAGTTTCGATGTCCTTTTTTATAACAACTACTTCAGTCTCCACTGAGTTCACTCGATCTAAAGCACCAGAGATAGAGTTTTCTATTCCAGTGACTCGTTCAGAAATTTTATTTAAAGATTCGCGCAGAGGATCTAATTTGACAGAAAGATGCTCTACAAGTTGCTTTAACTGATTAGCCAGCAATTCACTCAAATCTTCCTTAGTGACCGCTCTCCCGGCTACACTCGGTGATGATGACCTTGAACCGGCACAGCACTTTTTCTTAGATTTAAAGCAACTAGGATGAAACGGTGCGTTACATTTACCACATCGAGTAATTTCTTTCTGGATGTCAACATTACACCCCCGACAAGTTTTATCAGAGTCAGGCACTAATAATAAAGTAGACATCGCACTAATTTTTAGGTTAGGAAATAAGAAGTTAGAAATTTTGAATAAGAATTATTTTGCACTGCCAATTGAATAAGCATCATATGAACGGGAGGCTTCTGTCCTTGTTAAATACTTCGTATATCGAAAAAAATATTTCTGCCGAAGTATCTATTTTTTCAAAAATTCCCCAACGACCACTTTATACCCGATATAAAATGATTCATCACATCAACATTTTTTTTTGTTCTACGACACACGATTGTTAAGAATCCAACAATTGAGCGATCTTTATTCGTAAACGATTCCAGTGGGGTGTGGATTTTATGGGCTGAAAGACTCAACTCTTGTGTCTCTAGTGGTGACATTAAGGATTCAGTATACTTTGAAAGAGAAAAAGCGGACGACAACTGGGATTTACGGTGAAATCATCCCTGACAGAAACGGAAGGGAAGAGGCTGTCAAGAGGAAAAGCCAGCATGTGATGTCCAAGGCGAGATGCTCCTCTCTCGCATGTCATTAGGAGGTAAGGCAACAAGCCTAAGGGACGTCCGCCTCCGATTCTTATTGAAGCCACCAGGCCGGTTGTTGGTTGGTTGGTCGCTCGGTCAGCAATTCCGCGTCTTTATTCCGCAGCAAGCGGGGCCCTCCTAATCAATTCCAATTAGAGAGCGGAATATTTGCAGGGCAGCCAGGCCATGGAGAGACTATTAGCAGTCTCTCTTACTACCAAGGAGTCCGTTGACTCGCTTGGCCGTAAATCAAGCACCGGCCCATACAGTATGCCGTATAGAAGAGAAGGGACGTCCCAGGGATACGACTAACGAAGCGAACATAACTCGGCCGATACAACTCAATACGCGACTCCTCGTGACAGTCGGTAAAACAGAGTATTTCTAATTGGCTGGACGGGACGCATGCTGATTAGGATATTTCTTATTTCCTCTTTCCTCAGCGAGATCCAGCTTCCAACTTCATGGTCGGACGAGGTGGCCTCGCCAAAGAAACACGTTGATTGGACACGTGGGGTACGCCATCGTTACACGCTCAGACTCACTCCCCGCTATCGTATTAACGTGACGATGTGGCGCGAATCTTTCGTGTTTTGACAGACTACGTTGAGGGTCTGATGAAGATTCGACTTGCCTACTTTATTTTATTTTGCCCACATGCAACGCGAGTATTATATTTATGACTGTCTTTCGGTCAGGCGCACTTCCGTTTGTGTATACATATCCCGGGATATAACTTGTACGCCAGAAAAAAAAAAAAAAAAAAAAAGACACACATCTTGCTGATTCTGTGCCGTATAATTAAAATAAACAGTGGCAATTTCATCTTCAATTAGGTCTCAGTTTCTGACAACCACCTGCGTGGCAAAAACGTTTCTTGGCCGGAATTGAGTCGTTGAAATAAACGATTGGGTGGCAAATTGTAGGATATTAAGCTGGTTTCTAAAAATGGAGATGTGGAATTTAAATTTGCTTTTGGAAACTGTGTCTTTGTAATTTTGGTAATTGTGCATTTTTTGTCCAAGAGTTACTAAGAGGATGAGAGCTTGAATTAGTTTAAGATACCAACCGAAGGTAGTTCTGTGGCGACTGAGTTACAGTACTGGCCAGTACTGGCAACAGCGTAAGAATATTCTAAAAGACTTTTTAAATATTTAAAAGTTTTGTGTTTTAATAGAAAAATTTTATATTATGAAATATGTATATTTCTATTTGTTTATTGTGAGTACAATGAATTACTATTTTTTAATATGAATTTTCAATTATTTTCAATGTTATATTTTAATGTATTTACATACAAAAACATGCACACAAACACATAATGCAATACACTACATTTATTATTTGTATTTTTTAATTATTTTTTCAGGTTGTGCCCGATCATAAAAATCGGGCCTGGAGAGGCTTAAAAACTGATGCGTACTTGCTACCTACTTTAACATTGGCATCTTTTTCTATCTTTCTAACTTTATTATTTTTCTCTTTCTAGAAGCTATTTTTCCATAGCAATTTGCAGTGCAGATGCCATTTTTGAATTCAGTCTTTGACCCGTTCTCGTCCTGAGCACAACCTCGCTCCGAGAATCAGAAATAAATGCTTAATTGGTTTTAAATTTAAATTATTTTATGTTAATGTGTTATTATTTGCACTCTATCAACTAAAGTTCCTTTTGCAGCGTCAAAGCTTGCTCTTAAAATTGGTATTGTTGAAAATTTTCGTTCCGGTAAATTTCATCCAGTCCGTACGTTACAATATCAAATTTTTTTGAAATATCGAAAGTTGCCAAAAATAAAGAAACATTATTTAAGAATTTTATTACAATTTATTAAAGTGTGAAGCAGAAGTGTTTAAGTCAAATTGGATCTTCTTTGTAATGTATTCAAAGGATTTTAAACACTATATTGTTGACATGTATGTATATTTACACATTTTTCAGTTTATTTACAAATATTACATTGAATATATTTATTCCAATGTTTCTTTTTTATATTCATTGTTAATTTTTTTTTCCTAAATATACCAAATCCGAGAACTAGGAGCGAAGCTGCTCTAGAACAGCTTTATCGTGAGGTTGAAGAAGATGAGGAAGGACTCTGAGCCAATGTGCAGGGAGCATGTTGCAAAGATTTGCGGCAATGCGCTAACTGAAATTTATTTTCTTTTTGTAAATTAACGATTTTTATAAAACCTTGTCAATTTTAAGAATAAAATTTTTTCTAACCAATTTCTGTTGTTTCTTTATGTTATAATCATCAACTTTGTCTGTAATGAATGTTTTCTACATTAGAGAAAAAAAGAATTCACAATATTTTTAATAAATTTGACTTCTTTTCGATATTTCAAAAATAAAGCATTTTCAAATCTAAAAAAAAATATACTTTTTGGAATGAATTAAAAAACGGCTAACGCTATCTTAAAGATAAACTTTTCACCTTTCCAAAACCCTGATATAAAATGTTTTATCTTGTTTTTGGACAGAAATAGCAACTTTAAAAAAAAAAGTTTTTTCATGAAAATTTTTGGAATTTTGTTAGTATTTTTAGTAATAACTTTCGTAAATAAAAAAATATCACAAATCCGACAAAGCCATCACATTTCTAAGAAAATTTTAAATAGATTAAAAAAAAAGTTTAAATTTATTTATTACCCTAAGAGTTAGGTTACATGACATGAAAGTCTTAACTTTTTCGGTGGTTTTTTGGATCGTTGATGACGAATCTGAAGTCACTTTTAAAAACTTTAAAAAGGCGAATATAATATGGTGGACGACTCTTTGGAAAAATTATATGATTTTTTATGAAATTTAATATCTAGGTGTTTTTGGAGTCGCTAATTACAAATGAGAAATTACATTTAAATAATTCAAAATGGCAAATTCAATTTATTTCCAAATCATTCTCCACCATATGGAATCGGTCAATGTCTGTCGGTCCGACTGTCTGTCTGTATTTGTGTAATTGTGCATTTTTTTCAAAATTATTTTCTGACTGTCTGTCTATCTATCTGTCTATCCTTCTGTTTGTTTGTATTTGTGTGATTGTGCATTTTGTTTTTCAAAACTGTTTTCTGTCTGTCTGTCTGTCTGTCTGATATGTGTGAATTCTATACGTGTGCATTTCAATATATCTTTTAAAAAAAAGTATTTTTTCAATTTAGTATTATTTCTTTTTCTCGTAATTTCTCTTTAGTTTCTAAACATGGTAAATTTAAATTTTTTATCATTTTCTAATTAATTTCAACGAATTTTCGTAACCTTAAAATACTTATAGTTATGTAGTGAATTTTTTTTAGTTTGTTTTTTATAGTAGTTTTTTTATATTTTCTAGCTATATCTTTCATATTATAGTTTCTGTTTCTTTCCTTTTTTTACTTTTTCTTTACTTTCCGCGGATATCTTTTTTTCAAATTCAAATATTCATTACTTTATGATAATTTTTCCCTTATTTCATAATTATTTTTTAATAAGTTCTAGTTATTTTTGTCACTTTCCAATTATATTTTTCCATTTTCTGATTTTTCTTAATCTCTAATTATTTATTCACTTTTTACGAGACTTTTCAAATATATTATTTCGTATTAGTAATTTTTCCAGATTTTCTATTTATTTCTTTAATGTCTATTTTTGCTTCTATTTATTTTCTTTATTTTCAGTTCCTTTTCTTTAATTTAGTTATTTTTATACTTTCTGGTGTTTTTTTTCTCCTAATAACTTAAAAAATTCTAGTAATATTTCTATTTATTTTTATTCATTCATTTTCATTTTTAAGTTATTCCTTCCCATTTTTTTCTTTCTCATTCCTTTTTTTAACTTATAGTAATTTACTTCATTTTCTATAGTTACTTTTTAACAACTTCTAGTTATTATTTTACTTCCCAGTAATTTTTCAAAATTTTCTAATTTAAATTCAATTAATTCCAATAACTTTTAATTACTGTATTCTTTAATACTCTATGTTTTATGTTTTTTTGTAATAATTATTATTCTTAAAGTTTTAGTTATTCTCAATAGTCTTGTACTTTATCTGTATCTTTTAATTATTATTTTTCAATATATCATTCCTTATTCATTTTACTGTAATTTCTCTTCCTTATTTTTAATCAACTACTAGTTATTATTATTTTACTTGTAATTTTTCTCTATTTTCTAGCTACTCGTTTTATCATCAAATCAATTTCTCCTTTTTATAAGTATTTTTTATTTCTAATTGTTTTTCTTTAATTTAATCATTCTTGTAATGATTTACTTCATTTTCTTGTTATTTTTCAATAAATACTCATAATTTTTAATCAATTTGTAGCTGTTTTCGTCAATTTCTATTTACTTAGTAAATATTGTTACAAATATCTCAAATTTCACACAGGAATTTTTAAAAATACCCATCAAAAACTTTTTAAGCACACTTTTTAATCTGAAACAATCGTTTTTGGACAAAAATTATTTTCGTATTATAAATGCAACTTTATAATTAAAAAAAATCATTATCCTCGTCTTAAACCAAATCGTTCAAGCGTATATAGAAAGCATTCAATTCACCAAAAATTTGTGCAAAAATTCATAATTTTTCATGTTGTTTGCATATTAAATTCTTCTCCTTTTTTAACTTCAAAATTTTTCATTTTAATATAATTTCATCAGAAAAAATATTCTAAATTGAAAAACGAATCGATTTCGATCTTCACACAGAAAAAAAAAATTTATTTGATTCAAATAACCCATTACTTGACTATTATAAAAAAATATTTATTTGTAGCAAATAATCAATAATCAATAATTTAATGGCAATTGTGTTAAATACTAAAATTATTGGTTCAAATACAATTTATTTAATTTACATAATAATTATTTGATAATAGTCAAGTAATGAGTTATTTTAATCAAATTTTTTTTTCTGTATAAAGTATATTTTTCCACGAAAATTAGTACAGAATCTTTTCTTTTTAACAAAATTAAACTTTTTTTTTTTTTTTGAATTCTCTCAATCTACTCCTTCTTCTGTGAGAAAGCAAATATGTGACGCTCCGCGAGAGAAGGGACCTATCGCCGAAAAAATCAATTTTCATTTTTTTATGCTAAAAGATAATTTTTGAGTTGTTCTTGCAGTTCCATGTTTCAAAAATTCTTTTTTGTAATTACACTTTTTGTTATAATGCTTCAAACCTAGACATACTAAGTATATCGCATTTTTTAATTTTTCTTTGATCGTCCGTCCCGTGAAGTTAACAATTAATTATTTTGATTTTTTCATGGTAATTGATAGTTTTTGAGTTGCTTTTTGAGTTCCAAAAATTAAAATTTGATTCCTGCCTCTAGTTTTCTTGTTATGAAGCTTTAAACATGGACATGTTAAGCGTCTCGACTTTCTTCCTCCTCTTTGCCCGTCCATTCTTTAAAATTTACTTTCTCAGCGATAGGTCCCTTCTCTCGCGGAGCGTCACATATTTTGCTTCCATGTAAGAAAAATGTTTACGAAATTAGCAGAATTTTCCCGACTCGTTTGTTTTACACGATAAGAAATTCACAAATGCCCATTAAATAATCAAATTCTTCTGTCTCTGTCCATCTGTCTGTGCACTTTCTTTCCAAAACCTTTCCCATACGGTCCATTTCGCTCAAAGTTAAAAACAACACACATTTATTTTTCCCGAGTAAGAGAATTGTTCTTTCTTTCACTCGGCACCTCTTCTCTCTCGTCAGCTGTTTCTGTATTTCTTTCAAGACATAAATCAGCTCTTGACTAACCACCAGCAATACTTTATGGCGAGTGAGTTCGGCGAATCCAATTCTGATATCCCGCAAAAATATTAATATCTTCTCTTGTATACGTATTCACTTATCGGCGAGTACAATAGTCGTTATTCAAATTTCGCGGTCGCTGCATTTCATGCCAGGCCGAGGTGGCCCGAAGGGGCGGCGTGCGTATACGATGCCGAAGATCGTGAATCGAGATTTCGAGGGAATTCGACGTCGAATCCCACTACGTGTCGAGGGTCTCTCGAATTTAAAATTCTAATCTTATGATTTGTGGCGGTCGCCTGATACTTCTGACAGCGACTGTACCAGGAATGACTCCATTAGCTGGACTTTGCCTAAAGCCGCTTCGACCGATTGCACTCCTAGTTTTAAACAGAGGCCTTCCTTTGTTTGCTTTTCACACCAACCTTTCAGTGCATTAAACGACTTATATGCATCCGCCACTATTTCCGAGTGCAGAAAGAAAAACCTCGCCTCCAAAACAACTCACATTGTCTACTCAAATTAACCCATTAAATAACAAGCAAAAACAAGCTATACTGTACTCAAACCAATTATTGAATTTTCAGGAAAATGGAAAAAAAAATACGCATATTTTTTTCGTCATTTATAATTGTTTATACGTGATTTCTTTAAACAAATCTTTCTAAAATTTGCTTCTTTGAAAAAAGGTTAATGTTTATCGATAGCAGGGTGTCTACTCACCGGGAATTCCAGGAAATCCAGGAATTTGCCGGGAAAAAATATTATATCCGGGAATTTCTAAAAATTTCAGCTAATTCGTTTTCATAATTCTTCAAATTCGCTTGAAACTTATTACTCGTTTTCGAAGTCTCTGATTGTGAAAACGATGTCAGATTTACCAATTTTTCAAAATTTAAAATGGCGGATCCAATATGACAGACATATTTTGCAAAATTGCTCAAATTCACGTCAAACTTTTTACTCGGTGGTAATCCATGTTCCTGGTTACTAATCTGAAGTTAGATTTTCAAAATAGTAAAAGTGTAACAAGTTTCAAGCGAATTGGAGCATTTTCAGGGCTGCCAGTGACTTATTTTTCCCATTTTTATTCATTTTTTTTAAAATCACTCACTATTACTCACTTTAAAAAAAATCACTTTTCTCACTTTCTTAGTAAAATAATAATTATCTATTATTATTATTATATACAATTATGTTCTTCAAATTTCAATAAATTTTGACATTGTTTAATTAGTTTCCTCTAATTTTAATTACTTTTTCAATTTTTTAATTAATGTCTACAAATCTGTAATTTTTAAAGCAGTATTGTCAATTACTTTCATCGTCTTTCAATTTTTCCATCAAATTTCAATTATTTTTATCATTTTTCAATTTATTATTTTCTGCATATTTCTATTAGTTTTAACATTTAAAAATTATTTTTCTCAAATTTCAATAATTATTTTCAATCTTTTTTTTATGGTCATCAATTTCTCAATTTATTATACAGTTCTCAATTTTTTCCTTCAAATTTCATCAATATTCTTCAATAATTTTATTATTATGTATCAATAATCTTTAAATACTTTACACCAATTAACAATTACTTTTTTTTCAATTTTACATTCTTTTAATTATTTACACCAGTTATTAATCATTCGAAATAGCACTGAATATTCCATCCATATTCCTGGAATATTCCATTGGAACATTGGGAATATTCCATTCATATTCCGGGAATGTAGAAATGTCCGACTACTAGAACATTCCTTTTTTACATTCCTGGAATATTCCAGCAGAATATTAAAAATTAATTCTAATAAAACGTGTGATAAATATTCTCATTGAATATGCCGAGAATATTTCTACGGAATATACCTGAAATATTCCTACGGAATATACCCAGTGGAATATATCAAGAATATTGCAGGAATATTCCATTGGAATAAAAAACAGAGAAGAAAAAAAAATATTTTTAATTACTAGGAATATTTTTGTGGAATATATCAGGAATATTGCAGGAATATTCCATTGGAGTTTTCATAAACTTTTAAAAGCAATGAAAAAAAATATTTTTAATATTTCTAAATTTATTAATTCTTATTAGAATTATTTATTATTCTATTTGTACTCTTTATAACAAATTAAAAATTCTAAACGCGACCGGAGGATTCGAACCCTAAACCTAAAACCTATCTAACGATTTAACGCTCGCAGCTATTTTATCGGTATGAAAATTCTACAATAAAGCTGGATGAACTTCAACTATTTTAGATATGTGTTAAAAGTATATCTACTCGGTTTTGTTTCATATTTTCATACCGATACAATAGCTGCGAGCGTTAAATCGTTAGATAGGTTTTAGGTTTAGGGTTCGAATCCTCCGGTCGCGTTTAGAATTTTTAATTTGTTATAAAGAGTACAAATAGAATAATAAATAATTCTAATAAAAATTAATAAATTTAGAAATATTAAAAATGTTTTTTTTCATTGCTTTTAAAAGTTTATGAAAATTCCAATGGAATATTCCTGCAATATTCCTGATATATTCCACAAAAATATTCCTAGTAATTAAAAATATTTTTTTTCTTCTGTTTTTTATTCCAATGGAATATTCCCGGAATATGAATGGAATATTCCAGGAATATGGATGGAGTATTCAGTGCTATTTGGGTCATGTCATTATTCAATTATTTATATCAAATTTTTATCATTTTTGGTATTTTTTATGTATTATCTTCCAATTTAAATTTTTTGTAATTTTTCAATTTATTTTCTTCAAATTTCAATTATTTTTTTCATTTTTCGACTGTTTTTTCCTATTTTCAATTATTTTTGTCATTTTTTAATTGTTTTTTTAAAAATTTTCAATTAATTTAGTAATTTCTCAATTATTGTCAATATTTTCGACGTTGTTTTATTACTTTCTCCCAATGTTGTATTTATTTTCTTATATCTTTAAATTATTGTCATGAATTTTTTAATTTCTTACTTCAATTTTCATTTATTTTTGTCAATTCTCAATTTCTTTTCAAATTTTAATTATTTATAGCATTTTTCAAGTCTTTTTTGCAAATTTTTTACTTAATTTTTAATTAGTTTTGTCACTTTTCAATTACTTGTACCAAATTTTTATTATGTTTGTTATTTTTCACATATTACCTTCAAATTTAATTTTTTGCGATTTCTCAATTATTTTCTTCAAATTTCTGTTCTTTTTGTTATTTCTCGATTATTTTTTCCTATTATAATTATTTTTCTCATTTTTTAATTGCTTTTAAAATTCTCAAATAATTTAGTCATTTCTCAAGTATTATCAATATTTTCGACATTTTTTTTATTACTTTCTCCAAATTTAACTTATTTTCTTATATCTTTTAATTATTGTCATGGATTCTTTAATTTCTTCCTTTAATTTACATTTAATTTTTTCATTTTTCAATTATCTTTGTCATTTGTCAATTGCTTTTTATTTTTAATTTTAATTATTTTTATCATTTATCAAGCATTTTTTTCAAATTTCAAATTTTTTGGGATTTTGCAATTATTTTGTCATTATTTAATTATTTTCTTTAAACGTCAATTTTTATCTCCAATTTTTCAATTATTGATTTCTTATTTCTATTTTGTTTCTCCATTTTTCAATTATTTATATCATTTTATACGTCTTTGTTTTCAAATCATCAATTTTTTACATAATTTTAAATTAGTTTTATCATCTTTCATTTTTTTTCAAGGTTCAATTATTTTTGTCATTTCTCGACTATTTGTTCCATTTTTTGATTATTTTTGTAATTTTCAACTATTTTTGTCATTTTCCAAGTCTTTTCTTCAAATTTTTAATTATTTACTTAATTTTTAATTAGATTTGTCATCTTTCATTTTTTTTTCAAGGTTCAATTATTTTTGTCATTTCTCGACTATTTGTTCCATTTTTTTGATTATTTTTGTAATTTTCAACTATTTTTGTCATTTTCCAAGTCTTTTCTTCAAAATTTTAATTATTTACTTAATTTTTAATTAGTTTTGTCATCTTTCATTTTGTTTCTTCAAATTCCAATTATTTTTGTCATTTTCCAATTATTTTCTTCAAATTTCTATTATTTTTGCCATTTTGAAATTATTTTCTTCAAAGATCAATTTTACCTTAAAAACTTATATATTACGCACTTAATTTTTTTACTATTTTAATATGATCACTTTTAATCATACATAAAAGAAATCCGGGAAAAATGTGATTTTAGATCCGGGAAAACCGGGAATTTGAAAATCATGTTTCGGTAGACACCCTGCGGATAGTACAGGAAAAATTATGAAACTTTTATATTTATGGGTTTTCCCTTCGAGCAGTATTTTGTTTATAAAATAATTATAAACAAATTGAAAATGGTCATTTGGTCTAGGTAGGTTCAATCTAAGCTTCTACCTCGGCTTCTGCTGATCCATATTGAATAAAATTATGTATTTGGATCATGGGCAAATGAAAAAAAATCATTTTCCAATATTTTTTATTTTTTACAATTGTTTATACGCGATTTGTTTAAACAAATCTTTATACAGTTCGCTTCTTTAAAAAATATTAAACGTTTATCGATTGTATAGGAAATATAATGAAACTTTTATATTTATGGTTTTTTTCTTCGAGCAGTGCTTTGTTTATAAAATAATTATAAACAAATTTATGATGGTCATTTGGTCAAGGTAGGTTCAGTCGAAGCTTCTGCTGACGTATATTGTATATTAAATGGAACTATCTATTTAATTCCTAAAAAAATAGAAAAACAATCATTTTCCTGTATTTTTCTATTTTGAACAATTGTTTAGACGTAATTTGTTTAAACAAATCTTTCTAAAGTTCGCTCCTTTAAAAAATAGTGAACGTTTATCCATTGTACTGGAAAAATGATGAAACTTTTCTACTTATCGTTTTTTTCTACGATCAGTATTTTGTTTATAACATAATTATAAACAAATTGAAGATGGTCAATTGGTCAAAGTAGGTTCAGTCTAAACTTCTGCTAACGCATATTCCATCAAAATATCTATTTAATTAATAAGAAAAATGGAAAAACAAACATTTTCCTGTATTTTTTTATTTCATACAATTGTTTAGACGTAATTTGTTTAAACAAATTTTTCTAAAGTTCGCTCCTTTAAAAAACAGTTAAAGTTTGTCAATTGTACAGGAAAAATTATAAAACTTTTATATTTATGGTTTTTTTCTAACATCAGTATTTTTTTTATAAAATAATTATAAACAAATTGAAGATGGTGAATTGGTCAAAATATCAAAGTAGATTCAATCTAAGCTTCTGCTGACGCATATTGAATAAAACTATGTGTTTGATTCACACGCAAATGAAAAAAAAATAAATTTCCTGTATATTTCTATTTTGAACAATTGTTTATACGTAATTTGTTTAAACAAATCTTTATAAAGTTCGCTTTTTTCAAAAAAAGTTAACGTTTATTCATTGTACGGAAAAAATGATGAAACTATTCAATTCATCGTTTTTTTCTACGACCAGTATTTTGTTTATAACATAATTATAAACAAATTGTAGATGGTCAATTGGTCAAGATAGGTTCAGTCTAAACTTCTGCTGACGCATATTAAATGAAACTATCTATTTAACTTAAAGACAAATGGAAACACAATCATTTTTTGAATTTTTTAATTTTTACAATTGTTTATACGTAATTTGTTTAAACAAATATTTCTAAAGTTTGCTTCTATACTTTTCTATTTATACTTTTTTTCTCGAATCAGTATTTTGTTTATAAAATAATTATAAACAAATTGTCATAGAAAAAAGGATAAAGAATTATTTTTCTGAATTTTTTTATTTTTACAATTGTTTGTAAGTATTTTGTTTAAACAATTTATTCTAAAGTTCACTTTTTTCAAAAACAGTTAACATTTATTCATTGTACGGGAAAAATTATGAAATTTTATTGTTTTTTTTTTCGACCAGTATTTTGTTTATAAAATAATTATGAACAAATTGAGGCTGGTCAAGATAGGTTCAATCTTAGCTTCTTCTGGTGGATATTCTATAAAACTATCTATTGCATTTATAGAAAAATAAAAAAAATCATTTTCCCAATTTTCTTTATTTTGTTATAATTGTTTAAGCATAAAATGATCATATAAATTTTTCCACGGTTCGTTTATCCTACAAATTATGTATAAACAATATTGTACAAAATAAAAAATGCAGGAAAATCATTGTTTTTTCATTTGCCTATGAATTGATATTGATCCCGTACAATGGATAAACGTTAACTGTTTTTCGAAGAAGCGAACTTTAGAAAAATTGGTTAAAGAAAGAACGTTTAAACAATTGTACAAAATAAAAAAAATACAGGAAAATGATTGTTTTTCCATTTTTTTATTAATTAAATAGATATTTTGATTTAATATGCGTCAGCAGAAGCTTAGACTAAACCTACCTTAACCGAATTAAGATCCTTAATTTGTTTATAATTATTTACTAAACAAAATAATGCTTAAAGAAAAAAACCATAAATAGAAAAGTTTTATCATTTTTCCTGTTCAATCGATAAACATTAACTGTTTTTCAATCAAGCAAACTTTAGAAAGATTTGTTTAAACAAATTACGTATAAACAATTGCACAAAATAAAAAAATACAGGAAAATGATTGTTTTTCCATTTTTTCATTAATTAAATAGATTTAGTTTCATTCAATATGCGTCAGAAAAATTTTAGACTAAACAATTACGATCCTCAATTTGTTTGTAATCATGTTATAAATGGGGGTAATTTTTTCCATTTGCCTATTAATCCAATTATTTTTTTTATTATAGTTTTGCTAGTTTTCTCTTGCTATTTAATGTGTTAAGATTCACTTAACGTTTCTCCTTATTCTAAATCTCGTGCCAAATCTTACCAAATCTATATTCTTTATCAATAAAAAATTTTCAATTCATTTAATTCTAAACCCATAATTTTTTTCCGTTTCTAAATTTTCAAACCAAATGGTCATTTTGACCATTCTTCAACCATATTACTGATTCCTCTATCCTCTCGAATTTACTCAATCGTTTTTTCCTACGTTTCCAATCCTGTATTTATTTTAATTGGATTGTTATTTCCGACCATTGTACCGATCTCGGGAATTCTCTAAACATCTGCTCAGGGGCGGGTCCAAAGCCTTCTTTTTCATTATCTTTTAAAATAATATTGAGTCGGACATTATTCCTTGTTTCGTATATCATTTTTCATATTTTGGAAATATCATTTGCACCGAATTTTAATATTTAAGCCAGTGCTGTAAGTGGATTTTGAAAAGGGGACATCACTTTGATGTTGATTCCATTTCACGGTTTACTTTGACGCTTAATTTTCTGTGTCGTTTGTAAAGTAAATTGGCGGTGTACAAGGAATTAAAGATACAGAAAATTGAAACCTTAGGGTCTACTTAAAGAAGAGTATGTATATATATCTGTGTATTGTTAGTGCTGCCTTAATTAAACCTACTTAATTTTCTTTGAGGTCCGCGCCAATGCTCCTCGTAATTAGTACAGGCGCACATGCCGCTTCTCCTTAGGCTCGTCGGTAAGTCCTTTTGTTTGCCTTTCTTCTCCCGTCTCTTTCCTGTCCATTATACACTATTTTACCCTCTCCCCGACGCAACGGAAATCGTATCAGCGAGACACTCTTCTTGGCATTCTTCGCTGAGATAGGGAACTCAACGTGATAAAACGTCAATCGTCAATGTGTTGAAATGTGCCATTAACATTTTCAAAATAGACATCATTCTTTTCAATAAAGCCATTACCATTGTTACTGCTGTTTAATGTAAATAAAATCTAAATTTAACACTGATCATTAACGTTTTAATAGTGATTTTGAAAAAAAAAAATACCTAATGCAGTTAATTAAAATTGTTGTGATAATTTCTGAAACACACGAAAAGAGTCATTTATCGTCTTTATTAAAAACCAACTGACAATTTATCATCATGAATTTCATCCGAGGCAATAACTGTCACATATTTTTTCTAAATGTAACTTCGTTTTGAATTGTTTGCCACAAAGTGGAAATTGGAGTTGGGTTCGTAAATCGAGGATAAATTTCTTACAGCTTTTGATAAAATAATAACGGAAGAAGAGATTTGGAAAGGTTCGATATAGGTCTATATAATATAGGTGGTGTGAGCAAGTCCGTGGTATCGACATTGTCTGTCTCTTGTAACATTGTAACGTAATGGCGGGGATTGAAAATTCAAATGCCGCCACCATTAAACTGAATAACGAGGAGCTGCAGCCGTTCGAAATATGAACATGGCTATGATTTGCGGCCTCGTAAACCCGTTCATAACGAATAATAATGTCACCACCGTAGCGACGACAACGACGTTGGCGACGGCGGTTGCCACCCGCCATGAGGTGTTACCGCTGAAAATCCACCTACAATATCACCCAAGACTTTTTTCATGTCTCATAAGGCCTTACGCGCTGAAATTAAATAATAAAATATTCTCCGCTCCCGAAAAAGTCGCTCTCTTTCCTGCGAACAACTCGGGAATCGAGACGCTTTGGACTTTGCCTTCGCAAATCAAGCGGTGAATTATTCCAATGAAGCGCAGGTGTTTTAGTTTTTACGAAATGAAGGGTTATTGGATATCGAATAATGGATTGGGATACAAGAGTTGTTTAGTGTTCTTCATGTATTTATAGAGAAAAAAAAGGGAGGGGCAAGTGGAACTTAGTTTTTCGTATGGTTTATTCCATATCCCGTAATCCAAATTATTGATTGCAGAACACGATTTTCTATTCCAGCTTCCACATCCCAAAATTAATAATCCCGGATACCCAAATACTGATTCCACATCCTAGATATCACTAACCCGGAATCTATGTCCCGAATTCTACATCCCGTAATCCAAATCCCGAATTTCCCAAGTCAAACATAATAACCCGGCCGGATTTACTAACTCAAAATCAACAATCCGAACATCATAGTCCGGAATCTATATCTCGCGTTCCACATCCCGGATTCCATACCCCAAACTCCACATCCCGGATACTATGTCCCGTGATCCAAATCCCGCATTTCACAAATCAAATATAATAACCCGCATTCCCAATCTCAAAATCAACAATCCGGACGTTGAAGCCCTTATTCCTTAATCTATAACCCGCATTCCATTTCCAGTAATCCAATTCCCGATTTTCACAAATTAAATATAATAACCCGGATTTTCTATCTCAAAATCCATAATACGGAATATAACCCGGATTTCCGTGACTAATCCCGAATTTCACAACTCAAATATATTATCCCGGAATCCCTATCACAAAATCCACATTTTATTCCATAACCCACATTACAAATTTTCAAGTGTTATATTTCATATTCCAAATTCTAAAAAACCATATTCCACATTCTGTATATCACAACGCGGATTCCAAATCCCATGACCCGAATTTCGGATTCCCAATCCAGGTTCAAAGTCCCTGATTCCTGATCCCGAATTTCGATTTCCAGTTTTGATATAACCTCGCGGATTCAGCATCCCGAATTCCACAAAATTTACAATTCAGATACCCAAATCCTGATTCCATATGCCGTATTCCATTTCCCGAAATCCAAATCCCGAATTTAAAAACTGGAATATAATGACTCGGATTCTCTATCTCAAAGTTCACAATCCGAACACTTCATCTCGGAATATATATCCCGTATTTAACAAACGGGATTCCATTTTCCGAATTCAATATCTTTGATTCCACGCCCCTTAATCCAAATCCCGGAATACACAAACATTACAATATAGATGTCTCAACCTGGATTCCACATTCCGTAATTTCACATCCAGGGGTCCAAATGCAAAATTCTATATTATAAATTCTACATTTTAGCAATAATGTAGAATTTGTAATTCGACAGCCCGAATTCCGTACAGTGGATTTTGCAATCCTAATTGAAAATCGCAGACTCCATACCCTGATCCTTCAGCCAAGATTCCACAACTGGGATTACATTTTTCAGTCTCCATATTCTTAATACCTGGTCCCGGATTGAGCATCCTGAATTCCAAACCTCAAATTGTACGTCTTTTATTTCACAACTCCGATTTCATATCGCTAATTCTACATAGATTTTACAAATTACAACCCGGAAACCACAACCTAGATTTCTACGTTTCGAATTCCACTCCCCAATTTCCTACCACGCTTCTCTATTACGGATTACACAAACCGTTTTTTAATTTTCGAATTAAATTCCCAAATTTCATGAACGGGATTTCATATCCTGAATTTCATATATTTCTAATTTAATTACCAGGGTATTATTTCCTGAATTCTATATTCCCGATTCCTTATTCAAAAATCAATATTCCATATACCACATCCCTGATTTTGTTTCCAGGATTACTTATCCTGAACTCCATATCCCTAATTTACCCGGGTATAATTTCCTTGATTTTATGTGCCCAATTTCATATTCAAAATTCCACATCCAAGATTCGATATTTCAGATATGACGTCCCGAATTTTATGTCCAGGATTAATTATCCGGAATTTCTCATCCCGAACTAAATATCTCTAATTTAATTAGCCAGGTAACACTACTGGGATTCTACATGCTCGATTCTAAATCTCGAATAACACATCGACTTCCACATGCCGAAACTCCATATTTCTTATTTAATAACCCGGATTACACTGCTCCGATTCTATATTTCCGATTCTATATTCCAGTTTTATATCTCAAATTCCATATTCTGCTTTCCAAATTCCTAATTCCATATCCTGGAATCCTAGAGTACCGGATTCATATATAAAGGATTTCTCTTCGCGAAACCAATGTCTCTAATTTAATAACCCGGGTAACATTTCTCCGAGCATTTTCCTGATTCTATATGTCACATCCTAGACTTCATATTTCTGATTCCATATTAAAGATATCACATTCCGCATTCAACATCCCGTATTCCTTATCCCGAATACTGTGTTCCGAATTCCACATTTCGAATTCCATTTTCCGAATTCCATATTATGGTTCCCACATTCCTGACTCCACATTTTGGATTTAATATTCTGCATTCTATAAATTAGATTCTAGCAGATTTGACCAAATAATTAATTCAGCTTTAAATTTGAGATGGTGGAATCTGGGCTGCAGAATGTAGAACCCAAATTGTAGAATGCGCTATGTAGAATTCTGGATGTTGAATACGGGATGTTGATTCCGGAATGTGGAATAAAGGTTATGAAGTCTAGGTTGCAGAATTCGAGCTTTTATGGAATCCGGGTTATAGAATATATATAAGATGTGGAATGCTCTGTGTAGAATTTTAGATGATGAATAAGAGATGTGAATTTTTGAATAGATGTAGATAGATATATTTGAGAGTTGAGGATTTAGAATCCGGGATGTATAATCTGGCATATAGAATCTTGGATATGAAGTCTGGGATATGGGAACTGGGATATGGAATCGAACATATAAAACCCAGGAAGTGATACCTGGATAATTAAATTAGGAATCTAATTATCTTAGACTTTCTAAGATGTGGAATCTGGGATGAGTAGTCCCGGATATAGAATCTGGGATTCGGTATCTATAATATCGAATTTTGGATATGGATTTCGGAACATGGAATCGATCATATAGAATTCAAGAAGTGATAATCGGGTAAGTGAATTATGCCTTTTGAATTCGGGATAAGTAATCCTGGATATAGAATTCGGAATGTTATCACATTCCAAATGTGATATTCTTGGGTAATTAGATGAGGGATATGGTATTCGAGATATGGATTTTGGGATGAGTAGTCCTGGATATAGAATTCGGGATTGGATATCGATATTATGGAACCTGGGACATGGAATCGGACATTCGGAACTCAGGAAGTGATAACCGGCCAATTGAATTAGGAATATGAAATTCGGGATAAGTAATCCTGGATATAATACTCGGGTAATTAAATTAGGCATATGGAATTTTGGATGTGGAATCTGGTACATAGAATCTTGGATATGGAATCCGGGATATGAAATCGGGCATATAAAACCCAGGAAGTGAAACCCGGGTAACCCGGGTAACTAGATTAGGGATATGGAATTCGGGATGTGGAATCTGGGATAAGTATAGAATCCGGGAATCGGAACCTTTAATATCGAATCTTGGATATGGAATTTGGGACATGAAAGAGGTCACATAGAACTCAGGGAGTGATACCCGCGGGTAATTGAATTCGGGATATGGAATTCGGGATAAGTAATCCTGGATATAGAATCCTGGAAATGTTATCCGGTTTATAAAATTAGATATTTGAAATCCAGGATGTGAAATTCGGGATGAGTAATCCCGAATAACGTTACCTGGATTTGGATTTTAGGATATGAAATCCAGGATGTGGATTTGGATAAATGGAATCCGAGAACTGTTACTCGGGTTATCAAATTATAAAGGTACTAAGTCCGTGGTATGGAATCCAGGATATAAAAGGCGAGATATGGTATTTGGTATATTTAATTAAAATATCAAAACCAAAATACGGAATGCAGGATAAAAAATCCGTGTTATGAAATTTGGGAAATAGAACCTAGATTATGAAATCTGGGAAATTTAATCCAGGATATAAAATGCCAGATATAGAATCAGGGTTGTGAAATTTTTGTTGTAAAATCCGGAAAATGTTATCTGGGTTGTAGAATAAGGAACATAGAATCCGGGTTTGGATTCATATCAACAAAATGAAATCTACGTAAAAAACAACTAATCTCCTCAAATAAAACTACTATTTAAACATACATAAACCATAAATTTTATTTATTTCAAACCGACAATCAGACAGTATTTCTGTTCTATCTCTTTATTTCTTTATTCAAGTACTACAACAAAAGCAGGTTTAAAGTTTACATCTGTTAACATTAATTCGAGAAAAATTTGAAAGCGGAAGGGAAAAGTACATAAAGTCTTTCACACAAGACAATATCAGAATGGATAAAGTCAACGAGAGAATAGGAAGTATATTTGATCACATCCATTAACAGATTAACACCTTTCTTCTCTCGAAGCTGGGCGTTCACAGTCGTAAAATTTTCGCGCGAGTCAACATGTCTTTTCTCTCATATATTCTCTCTCTGCTAAATCAGTGTAATCGATTCGACAAATCCTTTCTCTCGCGATCCGATACCTTGAGGTTGGTATATAAGTTTGCACACAACTCTGACAACAGCCTCTATAGAACATTAAATTTAAACCCTTTGTGTATGATCATTATCAAAATATCCTCCATTTTTTAAACAAATTTATTATTTTTCTCATCACGACAAATTTCCTGTGAAAATTACAAAAGTTCACTTTCGTTTTTAAGTACACTGAAACTTCACTTATATAAAGTCTCGTTTATTTGAAGATGTACTTATTTAAACAATTCGAAGTCTCACTTATTTTACTTAAGGCATATTACCAAAAAACATATTTAGCATAAATCACATTTAGCCTAAAACCATGTAGCCTAAAATTCAATCAGCCTAAGTCCCATTTAACATAAAATTCACTCGGTCTAAATCCGATTTAACCTAAAGCCCATTTAGCCTAAAATTCATTTAACCTAAAATGCATTCAGCCTAAATCACATTCAGCCTAAAATTTATTCACACTAAATCTCATTTAAAATAAAATACATTCAGCCTAAAATTCTTTTAACATAAATATTATTTAACATAAATCCCATGTACCCTAAAATGCATCAGCCTAAATCCCACAAACCAAAAAATCATTCAGGCTAAATCTCACTTAATATAAATTCCACTTAACCTAAAAATAATTCAGGCTGAATCTCACTTAATATAAATTCCATTTAACCTAAATTGCATTCAGCCTAAATCCCGTTTAATCTAAAATACATTCAGCCAAAAACTTATTTAACCTATGTCTCATTTACCCTAAAATGCGTTCAGCCTCAATCCGATTTAACATAAAATTCATTCAGCCTCAAATCCATTTAACCTAAAACTCATTTAAGCTAAATCCTATTTAATAAAAAATTTATTTAATTCACAAATGTTGAATTAAATATTACCGAGTGATAGAAGCAAATTAATATATACTATATTTATATATTAATAATTATTAAAAATTTATTTAATTTAAATCCTGTTTAACCACAATCCCATTTACCCCAAATTCATTTAAGCTAAAATGCATTCAGCCTAAATCCCGATTAACCTAAAATTCATTTAACCAAAAATGCATTCAGTCTTAATCCCGTTCAACCTAAAAGACATTCAGCCTAAAATTCATTTAATCTAAATCTTATTTAACCTATATCCCATTTAACCTAACATTCATTAAATCTAAATTTTATTTAACACAAATCCCATTTAAACTAAATCCCATTTAACCGAAAATTTATGTATCCTAAAATCCATTCAGCCTAAACCCTGTTTAATTTAAAATCCATTCAGCCTAAAACTCATTTAACCTAAATCTTATATAATCAAAATCTTATTTACCCTAAAATGCATTCAGCCTTAACCCCATTTAACCTAAAATGCATTCAGCCTAAATCTTATTAAACCTAAATTCTATTTAATCTAAAATGCAAGCAGATTAAAACTATTTGTTCTAAATCCCATTGAACCTAAATTTTACATTATAAATAAATGAATTTTAGGTTAACTGTGTTTTAACCTGAGTATATTTTAGGTTAAATGGGTCTTAGGCTGAATGAATTTTAGGTTTAATGGGATTCAGATTTAGTGCACTTTAAGTTAAATGGGATTTAGGTTTATTGAGATTTAGGTTAAATGGGTTTTAGGCTGTATGAAATATGGTTAAATGGATATTAGGTTAAATAGCATTTCGGTAAAATGGGTTTTAGGCTGAATGCATTTTAGGTTAATTGGGATTTCGGCTGAATGCGTTTTAGGTTTAATGTGTTTTTGTTTGAATGCATTTTAGGTTAAATGGAGTTTAGGTTACATTGAATTTAGGTTAAATATAGGTTTCATGCTAAATGCATTTTAGGTTAAATGGAGTTTAGGTTACATTGAATTTAGGTTAAATATAGGTTTCATGCTAAATGCATTTTAGGTTAAATGGGATTTAGGTTAAATGAGATTTAGGTTTAATGGAATTTAGAATAAATGAGATTTAGGGTGAATGAATTTTAGGTTAAATGAGATTTAGGTTAAATGAGAATTAGGTTAATTGAATTTCAGGCTGAATGCTTTTTGGGTTAAATGAGTTTTAAGTCAAATGGGTTTTAGGCTGAATGCAATATGGTTAATTGGATATTAGTTTAAATAGAATTTGGGTTTAATGAGTTTTATGCTGAATGCATTGTAGGTTAAATGGAATTTAGGCAGAATGCATTTTAGGTCGAATGGAATTTAGGTGAAATAAGATTTAGGCGAAATGCATTTTAGGTTAAATTGGATTTAGGCTGAATGTATTTTAGGTTAAATGGATATTAGGTTTAAACTGGATTTAGGTAAAATAGTTTTTATGCTGAATGCATTTTTGGTTAAATGGGTTTTAGGGTTAATGAGTTTTAGGTTAAATGGAATGGAGGTTAAATGGAATTTAGATTAAATGAGTTTAGGCTGAATGAATTTTAGGTTCAGTGGGATTTAGGTTAAATGAGAGTTAGGTTAAGGAGGTTCTATCGTAAAAAGAATTAGAATTACCATTTTAATTAGATGTCCACTGGTAGATAATGGTTTTATAATGATGCAGTTAAATTTTTGTGATCTCAAGGTACTCGTGAAAAAAGTTATAAGGTATTTCGTTTTGAACATTTTACATTGAGTTTTATGGCAATTGAGTAGTTTGACATATATATCCATATTTTTACATGTATTTTCAAAAGTACCTTAGGATGTCATAAATTTTACTACATCATCATAAAACCATTATCTACCAGGGGACCAAATTTGATTAAAATGGTAATGTTAATTCTTTTTATTATAGAACCTCCTTAAATGAATTTTAGGCTTTTTTACATTTTTTTTTACATTTTTACATTTTAGGTTAAATGAGTTTTAGGTTAAATGGGTTTCAGGCTGAATGCAATATGGTTAAATGGATTTTAGGTTAAATGGGATTTAGGTTAAATGGGATTTAGGGTGAATGCATTTTAGGTTAAATAGAATTTGATTTAAAAGGGATTTAGACCGAATAATTTTAGGCTAAATGGGTTTTAAGGAATCTTTATGCGCCTCGGCGACCAATCAAAACTAACTAACATTTTCATTGTTTGTTACGAATTGGATTACCCAATCAGAGAACTTCTCTATAACTACGTGGACCGGATTAAAATAAGTGAAGCTTTAGTGTAGTGATAAATTGATTTCTGTTGTGAATTTATCGTGAACCTAGCCGCCGCAACGACATACAGGAGCCTCTTAAACGTCGTACGATTGGCCTCCCTTGAATCGATGGCTCATTTATGGTGCACCTTCGCCAACGAACCTTCGTTCGGTTCTGTACCATCACTTCCCTATACACACGCCTAATAATGAAGATGTTGTTTTAATTGCTTGCTCGCGTGAGCATCTCGCTAATTAACGCATTCGCCACCAGAAGATACGGTCCACTCGTCCCGAGTGTTCCTCGTATGCATACATATATATATATATATATATATGGCACATAACAAATATACATATACATATATATAATCATATATATACCCTCTCTTTTATATTCTCGCTTCGCACTTTACACTTTGCACACCTTCCACCGCTGATTACTTACTAATTTATCCCAGCGGCGTTATTAATGAAGGTGTACCCAGCGTTGCACACCGAGATAAATAAATTAGTCGGGCGTTATTTAAGGCGCGGCAATTTCTTTATTGACCGCGCGAAGAGCAAAATTCTTTTGTAAAAAGCACCTCTGCAATTTCCACGCTCGGGAAAAAGGTTATAAAATCCCACACAAAAGAAGTCGTGTTCCGTTCAGACATTTCCTTTTCTGGGTGAAATTGGAGCAATTACCTGTTTATAAACACATAATACAATATTTAATTTATAACATTTTATCTCAAATCTTTATTTTATTTAATAGCGCATAATTAATATTTACTTAAATGAGACACTTAAATTTTATTCGCAATGAAACATCCGGTAGGATTAAACTTGTGAGCTTGGGGCGTTCAATTGAGTTATGAACAAACTTTAACATAAATGAAAAGGCTTTATTACTTCTTAAGCAGTTTTAAGTTTTTGTTGATGAGAAATAAAATTTTACGAGATACTCACCTTTATATTAGTATAATGCAATATCGCATTCGCATTTCATTTGTAGCTTCTTAATATAGCCGCCACAGCAGTGTCCGTAAAACAGCGCGCCTTGAAGTTGGCTACTATTAAAGTGTAAGCCTTCAAGAGCAGGCAAATAAAAATCAAAACAGGAAATTAAATAGAGATTGCGATCAACCGGAAATAATTTATCAGGTGATTGTCTACTCAAGTGTAACCACTTTTAAAACTCAATATCTTAATGATTCTGTAACGACTTAATTATCTCTCCTTTATGCGCTCACGTTAATTGTATTTAATATGTTTTCATTCCCTTTTTTTTCCATCTCGAGAAAATTACTATCTTTTTAATTAAATTAACGCTTTTTGTCAATATTTGCGCACTATTTTTTTTTTTCATTATTGCTTTTGTTTCTTAATTACGTAAACATAATATTTTTCAAATTAATTTTAATTTTTCTCCTGCCTTTATTTATTAGCATTTTCAAATGAATAAGAAAATTTATAATGATGATTACGAGATCTAATTTCCATTGTGATAAAATAAAAAAATCTTAGTAAGGAAACTCGCGTGTTCGCACACAAAAGGATTCACACTGTCGTTGGTGACGTGATGCAATTCATCAACTTCTCAATGAATTAGAGGCGTCTAATTAGTGAAGCTTTGGCGGAGGCGAGCGTGGATGGGCATTAGCATCCGGCGAGTCTGTAATTTGTGCTTCTCTTAATTAAATCATCCGTTAACCAAGCCGACCCTCGAGCAGTTTTTTTCACCGCTTTCTTCGGCAATTTTCGCTTTGCTCCCTTTTCGTCCTCCATACGTTCAGTCCCACCTCTGTTTTTCGGACCACGTTTTTCTTTCTTTCTCTCGGAGGCAATGCAAACAAATTTTATGGACAGCACACACAAACGCTTCTTCTCAGGCCGCCTATCTTTTCCTCTCGACCTCCTCTGGGCCTTTTTCGCCTGCACAATTAAACAACTCCAAGTTACCGTGATTTTAAACTTTTTTTTTTTTCTGTTTCGTTACACCATTTCATTACATTTTTTACATACTTGGATAAATTCGTGGAATTTATTAATTAAATTAAAATCCCTCTCAAAGAAAACACGTAAGATTTATTGAGTAAGAGCTAAAACGTACCAAATTGAGTTATAATATTATTCACTTTTTTCAAAAACTCAACTTGAATTTGTTTGTAAAAATTGTATGAAATATAATAATTATCTGATGTGGATAACATATTAGTTATCCATATAGTTATTAGTATTAATAGTTAATAGTTATTAGTTTGTTCAATTTCAGAGACAGTTGCCTTTAGTCACGTATTCAATTGGCACATATTTTGAGGTTATAAACATGAAAAACAGAAAACATGAGTTTTAATAGCAGAAGGGGTGCCAACCTCGTAATGAGGAATTTATTGGCGGCGCCACCGTCAAAAGCTTAAATTATGGCACTAAATTTGAAAAATTATTGTTAAGCTTTATTTCTTATTACTAGCAAAATAAAACGCGCGCAAGCGCGCGATTAGTTTTTCATACATTTTACAAATTATAAAATACAATAATAAATATAAAAAATCGGTAAATACTATTTATCTAATAAGAAAAAATAAATATTTAAAAATCAGTTAATATAAATAAAATAAATATTTATTTATGACAAACTTTATAATATTTTAGAATTAAAAAGAATTGCAAAAAATAATTGAAATTGAACAAAATAATTGCAAATTTTGCAAATTAATTGAAAAAAAAATGAAATCAATTAAAAATTGGGGAAAGTAATTTAAACAATCATAAAAATGTTTTAAACATAAAGAAAATAATTAAAACTTGAGAAAAATACTTGAGAATCTTAAAAGTAAATTAAAACAAAATTGAATAATGAAAAATTAGAGAAAATAATTGAAAATTGCAAAAACATGGTTAAAAATTGAGATAAATAAATTAAAATTAAAAAAAATAATTAAAATTTAAGAAAATAATTAAACAAATTACATACAAAATTTTAAATAAAGGGAAGTTAAACAAAATTTGAGAAAAATACTTAAATTTTCAGAAGTTTATTGAAATAAAATAAAATAATTAAAAATTACAGAAAATAGATGAAAAAAGATAAAAATAATTTAAAATTGAACAGAACAAGTTTTAATTAAAGAGAAATAAGTAAAAATTTTTGACAATTATAAAAAAGAACGAGAAAAAGAACAAAAGTAATTGAAAATTGAAGAAAATAATATAAAAAATAATATAAATAATGAAATAATTGAAAAGTCAAATAAATAGTTTACAATTTTTGAAATTATGAAACAAATTTAAAGAATTGAAGATTAAAGGAAATAGATTTTGGAAAATAATTGAAAAATATTTTTAAATTTTAAAACTTGACGAAAATAATTAAAATATGATACAAACAATGATAAGTTGTAAAAAAATGACATTTAAGTGTGATAATTTAAAAAACTACAGAATTTTTTTTAAATAAAGAAAAAATAATTGAAATTTGAAAAAAATACATGAAGATCTAAGAAATCAATTAAAAAAAAGAAAATAAATAAAAATTGAAAAAAAGAATTAAAGAAATAAACTAAAAGTAATTGAAATTTACGATAATGAATACAAAAAATTTGAAATTATGAAAACAAATAAAAATAAATAAAAATTGAAGAAAACAATTGAAATTTTAAAAAAATTCTTAAATATCTTAGAAAATAATTTTAGAAAATCAGAATAACTAAAAATTAGAGAAAAGACTGGAAGAATGCTAAAAATAATTGAAATTTACGATAATTAATAAAATTTTTTGGAAATTATAAAAACAAATAAAAATTTATTTATTTATTTGTTTATTTCATCATTTTACAGGCTTAGTAAAACCTTTTTACATTAATGAAGAAAAAAGAAAAAAATATCGACATTTTGGCAACATATACTAATATAAAGATACAATACTAAAGTAAAAAATATACAAAGAGCGGCTACAGTGAATTTAATATGGAAAAATATAACTAAAACGTATATACTGTGTTTGCTAATTGACTTGAGAACCTGTATTCAGAGGCCTCAAAGAAGTCTAAATAATTATAAATATAATTAAAAATTGAAGAAAATAATTGAAATTTGAAAAAATACATGAAGATCTTAAAAATCAATTAAAAAAAAGAAAATAAATAAAAATTGGAGAAAAGTCTGGAAGAAAGCTAAAAATAATTGAAATTTACGATAATTAATAAACAAATTTTGAAAATATGAAAAGAAATAAAAATAATTAAAAATTGAAGAAAATAATTGAAATTTAAAAAAAATACATGAAGATTTTAGAAATCAATTAAAAAAAAGAAAATAAATAAAAATTGGAGAAAAGTCTAGAAGAAAACTTAAAATAATTGAAATTTACGATAACTAATAAACAAATTTTGAAATTATGAAAACAAATAAAAATAAATAAAAATTGAAGAAAACAATTGAAATTTTAGAAAAATTCTTAAAAATCTAAGAAAATAATTTTAGAAAATGAGAATAAAAATTAACAATCGAGAAAAATAATTGAAAAAGGTTTAACAAACTAAGAAAAAATAATTCAAAAGAAAGTTTAACAAACTAAGAAAAATTAGAAAAAATATTAAAGTAGCGAAAAATGAACTACAAAATAAAAAATAGTGAAAATAAAATAAGAAAATATCAAAATTGTATAAGCAAAATGAGAAATTCCTTTCAAATCGAAAAAAATTAGAAAATTAAATTATTCCCAAATTAAAGAAAATTTAAAAAGGAAAATGTAAATAAATTTAAAAAATAAAAGAAACAAATTTTAAACAATTTTAGCATCGAAAATTTGTTCAAACAATTTTATAATCTAAAGTTTTTATAAAAGGGGAAATGAATTTACGAAAAAATAAACAAAACGTACAGAAAATTGAATAAAACGTTAAAAAAATAATTAATCTAAAAATAATCAGCTAAATGAAAAAAATGGTACTTCCCTCCCCCTTAAATTAACAAATTAAATGAGAAAATCAATAAAAACAGTAATAAACTTTTAAAAATGTTATAAAACCAAAATTATATAACATAACCTAAAATACTTTGCGTAAAAAGAAGAAAATCTACAAAAAAAATTAGAATCAAATGAAAGAAAAATCTTTAAGAAATTATTAGCATTAAGAATTTGTATAAAAGTACAAAAGAAATAATAATAATAAAATAATGACATTTTTAGATATTTTTAGAATAAGAAATTATAAAAAAAATTTAATTTTACCAATTTGTTCAAACTTTTATATTTTAGTTAATTTAAATTTCAATGCATACAAATTATTGCAAAATAATTCAATAAATATTAATTATTTTTCATATTCACAATAACCCTTTTTTTTAAATTCTTCCAATTTTTCTAAGAGATTTCCATTTTTCGAAACAGTTTAATTTTTATCTTATATAATTTCTTATTTTATGATTTTTTTTTAATTTTCTTCTTTTTATGCAAATTATTTAATATTATTTTACACAATTTTGTTATTACAACATTCACTAAACTTTTTATTTCGTTGGTTTTCATAATTATGTATTTCTATATTTTTAAAAAATAAATGCGCTCATTTTTTTGTAAATTTATTTAATTTGTTTTTCCATCTTCTGTATTTTTTGAGAGATTTTTCGCAAACTTAATTATTTTTTCATAAAATTTTTAGATTTTCTTTATTTTTACAAAATTTAAAGATTTTTTCTCCTTTTACTTTTGATATTTTTTTTTTTGCATTTGCTTTTTAATTTAGGATTTTTTAACATTTTCTTCTTTTCGTGCAAATTATTTAATATTATTTTACACAATTTTATTATTTCAACATTTACTAAACTTTTTATTTTGTTGCGTTTTCATAATTATATATTTCTGTATTTTTAAAAATAAATACGCTCATTTTTTTGTAAATTTATTCAACTTGTTTTCACATTTTGTCTATTTTTTGCAAGATTTTTTGCAAACTTACTTATTCTTCCATAAATTTTATAGATTTTCTTTATTTTTCCAAAATGTATTGTTGCACTTGTTTTAAATGCCATATTATAAAAGTATTTTTGGCCTAATTTTTCTAAACTTTTTTATTTTTAAAAGATTTTCAAATTTCTTTTGTCGACTTTTTATTTATCTTTATATGCACTTCTACATTTTATTTTTATTAATTCTAATTCTTTAGTAGATTCTTACTTTCTTACCAAATTTTTATACTTTTTGTGCTTTTCACATTTTCTACTGTTAGGTAGATTAAGAAAAAAAGAAATTTCTCTATTTTCTTCCTATTTAATTAATTTTCTTGTTGATTCACAATTTTTGTAGTCCTTTCTTGCATTTTAATTAATTCTTTAATTTCTGTCATCATTTTTCCATTTTTTAGAAATATTGTTCCTTCATATCAACTTTTTAGTTTTTATCTTGTAATTACGAATTTTTAAAAATATTTGTTAGATGCTTTTAACATTTATTAAAATTTTCAATTTTCTACTTGTTTGCAGCCTTTTATTCTTTTATTTTACATTTTAACAATTTAAGCTTGCACTAAATATTCTCATTTTAACATTGTCCTTCTAATTCATAAAATTTTTTTCTTTTATAATTTTTGAAAATTATCCAAAATTTTATTAGTTCGTTTTTTCCAATTTGTGAAATAATTCTCTCATTTTTCTAATTTTAAAATGTTGTTCTCTTAAGTAATACATTTTCACGTTTTTTTTTAAAATTATCTTCTTATTTATTTTTTTAATTTAAAACAAAATATCCGTAAATATTTTAATTTTTTGAAAACAGATTCCACTTTTTTGTAAATTTCTATGTCAATATTTCATTTTTGTGTTTTTTAAAATTTTTTCTTCATTTCTTTAATAACATCGTTGACATTTTTTATTAAAAGAATTTTCTCATTTTTTTAATAGACTGTTTTCTTATCAATAAATACTTTGAACTATTTATATTTGCTTGACAGTATGAGCCGTATGAGTATAAACTATAAACAACTGCTGAAAGAAGGTTATGTTCGCAAGTATAAATTAAGATTCCTCCGCAAGATGTCGCAATATGTAAAAGCTGCACATGTTACCAACTTAGAAATCTATAATTCTTAAATTGCACTATAACCTAGCATAACCTAAAACTTTATATTGTCCAGGATCATTTTGAATAAACTTAAAGTTTGTCATTACTCATTTTGAAACCCCTCTCAAACTGAGTTGCATCAAATGTTGTTTCAGGTTTTCCCACTTCTTTTTTACTCAAGCTAATTACAATCTATTAATTTACTAAAACCATTAATTTTGGGTTCTGTTAAAAAAATAATGACATGTTTATTTTTCAGATTCTTTCGATTATAATCTAAACTTGAAATGAATTCAGTTGTTTTTATTTCTTGGTAGCTTCTTCTGTAACTCAGTTGTTTCAGAACTTGCAAACAGAACAAGTAAATTCAGAATGTGTGATAAAGACACTTTGTTCATTTTTGTAGCGCCCAAAAGCGTGCTGGGGAGGGTCAATATTTTTTCAGCCGGGTCCAGAATCAAGGAGGAGAAAAGGTAACGTCTTCGATTTTGCATCCAAGGAGAGTGCATCTTTCCTGGCTTTTTTTTCGAAAGGGTAGAAAGGAAAGGGACAAAGGCTTGCCAGGAACGGCGAAAGACAGGCGACGACAATACTGCGGCCCCCCGCGCTTTCGGCTCTAATATATTGCCTTTGCACAACATGACGGAAAAGTATTGAGTCTTGTTAAGCCTACCTGTATAAGGGCCTAGAAGGCCCACCGTGCTCCGCTTTCCTGACTGCGGGAATTTTAATGCGAAAAATTGCTTCTAACTGACCAGCTTCCGTGCTTCTTGCAAATTTCTTCTCTCTATTAGTTCATGAAATTATTAACTTTCATAACTTTGCTGCTATCTATAAAGCTCTATAATGTCCGGTGGAGAAATTGCAGTTGCGGAAGAATTGTGACAATGGGTCCTAACTGTAATACAATAACGATTGTAGTTGAAGTAGGAGTTCCTTTTGAACTAGATTCGAAACAATAGAGCAATGAAAAATTTCGAGTGATATTAAATTCCTTGTTACATTTTTCGGATCAGACAAAGAGCAGTTTATATTTTTAAATATTTAGGATTGTTTATCCCGAATTTTACATCCTGAATTTTTTGTTTCGGAATTAATAACCCGGGGAAGGTATCCTGGATTTATTTTCCATGATACTGCATCTTGGATTCGATATTCGGGTATCCAAATCCAAGATTAGAGATAACGCATTTTCGTCCCAAATTTAGATGCATATTTGATATCCCGTATTTCAAAATCTGCGAATTTATGTTCAGAATTTCTTATTCCGAAGTACACGTCCCGAATTCTATATCTCTAATTAAATTACCCAGATAACAATTCCTGGATTTTATATCCCTAATATAATTACCCGGTTATCACTTATTGATCTTTATATGACCGATTCCATATCGAAGATTCAATATTCCGGATATCAAATCCCGGATTGTATACCCAGATTTACTTTCCATTAATTCCATATCCCAAATTCTGTATCCCTAATTCCATATCCCTAATCTAATTACCCGAAAACCCAGGTATCACTACCTATATTTCACATGCCCGATTCCAAATCCTAGATTCCATATGCAAGATTTTATAATCCGGATACCGAAAAACGAATTTCATATCCAGAATTACCTAATCGAAATTCCATATCCGTAATTCCGTTTCCTTAATTCCATATCCCTAATCTAATTACCCATGAACCCGGGTAACACTTCCTAGATTTAATATGCCCAATTTCACATCCTAGATTCCATATGCAAGATTCTATATAATCCGGATAATAAATACCGGATTTCATATTCAGGATTACTTATCTTAAATTACGTTTCCCGAATTCTGTGTCCCGAATTTAATTACCCGAGAATCCGGGAAACACTTCCTAAATTTTATATGCCTGATTCTACATCCTATAGATTCCTTACGCAAGATTCTATAATCCGAATACCAAACAGCGGATTTCATATTCAGGATTTCTTAATCCAAATTCCATACCCGTAATTCCATTTTCCTAATTCCATATCCCTAATCTAATTACCCGAAATCCCGGGTATCACTTCCTAGATTTTATCTACATTCCAGATTTTTAATCCTAGATTCCATATGCAAGATTTTATAAACTGGATACCAAAGACCGGATTTTATATCCAGGATTACATATCCAGAATTCCGCATCCCGAATTCCATATCCCGAATTTAAATACCCGCTAACCCGGGTATCACTTCCTGAATTTTATATGCCCGATTCCACATCCTAGATTCCACATGCATGACTCTATAATCAAGATACCGAATGCCCGGTTCTATATTCAGAATTACTTAATCCAAATTCCATATCCGTAATTTCATATCCCTAAACTAATTACCCGGGACCCCGGGTATCACTTCCTAAAATAATATGCCCGATTCCTAAAATAATTTGTAAGATTCTATAATTCGGATACCAAATAGATTTCATATCCAGGATTACTTAATCCAAATTCCATATTCGTGATTCCATTTCCCTTATTCCATATCCCTAATCTAATTACCCGGGAATTCGGTTATCACTTCCTAGATTTTATATGCCCGATTTCACATTTTAGATTCCATATGCAAGCTTCTTTAATCCGAACACCAAATAGCGGATTATATATCCAGGACAATTTATCCTGAATTCCGCATCCCGAATTCTATACCCCGAATTTAATTACCCGGGAACCCGGGTATCACATCCTAGATTAATAGGCCCGATTTCACGTTTTAGATCCATATGCAAGATTCTATAATCCGGATACCAAATACCGGATTTTACGAGTAATTCCATTTCCCTAATCTTATTACCCGGGAACCCTGGTATCACTTAATGGATTTTATCAAATATATCACAGATTCTACATCCCAGATTTCATGTGCAAGACTTTGTTAACCGTAATCCAAATATCGGATTTCATATCCAGGATTACTTATACCGAATTCTGCATGCCGAATTCCATATCCCGAATTTGATTACCCAGTAAACCGAGTATCTCTTCCTATATTTTACATGCCCGATACCACATCCTAAATTTCATATGTAAGATTCTATAATCTTGATACTAAATACCGGATTTCCACATTCTCAGTTCCAAGTCTCTAATCTAATTATCCGAATAATTCCTAGATTTCTTCCTAGATTATACATACCCGATTTCTGATTCTAGATTTCATATCCAGAATTATTTATCCTGAATTTCGAATCCCGAATTCCATATTGCTAATTTAATTACCTGTTTATTACTTCCTGAATTCTATTTGCTCGATTCCATATCGCAGATACGATTTATCCAAGATTTAATATACCGGATACCAAATCCCAGATATTATATTCAAGATTAATTATCCGGCATTTCACATCCTGAATTCTATATCTTAAATTTAATTACGCGGGTATCACTTTCTGGATTTTATATTCCCGATTCCATAGCTTAGATTCCATATCCATCATTCTATAGCCCAGATTCCATATCCCTGACTTAATTTCCCGGGTATCACTTCCTAGATATCTTATATGCCTTATTCCATATCCTATAGATTCCTTATCCAAAATTCGATATTCCAGAAACCACATATCCCGGATTCTGTATCCCGGATTTTTTATTTTAAGTTCCGCAATTTTAACTCAGTTAGGAATGTGGAAGCCGAGATATGGAATTCTAAATGTGAATTTCAGTAGGTATAGATTCCGGAATGAACAATTTAAAATATAAATAATTTGGAATGTGAAATTCAGGATAATCCGAAATATGTAATTCTGGATTTGGATTCCGGGATATGGGATTCTAAATATTGAATCCTGGATATGGAATCAGGAAAATAGAATTTGGGAATTGTTTTCCGTGTTATTAAATTAGAAGTATGGAATCCGGGATGTTTAATCCTTGGTATACAATTCGAGAAGAGTGACCCGGGTTATTAAATTAGGGATATGGAATTCCAAATGTGAAATTTGGTAAGTATATAGAGCCCGGGAGAAATAATTTGGGATATGGATAGGATTGAATTCCGGGTTATGGAATCCTGGATATGGAATCTGGAAAATAGAATTCGGAAAATATTACCCGCGTTATTAAATTAGAAAAGTAGAATCCGGGATGAATAATCCTGACTATAAAATCCAAGAGTTGTGATTCGGGTTATTAAGTTAGGAATATGAAATCCGGGATGTTGAATTGCAAATCTGAAATTCGGTAAGTATAGAGCCCGGGATCTACATTTCGGAATATGGAATTCTAGATTTTAATTCCCGGTTAAGAAACCTGGGATATGTAATCCAAGAAATAGAATTCAGAAAATATTACCCGTGTTATTAAATTAGAACTATGCAAATCGGAAATTTTGTCCACCTACACGCAACTCGACAAAAATTTCTAAATCTAAACAAGATAAAAAAATCAAAAGATCCCTGACTGGTCTTGAAAGTACAAGCCACACGTCGCCCTTGGCCAATAAATATTCACATTTAGGGGCGATTTTTCTAGATCGTTAAAAGTCAATCATCGCCTTTGGCAATATTCTTGAGGGCTTATCGTTTTCTCATAAATTACTGTCGTCGTTATAAGATCGTTAGCTGCTACGTCGAAGTTGTGTCGACGAGGATCGAAAATTATGCGCAAGCCTACACGCGAAAAGTCGCGGGCATGCACGCGTGAGAGTGTGTTCATTCTTACCCTTAACGTATTTAAACGTCAGCAATAAATTCATGACCTAGGCTGGTGTAATATGCAAATCACTCAATATCATTACACTGAGATTACACGCGGTGATTTTAGGGTGTACTTTCCCACCAGGACAGCCCCAATGAGTTTTTCGTGGCAGTGCTTTTTGGGGTGGAGTGTATGTATAAGCTTATTAAAAAGAAGGGTGTCGATGTTCCCATTAATGCGCCTCGACGCACGATTCCAGTCGTTTATATCAATAATCAAGACCAGAGAAACAGAGAGAAAGAAGTGAGAGAGAGTAAAAGAATCATGAAAGGATGAGGGTGGCTTGATGGGCTGCCCTTTTATTGGCTTATTTATCTCACTGGCCTCATCGACTGCGTCAGATTTTTATTAGCTCCCGATCCAGGAGCCGCGAAATTACAAAGCTTAGGCGCCAGCCTCCTTAGGTATAATATTTGCTTATAAGGATTGAGAAGCTATTTATCAAACGTCATCAAAATTATTACTTCTGACTTATCATAATCCTGGGTAGAACATTTTTTATCAGTTTGTGTAATTAGGGGAATGTGATGGAGTATGACGTTACATAGACAACATTTGTCGGTAACTTTTCTTTTAAATATTTAGTGTTTCACTTTGATATGAGAAATTCGTTTTTTCGATCGGTGATCGAAATTGTATTCTTTTATCCTCACCAGCATTCTACTATTCATTTGTTTCATTTCGTATCATATCGCAACATTTTTTTCCATTGAAACAGATCGAACTGCTCGTAATGTCATTTTGACTACTGGTGCTTTTTACATGATTAATTATTAATATGGAAAATTCAGTGAGAAGAAAGCTGAGCAGCGAAGTTATTGTAACTAAATTTATCTGTAAACAAATATGAATAAACACAACAATAATTCTTGTTGTACCATTTACGATAATATAAAAAGATTTATATGATGTTTTCATAACCTTATATTTTTCTTACAATTTGTGACAATCGAGAAAATATTGAAATAGATGTTTCGAATGAAACATTTGCCAAGAGATGCAAAAAAGAAATCTTAAAAGGTGTTTTTGAATATCACGTCGAAAAAAAGTTAAATTTTCAAATTCTCTTCTTTTGAAACAATTAATAAGTGTACTTGCAAAAATTTTGATTTATTTTTTAATAAAAATATGTAATCAATAATTTAAACAAATTTATTTATCTCGTACTATGATTAATTATTAAATAAACGTATCCCATTCATGTTTTAGTAAATAATATGCAGAGGGTTATGGAAGCAAATTTGAAAAAAACATTTAAATTTAAATAAAAAGAAATAAGTTTTTTATGTTAGGTGTATAACTTAAAATTTGCGCTAGCAGTGTGTACTTATAGCTTAGAATATATATCAGATTTATTATAGATTAAAAAAAATGTTATTGAAATATAAAATAGATTTTGCTTTTGTGATATTATTTATTTATTTATAAATTTTAAGTCTTCTTAAGGGTATGAGAGGGTAATGTTAATTCGGTGGAAAAAAATTGCATATTTTTAAGAATTTTTTTTGTCGACACAGAGAAAGTTAATTTATTTATTTAATTTTTATAGAATAATGCAACATTTAAACAATATTTTTACAAATTTTCATTGAAAAATGTTGAGAATTTTCTGACTTCTTAGTATACGCTGAAACTTTTTATCGTCTTCTAATTCACATTTTAACATTTAATTATTTTTGACATTTTAGTTTCTTCTTTTTCAGTTATTATTTTTTAATATCTAGTTATTTTTCACTTAATCCATATACTATTTTTAGTTATTTATCTAATTCCTTGTTAAATATCTATTTTCCAAAGGTTTTCCTTCCTTTTTTGGTAACTATTTAAAATTTCTAGTAAGTTTTATTAAATTCTAGTTACTTTCTTTACTCCCTAGTTCTTTTTTAATTTTCTAGTATATTTCTTCACTTTTATTTACAGGTTCATAGAAACAGAGGATTCTTTTTTAGGGAAAGGGTAAAAAGCTATATATGTAAACATAATATTTATATAATGTATATATGATAGTATATTAAATTATCTAATTTAATTTTCTAATTAATTATTTAATTCTACATTTTCTAGTTAGGTTTCACTATTAAGCAATTTTTTCTCAGTTTACAGTTTATTTGATTTTTTAAAATTATTTTTTCGGAGTTTAGAAACGTTTCTTTTTAAAAGAGTAACTTATAGTTACTCTTCTAGTAATTTTACTACATTTTCTAGTTTTTTTTTATTCTAGTAATCTAATTAATATATTATGTTATTTGTTACACTTTCTAGGGGTGCATTTTAAAACTAATTATACTTTTTTATATTTTAATTATTTTTCTTCAACTTGTAGTTATGTTTTCATTTTCTAGACATTTTTCTCAAGTTTAACTTTTTGTTTTCAATTTGTCATTATTCCTGTGTTTTTCACTAAATCATTTTCTAATTATAATGCTTTTTCTTCTAATTTTCATTTTATTTACCCTATTTATAGCTTTTGGTCACTTGTAACCAACGTCAAGTTCTTATTTTATTTTCTAGTAACTTCACTTCCTTTCCTTTTTTTTTTAATGTTGACCTTAACTGCTTACCTTATAGTAATTTTTCTTCTTTTTATCTATCTTTTTCTATCCTCTAATTGGTTACTCTTATGTTTTTTCATTTTTTTTAATTTTCTAGTTATTTGTTCATTTTCTAGTTTCTTGTTAACTTTATAGTAATTTAGTAATGTTTCTTTATTTTCTGATTTGCTCTCTAAATTTGAATTAGTTAAAAATAACTAATTTAAAAGTAAAAACTTAGTCACTAATTGAAATAGTTATATTCTTATTAACTACTTAGTAAGAAATAACTAATTATTAGATGAATTCATTTTGAGGTTATGTCAAAATAACTAATATTTTAATGAAATTCTGTTTACTAATACAATTATTTTATTGTTATTTTACAAAAATTTCTAGTCTTTTTTTCATTTTTCAGTTATATTTTCTCATTTTTTGGTTCATTTTTTAATTCCAATTACTTGTTTACTTTTTCAGCACTATTTTTTCTTCCTATTAATTTTCCTTCTATTTTCTAGTTATCTCAATGTTTAATGTCTAAATATTCATTCGCTTTCATTTATTTTTCTTGTTTCTATTTGTTTTTCTAGATTTTAGTTCCTCTTTTATTTTTTAAGGTTGTTTTTAAATTTCTTGTCATTTTTAAATAAATTATTGTCCAGTTTTATCTATTTATAGTTATTTTCATTACTTTCTCATTATTCTCCTTTTTTAATTTTTGTTCTTCACATTATCATTTTTCTTTCACTTTTATAATAAATTTGTATATTTATATATAATATAAATATACTTATAAATATACTTATGTATATTTATATATTCTTTATATATTTCTAGTTATTTTTCAATACATTTTAGTACTTTTCGCCAATATATAGTAACTTTTTAACACTATGGTACATTTTCTTTATTTTTAAATTTTGATTTATCTTCTAGTTATTTTTAATCAATTTCTAGTTATCAGATTATTTTCTAGAAGTCAAATCTAAATCTTTTTTAATGTCTAATAAATATTTAATTGTTTTTAGAATTATTCTCTTTTGTTTATTTATAGATGTTTCATTTAATTTTCTTCTTATATTTATTCGTTATTATATTTATCATTTTCCAGACATACATTTTCAATAATTTCTGATAATTTCCATCTGTTAGGAGTTATTTGAAATATTTTTTTTTATTTTGTCATTTTCTAATAGTATTTTCTTTTTTTTTCTAGTTATTTATTTCTTTTCCTAGTTTTTTGTTCACTTTATAGTGATTTATATTCTTCTTTACTTTTTAATAACCCCTTTTTAACATCTTGAATTTTTTACCTCTGTATAATTATTTCTTACTTTATAGTAATTTGCCTAAAATTTTCAAATTTCTGATTATAGATATTTGTTTCCCCTCATTTTTTGTTCTTTTTCCAATTTCTAATTAATTATTAACTTTGACAGAAATAAATTATTATTTTTAACACTCTATTGTACTCTATCTTTATTTTCTAATCTTCTGGTAATTTTTAGTCAACTTCTAGCAATTTATTATTTTCGAGAAATTTTTGTTTACTTCTGCTTAATACTTATCATTTATTTTTAAATTTTCTAGGAATTTTCTCCCTTGTCTAGTTATTTTCAATAAATTCTACTAATTTCCATTAATTTATTAACACTTCTGTCATTTTCTAGTTATTTTGTAATTTTATAAAAATTGCTAATTTATTTAATAATATTTTTCACTTTTTAGTAATCCTCCTACCTTTTTAAGTATTTTTTCTTCAATTCCTTATTCTTCTTTTACACTATTGTAAATTGTCTACATTTTCCAGTAGATTTAAATCAATGTCTAGTTATTATTTTCAATCCTGTTATTTCTGTGGATAAAAAACGTATATTTTGCCCTTTTTCATATCTCGGAATATTGACACGTCATTTTGGTTTTAGAGTTATAGAATACGTAGAATAGGTAATATGCGTAGAAAACTGTAGAAAACCTAAGTAAATTACGATTCAAAGATGGCGTCTGAGAAAAACAAATAACAATATAAAATCATAACCTTTTTAAAAGCTTATTATCTTTTACCACTGCAGAAGTTTATATTTAACATTATAAAATAAGTATGAGCCAGCAAAATATACGGAAAGGTAAACATGAAGCTGGAAATGAGATGCGGAAAAATAAAAAATTCAAAATCGAAAACATTGTCATTGATGAAAAAATAAAAACAGTGTCAAGATTTTTAACATGCCAAACAATTCTAAAAAATACTGGTCAAAAACGACTTGTGATCCACAGGTTTGTAATACTTTGATTATATTTTTAAGTATGTTTCACTTTTTTAATTCTAAAGCTTACTCAATTATATGATTATCAATAGTATCAACCCGATAATATTAATGTAGGAGTAGATTACTGAATTAAATTTATAATTATGTATTACTATTTTATAAAACAAACTTTCTAGATAATCTTTTTTTAAATAAAAAAAAATTTACAAACAATTGATTATTTGTAGGTTATGTTATAAGAGGCGTAAATTACCTAGAAAACTGTCACGTAAATTTACCACTGTTTATTTATTCTTTTCATCACGTCAAGAAATTTTTCCAAGTTTCAAGAAACTTTTAAAAACACACTTATCTTAGTCATTTTAAAAACAAATTTTTCCGTTAATTTTCTCTCTTTATCCTGCACAACGTTTCACTTAATTACACAAATGTTTCATCTCTTGCAACATTCGTTAAAGACTTGTAGAAAATTAGCTCCGATTACTACTCAGGAGCAACTGCACTCTAACCAAGATGCGATTAGCGTGTTTAGCGCGTCTTTGTTATTCGTTAAGTTGGTAAAAAAAAAAAGAGAGAAAAAAATAACATATGTGACGCGTGGACATGCGTCAGTCACGGGATATCATAACGTCAAATCAGAGTTCAAATAAAAGGACTGACACTTGCCTGTAGTGCGCCAAAAATACCACACAATAGTTCCAACAATGAGAGTCAATTGACAAGATTACGAGGGTGAATGAGAGAGAGGGAGTGAGAGAGAGAGAGTGAAAATAATCTAAAGAGAGAGGGAGAGAGAAAACAATTCAATCGAGATTCCCTTCCGTTGTGTCGGGGTGTTTGCTTGTAGTTCGTAGAGTATCGTTATCCTTACAGAAGACATATGCTACTGCTCCCCTTTATATAATATGCAGGATACAATGTTCCCACCCGAGGTTTAAAGTGTTCCCCAGAAGTTAATCCCGAGTTAAACCCCCGGTAAACACGATTAAAACTCCAGTACGTGGTAAACCTCGCGAAAATCAGACACCCTCACCAAATATTATTTACTTTTCGCACAGTAAAATAATATTAATGATGCAGAAGATCCGAGCAAAAAACGAAAATTGTCCAGTCATGAGTTTGCCGCGCGCCAAAGATTAAGGCGCGGGTGAGAAAATTTCCTTTTTTAGGGACCAAATCGCATAATTCAATCCCTTGCGCTTTTTATTGGGGACAATATTAGAAAAAGTTGACGCTTTATTTATGACTGGGGATTTACAATGTCAAAACTGAATTTTATTACCTAGAGCTCTGTTCAAAATTGAAATTTCTTTCTAAATCGGTTTATTACACTGAGAAAATAAGCCTTTAGCCAATTTCTAGGTTAAGGGACTCTGAACAAAACACACAAGATACCGGCGATCACAAACAAACTTTAAGGTTAACAGTAGCATTTAATCCGCTAATAATAAAAAAAGAGCTTTGCAGGTGCTATATCAACAACCTCTCTCTGCTAAATTTAATAAAAATTGGTTATATTTAGTCAACTTATTTTCTCAGTGTACACTGGAAAATGCCTCAAACTCACGTTTGGTGCTACTTATTTTGAGTGGGGTTTCAAAATAAGTAATTTAAATATCTTCGTGTTACTTGAAATGATCCTGGGCAATATAAAGGGTTAGGTTATGCTAGGTTATAGTGCAATTTAAGATTTTTAGATTTCTAAGTTGGTAACGTGTGCAGCTTTTACGTATTGCGACATCTTGCGGAAGTATCTAAATTTAAACTTGCAAACATAACCTTCGTTAGCAGTTGTTTATTCTTATACTGTTAAGCAAATATACATAGTTAAAAGTATTTATTAAATACTCGAATTAGAGTAAAAATTTACTCTATAGGAGTGGGTTCTCATTCTAAATAGAATAAATCAATTTTCACACTTTCTTGAGTACAAACTCACTGCAAGAAATTTAAAGAAAATATTTAATAAATGCAGTGAAATAAAAAATAAAATAATTCTCAAAATTTATTTACAATAAAGTACTCAAGAATAAGCATCTATTAATTTTACATTAAAAATTAATTTAAGATTTTTCTGGAAGCAGGAATAAAAAAACTTAATTTTGATTAATTTAAAAAAAAGTAATTTTCTGACTCATTTTTATAATTTTGATAAGTAAATAGCTGTTTTAAATTTAAATTTTTAAAATTATTTTCAACAATTTTAAGAGAAATGCCATTAATTAAATTTTTTAAAAAGTATTTGAAAATTTTTACCCATTTTGTTTTTTAATCTTTGATAACACAGCCCCATAAAAAAATTTTTTGTCCAAGAGAATACACTAATCTATTCCTACGTATTTTTTTCGGTGAATCCGCATACTAAGTTAAAATAACCAGATTGGCTAAAATTTTTGAGATAATCTTAGAAAACTAATAAAAAACACAAAAAAAAACAATTTTTTTGAAATTATCTAAAAAAAATTAGCTAATCTGACCATAATTTTAACTTCAGATCCGATATCATCGGAGAAAAATACATGGAAATTCACTAGCAAATTGTCCCGGACAAAAAATATATTTTTGGGTTTTTGTCGGGTTTTTGAGCAAATTTTTCAGATTATCTAAAAAATTTTAGCTAATCTGATCATTATTTCAACTACGGATTCGGTTTTATCGGAGAAAAATACGTGGAAATTAACTAGCATATTGTTCAGGACGAAAAAATTATTTTGGGGTTTTTTCCGGGCTTTTGAGCAATTTTTTGATATTATCTCAAAAAATTTTACTTATCTGATCATTATTTTGACTTCGAATTCGGTTTCATCTGAAAAAAATACGTAAAAATACACTAGCATATTGTCCCGGACAAAAAAATTATTTTCGGGTTTTTCCGGTTTTTTGAGCAAATTCTTTATATTATCTTAAAAATTTTATCGAATCTGATCATTATTTTAACTTCGGATCCGGTTTCATCGGAGAAAAATACGTAGAAATACACTAGCATATTGTCCCGGACAAAAAAAATTATTTTCGGTTTTTTCAGGGTTTTTGAGCAATTTTTTGATATTATCTCAAAAATTTTAGCTAATCTGATCATTATTTTTACTTCGAATTCGGATTCATCTGAAAAAATACGTAGAAATACACTAGCATATTGTCCCGGACAAAAAAAATTATTTTGGGGTTTTTTCCGGGTTTTTGAGCAATTTTTTGATATTATCTCAAAAATTTTTGCTAATCTGATCATTATTTTAACTTCGGATCCGATTTCATCGAAAAAAAATACGTGGAAATTTACTAGCATATGGTCCCGGACGAAAAAATTATTTTGGATTTTTTTCCGAGCTTTTAAGCAATTTTTTGATATTATCTTAAAAAATTTTACTTATCTGATCATTATTTTGACTTCGAATTCGGTTTCAACTGAAAAAAATACGTAGAAATACACTAGCATATTGTTCCGGACAAAAAAATTATTTTAGGGGTTTTCCGGGGTTTTGAGCAAATTTTTTATATTATCTCAAAAATTTTTGCTAATCTGATCATTATTTTAACTTTGGATCCGGTTTCATCGGAGAAAAATACGTGGAAATTAACTATCAAATTGTCCCGGACAAAAAACATATTTTGGGGTTTTTGTCGGGTTTTTGAGTAAATTTTTCATATTATCTCAAAAATTTTATCTAATCTGATCATTATTTTAACTTCGGATCCGGTTTCATCGGAGAAAAATACGTAGAAATAACTAACATATTGTCCCGGACAAAAAAAATTATTTTGTGGGTTTTTCCGGGTTGTTGAGCAATTTTTTGATAGTATCTCAAAAATATTAGCTAATCTGATCATTATTTTGACTTAGGATTCAGATTGATCGTATTACAATTCGTAGAAATACACTAGCATATTGTCCCGGACAAAAAAAATTGTTTTGGGTGTTTTTCTGGGTTTTTGAACAATTTGTTGATATTATCTAAAAAATGTTTGCCAATCTGGTTAATTCTAACTTCGGATTTGGATTTAGCGGAGAAAAATGCGTAGGAATATACTAGCATATTGTTTTAGACAAAAAAAAATAATTTGGGGTTTTTCCGGGTTTTTGAACAATCTTTTGATATTATTTCCAAAATTTTAGCCAATTTTGGTTATTCTGACTTCTGATTCCGTTTCATCGGAGAAAATTACGTAGAAGTAGACTAGCAATATTGTCCTGGACAAAATTAAAGTTTTTTTTTTATTTTTCAGGTTTTTGTGCGATGTTTTAAGATAGATGGGCGTAGTGTCCCGGAAAAAAGAAATTTTTGATTTGTTTTGATTTGTATTTTTAAAATTTTTGTGATATTATCTAAAAAAATTGAGCCAATCTAGTTATTCTGACTTCGGATTCAGATTCAGAAAATAAAAATACATAGGAATACACTATAGTGTAGTGAATCGGACAAAAAAAACACTTCTTTTGTGGAGCTGTGTAATTTTCCTTAAATCAGGACTTAAAAAGTTAGTTTCAAGTAATATTTAGAAATCAATTTTTGAGAATTCTGTTAAAAATTGTTGTTATAGTTAAACCCTTCAGAATATGTAAAGTTATGACTTATAAATGTTTTTTTTTAACTATTTTACTTAAAAATCTTTTTGAAAAATTTGCTTTTAAAAATACCTAAAAGTTTTTTTCACATTTGGGCTCAAAAAATTTTTTACGCATCTAAATTAAAATAAGTTCTATAAATCCGACTTAATATATTTTTTAAAAATGTTGCTTTCTTAAGACTTATTTCCTATAAATGTTTTTGACTTAAAATCTTGAGAATCAAGAATATAAATCAAACTTTAATCATTTTTACAAAAAAAGATACTTAAATTTTTTTTTACTTTTTATATTTTGTGATGCGTCTAAAGCGACTTCTTTGTTCCTCAAAGTCGATCCAAACTGAATTTATACTTTTCGAAAAATATTACATACATATATATTTAGGAATTTAATTTTACACTTCTATATTTATATGAATTTAATAAAACTGTATATGTTACTTATAATATTGTAATTCAATTAATTTTAAATATTAATATTCACAGTTTCATTAAAAGAATCTTGTGATAAAATCTAAAACTATTTTTTTCAAAAGATTTATAATCAAATAAATGTACGAAAATTAAAATGTATTATCAACAAATAATATTTAAATTATCTGTTTTATTATGTTCTTGAAATGAATCTTTAATATTTAGTTAATTCATATTTCGTTATAACATAAAAGTTATAGAATTAGAATAATAGATTTCAAATTACAAATATTTTTTTCAGTATTTAAAAACTACTAAAATACTTTTTACCCTTTCATAAATATTTAGTAATTTTTAGTCAAAAAATATTAATTATTATATTGAAATATTAATATTAAGAAAAAAAATATTAATTATCATAATATCATATTGAAATAATAATACTAAGAAATAAAGCTTTTCTATAATTTTTCAAATCTCGTGCTGGAATTCAAGCTTTTGACGGTGGCGCCGCCAATAAATTCCTCATTATGAGGTTGGCACCTCGTCTACTATTAAAACTCATGTTTTCTGTTTTTCATGTTTATAACCTTAAAATATGTGCCAATTTAATACTACAAGTAACTGTCTTTGAAATTGTACGAAGTATTGAGTCTAATATGTTTTTCATATCAAGTAATTATTATATTTCTAACATTTTTACATAATTATTCATTATTTAACAATATTATCCGGTTTTTTCAAAAAGTCAACTTGAGTTCCATTTTGAGAAGATTCTTTGATGCGATTCAAACTCCTTGTTATTTTAATTTTCGTTTCTTGTTTTTTAAATGTGAGGGTGATTAGATCTACTGATGGTAAATTAATCACAGATTGGTTTACAAAAAGTACTTTTTCAGATAGATATTAAAACTTCCATTCTAACAATCCGATTCAACAAAAAATTGCTATAGTTAAAAATGTAGTAGATTGTATTTTTAAAGTGAATTTAAATTGATTAGTAGGTGAAATGTTTTTTATTAAAAAAGAAAAAGAGAATAGTTTAAATTTAATTACTGATTTAAAAAACTACAATGGTTTATATAATGTGATTTTAGATAATTTTTAACATAACACATGTTCTTGTTTTCCTTTTGAAAAATTGTATGAAACATAAATTAGAAGTTGGATTATAATAGAATATTTTTCAAAAGAAATGTTGGTATGGCAGTGTTCTATGCTACCTGACGAAATGGAATGTACTAATTCTTAACCTCAAAATTTTAAACACGTTGATTCAGATAAATAATTGTGTTTTTGTCTCTATTTATTATGTGACGTATTTATTGTTACTTCTGTTGTATAATTTTATTTGATAAACAATGGATTTATGTTTTTTGACTATTGTGTAAGTTTTATATTTTATTGTAAATTGATAATTAATCTTTTATGTTTTTGTATATAACCTCAAAAATGTAAATTATGTTTTTCATATTTTTTTGTATATTGAAATTATTGTTTATGTATAATGTTAGCTTTTATTATCCTAAAGAGGCCTACATATATGTATGGTGAAAGGTTAGTGTTTTTTTTTGTGACAATATTTAAGCGTTTGAAATAAAGAACATTGTCTGGAGATTACGTATTTATTTTCATGAATTATTTTTTTTTTTAAACAGAAAATTAAAAAGTTTTTATAGTATTTTTGAATAAGGTCTTAATTATTAGAATCAAAGTTGCGAAAGACTATAAAGGAAACTAATCCTGAGTTATAATAGAGGGCGTTTACGATCCAATCTTGTATACATAACTAGGCGAGCTCGTGCACTAAAATGTCAAGGAAGAATAACTGGGAATCTATTAGACTCTACTTTTGTTTTACTAACTATGAGGAATCAGGTTACAGCTTAACATAACAAACTCTTAAGAGAAAAGATGAAACCCGTCATCTATTGAGCGGCTTTCTTTGAGAAAAGAGAATACTGTCTTCGTATTGTAAAGGTGCCGACAGAAGTCCCTCAAGACTCTTGAGACCTTTACCTATTTTTAAGTGTTTGGCTAGTGTCACAGCAAAAGATTTTGCACCTGGCTTCAAAAAGGGTTGATGTCTTGAAAACTCGCCGCTGTTTAGCATCTCAACTGATGTTATTTTTATTTTTATTTTTTTTTGTTATTTTCTCAAAAAAGAGTGTCACGTGACGTTTTCAGAATCTCGAGTCTAAAATAACAGTGGATATTCAGTTTTGAAAGGATTAAAGTTTTCTACTAACAACAATAAATGCGCACTGCTTTATAGTCCACTTGAAAATATTTTAGCGATTTGTATAACCATTGAATGTTACAAATATGTCACTATTAAAGTGATTTATTAATCATTTTTAGATGTACCTGAGTTGGAAAAATCTAAAGTAAAATAATACAAAATATTAAAGATTTACCTAACGCAAAAGGTTGCGTTTTTTAAAATATCACCTAAATAAAAATTTATATTAATATTATTCATATTATTATATTTATATATAAATTTATAATTAATTAATTTATATATAATATATTATTATTATTATTATATTTATATTATTATTAAAATTATTATACTCTATTTTTATATAAATTCGAATTGGATCTAAATTTCAAGCAGTTTTTAAAGACACTGAAAAGAATAGAAAGAAGGGAACAAAAATGGGTCTATATTATAAATGTGCAAGAATTTAAACATACAAATTGACATGTTTGTTTGTACATTAAAATGTGGGTACTACTTCCTTTATAATTGAAGTTGTTAGATGAATATTGCACTTTGTGTTCAACTTCGAAGGGTGTTTGGACCATTCATTTAAAATGGACGCCCCTTCGTAGGGCGTCAATGAAGCTGTCAATGTCATAAATAATAAATAAAGTAACTATTTTAAATAAATTTAAAATAATTTAAATTTTTTTTAACTTCTGAAAAACCATAATCCGCAAGTTCTTTCATTTCTTCATTAATTTTTTGTCTGTTCACACCTGAAGTTTGTCACATAGATATTTATTCTTTTAAATCAGATACTTTTTAAAAAATGCATTTAAATTTGATTAAAATTAACATTTATAAATATCAGTTAAACTTTAAATAATTTTAATTTCATTAATAAATAAATCTATAATTTTTTAAATTTTCAATATACAGTTATTCTCTTTAAATTTGATAATCATTCTGTAATCTTTTTTTAATTATTTTGTTCTGTTGATTATTCCTGACACTTTTCGAACTTTTCCTTCGATTGTTAATTAATATTCCTCTTTCTCAATTATTTTCTTTAATATTCAATTATTTTAGTCATTTTGTAATTTTTATTTCAATTATCAACTATTTTTTTAAATTTTCAATTTAATTCTTTAAACTTTAATTTATTTCTTCAATTTTTAATTATTTTCTTCGATTCTCAATTATTTTTTGCTTCCTCATAGAGGAAGCTTTGTGATCGTTAAAATTTTCGATTTTCCAAAAATAGTCTAAATCGACTCATTTTCATCTAAAAAGCGAAAATTTTCATTTCTAAGCAAATGTCCAGATGTATGTGTGTGTGTGTGTGTGTGTGTGTATGTGTGTGTGTGTATGTGTGTGTGTGTGTGTGTGTATAGCGTTTTTTGTGTACAAGATATCTTGAGAACGCATAAACGGATTCCAATAAAATTTGGATGACTTATTAAGCTCATGAATATCTGAATTTGGACACAAGGATTTTTGAAAATACCCAACCAAATTTTTTTGAGCCCCTTTTTTCATCGAAAAAAATCGTTTTTTGACAAAAATTTTTTTTATGCTAAAAATACAACTTAATGAATACAAAAATCATATTCCTTATCTCAAAACGAATCGATTGACCTATATATCTTTTATAATTGATCAAGAATTCGTAAAATAATTCATATTTTTACTTTTTTTTTTTGCATTAAAAATTTTTTTTAACAACTTCTCTAATTAACTTATGTATTATTAATTTCTTGCTTCCTCTATGAGGAAGCAAATTATTTTGCTTACTTGGAAGCGAAATGTCCATGAAATGGACATAATTCTCACCTAGTTTCAATTTTCAATTGCATTCTTCAATAATTTTTTTTTCAATTATTATTTCAATTGTTTTTTTTAATTATTTTATTCAATATTCAAGAATTCTCGCATTTTCTCAATTATTAATTATTTTCTTCAAATTTTAATACAATTCTTCAATTTTGAATTGATTTCTTTAATTTTTATATCATTTCTACAATACATAATTTTCATCAGTTTTCAATTGACAATTTAGTATTCTCCTTCAATTTTATGATTATTAATTAATTTATCAATTTCTTTCGTTCAAATGCCGATTATTCTAATCATTTTTCGATTTTTTCTGTCAATTCTTAATTATTTTCGTCCTATTGTAATTGTAATTTTTTTAATTTTAATTTAATTCTTCAATTTTTAAATACTTTTTTCAATTATCAATTTTCTTCAATTTTTATTATTTATTTTTGATTTTTAAACCAGTTGTTAAATGTGCAATTATTTACAACAACTAATCCTATAATTTTCTTAATTTTTCAATTTGCAATTATCATCTTTGAATTTAATATTTCTTGTTTAATTTTTTTATTTATTTTTTTCAGTTGTCTATTAATCAAGTCAGTTTTAGAATTTTCAATTATTATTATTATATTTAATTTTTAAAATTTTAATTTAACTCTTGAAACTTTAATTTATTTCTTTAATAATAAGTTATCTCCTACAATTCTCAATTATTTTCTTCAATTTTCAATTGCATTCTTCGTTTTTCAATTATTTTATTCATAACATTTAAAAATTCTAGCATTTTCTCAATTATCAATTATTTTCTTGAGAATTCAATAAAATCCTTCAATGTTCTTTTATTTTCTACATTCTTTCCATAATTTTCATAAGTTTTCAATTGACAATTTATTATTCTTTTTCAATTTTACGATTATTCAATTAATTTAAAAATTATTTTGTTCAAATGCCGAGTATTCTCACCATTTTTCTAATTTTATTTTCAATTGTTAATTATTTTTTATAATAGTTAATTTTCATCCATATTTAATTATTTTCGCCATATTGTAATTTTTCTTTTAATTATCAATAATTTTCTTGAAATTTTCATTTAATTCTTTAATTTCCAATTTATTTCTTGTCTTTTTAATTATTTTCTTCTATTCTCAAATAATTTTTTTAATTTTCCATTATTTTTATCTATTTCTAATTAATTCCTCAATATTAAATAATTCCCTGATTTAAAAATTTTTTTTTTCAATCATAAAAATTGTTTTAAATTTTCAATACAATTCTAGAACTATATTGTCTTAGATTCTCAGTTATTTTCTTCAAATTGAAATTCGACTTTTCAATTTTGAATAATATTCTTTAATTTTAAAAATTTTTTGCCTTTTTTCTATTATGTTTTAAAATTATCATTAAGTTTCTTTACTTATAAATACAATTGTTCAATTATTTTCTTTAACTTTTAATACTATTCTTCAGTTTTGAATTGTTTCCTTTTAAATTCATTAATTCTCGCCTTTTTTCAATTATTTTATTTTAATTTTTAAGTAAATATATTCTTTAAATTTCAATTCCATTCTTCAATTTTTAATTGCTTGTTTCAATTTTCAATTATTTTTTCCAATTTTAATTTAGTTTCGATTTTTAAGCCAGTTGTTAAATGTGCAATTATTTCTATAATTTTGTTAATTGTTCAATTTGCAATTATTTTCTTTAAATTTAATATTTCTTGTATAATTTCGTCTATTAATTTATAGTCATTTTTTGAATTTTATTTTTAATTGACAATTATTTTCGTCATTTTTAATATATATGTATCTTCTTCAATTTTTCAAGTATTCTCGTCAGTTTTTAACTATTTCCTTCAATTATTAATTATTTTTCGCAATTTTCAATCATTTCCTACAATTTTTTTTTATTTTCAATTATTATCTTAAAGTTTTATAATTATTCTTTGATTTTTAAATTTATTTTGTTCGGTTGTATATTAATCAATCCATGTTTTGAATTGTCATTTATTTTCGTCATTTTATAATTTTTTTTCAATTATCAATTATTTTGTAAAAATTTTAATTTAATTCTCAAATTTTGTATTATTTTCTTCAATTTTAATTATTTTTTTCGGTTTTTAATCCAGTTGTTCAATTTGCAATTATTTCCAATAATTTTTTTTAATTCCTGTAATTTTTCAACTATTTTGTTTAAATTTAATATTTATAAATATAAAGGAGTTAAAAAAGTTTCTCAACAAGTCCTTTTAATATTTAATATTTATTATTTAATTTTTTAAACTATTCTTTTCAATTGTGTAAATATGTAGCCATTTTTCGAATTTTGTTTTTAACTGTCAATTATTTTCGACATTTTTTTAGATATATTCTTCAATTTCGTAATTTTCTTTATTTGGATTTGCAAAAATTTGTAGTTTTAAATCACCAACAACAAGGCAAAGTTTGTTAATGTTACTACACGCAAAGAAAATTAATTATAAATTTGATTAAAATGCTTTATAATTTAAGGAAAAAGTGCCATAAAGAGAAATTTTCATACAAGGGATTTTAATCTTTAGAAAAACCATTAGAATCATGGCTGAGTTGTTATAAATTTTAATATAGTCTGTAGCAAATTTAATATAATTTTTTTAATGTTTGAAATTATCAATCGGAAATTTTCTCTTTTTGATCCTTTTTTATCAAATTGGAAAATACTTTTATAAAATTTATAATTAATTTTCTTTCCGTGTAGTGCAATTATAATACGTAATTCTTTTTAAATATTTACGATAAGTTATTGTCCAAAAATTTTAATTTTAATATTTTGTGATAATAAAACTTTTTAAGCTTGAATTATAATTAACAAGATTATAAGATTGTCTAAATGTTAAATCTGTGTATAAAATTATATTTTGATATAAAATCGAATTTCACAAAATTAAAAATACTGTTTTAATTGTTCGAAAATTTGTGACCTGGAAATCCAAAAAATTGACAGGGAAAAACCGGGAATTTAGTTTCATAAAAAAAGTGTCGATCCTGTTAATGCAAATTTCAGTTTATCAAAATTTTAATCGATAAAATGAAATGAGAAAATATTTAGCAAATAATAAGAAACAGCTATAAGAGGGATAAAACCATAACAGTACAACAAATAATAAGTTAATTTTATAAACTAAACAAATTGTTAATATATTCAGAGAATTATCGATGTAGGTGGTAAAACTGAATATTTTCTATTAATCTTAATGTTTGTCATGGATTATATACGTGTTTTGTAATCATCGTATTACCCTATTGGAATTAAGGCGACGTAGCTAAATGAGTCAATAAATCATAGCACGCCTCAGAACGATACCATGAATATTAATGCAATCATTATAGCGGTTAAAGACCTATTAATCCGGGGTTAAGACATTCCGTTTCTGACGCCATTTTATCGTCGGGCAATATTAGTCCTATCGATCATTAAATGACTCCCTTTTAGACGTGAAAGAAAGCAGTGCCATAAGCTGCAGGTCGTCTATTGCCTATTTTCCATGGACCCGAAGCGTGCGAATTTAGTCCCCTCTGTTGTCATCTTTTATTCATGTTCTTCCTCTTTCTTTTCATTTAGCTTTCCTTCTTTCTGTCTACTGTTTATATTTCATCCGTTTTTTGATAGTCATGCAGGGACTCCAAGAATCCACAATATTGTTTTTATTAAAACTGGAAAGAATAGTGAGATTATTGTAATATTCAAGCGTGATAAATGTCAAATTAATTTTGTTCTATTATGTACCTTGGATTAATTATGCTTGAATATAATGTGATATTGAAATTGGGGTTTTGAATTAATTTAATAGGATATGCTGGTTATGTAAAACAGTTGTTTTTTTCTTTTAAAAACAGGAACTTCTGTTTTAAAAAGGAAATTTATTATATTTTTTATTTACATTTAATATCAGTTAAAAGTATAGTAAAAAAAAAATTTTTTTTAATAAAATTTAAGAAATTTTCTTTCTTTAAATTACCCAACAATCAGTATTCAACATGCTGTATTTTAAGATACAGATTTCATTTTCCGGATTTCGGATACTGGATTCCACAAAACCATTCCACGTCCTCGATTCCAAATTTTAGATTCGACATTATTAATTCTTCATTCCAAATTCCATATTTCGGGTTCCATATTTCCAAGTTAGAATTCAATATCTCGGATTTCATATTTAAGATTTTACACCCCGGAATAAATATTCCGTAATCCGGATTCCGTGTTCCAAATTCTACATTACCTATTTCATATCCTAGATCCTACATAACGCATTCCGCGTCCTTAATTACAAATCTTAGATTTCATAGTTCAACTTCGATATCCCAGATTTCACATTCTGGATTGCGGATTCCAGATACCAGATTACGAATTCCACATTCTGGATACTGTATCTTAGATTCCAAATCTCGGATTCCATAAACTCAATTTCATTTTTCAAACTCCACATTCCGTATACCATATCCAAGATTTCCTATGCCGGATGGCAAATTCTTAAATCCATATCCCAAATTCCATATTTCGGATTTTACATCTCGGATTCTACAATACGCATTCCAGGTCCTCGATTCAAAATCCATATTCAACATTACTTCTTCCACATTCCGGATTAAATATTCCAGAATCCAAGAATTGGTTTCTATATCTTCGATTAAATGTTCCAGATTCCAAATTCCGGATTTTACATCTTTGTTTACATATTTCAGATTCCATAACCTAGATTCTATTTTCCAAATTTCACATTCCGTATATCATAACCTAAATTTTCTAACCCGAATCTTAAATCCCGGAATCCATATCCTAGATTTCAAATTTCATATTCCGTATTCCACATCCCAGATTCCACATTCTAGATTTTACATCCTAAATTCTACAAAATACATTCCACTTCCTTAATTCCAAATCTTATTCAATATTACTTGTTCCATATATCGGATTAAATATCCCAGAATAGAAAACTGGTTTCCACATCTTAGATTCTAAATCTTAGAATTCACATCCGGAATTCCAGATACCACATCCCGGATCCGACATTCTTGATTCCATATCCTTGACTCGGATTCCATATCCCGGATTAAATATTTAAAAATCCAAAACCGAATTCAATATCCCAGATTCCACATTCCAGTTTCAAATTTCACATTTGAAAATTTTCATATCCAAGATTTCTCGTACCGAATTCTATGTTTCAGATTATATTTTCCAAATTTGACATTCCGTTTTCAATATATGTATAGAATTTTAGATCTTTGACTCCAAATCTACGATTGTAAATCCTGCAATCAAGATATTGGATTCTAGATACCTTAGTTCAAATTCCATGTTCCGTACGCCAATTCCCAAATTCCACATTTCAGATTCAACTTTCTGATTTCTAGATATACCACATTCGAAATTCTGAATGTTGAATCCGGGATTTGGAATTCGAATTCGGAATTAAAAATCTGGGATATAAAATTCAGAATTTGAAATTCAGAATCTAAAATTTGAGACATGGAATCTGGTTGTGGAATTCTGGATGTGGAATCCGGGATTTGAAAATCGGAATTTAAAATCTGGGATATAAACTTCAGGATACAAAATTCGGTATCTAAAATTTGAGTCATGGAATCTGGTTCTGGAATTCTGGATGAGGGATTCGGAAATTGAAATCTGGAATATAAGCTTCAAGAAATATAATTCGATATCTAAATTTGGAAACTTGGAATCTAAATGTGGAATTCTAGATGTAAGATCCGGGATTCGGAATTGTGAATTAAAAATCTGGGATATAAACTTCAGGATACGAAATTCGGTATCTAAAATTTGAGACATGAAATCTGGATCTGGAATTCTGGATGTGGAATCCGGGATTCGGAAATCGTAATTTAAAATCTGGTATATAAACTTCAGGATATGAAATTCGGTATCTAAAATTTAAAACTTGCAATCTGGATTTGGAATTCTGGGCGTGGAGTTCTGGATGTTGAATCCGGAATTTTGAATTCGAATTCGGAATTAAAAATCTTGGATATAAATATCAGAATTTGAAATTCAGTTTCTAAAATTTAAAACTTAGAATCAGAATGTGGAATTCTGGATGTGGAATCCGGGATTTGAAAATCGGAATTTAAAATCTGGGATATAAACTTCAGGATACAAAATTCGGTATCTAAAATTTGAGTCATGGAATCTGGTTCTGGAATTCTGGATGAGGGATTCGGAAATTGAAATCTGGAATATAAGCTTCAAGAAATATAATTCGATATCTAAATTTGGAAACTTGGAATCTAAATGTGGAATTCTAGATGTAAGATCCGGGATTCGGAATTGTGAATTAAAAATCTGGGATATAAATTTCAGGATACGAAATTCGGTATCTAAAATTTGAGACATGAAATCTGGATCTGGAATTCTGGATGTGGAATCCGGGATTCGGAAATCGTAATTTAAAATCTGGTATATAAACTTCAGGATATGAAATTCGGTATCTAAAATTTAAAACTTGCAATCTGGATTTGGAATTCTGGGCGTGGAGTTCTGGATGTTGAATCCGGAATTTTGAATTCGAATTCGGAATTAAAAATCTTGGATATAAATATCAGAATTTGAAATTCAGTTTCTAAAATTTAAAACTTAGAATCAGAATGTGGAATTCTGGATGTGGAATCCGGGATTTGAAAATCGGAATTTAAAATCTGGGATATAAACTTCAGGATACAAAATTCGGTATCTAAAATTTGAGTCATGGAATCTGGTTCTGGAATTCTGGATGAGGGATTCGGAAATTGAAATCTGGAATATAAGCTTCAAGAAATATAATTCGATATCTAAATTTGGAAACTTGGAATCTAAATGTGGAATTCTAGATGCAAGATCCGGGATTCGGAATTGTGAATTAAAAATCTGGGATATAAATTTCAGGATACCAAATTCGGTATCTAAAATTTGAGACATGAAATCTGGATCTGGAATTCTGGATGTGGAATCCGGGATTCGGAAATCGTAATTTAAAATCTGGTATATAAACTTCAGGATATGAAATTCGGTATCTAAAATTTAAAACTTGCAATCTGGATTTGGAATTCTGGGCGTGGAGTTCTGGATGTTGAATCCGGAATTTTGAATTCGAATTCGGAATTCAAAATTTAAAATCTGGGATATAAATTTCAGAATACGAAATTCGGTATCTAAAATTTGAGTCATGGAATCTGGTTCTGGAATTCTGGATGAGGGATTCGGAAATTGAAATCTGGAATATAAGCTTCAAGAAATATAATTCGATATCTAAATTTGGAAACTTGGAATCTAAATGTGGAATTCTAGATGTAAGATCCGGGATTCGGAATTGTGAATTAAAAATCTGGGATATAAATTTCAGGATACGAAATTCGGTATCTAAAATTTGAGACATGAAATCTGGATCTGGAATTCTGGATGTGGAATCCGGGATTTGGAATTCAAAATTTAAAATCTGGGATATAAATTTCAGGATACGAAATTCGGTATCTAAAATTTGGGACATGGAATCTGGTTGTGGAATTTTGGATGAGGGATTCGGAATTTAAAATCTGGAATGTAAACTTCAGGAAATGAAATTCTGTATCTAAAATATGAGACTTGAAATCTGGATGTGGAATTCTGGCTATGGAATTGTGGATGTTGAATCCTGGATTTGGAATTCGGAATTTAAAATCTGGGATATAAACTTCACGATATGAAATTCGATATATAAAATTCGAGACTTGAAATCTGGATGTCAAATTCTGGGTATGGAATTCTAAATGTCCAATCCGGATTTGGAACTCAGTAAATCCGAAATTCCGGGACTTAGAATCTAGGATGTGGAATCCGGAAAACAGAATAAAAGATGTGTAATGTTGAATTTTTTGATTTTAAATATAGGATGTGGTATCCGAAAATTGGATAAAAAAATCAAATTCTAATTCAATTTGAAAATTGGGGCTGGATGTAGTATCCATAATGTAAAATTCTGAATGTGAAATTGTAAATTTGAGAAGTAGGTTATAAACTGCAAAATGTAGATTCTGTCACGTCAATTCCCGAATGTAGAATACAGAATGTAAAATACAAGATCTGAAAATTTAAATGTGAAATCTGGGATTTGGAATTTAAAATTTTGAATCCAAGACAATTGAATACCGGATATGAATTCCCAAATCTGATATTCATGAAATGTTTTTCGGGAAATGGAATCCAAAATATGGAATCTAAGAAATAAACTTCTCTATATAGAATTTGGGATTTTGGATCGGGGATATGGAAGCAGGAATGTAAAAAATAGGATGTGGAATTTGGGGTATGGAAACCAAGATGCGAAATCCGGGATGTAAAATCCTGAATGTAAAATTCTTAAACTGCAGTCCGGGGTATGTAATTTGGCGTTTGAACTTCAGAATGTGGTATCTGGTATGTATATATGAAATTTATAGAATTTTGTACCCCTTAAAATGGAATTAACGATGTAAAATCCGAGATGTTTAAACTGGGATGTAGAATCCTGGATGTATAATTCTGGAAGTGCAATCTAGGATTTCTAATTGAGGATTTTGAATCAGAGATAGTGGAATCCAGGATACGAAATCTAGGATATAGGATCTAGGATTTGTACTCCGGGATGTAGAAACCAGGATATAAAATTTTGGAAGTGCAATCCAGGATTTGGAATTTAGAATTTTAACCACAGAGAATGTGAAATCCGGTATATGGAATTTTGGATTTCAAATCCGGGGTTTTAATGAGATGTCCACATCTCATCCTGGATTTAGAATTTTGAATCTTAGAAAGTGAAATGCGGTTGCCAAATTCAGGATTCCAAATCTGGGATGTAATATCCGGGGTATAAAATTCTGGATGCGCAATCCGGGATTTGTAATTAGGGATCTTGAATTTAATAAAGCGGAATTTAGGTTACAAATTAATCTGGAATGTAGAATCTATATAGGATTTGGACTCCGGAATGTGAAATCCAGGATGTAAAATTTTGGATGTGCAATTCAGAATTTGGAATTTATACTCCAGAATGTAGAATCCGGTATATGGAATTTCGGATTTTAAATCCGGGAAAGTGAAATTTGGTTACGAAATCCGGGATCCAAATTCCGGGATGCCAAATCTGGGATGTAGAATCCCAGGTGGAAAATTCTGAATTGTGCAATCCGAAATTTGGAATTTAGATTTTTGAATCAGGAATGTGGAAGTTAATATGTCAAAGGTAAGAGTTTTGGAATCCAAAATTCGGAATTCAGCAAAAGTTACGTAATCGTTCTCCAAAACCAAAAATATCCCACGTTTAATTCGAACATTACCCCTAAACTTAACCGAAATAATATTTTACTTCTTTTTCTATTTTCTTACAACAAATTTTATTTGTAAACGTTTTTCGACAGTAAATCAAGTTTGCCGCAATATTATCTTGGACCGGGTCTATTTAATTCAGGGATTCCGAGACGTTGGACTTTCAGGATAAATCTGGATTTCAGGGATTCAGTCTGGGATGGCCAGTGGTCAGTTACATTTTTTCGATATGCGCATTTCTCCCATTATGGACCCATGAGGCTTGAAAATATCAGATTGTTTGCACAGAAATTGTAAAATTACGCTAAATCGCCAAATCTGACAAACAAAGGCAGAGAATTTATGTTAGATACTACCTAAATATCAATAAAAAACTCTTAGAAGAAATTGCAAAATAATTTCCTAAATTTAGAATATAACTATAGGTCATATTTTTCCACAATTTATTTATATTAATGATTAACGTTTTAACAGCTGCCGCTTCCCTTGTCAAGTTTTGTAGTTTGATTTAAAAAATTAACGAATTATAATTAAAGTTAACCTCAAAGAGTTTTATCATATTGATGGAAAATTTTTATACAATTTAGAATCTTTTTAAAATTTGTTATACTAAAATTTTGTTATCCGCTTGTTGAGTTTATTAAATATTTTAACATGTTAATAAAAATTAATTAACAAATTAAAAAAAAATGAAGAACATAATGATGGTTTGATCCATCTTCAAGTTGATGAAGAATGAAATATGTGCCAAACCGCTATTCATTAACATAAATAAATTGTGAAAAAATATGTCCTATAGTTTTATTCTAAATTCGTACAAATGCACTACAAATACTTGCTAAAAATATTTTCTAAAATAATAAACTTGGAATTACAATATTTCAAAACAACTGACAGGACATTTTAAATATTTTCCCCGAAAATTAAATTATTCCCCAAATTGATGAAACGAATCTAAAGTGACATTCAATTATTACAAAATTGTCCTTGGATTAGTTTGCAACTGGAATCGAGTTGTCAAAAGAACGAGTGCGAGCATAAAATTATAATGAGATTCTAATGAAGACATCAATTTAAATATGAAAATAGCCGTAACCGTCACGCTGGACCCAGACAATGGAATCAATTTAACGTTTATCCCGATGGCAATATCGATTTACATCTTTTATATTTCTGATTCGATTCACGATAGTCGTGATGCGAACATTTTGCAAAAGATAGAGTAGCACCCTCGATTAATGTTCCGTGGATGTATAGCAGATACCAAAATTTATTAGTCAAGGGAAAGAATCGTGATAGACACCCGAAGGAGGGTGTAGTTTCATCGAGACTGACGCTTGTGTTCAAATTCAATCGGATATCGAATGAACTGCCGGAAATGCACGGTAGAAAAAGATTCGAGCGCGATCGAGTCGTTCGACAAAGCGAGCCGAATAAATGAGGCCGTAAAGCGAAAGCCGAGCCGAGAAGGAATCAGATTCGAATATTGATTCGCCTTATTTAAATTCTTCCTTATCGACGGGTGGATATCTTCGTCGCGGAATTGGACGCGATAACGAAAAGGAATTGAAGCTAGCGAATAGGCCAGGTAGATGGTGGAAGGAAAAAGGGACCAGCACCTCTCCCGTTTTCAACTCATAGGGATGAGATGGAGCAAAACTATACCGGAAGAGTGAAAAAAGACCCTGGAAGAGGGAAAGGAAATTCCAAGGACAAAGGGAAAATGCAAAGAAGGAGAATAGCATTTTATAAAAACGATCTCCCTCTCTGGTTCAAAGTTAGACGACGATTTCAATCCAAAAGCAACGTCCTCCTGGGAAAAAAGAAAATGTATCGTCTCAAACTCTAATCGAAACAGGCCTTTTAAAAAGATCCTGCGAAAACAAGATACTTGCTTTTATTCTGACAAGGACTTATCTCTGCAAACGAACTTTGATGTCTGTTATAAAGTCAGAAGGGAATTTGTTTCTGTGTTTGCATTTTATTATTTTTCACTTGGCAATAATGGCTCGAGAGATGACAATCGGACCTGAAAGATTCCAATCGGACCCTGAGGATTCCAATCGGACCCTGAGGATTCCAAGCGGACTCGGGAGATGACAATCGGATTATATAATTTTCAAGCTGATCTAAGTGATTCCAATCTGATCTGAAAGATTCCAAGCGGGCCCGAGAGCTGCCAATCGGACCTTCAGGATTCCAAGCGGACCCAGATGCTTCCAAGCGGAATCGAGGAATAATAATCGGACCAAAGATTCTAAGCGGATCCGAAAGATTTCAGGCGTTTCCGAGAGCTGCCAATCGGACCCGGAGGATTCTAAACGGACCCAAGTGCTTTCAAGCGAATTCCTGAGATGACAATGAACCCGAAGGATTCCAAACGGTCCTAAGTGCTTCCAATCTGACTCGAAAGATTCCAAGCGGAATTAAGAGATAACAATCGGACCCTGGATATTCCTAGCGAACTCAAGAGATGACAAACGAACTCTAGAGATGACAATCGGACCCTGGGGATTCAAAATAGGCCCAGGCACTTTTAATCTGACCCAAAAGATTGCAAGTGGACCCAAGTGCTTTTCAGCAAACTCCAGAGATGACAATCGGACCCAGAACTTACCAACCTTTCCCTAGAGTTGCCAATAGGACCCTGAAGCTACCAACCGGACTCCAGAGATAACAGTCTGACCCTGGAAATTTCAAGCGGACTTTACTGTTTCCAACTGGACTTGAGATCTTTAATTCAGATCCTGAAAATTCCAAGCGGACTCAAGTGATTCTAAGCGAACTTAAGGAATAACAATCGGACCCTGGAAATTTCAAGCAGATCCAAGTGCTTTTAAGTTAACTCCAAAGATGACAATCGGACGCGCAAGATTCCAAGCGACTCAACTGTCTCCAAGCGGACTTGAGAGATAACAATAGGACCTTAGAAATACCAAGCGGACCCAAGTGCTTACAAGCGAACCCCAGAGATGATAACCGAACCCCAGGAATTCCAAGTAGGCCCAGGTGACTTTAAATCTGACCCGGAAGTTTCCAAGCCTTCCTTAAAGCTGCCAATCGGACCCTGAAGATTCAAAGCGGACCCAAGTGATTCCAAGCAAACTTAAAAAATAACAATCGGACACTGGAAATTTCAAGTAGTCCCCAGTGCTTCAAATCTGACCCGAGAAATTCCAAGCGGACTCAACTGTTTCCAAGCGGAAAGAGAAGAGCTGCCAATCGGACCCTGAAGATTCCAAGCGGACCCAAGCAAAGTCCAGAGATGACAATCCGAAACCGAAAATTCCAAACGGACCCAAGTGATTCCAAGCAAACTTAAAAGATAACAATCGGACCTTGGAAATTTCAAGTAGTCCCAAGTGCTTTCAATCTGACTCGAGAAATTCCAAGCGGACTCAAGTGCTTCCAATCGGACCCTGGTGATTTCAAGTTGAATCAATGACTTTCAATCTGACTTAAAAGATTCTAACGAGGTCGAAATCGGACTAGGGAAGTTACAATATAAACCTGGAGATTCAAAGCAGATTTATCTGCTACCAATCGGCCCCTCGACATGCCATGCGGTCCCAAGTGCTTCCAATTTATCTCAAAAGATTCCAGACGAATTCGAAAGCTTCCGACTAGACTCGAGAATACAAAATTAGACTCTGAAAGTTTCCAGAAGATCTAAGTGCTGCCAATCGGACCCTGGTGGTTCCAAGTGAAATTAATTGCTTTCAATCTGACCCAAAAGATTCTAGCAAGTCAGAAAGCGGACTTGGGAGGTTACAATCTAATTCTGGAGATTCAAAGCAGATCTAACTGCTTCCAATCGGTTCCTCGAGATACCAAGCGGGCCCAAGTGCTTCTAATTTAACTCGAAAGATTCCAGACGAATTCGAAAGCTTACGACTAGACTCGAGAGTATAAAAATAAACTCTAGAGGTTCGCAGAAAATCTAAGTGCTGCCAATCGGACCCTGGTGATTCCAATCGGCCTCTCACTGCTTCCAAGCGGACCCACCAGATTCAAAACCAAATCCCCAATCCCACAAGTGTTTCAATTCAAAAAAATCAAATCTCCTAAAAACTTATTTACTTTTTCTAGTACAAAATGACCAAAGAAAAGCATAAATTAAAATTTCCTCATTTTACACTTTTCCCTAAGAAGCTCCAATTACCCCACTCCCCTCTATAAAAATCTTTATTCCCCCATTTAGAATCACCCAAAAGAATGCCCTCACTCGGAATTTCTTTATTAAATTATAAATTGAACTTATCATTCTATTGAGATGAGTAAAGTAACTGGAAAAATAAAGTGTCGGGTGGGGTCAGAAATAAAAAAGAAACGAAAGTATCTCTCGTTGTTCGGGATAATTTCTGAGTCCCGCCGGCAATTAAGAGTTTTCTCTGCGGTTTTCATAAAACTGTATTAAATCCCCACGACTCATGGTACTCTTCTTCTGCGCAAGAGGGTGAGGATTCAGGGGTTGAGAGAGAGAAAAAGATATTATTTCTTATTCCCGCGAGTTGCAAACTTCTACGTGGCATTAGACGAGCGAAATAATTCTAAAGAAATTTCATAACTGTCCGCTGAGATCTTCCCGCTTCAAGAAATGCCTCAAGTAATAACCAACGCCAGGAAAACGGTTCTCATTTCACACCCAGAAGAATAATCCATATTCAATTAAATATCCGTAAATCCAGTGTGTATTTTAAATAATCCGGTTTTACCAGTTTTTATTAGAATTCCAGGATACTCGTCACTTCTTCTTTTCGATTTTTTCTCAACAAAAAAAAATTACATAATTAATTAAATTCCCTTTAGTCCCTTTTAGAGCGTCTTTAGTATTTTTTTTTTCCATTAATCTCCAATTTCGAATTCACGAATAATAGGAAATGTTTTATGCGTTTTCTGGCTGATCGTAAAAAAAGAAGTGCAGTTGACATTAAATTCCGGATTCAAAGAGCGTTCGTTTTCGCCTGGTACGAATTTTCAAAAAGTTCTTCTGGACCACGTAAGCACCTCTGGTGTGCGATCTGTCAACCACCGCCCCCTGAGCTTGACTCCGGCGTTTTATTCGCATTCAAATGGCAGCACTTTAATTTGCATGCTAAGAGTCCCTCTCGCCAGCCGTCGACGATCCGCCACCGCCTCCCAACCCCCAACTCTTCCCCTCCACACCCCCGGGCGGATTTCCATTTAAACTCACAAAATGGCGCTGACTCTGCGGGGCTACAAAATTTTTTATTGAAAGATTCGATGCGGATAGTATTCGTGGGCGCGCACGCGCGAAAAAAAAATCCTTCTCCCTCTCTGCTGGGACGCTATTTCACGAGATAAAATGCCATTTATCCACACTTTGCCTCTCTGCCGCCCTCATCCTCACCACGAACACAATTTCTACCCCTCTATCTCAAACGGGCTTCCTCCCTTAGTTTTATCCTGGATATCGTTTTCCACGCTCAACTTTTATTCGCAATGGCGTTTGCCTCTTGAGATTGGAGACAAATTCCACTCTTGTTGGCAATGGCGGGATTTTAGATTTTTTGGTAAACATAAGTCCGATCTCTTATTCAGTCTTATTATTCTTATTCATGAGACTTTTATTTCGGAAAATAAAGTTTTACGAGTACAATTTGTTATGTTGATTTGGTTTTAGATGCATAATGAAATTGATTTTTGGTTATTGGCAGGGCTGTTATTGATTAAAATCATTATGGGGTATTTGCATTAAAATCATGATGCAAATAAAAAAAAATAGCTTTAGATTTCTCCGGATGTCTAATAATGGATGTAAAAAATCGTAAAAAAACACAAATTTTTTTATTAATTTTAAAAATTTCAATTTTAATATTTTAATGTTTATGAAATTTAAATAATTGCGCTAATACAGATGATTAAAATAGCTACGATCTAAAAATTTTTGGTATGAAGATAGCAAAAAATGGTTTTAGATTTTTACATCTTTAAGTCATTGTAATTTAAATAAATTCCAAACGTCAATTAACTCACAGGCGCGATTAAAATTCTACACATTTAAACTCTATACACAGTTAAATTCTACACGTTAAATTCTACACGTTGAAATTCTACATTAATTTTTCTAAAACTTTGGTAAAAACAGTTTACCTAAAAAAGTAGAAAAATTTTTTTTTTGTGAAAATATTCAAATTCGGAAGATTTTCCAAAACACTTTACCCAAAAAAGGTGGGTATTTTCCGAAGAATTTAGGGAAATTTTCCAAAGGTTTTTTCGTAAAATTACAAAAATTTGGAAGAATTAACAAATATTTTTGCTAAAAATACACAAATTAAGTAAAATTACCAAAAATTTACAGAAAAAAGTACTTTACCTAAAAAAACTGGAAAAATTAGACAAAAAGTTTCAGGAATAATTCCCAAAAAAATTTACAGTGTACAATAGGGTGTTTCAAAAAAATGAAAATTTTTGAATTTTGTTTAAAGGCCCTCGGCAATAGACTAAAAATTGAAAAAAAATTAATTTGTTTTTTTTTTGTTTTTTTTTTATCTGACAATATTAAAGGGTGCCGCTTTCACCCCCTATTTTCCCATTAGAAATACATTGGGAAAAGTGTAATTTTTTAAAAAATTGCGAAAAATTGTTCTTAATTTTATTGATAAAAGCTCAGAAGTTTATGAGACCTCGATAAATGTTCAAAGTTGAAGAAACCGTCAATTAAAAAAAATTTTTTCAGTCGTTTTTTTAAATACTTTTTTACTAAACAAAATACAAGGCTTGCTACATTTATAAATTAATTTTTAATTGTTTAAACAATTTTATTAATATTTTCTGTTTTAATTAAATATCTTAAACACTTACAACTTTTTAAATAATAAAGGGAAAAACAATTAGATTTATTAAATTAAATTGATTTAATTTATTTAATTTAATTGATTTAATTTAATGGATTGTTTAAACAATTAAAATTGTTTAAAATCAACTGTTTCTTAAAACCAGCTAGAATCATGTGGCTTTTTGCCATTTTCATTGAAAAATTATAAATAATTTATTCATTCATAATTCGCAATATATATTAGATTGTTTCAACAATTTTAATTTGTTTAAAAAAATTGTTTCTAAACAAATATAACTACTTATTTAATTATTAAAATTTACAAATTTTCAAAACATTTCCTATTCGCCTGAAATTTGTTACTCGGGGGTTTTTGCGGTCGCTGATTACAAATTTGGTGTTAGTTTTTAAAAATACAAAATGGCGGATCGAATATGGCGGACGAAAATTAAAAATCGTTTAGATTCATCTGAAATTGGTTACTCGGGGGTTTTTGGGGTCGCTGATTACGAATCCAGTCTTAGTTTTTAAAAATACAAAATGGCGGATCTAATATGACGGATGAAAAATTGAAAAATCTCTTAGATTCGATTAAAGCTTGTATTATTCTGAGGTTGTTGGGATCGTTTTTTCTATAATTGGTTTAAAAGTATGTATCTAAATTCTGCATAAAATGCGTGAAGGTTGAAGCCGTTTTGTCAGTTTTTAAAACATATACAGTGAAATAATCATATAATCATCATAATCTCTTAAATAATAAATTTCAATCGAATCTGAACAGTTTATTGGATCCACCATTTTTAATTGGGAAAAATTGATATTAAATTCGTAATCAGTGACGCCAAAAACCCCCGAGTAACAAATTTCAGGCGAATAGGAAATGATTTGAATATTTGTAAATTTCAATAATTAATTAAGTAGTTATATTTTTTTATAAACAACTTTTTTTAAACAAATTAAAATTGTTGAAACAATCTGATATATATTGGGAATTATGAAAAGATAACTTATTTATAATTTTTCAATGAAAATGGCAAAAAACCACATGATTCTAGCTGATTTTAATGAAAAGTTGATTTTAAACAATTTTATTTGTTTAAACAATCCATTAAATTAAATCAATTAAATTCAATAAATTCAATCAATTTAATTTAATAAATTGTAGAGTTTAAATTTGTAAAATTTTGAATTGTAGAATTTTACTATGTAGGATTTAATATTACTGATTTATAAAAAATCGTACTATAGAATTTTACAGTGTATATTTAAATGTGTAGAATTTCTCATTGTAGAGTTTAAATGTGTAGAATTTTAACCACGCCACCTCATATTCCAATTTATTCTAACTTATAAATTTCAAGGAATTTAAATTTAAATGCATATTAATTAATGTAAAATAATTTTATAATATTAACTGTTTTCCATATTCACAATAATCCTTTTTTTGATTTTTACATTATTTCTAAGAGATTTCTTTTTTCGAAACTGTTTAATTTTTATCTTCTAATTTCTTATTTTTACAAAATTTTTAGATTTTTTCTTCTTTTACTTTTCATTTTTTTGTGTATTTGTATTTTTATTTTAGGCAGGATTTTCTTTAATTTTCTTCTTTTTATGCAAATTATTTAATATTATTTTACACAATTTTCTTATAATATTCATTAAACTTTTTATTCCGTTGATTTCCATAATTATTTCCATATTTTTAAAAATAAATTTTCTCATTTCTTTGAAAATGTATTCAATTTCTTTTCACATCTTGTCTATTTTTCGCGAGATTTTTTGCAAACTTACTTATTCTTTCATAAAACTTTTAGATTTCCTTTATTTTTCTAAATTTATTGTATTTTTATTTTCCAAAGATTTTTAAATTTCTTTTGCGGACTTTTTATTTGTCTTTATACACTTTTTTATTTTATTTTTATTAATTCTAATTTCTTAGTATAGATTGTAACTAAATTTTTTTATTTTTTGTACTTTTTACATTTTTTTTACAGTTTGTTATATTAAGGAAAAAAATTTTCTTTCTATTTATTTAATTTTCTTGATGTTTCAATATTTTTTAGTCCTTCCTTGCGTTTTAATTAATTCTTTAATTTTTGTCATCATTTTTCCATTTCTTAAAACCATTTTTCCTTCTTTTAAATCGTTTAGTTTTTATCTTGTAATTGCGAATTTTCAAAAACATTTATTCGATTCTTTTGTCTACACTTTTTTAAATTTCAATTTTCTACTTTTTTGAAAACTTTTATTTCTTTTATTCATTCTTTTTTGAATAGTTTAATTTTTTGAAAAGATTTTCTACTTTGTTACCAATTTTCCAAAAATAGCCTAAATCGACTCATTTTCATCTTAAAAAGCGTAGATTTTCTTTTTAATGCAAAAGTCCAGATGTATGTGCAACAAAAAAATAGTCCATAAAGAGGTAATTTTAAAATATAAATAAATGAAAAATATGAAGAGATGTAAAAGCTTGAATGATTGCTGATGATTGTTCATTAGAATGATAAGAATTTCAGGTTTTTAAATATGATTTTAGATTTGAAATTAATGACTCCATCTCACATTCTAAATAGAATATTTTACACTTTATAAACTAACATATTAATGATGATAAGTTTTTTTAAGTGTTACATTTATTTTTCGATTGACAAAATACATATGTATTTTATTTTTATCATATAAGCGGGTTTCTAGTTCATTTTCCATTAAAAAATAATTTTTTCGGTAATATTACTTGGAAAAATGGTTAAATTTATAAAATAAAATTAACGCTAACATTATTTTAATGTTACTGTTCTATTACTAGATAATACCTAATCAGCCTAATAATATTGATGTTTTTTGATTATACATATTTTCATTAAAAACTGTATTTTAATTACTTTTCCAACAACGAGAAATATAATGACTACTATTTAGAATTCAAGATGTGAAAAATGGAATTTGAAAACTAGGATGTGAAATAAAAAATCTAAAACTAGGAATAAGAAATTTGGCAAATGAAATTCTGAATCCGGAATCTGTAATGTAAAATTTTGAATGTGGAATCCAGAATACGGAATGTAAAACCAGAAATGAGGAATTTAAAATATCAAAGCTGGATGAAAGTATCTGGAATAAAGAATATTGAATCTGAGATGTGAAATCCGCAATGTGAAATTTAAATTAGAAATCTGGAATGAGGAATGTAGAATCTGAAATGAGAAATGTGGGATTTGGGATGCGGAAACTAAAATATTAAATTTTAAATGTTGAATCCGGAATAAGAAATTTAGAATTTAGAATAAGGAATTTGAAACGTGGAATCTGGAATGTGGAATCTGAAATATGAAATCCGGATTTCCGGAATATGGAATGATAAATTAAAAATCTGGAATGAGGAATATAGAATCTGAAATAAGAAATGCGGGATGTACAATCTATAATATACGGAATTTTGAATATGGAAACTATAATGTGAAATTTTAAATGTTGAATCCGGAGTGATATGGAATCTGGAATGTTGAAAGTGGAAAAAAATATTAAAAATCTGGAATCGAAATTTAGAATCTAGAATAAGAAATTTAGGATTTGAAATCTCTAATAATGAATTGAGAATGTGGAAACTAAAATTCGGAATCAGGAAAGTAAGTTGGTATATAGAAACCGGAATGTGGAATTTAGAATGAAAAATTAGGAATCTGGAAATAAAGAATTTACTAGTTTTTAATTATCGGGTGATTTTTATTCTTAGAGTTGACAATATATAAAAATTTCTCGTTTAACAAAATTTTATCCAGCTCTATTTTTTGTTTTTGTAATTTTTTCATCTTTCACTCTGGTTCAAACTATAAGATAATGCCTGATCAGAATTATGACAAATGATAATTAGAATATATGGTAATTTTCTCATTCAGGGATTTTGACAGATTAAGATACGAGGAAATTAATTTTGGGTCATATGATTATTTAGATATATGAAAAGTATGTCAAATGATGCATCAAGTATAAATTATACACACATACCAATGTCATTTTTTGGAGCAATCAGAGATGTTGTAATTTTTATTTTGGAAACAATAGTTATTACCCATATTTCACATAAATTGAAATTTCGGATAATTAGTTTCTACAAAAATTGAGTTGAATAAAAATTCAAAAAAATATTGAATAAACGATTTAGTTTAATAGAAATTATAACAAATGCCAATCAGGGCAAATAAAAATTCGAATACATCAAATTTATGTTAAATGGTAACAAGAAATTATTTTACATCTTTTCATATTTTAGTCAAATAAAATTAAGATAAATCGAATATCCCTAAGAAAACTCATATTATCCCGGAATATCCCTAAAAAAAACCAATGTCAGTAGAATTTAAAAAATCTGATTTTCTTATTTCTAAACTAAAGTAATTTTAACCCCATTCTTGTGGAATTTTTTGCAGACATTTTTCGTAGAAACTAAAGTTTCAATCGCATTGAAAGAGTAAAACGAATTTTGCACCCTCAAGGCGATCGAGTAGCGGCTTCCGTTTCTCGTTCTTTTTCCGCAGTTGAGGGTCTTTTGTTTCAGGCGATCCCTTTTTCATTGGGAACTCCCTCTAATCGACCTCACCCTGTTCCTAAATTGAGTCTCGATTGTTATTTGATTATGTCGTTACCACCATCGCATCGTCGCCAGTACTGATTTATCGCTTTTCGATAAAGCTGCTGTTACACCATTACTTTATGCCTCAATCGACCTAAACGTCACAAGAGAATTCCAAATTATGTAGAAACCTTTATCAAATATTTCATTATTGATTACATAACAAATAAAAACCTGCCATTAGCAATCAGCTCACTACTCTTTTTTATAAAATATACTTCTATAGCTTTCATTCTTCATACATATAGTATTTTCAATTTTCTGTTAAGATTTCTCTTTCTCGCTTTCCGCTTCTTATTTAATTTTTTTACTATTATATTTTTATCTTCATTCTTTCCTGTTTTTTTTCTTCTCTTTCGTATCTTTTTTCCTTTCTATCTTATCTGTGTTTTTTATCTGCTTTTGATTATTCTTTTCTGATCCACTCTATCTTTTCTTTCTTTCTGTCATTTCTTCATTATTTTGATTTCTTTACTTGTTTCTCTTTCTTAACTTAATCTGCATTTTTTCTTTTATTTTGCAATATTTCCTGGATTTTTGTTTTTCTATCCCTTATTTTTTATTTTTATCGTCTTTTCTGCGTATCTGTTTAAGTGCCTATCTCTATTAATATCTATTAATATAATATTGTCAATTTTCCTCTTGCAAGTTTATAATTTTATATTCTTTTTTCTAATTAGCCACTTGTAGTATTTCTCAATTTACACTTAACATAAAGTCCATTTAACCAAAAAAAAAACAATCTACCAACTAATTATACTTTTAATTACACCTATTCGACAATTTACACATTTTCTATTTTATTATAATTACCATCACTTACAATTTCCAAATTACCAACATTTTACAAATTACAATCATTAAATCCTCTAATTTCTCCTTATCATAATTCTATTTTATCTCAATTTCATTTACAGTAATTTTCATCTTATCTACTACAAAAAATTGTCATTCAATTAAATTGCCATATTAAGCAAATGCGTGCTTAAACTACTTTTCATTTGTCTTAATTTCAACTATTAAAATTATCATTTATTCGAAATCACTTCCGGTCAGCTTCTTGTATCGTTTCGAAAAAAAAAAAACATTTCCGTTTAAAAAATTATCGACAATTGGAACATTAAATAAACACATCAGATAACTATTATTTCGTCAAATGAAGACTCCCTCAACTAATTATTACACAAAACAAAAATTGCTCTAAATGGATAGTAGATAAAAAAATCATTACGATAAACAATATCTTGACAATTTTTTAATTACCCCAATCACATTTTATCGGTCTCTGATCACAAATGTCAGCTTTTAAAAATTCAAAATGGCGCATCTAATATGAAGGCTTTTATCAAATTGCCTCCTCTCTGTTTTTTTTTTCATTTTGAGCATACTTCACAACATCCAGTTTAGCGGTGAAGTAATTATTGACATATTGTCAATTTTCGGTATTATATTGTCATCATCTAGGGAACTAATATGAGGAGAAAAAAAATTGAAGGGAACGTTTCACCTTTTGTTTTGTTTTGCGATGAGTGAGAGACCCTCTTATCGAGCCAACTGGACAAATATAACCCACAGATAGCTCACAAACTGTTCGGATCCTCTTGGCCCTTAAAACTATAAGCCCTTGACACAACGTTATCCGTTTACAAGACAAACCTTACCACGTTTCCGTCAGTAGGATTTTCAAATTCAAAATGACAACTTGGTTAGGGGAAATCGCAGGCTTCAAAGCACGTCGCGGTTTATGCCGCCATTGTTTACAAAGCTATTAGGGTGTTTATGCTTTTGGCATTATGGGAGAATTGGAAATTTGGGAAGTTCTCTTTCTCTCCCCTATACCGGAAATTTGACGATTTAGCACTCTTTTGGGATTATACACCAAGATGGCAAATTTAATTTAGACCCATCCAACTAACTTTTGGTTTCAAATTCCTATTGGTCTCTTGATTCTCGGTAAACACGATAAATCTTCACACGTGTTCAGAATAATGGCGTACAATTTCCGCCGTTACGGAAAATGCTTTTATAGCTTAATTTTATTATTGAAACTAGCAAAATAAAAAGCGCGCGATTAGTTTTTCGTACATTTTAGAAATTATAAAATACAATAATAAATATAACAAATCGGTAAATAATATTTAAATATAATATTTAAAAATCAATTAATATAAATAAAATAAATATTTATTTATTTTTGAGATATATAAAATATTTTTTGAGATTTTAACATACTATTTGTAGTTTGGAATGCTGTGAATAATATTTTGAACTTGCGTCAGATTAGTCTTTTAAATAACTCTTGTGTAACTTTACTTGTTTTAATTTTCGTTAATATTGATAATATTGGTTATTAATATTGGTTGTTAATATTGATAACATGACGTATTGCTTCCAGTACAGAGATTGATATTGTATCTATATAGTGTAAAAAAAGATTGTTTTACTACAATAATTATTTGTAATGGGCTCTCGCCCGTAAATATGTTTTAAATAAATAAATAAATAAATTTAGGACAAAATTTGTAATATTTTAGAATTAAAAAAAAATTGCAAAAAATAATTGAATTAAACAAAACAATTTCAAAGTTTGCAAATTAATTGAAAAAAAATAATGAAATCAATTAAAAATTGGGGAAAGTAATTTAAACAATCATAAAAATGTTTTAAACATAAAGAAAATAATTTAAATTTGAGAAAAATACTTGAGAATCTTAAAAGTAAATTAAAACAAAATTGAATAATGAAAAATTAGAGAAAATAATTGAAAATTGAAAAAACATTATTAAAAATTGAGATAAATAAATTAAAATTAACAAAAAATAATTAAAATTTAAGAAAATAATTAAACAAATTATATAAAACATTTTAAATAAAGGAAAGTTAAACAAAATTTGAGAGAAATACTTAAAACTTTCAGAAGTTCATTGAAATAAAAGAAAATAATTAAAAATTACAGAAAATAAATAAAAAAAGATAAACATTATTTAAAATTGAAACAGAACAAGTTTTAATTAGAGAGAAACAAGTAAAAACTTTTTGGAAATATTATGAAAAAGAACGAGAAAAAGAACGAATGTAATTGAAAATTGAAGAAAATAATATAAATAATAATATAAATAATGAAATAATTGAAAAGTCAGATAAATAGTTGAAATTTTTGAAAGTATGAAACAAATGTAAAGAATTGAAAATTGAAGGCAATAAACTTTGGAAAATAATTGAAAAATGTTTTTAAATTTTAAAACTTGACGAAAATAATTAAAATATTATACAAACAATGATAAGTTGTAAAAAATAAATGACATTTAAGTGTGATAATTGAAAAAACTACAGAATTTTTTTTTAATAAAGAATAAATAATTGAAATTTGAAAAAAAAAAAACAGGAAGATCTTAGAAATCAAAAAAAAAAAAAGAAAGTAACTAAAAATTGGAGAACAGAATTGAAGAAATAAGCTAAAAGTAACTGAAATTTACGATAATTAATAAAAAAAAAAATTGAAATTATGAAAACAAATGAAAATAATTATAAAATTGAAGAAAACAATTGAATTTTTAGAAAAATTCTTAAAAATCTTAGACAATAATTTTAGAAAATGAAAATAACTAAAAAATGGAGAAAAGTCTGGAAGGAAGCTAAAAATAATTGAAATTTACGATAATTAATCAAAAACATTTGAAATTCTGATAACAAATGTAAATAATTAAAAATTGAAGAAAATATTTGAATTTTCAGAAAAATAATTAAAAATCTTAGAAAATAATTTTAGAAAATGAGAATAACAATTAACAATCGAGGAAAATAATTAAAAAATGATAAAATTAATTCAAAATTGAAAAAAATAATTGAAAAATGCTGAAAGTAATTTAAGATAGAGTAAGGAAATTGAATTATGATGAAAATAATTTAAATATGACAAATTGAAAACATTCAATAAAATTTAAAAAAATACATGAAAAATCATAGAATATATGTTTTAAAAAAAACAATAATTACAAAATTACATAAAAAATTTTAATTAAAGAGAATAATTAAAAAATCGCAGAAATAACGAAAATTGATGAAAATAATTGCAATATCGGATAAATAATTAAATTTTTTAAAAGTAATGCCAAAATATTGAATATAATTATAAATTGATGAAAATCAAGAAAAATTACAGAGTTTACTTTTAAGCAAAAAAGAATAATTAAAAAATTAGTGTATAATGAAAATTGATGACAATAATCTAAATTTGAGATAACTGAAAATTTAGGTAATTAATTGCATGTGTATATGTATAAATTTTAAACTTCTTCAAAAACCAAATCAATTTTTAAAGCATTTTTCAAAACTTTTTTTTTACATAAATGACAATTAAAACCAGCACAACTCGACACTAACGAAAAAGGTTACCTTATTTTTTCAATTCAAATTTTAAAATATTTCCTGATAAAGAGAGTCAAAATTAATAAAATAACAGGGACTAACTTCACTTCTTTTTTTAAAACGTGGAGAGAAAAAGATGAATAAATATTAATACTAACTAACTTCAGGAGTTTACGGAGATTATTATTATTTAATTTTCACAAAGTTAGGGGAAGTGTGTCCAGAATGGCCTACATAATGTAATTCATATTATTTAATTGAAAATATAGTTTATTTAATTTAAGTAAGTACTATAAATATATTTAATTAATTGATTGTGTGTACAATTGAATTGAAACAGTTAAATATTTGATACAAATTATAAGATTTGGCTAAAAAGGAAATTGTTAAATATTATTCTAGCATGGTTTTCTTATTGAAAACTCAAGTTTGTTAATGAATTTATTTAAATTTTGCAAAATATGCGGTTTTAATGCTACGATGTAAAGAATTGTAAATTAGAGCTGCGAAGAAGTAATTTTACCTAGAGAACGCACAGTGGAATAAAATGACAAAATTTAAATTGACTTTCAAACCGCAATTTTGAACCAAATTAAAACATTCTTCTTTCCTCTAACGCAGAACTAAATTCTAAAGAAATCTGTGAAAATCGATTTTTTAATTATTGTTTTATAAATTTTTGATATTAAGGAAAAAGGTATTAAACAAAATGATTTTTTACAATTTTCGATTTCTTTTGCACAAAAATATTTTTTGCATACTTTATTAAGTATGAAAAATACTTAATGTTTCGGGGTGTGTCAGTAGTAAAAAAAAGTTTTTGCGCTTAAAAATTGTTATAAACAATTATACTTTACGGGAAGTTATGTCTAAAAAAAATTTTATTTTTTTTTATAAATTTGCTTTGGATTATCTTGATGAAACTTTCTTCTTGTTAAACCGAACTTTTTCGACAATTTTTCTCAATTGTTAAAACAATTTTTATAAACAAATGCACCGTATGGCCATTTTTGGGCACAAATAAATCGAATTTTTTACGAATAATGTTTAATCTAAGCCGCGCAGAAATTTTCCTTGCGAAACAGTCGTTTTGCAATTTATTTTGTAATTTTAATAAACAAATTATATAAACACTTACCGGAAGTTGAGCCTAAAAATTTTTTTTTTTTACAAATTTGATTTGGATTATTGCACTTAAACTTTCTTTTTGTTTAACTGAACTTTTACTATAGTTTTTCTTAATTGTTTAAACAATTTTTATAAACAATTGCACTGTATGTACATTTTTGGGCACAAATGAATTGAACTTTTTACGAGTAATGTTTAATCTAAACCGCCCAGAGATTTTCCTTGTGGAATAGTATATTGTGCACCAAGAGCAGAAAGGAGGTGTTTTCCGACGAGTGCGAAATTTGCTGCCCGAGCGAAGCGAGCGCAGCAATTTGCACGAAGACGGAAAATCTTCTTTCGCTCGAGGTCCACACGCTATTTTGTGCAACACCTGTTCAGATAAAGCACTAATTAATAATTGCGCGGGTACCTACCAGACGGAAAAGTGTGCAGAAAAGTGCACTTTTCTGCACAGTATGCAGCAAAGTATACATTGTTGCTATGTGCAGCAATTACCTATTTTGCGTCTACTTTTCAGGCAAGATAAATGGAACTTTTCTTACAGGTGTTGCACAAAAGTAATTTTCCAATCAACTTTATCATTTTTATAAACAAATTATGTAAACAATCCAAATCAAATTTGTAAAAAAAAAAATTTTAGGCTCAACTTCCCGTAAAGTGTAATTGTTTATATAATTTGTTTATAAAAATTACAAAATAAATTGCAAAACGACTGTTTCGCAAGGAATATTTCTGCGCGACTTAGATTAAACATTATTTGTAAAAAAATTCGATTTATTTGTGCCCAAAAATGGCCATACGGTGCATTTGTTTATAAAAATTGTTTAAACAATTAAGAAAAATTATCGAAAAAGTTCGGTTTAACAAGAAGAAAGTTTCATCGAGATAATCCAAAGCAAATTTATAAAAAAAAAAACAAATTCCTTTTAGACATAACTTCCCTTAAAGTGTAATTGTTTATATAAATTGTTTATAACAATTTTTAAGTGCAAAAACTTTTTTTTACTACTGACACACCCCGAAACATTAAATGCATACATTATTAAGTATGCAAAAAATATTTTTGTGCAAAGGAAATCGAAAATTGTAAAAAATCATCTTTTTATACTTTTTGCATTAACATTAAAAATTTGTAAAACAATAATTAAAAAATTGACTCTCACGGATCTCTTTAGAATTTAGTTATGTGTTAGAGGAAAGAAGAATTTTTTAATTTGGTTCGAAATTGTGGTCGGAAAGTCAATTTAAACCAAATTTTGTCATTTTATTCCACTGTGGAACGGTAATGAGAACGAGAATATAACTGGAAATATATCCGAGCAAAATTCTAATCGAGAATTTATGAGAGTTTAGGTTTTATTATTTATTTAGCAAATTAAGTCAAATTTTTTCAATCAATGTACAAAAATAAAATCTCTAGTGTCGTTCTAATTAGTAATGATTTGAATTTCAATGTTAATAGTAAGAATTATATATAATAATTTACAAGTTTCTTTTATTTTGTCAACGCCTAAAGTTTGACATTAAATGTTTCTTTGTTTTAAATTTTTACATGATATTTCACCTTTTCAAAACGTTTTCTAATTTTAAATTTATACCTAGCAATTTTAATTTCTTCAAATTTCTGTTAATTTGAATTTGCATTGATTGAAAGTTTAATTAATCCACGGTTCAAATATAATACATTTGAAGTTATTTAAAAATGTTTGAAAATTTTAATAATTCTTTTCTCTTATGATTTCCGTTACTTAACTATATTTTTCAACTGTTTTTATCATTTTTTAATCACTTTCTGCAATTTTTAATTATTTTTATTGTTTTTCGCTTTTATTTATTTACTTATTTTTTTATTTGAAAATATTTACGGGTCAATAAACCCATTAAGGATATACAAAAATTGTTTTCAACATTATAATACTAGGCCACGTTAATTGGTATTGGTATTGTTAACATTAGTTATCTAACATTAGTTATTTATCTTATTAAATATCTAGTTATTTTTTCCCTAAATCTTAAATCTAGCTTCAGCAAATTTCAATTATTTTTTACAAATTTTTCAATCACTTTTTTAGTTTTGATTATTTTCTCTTCGACAATAAAACAATTTCATTATTTATTGCAAAATTTCATATTATTTATCGCAGAATAAAATTAATCTTTTTAATTCACTATTATTGTCTTCATTTTGTAATTATTGTCTTCATTTTTTAATCATTTTCATTATTTTTGAATTTATATCCTGAACTTTCAAATTTATATCTAAATTTTTTTAACTGTTTTGTTCAATATTCATTTCTTTTTATCATTTTGAAATTATTTTCTCCATCTTTTAATTATTTTAATTATTTTTCAATTAATTTCCTAAATTTTCAGTTATTATCTTAAATAAATACATATTATTGTCTTCAATGTTCTACTTTTTAAACGATTTTTCAATTATTTTCTTTTGCTTAAAAATGAAATCTGTAATTTTTCTATTATTTTCTTCAATTTCTAATTATTTTCATTTTTTCCCCATAATTTTTAAAAATTTCAATTCATTATTTGAAATTTTCAGTTATTTTTAAAAATTTTTAATTTTTTTTATCATATTTCAATTATTTTTTAAAAATTAAAATTTTTTTTTTTCAATTTTAAATTATTTTTATTATCTTTTTTGAAATAAAATTTCCTTAAATTCTTAATTATCATTTTCATTTTGTAAAATTGTATTTCAAGATTTTTAAGTATTTTACTGAAATTTCAATTATTTTCTTCAATTTTCAATTATTCTAATTTGTTTTTATAGATTACAAAAAGTTTTTTATTAATTTTCTTGAGTTTTAATTTTTTTTTTAACCTTCTTCAATTCTTTTCTTCAAATTTTCATTATTCTCATTTTTTTAAAATAATTTTTCAGATTTTCAAGTTTTTTTCTCAAATTTCAATTTTCTTCTATTTTAGTTATTTATTTTTATTTGATTCATAACATTTTATTAATTAGGCTACCACCCAGAGAAATAATATATTTGTCTCACAGCCAAGTAACTTTTTATTTGTTTCAAATAAATTTTTATTTGTGTCATTTTTATTTGATTCATAACATTTTATTAATTAGGCTACTACCCAGAGAAATAATATATTTGTCTCACAGCCAAGTAACTTTTTATTTGTGTCAAATAAAATTTTATTTGAACCAAATAAAAAGTTATTAGGCTGCGAGACAAATATATTTTTATTTGGCACAAATAACATATCTTTGAGTCAAATATATCACTTCTCTGGGTGCACGCATCATAAATTTGAGCGTTAAAACCGACAAACAGATCTTTTAAAAATTTTGAAAAAATTTCAGAATTTTTTCAATTATTTGTTTCAACTTTCATTAATTTTTTTCAACTTATCATATTTTTATCATATTTCAATTATTTTCCCCAACTTTTAATTATTCTTATTTTTAAAAAAATTTTTCTAAGATTTTCAAGTATTTTTCTCGAATTTCCATTATTTTATTTTATTTTTAATCATTTTCAATTCTATTTATAATTTCCAAAGTTTAAACTATGTATCTGATATTTCAATTATATAATTCAATTTTCAATTACTTACGTTCTTTTTCATAATTTCCAAAAAGTTTTTAATTAGTAACTAAAATTTTCATTTTTTTATTTAATTTTCAATTATATTTACGATTTTCTTGTATTTATGTACCTATATTCTGTATTTTTGCAATTATTTCTCTTAAATTAAAAATTGTGCTTTTCAATTTTAAATTAAGTTTACCTTTTTTCATTTATTTTTTCTAAATTTAAATTATTTTCTTTTATTTATAATGAACTTCTAATAGTTTAATGTATTTTTCTGAAATTTTCTTTAATTTTCCACTATTTAAAATATATTATGTGATTTTTTCAAATATTTTCTCAAATTTTAATTATTTTCTTGAATTTTAAAATTATTTATTTAAATTTTTCATTATTTTGTTAAATGTTTAATCATTTTCATCACTTCTGAACGAATTCTCTACATTTTTAATTATTTATCTCAATTTTAAGCATTTTTTTTCAATTTTTAATTATTTTCTCCAATTTTCCATTACTGTAATTTTTTTCAATTTATTTCTAAGATTTTGAAGTTTTTTTCCCCAAATTTAAATTATTTTCTTTAATTTTAAAATATTTCTATGATATTTTAAATTACTTTCGACAATTTGAATTGTTTTCATTATTTTTTTTTTTTTTTCAATTAATTGGCAAAATTTGAAATTATATTTTTAAATATTATATTTAAAATATTTACAATTGTTGATAACATAAGATGTAGAAATTAATATATTTCTTACGATTAGAGAAATTATTTATTTAATGTAGTTTTTAGTGTCTAACACAATATTTAAACTATTATTTTCTTAATTATCTGTTTCATCAGTTTTTTATTGTTATTATATTTTATCTTAAATGCACTAATGTAGGTTTTAAATAACTTTAAATTCCAGTTTTAACTAGTGTAGAAATGTATTTCTATCTATTTTTAAAATTTTTTGTAGTTTCTCAAAATTTGTTTAAAATGCTTTTTTAAAAATTTGTAGTAACATTTTTTAATTTCGATTTTTAGAAATCGTAGGTGATTAATGGATCCACTTACCTTTCTCGCAAGTGAGGTGATAGAATGAACAATTTATGAAGAAAAACCCCTCAAACGAGTCTTTATACATATATTTATATTATATTACGAAAAAAAAAATTTTTGTAACCACCTGATATTTGTTATTCAGTTTTTAAAATTATTTTTCTAAATTCCCAATTATATCCTATACAAATTACAATACATTCTTTAAGATTTTTAGTTAATCTTATCAATTTTTATTTTTAGTAAATTTTAATTAGAGCAGTCATTTTTCAATTATTTTTCCTTGTTTCAATTAATTTGTTTACAATCGAATTATTATTGCAAATTTATCAATTTAAACATTATCAGTTGTCAACAATATAAATTTTTTTCATTTCCCCATTTTAAAATTGTTTCTTTTTTTCGTTAAAATTATTTTATAAAATTTTAGCTTATCTTCTTGAAATGTTAAATACATATATATATTTTTTAATGACGATTATTAATTTTCCATGATTTTCTTCCATTTCAAATAGATATTCTTAATTTTTTAAAATTATTTTCTTCAATTTTGTATTATTTCCTTCAGTTCTCATTAACATTGTTTAACCCTTCAATTATATTTTTTTTAATTTTCAATTTTTTTTGCCAATGTTAAATTCCATTCTTCAAGTAGAAGTTTATTTTTTAAATTTATTTTCTACAATATATATTCTACAATTTTAAAAATTCCGTCTTACAATTTTTAATTAATTACCTATATCCTTTAAAATTTTTAACTTTTTTTTAAATATAAAAAATAAAATAACTGTCTATCTTTAATTTTATTTTTTTTCCTAATTATTCCTTTCTTAACTTAAAATTACCATTATTTCTCAATTTTTTAAAATAATTTAGTGAATAGGTAATTACTTATTTAAGTAATTTTTAATTAGTTTTGTCATGTTTCAATTTTTTAAAAATTAATTTCTTCAATTGCTAATTATTACCGTAAATTTCCATTATCCTTATCAATATTTTTAATTATTGTCATCTTACTCAAATTTCAATTGTATTCTTCTATTTTTAAAATTTCGTCCTATTTTCAATTATATCCCTCAAAATTATCAATTTTTTTCTATTAATATTATATTATTTTCCATTTACCAATAAAAATTGAATAATCAATTATTATTGCTAAATATTTGAAAAAATAAATGAAAAATTTATGGAAAATTTAATTAACTTTCAATTTTTTAGTAATTATTTATTTATTTGCTTCAATTTACAACTGCATTTTTGAATTTTTTCATTAAATTTTATCAGAACTCAAGTATTTTTCAATATTATGGTTTTCTTCATTCAATTATTTTAAGAATTGTTTATACATTTTCTTGAAATATTAATTTTATTTGTAAATTATTCTCTTAAATTTTCTACATGAATAAGAAAATAATTAAATTGCTAACTATTCTCTTTAATTTTAAATTATGAACCTCTGAATATCTTTCGTCTTTTAAAATTATTAAACTTTTATTTAAATATATTTTCATCAAATCACATACAATACATATTTCTCGATTTTCCAATCAAGTTCTTTAATTTATAACTGTTATTGTTTTATCAGTTCCGTCATTTTTAAATCAGTTGCTTTTTCAAATGATTTTTAAATTTTTTATTTGCTCTCCTTTAATTGAAATTTATTCCCGATTTTTTTTCTAGCATTAATTTCTCTAATTTTAAGTTGTTTTCTACAAATTTCAATTATATTTTTCAGAATCGTTTTGGTCTCAATTTTTTTGTTAAATTTTAATTTTCTTTCTGAAACGTCAATTGAATGTTTTAACATTTTAAATGATTTTTTCCAATTTTCTATTAATTCCTTCAATGCTTAATTATTTTCTACAATTGTTGTATGTATTTTCTTTAAATATCGTTCCTTTCTTAATTTTTTTGTTATTTTCATCAATTTTCTTTTAAGTTTTTCAATTATCAATTATCACCTTCAATTAATTATTTTCTACTTTTATCATTTCTTGGTTAATTTTTAGTCATTATTTAATTTTTAATTATTTTCTTTTAATTTAAATCCTATTTTAAATTCTAACTATGTTTTGAACTTTTTTCTTAGTTTTAAATTATTATTATTTATTGATAAATTTCTTATTTTAACAAATTATTATGAAATTTGTAATCAATTATTCTAAATATAATTAATTAATTAAAAAATATATAATTATTGATAAAACTGTTGAAACTAAAAAACTGAGTAAGGTTAAATTAAATTAAATAATTTAAAGAAATAACAATTTTCAAGATAATTGAAAAATTGAAAATATTCGCATCCACGTCAATTTTATCAGAATGTTGCCAAGCAATTTCAACAATTTCAAGAATTTGAGTTACAAGAAAGTAAAATCCACATAAAATTCCTCCGCTCGTTTGAGTTGGTCCCCGATACCTTAAATACCGACATTAAGAAATAATTTTTACCTAATAATTTTTATATGAGAAATAAACAGGTGCGAAATGTCCTATTAGGCTGATCATTAAAAAATATTTATTTCCCAATATCGACTTTTACCATATCAACATCAGAATTTGACTTATTTTTCAAAATACGAGTTGTATCAAAGTTTACGAAGCATGCTCTAATTTCATAAACCTTAAACTACTTTTTCTCTATCCACTAAATTTTGTTGCAGAAACAGTTTACCTTTTTCACAGTTTGTTAAATTAAAATGACACGTTTAACGACAGTTTTTATTTCGAGGTTAGAATCATCTCAGCTGTTGGAGCAGAAGACTCTTCTTGAAAGGCGGGAAAGTGAATATTTTCAAATTCTAATTTATGCCTTTTCGGATATATTTTTCCTAAAAATTATTTTTCTACGTGTTAAAAGTGTCTTTCACAAAGGGTAATTTTAAAAATTGATTTTACAGTTTTTGCCTGTATCAAAGATAAGATAATTTTTTTTTCTTCAAATAGAAAAAAAAGCCCAGACAATTCTGTAGCTGTGCAAGTTTGAAAACGTTGCTCGTGCTCAAAAGGGCGATTGATCTTTTAAACAAATGAGGGTTGGTGAAGTCGTTCGCTTTGCAGGGGATCAATTCGGTGGTGAACGTTCAATCCGGTGTGATCGTATCCGGTGAAGGGGTGGATGGAGAAAAGAGGGAGTGTGATCGAATCGGTGAAAGAAGATGTATGAAATTCCGGCGCCTCCTAGTCGGTTTTCTCCGGTGGCGGGGTAGAATATATTGGATTCTGGTAGTCAATAGAGCCAGTTAGGGGTGGCAACACGCAGCTAAAGGCAGGCGTTTTATCACAAGCCTTGATATACTGGGCGGCCGCTGTTAGAGGGGTTAATCTCTCACGCTCGGTTAGCCCCTATTCCTAACATCGAGCTCTCTTGTTCTCTCCTTCTTCACCACCCCATTTTCCTATCAACCTCTCGCTGTCTCGCCCCATTTTGCCATTTATTGGACAACCTTCCAGTAACCATCTCTTTTTCAACATCCCAAGTATTCAAAAGATGTTTACCACCGACATTCAGAAATTCTCCCACACGGCTGATAAAATTTCAAAGCTTTCCACTTTTAAGAGACTGCAATTTTAGGCAATCTAATTTACCAAATAACGCAAACATTGAGAAAAAAAGATTTTTTAAATGGAAATTATATTTTTTATTCGGCGGATTTTTATTTTTTGGATTTTGAGGTTAAAGGGATTTTTCCCATGGATTGAAATTGTTAATTCGCTTGAATTATTGTTTAACGTGATTTTTAAAAATATTTTTTATATTTACGACGTTCTGTTCAACCGAATTAAGTATTTAACTCTTTTTCAATATAATTTTCTCGGTCGGTAATTTTATCTATGAGTTTCCCATCTATGTCTGACAGGTGAAGTAACTCTTTTTCAATATAATTTTCTCGGACGGTAATTTTATCTATGAGTTTCTCATCTATGAGTTTCCCATCTATGTCTGACAGGTGAAGTAACTCTTTTTCAATATAATTTTCTCGGACGGTAATTTTATCTATGAGTTTCTCATCTATGTTTGACAGGTGAAGTAACTCCAGGTGGCGCTCGTGAAAATTATTTGAGCGCTAAAAATAGAAAATAGAAAAACCGCTCTAGTAACTCATGCTCACGAAAATGACCATTTCTTTAATTTTGATTCTACTAGCATATTATGCAGTGAATTGAATTACAAACGTCGACGTTTTAGAGAAATGTTTTATATTGTAAAATTTACTAACTCAGTCAATAAACAAACTGATGTAAACAATATACAGGAAGTCTATAGCTCTTTAATACTTAATTGCAATTAACAAATGTTTTGAAAATAGAATTAATAAATAAAATTTTTTATTTCTAAATATATAAAAAGAATAAAAAAAATTTTTTATTTTTTTTTTGTTTTGTTTGGATCTCAAGATATCGTCGATAATGTCGATATTCGCATGCACCCTTTCCATCTAATGTATGATAATGCAGATTTCTGCTTCGTAATTTTAATATAAGGTATTTTTAAAATATACACGTGTTTTTAAAAAAGACTTAATTACCATGTTTTTTCATGGGATTTTGTTGGTCAATAAGTTTAAATTGCAAAATAAAATTACATTAGTTTTGCATTATTTAACAATGAATAAAGATTTGATTTGGGAGTGTCGGAATAAACCTTCTTGGTAAGTTTGAGGTTATGTTATCATTCCTAGTAATAGTTACAAATAATATTATAGATTTCTACATGCATGTTTTCACGACTTATCTACATATTTCTACTATCTAAATTTGAATTTTGAATTCATGATTGCAGTTTTTACAAAAAATCTGAAGATGCCTTACGTCGACAGGCGAAAGCTAATTTAATTAGAATTTTAGAAAATTTAATAAAATAATAATAAGTTGCGGTATCGCAATTTATTGAATAAAATAAATATGGATTTTTATAACAAAAAACAAAACATCTGACTACAATTTTTACAATCCAAATAAAATAACAACTAAGCTAAATTTAAATGTTTGTAAAAATATTATTAAGTGCAAGTGTACTTGTAATTAAGTTTTTAAATACGACCTTCTATTTAACCGAATGAAGTATTTTACTTTCTTTTAAAATAATTTTCTCGGTCGATAATTTTCTCTGTGAGTTTCCCATCTATGTTTGACAGGTGGAGTAACTCCTGGTGGCGCTCGTGAAAATTATTTGCGCGCTAAATTTAAATGATTGTAAAAATATTATTAGGTGCAAGTGTACTTGTAATTAAGTTTTTAAATATTTTCTAGAATAATTTCTTAATAGTTTTATGAACGTTAAGAGCGTGTCTACTAAATTTAGTTCCTTAAATTCCCGGTCATTTCCGGATTTAAATATTAAATTTCTTATTTTAAATAAGTGATATAACAAATTCGACATTTTTGTTATTTATACAATTAATTAATCAATTTTTAAACAATAATAATAACAATAATTTTGAACAACAATAAAAATTAATTTTCAAAAATTAAAAAAAAATTGTTTTTATAACTTATAATTTCAGTACAAAGTGCATTCAAGTTCGCAAATGTATTTCATTTCCCGACTATTTCCCGGTTTTTTTTAAACTTTCCCGCTTTTTCAGGTTAGTAAAAACCCTGATAAAAATATTTTTAAATATTCTGATAATTTTAAATTTTTCAATGCAGAATTCTGTATCGAAACGCGTCATGCGTATTAATTAATATTATAAATAAAGCCATTAGGTCAAAAAAATGAAAATATATATGTATTTTCTTTAAAATAATTTTAAATATAGTACAAATTTTTTAAAATTTGAATTTAGCGCGTTGTCAAAGGCGCCATCTGGGTTTACTTAACTTGTGAATCATAGATAGGAAACTCACAGAGGAAAACGCTAAAGAAATAACATAATAGAGAATTTTGTGAAAAATATTGAAAAAATGATGAAAATTACAGGAAAAGGAAAGAAAATAAAAGAAAAACTATGCTGTCTATGAAGTTTCCAAAAATTATTTTGTTTTTCAAAAATGTAAAAACAATTTTTCAAGTTTTGAGTGAATCAAGTCTATATGATATTATGAAAACTGTGATTAATTCAAAAAGATTAATAACGAAATTTTTTTTAAAAAATTGAAATAATGAATCCTTTCACTGTGAAAGTGGAGGGAATTCTTTGCCAACAAATTTGTATGAATGTAGTATTTTAAATTGAATAAATGGTTCACTCTATTCAGAAAGGTAATATTCAAATCAATCTCTTTGTTTGAGAGATTTATGTCCCTGACACATGGTCAGTTTTTTGTTCCTCTTGGAAAAAAGATTTATTAGAGTTGACCATATTCTGCTTTAATTAAATAAAATTTGTTCAACTAAATCCAATATTTGAATTCGGACTATTTGTCCCTCTGATTGAAGCGCCTCATTAAAAAGGACAAATTTTTAGTTTTATAGAAAAATGTGCATATACTGAAAATTTAAATTAACCTATGCGTAAAATTTTATATTATTATTTAACTTATTTTTTTTTTAATATAATTTATCACTTATACTAATATAAAAATAATTATCTATACAATTTTTAAATTGACGGGATTCAGAATGTCATCAGTTTCTTAAAAAAACATAAAAAATGTTAAGTACTTTTTAAAACCTTTGTCAATGTGTTTTTTGTTTCAACAAAAGAAATTTCTTTAGTAACATTAAAATTATCTACTTTGTAATGATTTTCAAACTTTTTAAAAATATTTATTTAATTAACTTTTCGTTACAATAGAAATGTTAGAATTAGAACAGTACATCTCGTAAAATTACTTTTTCCAGTATTTTAAAAAGAATTTAACCTTATTTCTCTGCATGATAAATATTTTGTAATTTTCGATTAAAATTATTATTATTATTATTATTATTATTATTAAATAATTAATAATTATATTGAAAATTACTGATTTAAATAATTATTAATTTTAAAGCTTAACTAATTTTATAAATTTTGAAATTAACCGCGTTGTTGGCAGTAATGCCGATAGTAAAAAATTTGGTATTATGAGGTTGGTATCTTTTCTGCAATGAAATTTCTTCGAGCTTATAACCTAAAAATGTATGTGGAAATATGTCTGTGGCTATTTTATTATCAGCTACCCTAAAAACCTTAATATACGAAACTCATAAAATTTGAGAAATATTTAGTATATTTCCGTTTTATTAGATCCGCCATTTTAAATTTTGAAGATTTACAATTTACGTTAAAAGATGTTTTTTTATTAAGACAAAACATACATACATTTTGCCCTCAACCTGTTCAAAATTTTGTAGTTCATCGTCAATAATTCAATTATATTAATTTTTCCGCTTCTAGTTACTTTTAATCATTTTAATTACTTGAATATTACTTAATCTCGAATTTTTTTTCTACAGTTTCTACTTATTTTTCAAACCATTCTAGTAATTTAAATTGTAAATAGTAACTAAATTAGTACTTTAAAATATTGCTTTTAACTCGAGTTTTACCTTCCTATAGTTATTTTAAATCTACTTCTAGTGATTATTCTAATTTTTAGTAATTGTTCTTATTTTTTGTTATTTTTAATACATTCCAGTAATTTTTTCACCATCTGATACTGTTTTTTTTTTTTCAATTATATTATTTTCAGTTTCTAGTTCTTTTCCACTTCAAATTTTTTCTTTAAATTTTCTAGTATTTCTTTTTCTTATTCAAACTACTTGTAGACAACTGCTAGTAATTGTAAATATTATTATATAACTTTCTAGTAATTTCCCAATATTTTCTAGTTATTTGTTTATGCATAAACCATATATTTAACCATGGTTTAAATGTTTTGTTTGTTTCTATTTATTTGTTCTTATTTTTGAATGTATTAGTTTAGTTTAGTTATTCTTTCTCTTTCTCGCAAGTTTTTAACAAATTCTAGATATTTTAAAAAAATTCTGATAAAGATCATTAATTTAAAGCTTCTGGTTACATTTTTCTTTTATTCTGTCTCTTTCTAGTAATATTTTCCCATTTTCTCATTACTTCTTTAATTTCTATTTTCTGCTTTCAATTTCTAGTAATTGTTCTTTATTTATTTTTTTTTTGTATCCTTTTTTTCATGTAGATATTTTTTACCTTACAGTAATTTTGTCTTTTAATATTGTTATTTTTTACAAATTTCCGTGTGTTTTTGACAAAAAACAAAATTTTACAATTTAACATTTTAACAAAAATTAATTTTTTACTTAGAAATATTTTTCATCGTAATAATTTTTATAAATTGAAGGTTCCACATAAAGTTTACATCCTGCATAAAGAAATATAATTAAATACATTAGTTGTAAATTTGAGGTTATGTTATAATATAAAGCAGGAAGTTTTTAAATACCACAAACATTCTTTTAAGATACACATATATATTTATTTATAAATGAAATTTACAAATTTATTTGACAAAAGTATTTTTCTATTTAAAAAAATAACATGAAAGTTGCTAGTGACGGATAGAGGCGCTGTCTGTGCCTTGTGCCGATATTTAAAAAAATGCATGAGAGAACTCTTGCAAAGACTATTTTCAGTATTTAAAAACTAATTCACTAGATGCATTTCTATTTCATATTAACATTAAATACTTGAAGCATCCTTTATAACTTTTAATTCAATGAAAAACATTGTTCAGTTTGAGATTTTAACAAAAATAGAACTTTATACATAACCTCCAAATACTTTAAAGAACGTTCTGCGCAGACTTCAGCTGTTCGAGATTATTAAAATCGATTAATTCGATATTCATCTGGAGTCTGCGCAGAACGTTCTTTAATGTATTTGGAGGTTACGTATAAAGTTCTATTTTTGTTAAAATTTCAAACTAAGCAATATTTTTCATTGATTTAAAAGTTGTAAAAGATGCTACAAGTATTTAGGGATAGTGTGAAATAGATATGCCATTAGCGAATTAGTTTTTCAATACTGAAAATAGTATTTGTAAGAGTTCTCTCATGCATTTTTATTAAATATCGGCACAAGGCACAGATAGTGCCTCTATCGGTCACCTTTGACATATTTACTAATTTTTAACTCATAGTGTCACCCCTGTGTTATGCATCTAGATGCGGCATTGACACTATCGACAACTACATTTACATTACGCAACTATAAAAATCTCGTGGGCTGGAAAGAGACAACGATATCTCCATCTCTTTCTATCCAATGAGATTTTTGTAGTTGCGTAAGACAAATGTAGTTGTCGCTAGTGTTATCGCCGCATCTAGGTGTATAATATCTTTGGCCGACATTACCAATTTTATAGATATTGATTAACAATATATCGGAACGTCAATATCGATGATTATATATCGGTTATAGTCAGAGTTGGGAAGTTACGCGTAACTTCGAGTTTTTGACGTAATTTACATGAGTTTCTTACGTTTATAATATACGTCATTTGCCCCCCAACAACAGAAAAAGCATTGTGTATGAAATTCAGGACGTAATATACGTACGTAAAATACGTCAAAAATCCCACATAATTTACGTGAGGTATATTACCTTCACAACCCTGGGTAAAGAATATATCGATATGTTTCGATATTCCATTACTACACAAGTGATAAAGGAATTGTCATATTTCTATCAGGGAAAAAAGTTGACATTTGCATTGCGTCGGTTGAGGTTAAGTTAACTATTTTCCAAACAAGATCAGTCAGTTCACAACTGCGAATTTTTCCAAAATGAATTAGGGCAACGACTTGTAAATAATATTGTGAATAAAACCAGATTAATAATATTTTTTTTGCTTCATGTGTTTTTATGTGGACACAAATGAAATTTCAAATCCGCTACCGATGGAAAGGGCACACTCGTGCCTGCATTTGAGGTCAATCCTCTTTTTTCAATAAGGATATATTTATATGGATCTAAAAGGGACGTTATTTGGATATCCACACAATATCTCGTGCTATATTGGTTAGATTCTTGAACTATTACGTTTATCCGAAATTGAGAAAACAAAAGATATACAGTTAAATTGAAGATTGATTTGATCTGACGTTTAGTACAAGGCACGCGAGTGGGCATTTTGTTTGAAATAAAGTAACTGATTGAAGGCGATTCAACAGGTCGATTGCCTTGGAAGGTATTTATCAGGCTGTGAGGAGCTAAATAGCGTGCCTTGTATGTAAGAGATTATTTGAGAATGCAGCTGGGTAAGCGAGTGGAACACTTACAAAAGCCAGAGCGGATCGTTAGACGAAGTGAGACGGCCAAATGAGCTCACAATGGTCCAATATAGCTGGATGGTCCGTGGTGCAAGGAAGGAAGAAAGGAAGGAAGAAAGATGGGTGAGTAGGTGGGTGGGTAAAGGACTATAGGTATCTGCCTCGAAAGAAAGAAAGGGCCAAGTTTGAGTCTGCAAAGAGGCGCGGGAGTCGAGCTAAGGGAGTGTATAAACCGGTCATTAGTATCGGTCGGCTACTGTCCATTGTTTCGTGTTTGCAGAAACAATTGACGGGGCCCGCGGTGTTCAGTCGTCTCGTTAGCGGAGTGCCTCCAACACAGAGGACAGCATTGTCTCCGACGTTTAGCACTCGCGGAAAAATCCTAACGAGCTCTCAGCCCCCGTTTAACACCTACCTGGGACCCGCTTTTCGAGCCTGCATCTTAAAACAAAACGCTAAACATATACCGGCTTCCTCCGGTTCTTGGCATTACCCTCGGCGTTCTTTTCGTGCGATGCTATGTAACAGAATGCGAGAAATTTCGATTGGCCACTGCATTCACATTATTCAAGAGTTTTTTCAAATTAGCTGAATTCTATGGTTAAATAAATTGTTACATTTCGTTTTCGTACATTTTTCACATTATTCAACAACCGAAAAAAGTTTGTTGCACTTTTTGCCAACTTTTGCTCTTCAATTGTTCCCAGTAAGTAAGTATATACATTGGATAAACTTCGTTTATTATTTACTAAATTCGTAATTTCGTTTTTGTCAACTGACTGATGATATTCGGGGAAACAGTTAACATAACCTCAAACGACGAATTGCAAATGTCAACTTCTTTTCTTCTTATGGAAATCTGACAATTGCTTTATCGCTTGTGAGTAGTGATGAGATATCGATATCAATTATCGAAATATATCGATATTTTCTTTACGATAATCAGGGTTGTGAAGGTAATATACCTCACGTAAATTGCGTGGAGGTTTGACGTATTTTACGTACGTATATTACGTCCTGAATTTCGTACACAATGCTTTTTCTGTTGTTAGGGGGTAAATGACGTATATTATAAACGTAAGAAACTCACGTAAATTACGTCAAATTACCAAAAAAACCTGACGTGCTGGAACATTTTCAAGGTCAGATTCGTTCTCAGCACAAAAAACCTACAAGAACCACCCTCCACCATTTTAGAAAATGAAAAAAGTGAAATTTCACAGGTAATCAGCGTCGCCAAAAACTCTTAATTCCAAAACATATTAAAATCCAAGATTTTTTTAAAAACTCGACCTCCCAATTTGGATCCGCCATTTTGAATTTTGTAATTCTGACTTCAGATTCGCAATCAGAGACTCCAAAAACCCCAAGGTACCAAGTTACATTAAAATCCAACAATTTTTTTAAAATTCGTCCGCCATGTCGGATCCGACATTTTGAATTTTGTAATTCGGACTTCAGATTCGTAATCAACGACTCCAAAAACCCAAATATACCAAGTTATATTAAAATCCAAGCATTTTTTAAAAATTCGTCCGCCATATTGGATCCGCCATTTTTAATTTTGTTATTCTGACTTCAGATTCGTAATCAGCAAGCCCAAAAACCCCAAGGTACCAAGTTATATGAAAATCTATCAGTCTGAAAAATGCATGCATTTGGAAACGTCTTTTTATGTAGAAACTCGTGCACAGAAGGGTTAATGTGGTTAATCTCATAAATTCAAATATTCATAACTTCTTTAAAAATCATCGTAAATTAATTTCTAAAAATGGGTTTTAAAGCTGACAATACATACTACGCGAAGCTAATATAGAAAATTAATAAAAAAATTTTGGTTCTCCAGAAAAAAATTCCCAAAAATGGCAAAAATAGCCATTTTTGGGACATTTGACCTAGAATTACTCAAAATCCTGACGTGATGGTCCATTTTGAAAAACAGTTTCGTGTTCAGCGCGAAAAAACCTGCAAGAATCACCCTATCCCATTTTAAAAACTGAATATCAACATTGAAGAATTTAAAAACAGTTGCTTTATTTATTTTCATATAATTAGTCAACATTAAACATGTTTTTTAATTCAAATTGATGTTTCATATTCGGTACATTGGGTTATGTATCAGTTTGTCCGTATTATGAAACAGCGACATCAACTGTTTCAAAATTGGTACAGCTTTTTATACCTATGTGCTTATAATGAAACGGGAGGGTGTATAAATAAGACTTTTAATTATCAGATTATTTAGAAAAATTTATCATTTTTTTAAAGTTATAAATGTTGCCTTTATAAAAGACATCAAAATGTAATGAATGAAATAAATATTATTCCTTTAACTCTGAATAACCGAAGGGTAATTTAGTGTTCCACAATAAGGACGGAACAACTGGTGCATAAGGCGTAGAAACTGTTTCACAATACGTACATTCTGAATTCTATGATTTTTTACAGTTTTATTTCATTTTTATAAACAAAATGCAGTTTTAAAAATGTTATTCTCATGAGAAAGTATAGACAATGAACTACGAAAAGATTTTGAGTAGTAATGTGCTTTTCAGGATTAGAATTCCCAAAAAATAACCAACCCTATCCGAAATCTGTTCTATAACCAGGACTTTTACCTTAAATATAACAATTTTAATTTTTAAAAGAATGAAAATAATTTAAATTTGAGAAAAATACTTTCAAATCTTAGAATTAAATTAAAAAAAATTAGAGTAATGAAAAATTGGTGGAAATAATTGAAAATTGAAAAAAATGATTGTAATTAAGATAAATAATTAAAAATTTAAGAAAATTTGATAGAAGTAATAATATAAATAATTTAAAATTTGAGAAAATAATTTTAAAAAATTGCATAATAAGTATATTTTAAATACAAGAAAATTTCAGAAAAATATTTGAAACTTTTAGAAGTTCATTGCAAAAGAAAGAAAAAAATAATTAAAAATACGAGAAAATAAATGAAAAAAGATAAACATAATTTAAAATTGAGAAGAACAATTTTTAATTTAAGAGAAATAATTGCAAAAAATACAGAATATAGGTGCATAAAGTAGAAGAAAATCGTAGATATAATTGAAAATTGAATAGAAAAATGAAAATTTCAGATAAATAATTAAAAATTTTTTTGGTAATTATGAAAAAGAACATAAGTAATTGAAAGAAAAATCAAATAATATAAATAACTAAAAATTGAATTAAATAATTGTAAATGATTAAAAATTTAAGAAAATAATGTAAAATTTGTGAAAAATATTTAAAAATTTTAGAAAATAGTTTATAAAAATTAGAATAATTAAAACTTGGGGGAAATAATTAAAAAATGATTTTAAAGTTTGAAACACGAAGAAAATAACTGAAATATGATCAAAACAATTATAAGTTGAAAAAGATTATATTAATGAAATTTAAAATAAATAATTTAAAATTTTGCAAAATTTTTTCAAAATTTTCAAAAGTTCTTTTTTAACGTTTGTATGGTCTATTTTTGAGTGTGGTATACAACAGAGATGCCACGGACCCTCTACAAACGCATCTGCGCAAGTCTTTGAAAAGTTGTTTGATTGGTCGAAAGGAGCGGGGTGGTTTGAAATCGTTTTATTAAAAGAGTTTCAAACCACCCCGCTCCTTTCGACCAATCAAACAACTTTTCAAAGACTTGCGCAGATGCGTTTGTAGAGGGTCCGTGGCATCTCTGGTATACATTATGAAATAAATAAATAAATAAAATTTAAAGAATTCAAAAGATTGAAATTTGAAAAATATACTTAGAATTGAGTAAGGATTCCTGAAGTGTGTCCATCATTTTCAAAAGGTATTCTGATTTTATTCAAATTTTATATTTTGATAGTGAATATTAAGATAAACGAAACCCTATAATATTATTAAAAAAATGTTGATATTTTAATAGTTATTAACAATCAAAGTTTTTTATAAACAATCCAATTGCTTCCGTTCTAATTAACAGAACGTTTTAAAAATTGGAACTATTACTTAAAAATTGACGCTTGTCGAAATAATAAAAGTTTTTTTAAAAAACGCATGCAATTTGTTTAAATAATCAACACTTGTTATAAACAAATTAAAAATTAAGCCTGTTCTTAATGAGATATTGACTTCGTTCTTTTTCAATACTATTCTGTATACAATTGTTCACATTTCCCAAAAATAAAATTTTGGGGCCCACATTGTAGGAATAAAATACTTTTTAATTTATAAAACATTTACAAATAACATAACTTTTTAACTATCATATGTGTATACTGTATATCTATTCATAATATTTATTTTAGAAATTAATATAACTTTTGTATTTCGCTTTTCTCAATTTAAAAGTTTCTGTCGATTCAGCATATTTAAAGAAAAAAACAAAAGATATGGATAGTATATTGTTGTTGAAAATTTCACGTTAGTAATTAAACGGTATTTCTTTCAACAAAATTAAAAGTATTTTATTCCTACAATGTGGGCCCCAAAATTTTATTTTTGGGAAATGTGAACAATTGTATACAGAATAGTATTGAAAAAGAACGAAGTCAATATCTCATTAAGAACAGGCTTAATTTTTTAATTTGTTTATAACAAGTGTTGATTATTTAAACAAATTGCATGCGTTTTTTAAAAAAACTTTTAGTATTTCGACAAGCGTCAATTTTTAAGTAATAGTTCCAATTTTTAAAACGTTCTGTTAATTAGAACGGAAGCAATTGGATTTTTTATAAAAAACTTTGATTGTTAATAACTATTAAAATATCAACATTTTTTAAATAATATTATAGGGTTTTGTTTATCTTAATATTCACTATCAAAATATAAATATAAAATTTGAATAAAATCAGTATACCTTTTGAAAATGATGGACACACTTCAGGAATCCTTACTCAATTGTAAGAAATTAATTGAAAAAATGAGAATAATTAAAGAAATGAATAAAAGAATTGAAGAAAGCTAAAAATAATTGAAATTTAAGATGATTAATAAAAAATTTTGAAAATTATGAAAACAAAAGAAAATAATTAAAAATTGAAGAAAATAATTGAATTTTGAGAAAAAGGCTTAAAAAATCTTAAAAAATAATTTTACAAAATGAGAATAATAATTACAAATTGAGGGAAATAACTGATATATGATGAAAATAATTAAAAATATAGGAAATTAATTCTGAAATAATGAAAGTGATTAAAGATTGAAGAAAATAATGAGTAAATAATATAACGATTAAAATTTAAGAAGATTATTAAAATTTGAAAAAATAATTGAAAAAATAAAATACTATATTTTAAATAAAAGAAAAGTTAAGAAAATTTCAGAAAAATACTTAAAGCTTTTAGAGGTTCACAAAAAAAAAGAAGAAAATAATTAAAAATTAGAGAAATCAAATGAAAAAAGATATAAACATAATTTAAACTTGAAGACAACTATTTTTAATTTAAGAGAAACAAGTGCAAAAAATATAGAATATACAAAAAATATAAGAAAATCATAGATATCATTAAAAATTGAATAAAGTAATGAAAATGTCAGATAAATAATTAAAAACTTTTTCGAAATTATGAAAAAAAAACGTAAATAATTGAAAATCGAAGAAAATAATAACAAAATAATACTAATAATTAAAAATTGAAATATCAGATAAAAAGTTTAAAATTTTTAACATTATGAAAAATATTGAAAATAATTAAAAAGTAAAAAAAATGGGATATTTTAGAAAAATATTTAAAAATCTGAGAAAATAATTTAAACAAAAAAGAATAATTAAAAATTGGGGGAAATAATTGAAATATGATGAAAATATGATAATTGAAATAATGATACTTGAAAATTTGAGAAATTAATTGAAAGGCTAAAAGTAATTGGATTTTTGGAAATTTGGAAAACAAATGAAAATAATTAAAAATTGAAGAAAATAATTGAAAAATGATGAAAATAATAAAAATTTCAGATAAATAATTGAAATTTTTGAAAATTATCCGAAAGAATGAAAATAATGATAAATTGGAGAAAATAATAGAAAAATTGCAGTGTTTATTTTTAAGCAAAAGAAAATAATTGAAAAATCGTTTAAAAGGTTGAAAATTGCAGACAATAATCTAAATTTAAGATAATAACTGAAAATTTAGGAAATTAATTGAAGAATTTAAAAGATGGAGAAAATAATTGGAAAATGATGAAAGGAAATGAATATTGAACAAAATAATTGAAAATTGATATATACATATATTTGAAAGTTCAAGATATTAATTCAGAAATAATGATAATGATTAAAAATTGAAGATAATAATTGGAAAATGAAAATAATAATGGCAAATTATAAAAATTAATTTCATTTTGCCCTAAATAATAAAATTGTTTGGTGTCGAAGAGACAATAATTAAAATAAATTATTATTTATAATTATTATTATATTAACATTGAAATTCAAATCATTTCTAATAAGAATGACACTAGAGATTCTATTTTCGTGCATTGATTGAGAAAATTTGACTTAATTTGATAAATAAATTAAAAATTTAAATTCTTATAAATTCTCGATTAGAATTTTGGCCGATTACATATTCCCTGTTATATTCTCGTTCTCATTACCGTTCTCCAGGTGATATTACTTCTTCGTATAAGATGCTGCATTGACACTAGCGACAGCTACATTTACATTACGCAACTACAAAAATCTTATTGGATAGAAAGAGATGGAGATATCGTTGTCTCTTTCTAGCCCACGAGATTTTTATAGTTGCGTAATGTAAATGTTGTTGTCGCTAGTGTCAATGCCGCATCTAGGTGCATAATATATCTTTGATATCGGTTTCTTTTATCTAGCGATTATACGTACTATCTACAATAATAAGATGCGTTCACAATTTCTCGCAATTTCTAGCCAATCAAACATTTTTTCTACTTGAATTTTGAAATTTGAATTTGTTGGTATTTCAGGGTTCTATGATATCTTAACCTAAGAAGATAATGAAATGAACGTATCAAACTTTTAACCTCAAATTTCTGTATTTTGTAACTACGATAAATCTGTCATTTTTAATATTTTTTAATGTTTTGTTTTTTACTTCTGTTGTGAAATTTGACTTTTATTATTAAATCACAATTGCTTATGGTTAAGCTCTTATTAATAGGGTTAATTTTTCAAAGAAACATAATTTTTTTACTCAAACGGCATCCGTAGTAAAATGGTATTTGTATAGATAAAAGAAAACTTGTACTTGAGGTTATGTTTCATTATACATACGAAACGAAAAAAAACTTAATTAATGAAGTGCCAAAAAATAAGACAGTCGGTCTCTGAACGTGTGAAGGTCGAAAAGGGTGTGTGCCCCAGGTGCTTTTAACCTTGATAAATCTTGAGCTGCATTTCTCAAGTGGCACAGCTGCGAACATCAGAAATTAAGGGTGTCGCGTTTACTGGCGAGACCATAATGCACTTTTGGCTGAACAGGTTTATGGACCAAGTAATTAACATATTACGACACACGTGAGCTGTGTTGATGGCGAATTTTGTGAAATCTGCCCGTAATGAAAACTTGCCTCAGGGCATATTAAGCGTAACGACTGCGGGTCATACGTGACGACATGCAACCCGAGAAATGGCGGATTCTCGTCAAAGCCACGAACTCTGCTTGACCGCATCTAAATTATTGCACTGTGACGAAATTTGATAATCAAATCACACACAACACGTCTGTAACTAATAGTCCGTCCCTATGGTCCATAACCTAGTGGCGCCGCGGCTCCGAAAAAGAGGTTCATAAAAATGCTCGAGCAATTTTATGTCACGAGTCCAGGTCCTTTTGGCTGCTCCGAAAACGATCCAAGGTGGATATCGGGTTTATGTGGATTTAATAGACTAATATAAAATTATCGCCGGGATCAAGATGAAATTAGTAGAAATTTTTAAGAGAACATCTGAATTGTTTTAGTGACTTCTTGGAACTTTTTGGAATTAGAGAAAATTTTTGTAGAATTTAATATGACAAAGGTGGACTTGTGGTGATAATCAGGAACTATTTTAGCGGAATATAGCAGAGTTTTGAACTTTTAAAAATAATTGAAAAAGTTTACAATTTTGCTGCACTGAAAATGCTTTAAAAATGGATTTACATATTTAATTTAAATTAAAATTAAAGAAAATTTCACCTGAATTTTACGGGAATATTAGGTGCCAATTAAAGATGCACATTCACTTTTAAAGCGACGTCAACTATCTTTGCATCTTGTCATTCTATGGTCGTTATAGAGTAACTCACAGTTAACAAAAATTAGTTATAATAGAAGGAGGAGAAAAAGAAAAATAACGACATGAATAATTTATTTTATAACTGAAAGGTAACCTCAAATAATTTATATTATTGAAGACTAGATGTTTCGGAATTTTATGCCCTCATCAGTTCGAGGATATATTTGTAATATTCAAAAAAACAATTTAACAAATATAAAAAATTCACCAATATAAATTTCTTAATATAAAAGATTTACATTATTAATTTCTGTTAATATTTGTTAATTTAAAATGCGACTTTTCAATTTTATAGTATATTACGTTACAAGGGAAGAAAGTTCTAAATTCCTGTATTGCGCGACAATATCATGTCGCGCATTTCAGGACTTTAGAACTTTTTGCCTGTGTAGCGTAATACTTTTTTTCTTAACACTCTTTTGAAAGACCGTTTTAAAATTCACTTTTAATTATAAAAAAACAATTCAATTACGTCCCAGCTGAGAAAGTTGACATCCCGATTGCGCGGCCATCTTTAATTTTACGCACCTCTGTCGGAGACTCGTGAAAGTTTGATGCTTGCCCGACATTTGCCAGCGCGAGTGTAGCGAGTGCTGCTGGTCGAGGTATTATATATAATATGACCAAGGTTTCATTTAAATATTTAGGTCAAAATATTAATTAGTTTATGGGAATAAAATTTCGAAAAAACATTTGAAATTGCAATATCATCCGTTCTGTCAGTCGTACCAAGGTTTTCTTTTTTTTTTGTAAATACTTTGAAAAATATAACATGTAATTCTATTTTAGGACAATTTTTTATAATTTTAAAATTAAAGATGTTATTAAATTAAAATTACATAACTTTTAATCAGCCAGAAAAAATTCAATGTTTAAATTTATAATTTATTAAAATTAAATATCAAAAAATTTACTGTTTACTTTATTTCCTTCGAAATCTTGAAAAGAACACAGGTAAGATCGTTTTAGCATTTAGGTCATTGAATTTTTTCTGGCTGATTAAAAGTTATATTATTTTTATTTAATAATATTTTTAATTTAAAAATTTTTAAAAATTGTCTTGAAATAGAATTATTTATTATATTTTTTTGAGCATTTAAAAAAAAAGAAAACCATGATACAACTTATAGAACGAAAGATATTGCTATTTCAATTTTTTGTTCAAAATTTTAATTCTCATAAACTAATTAATATTTTGGCCTAAATATTTTTGTAAAATATTAGTCATATTAAGTATAATAAAATTCTAAATTCTGCCCTAAACCTGCGTTATTCTACCTGAAAATAACGTAAAAAATATTTATTTTGTTCCTTTCTAGTAATTTGTTTTACTTCTTTAGTTCCCTTCTTATTCACCTTATAGTAATTCTTTTCTAGTTTTTAGTTATCTTATTTCCACATTTAGATTTTTTACATTTGAATAATTACTTTTTATTACTTTATAATTATTTTTCATGTAAGGATTTCTAAATAGTTTTCTTCAATTTCTTGTTATAGTTTTCTAATTTTCTATTAGTTTTTTTAATTTCTAATTACTTATTCACTTTTTTTAAGAAATTTTTTTCTTCCTGGTAATTCCCCCTTTTTTCTGGTTCTAGTATCTTATTCATATATATCTAAATATTTTTTCTCTTCTATTTATTTTCCTTATTTCTAGTTTTTTTTAATTTGATTTATTTTTACACTTGCTATTGTTTTTCAAAGCTTCTTGTTTTGTTGAAAAATTCTAGGTATTTTTATCAATTAATAACTATTATTTCAATTTTATACCTAGTTATTCAATATCTTTTTTTTTTTCTTATTATTATTCTTTTATTCTTAAGTGCATTCTTACAAATTTTTTAGTTATTTTCCAATATCTTTCAATATATTTAAAATTAGTAATCTTCGTTTTTTAACTCTCTGGCATCTTATCTTCAGTTTCAAATTTTTCTTTTCTTATATAATTATTTTCAATCAACTTCTATAACGTTTATTTTACTTTTCAGAAATATTTCCTTATTTTTTCGTAATCTTTTCCAATGTCAAAAAAGAGTTCAATTCCATATAATTCTACTTATTACTTAGTTCTTTTTTAAAATAAATATCAATTTTTCTAGTCATTTTAAAATAAATAAGAGTAATTTTCTTTTTCTGTTGATTATTCTTGTCATTTTCTACAGTGATCTTGTAATTTTAAAAATTTTTGATTCGTTTCTATTTTTTTCTTCTCATTGAAAATTGTTTTTTGCTCAATTTATTGTTACTCTACAAATTTCTGGAGATTTTTCTACAATTTCTAGTTAGTTTTCAATAAAACTCTAGTAATTCTCATTATTTCATAATTATTTTCGTCATTTTCTTGTAATTTTCTAACTTTAAAAATTTTTTTGTCGTTTCCATTTATGTACTTATTTTTTAATTAGTAGTTATTTTTCTTTAATTAATTGTTAATTTTTTATTTTGTAGATATTTTTATTAATTTCCTAGATATTTTTAAATAAACTCTAATACTTTTTACTATTTTATCATTATTCTTGTCATTTTCTGGTTATTTTGTAATTAAAAAAAAATTTTCGTTTTATTTTTGGTTAATTACTGGTTGTTTCACTCTAATTTATTGTTGTTTTTAAAATTTCTAGGGATTTTTCTTTACTATATAGTTATTTTTCAGTAAAATTCAGTATTTTTCATTACTTTATTATTGTTCGTGTCATTTTTATTAATTCTGTAAGTTTTTACTTTTTAGTAAATTTTCTTTATTATTATTAAATTTTTAAGTGCATTCTTACACAGTTTCTAGTTATTTTTCAATATTTTTCAATATTCAAAATTGGTAATCTTCATTTTTCAACTCTCTGGTATGTTATCTTTAGTTTCTAATCTTTCTTTTCTTATATAATTATTTTCAATCAACTTCTATAACGTTTATTTTACTTTTCAGAAATATTTCTCTATTTTTTCGTAATCTTTTTCAATATTAAAAATGAGTTCAATTCCATATAATTCTACTTATTACTTAGTTCTTTTTTAAAATAAATATCAATTTTTCTAGTCATTTTAAAATAAATAAGAGTAATTTTCTTTTTTTGTTGATTAATCTTGTCATTATCTATAGTAATCTTTTAATTTTAAAAAATTTTGTTTCGTTTCTATTTTTTTCATTGAATTGAAAAATGTTTTTTGTTCAATTTTTTTTATTGTCCTAATTTCTGGAGATTTTTCTACAGTTTCTACCTAGTTATTTTTTAATAAAACTCTAGTAATTCTCATTATTTCATAATTATTTTTGTTATTGTCTTGTAATTTTGTAACTTTTAATAATTTTATTTTTTTCTATTTATATATTTTTTTAATATTAGTTATTTTTCTTTAATTTATTGTTATTATTTAATTTTGTTTAAATTTTTAATTATTTTTTAGATATTTTGAAATAAATACTCTAATTCTTTTTAATATTTTATATCATTATTCTTGTAATTTTTTGGTTATTTTGTAATTTTCAAAATTTTTGTTTCATTTCTATTTATTTTTTGTTAATTACTATTTGTTTTTCTTTAATTTATTTTTTTTTAAATTTCTAGTGATTTTTCTTTATTTTATAGTTATTTTTCAGTAAAATCCAGTATTTTTCATTAATTTATTATTGTTCTTGTCATTTTTATTAATCCTGTAAGTTCTTACTTTTTAATAATTTTTCTTTATTTTTTAATTTTTTGTTTCTTTAATTCCTTATTTTCCGATTTTCTTTTACATCACTGTAGTTTTCTTCGCATTTTCTAATTAATTTAAATCAATTTCTACTGATTATTTCCAAATTCTTCATTTCAGGAGAGGCAAAACATATATATTTTTTTACCCCGTCACGCGCAAAGAAAATTAATTATAAATTTTATTAAAATGTTTTATAATTTAGTGTTAAAGTGTCAGAAAGCGAAATTTTCATACAAGAAATTTTAAGCTTTAGAAAAATCATTCGAATCATTTTTCTCCAAATTGTAAAATACTTTTAGAAAATTTGCAATTAATTTTCTTTCCGTGTACTTTTAATACTTTGTTGGTAGGGGAAGCAATTTTCACCCCCACTGATTCTCACGCTATTGCCACCAACGATAACACCCTCAGTATTACTTTATAATTCAATACCAAAAAAAGAAAAAATTGCCTAAAATAACAAGTAATAATAATAATAATTTAGAAATTGAAGTCGATTTTAAAAACTAAGAGACAATAAATAAAATCATCCAAGTTCAGATCGAATCGTAAGATAATGTTCTATCAAATATAAAAATTTGACAAATACGGTTTGTATTACACAAATTAATACCTATATCAAATGCTTAGTGCTCACTAAGCAAAGAGTATTTTCCTCAAACTTTCAATATCACCTATTTTTCTAAAAAATCTTATCAATCTTCCTGCCCAATTGCTTCCTGCTTCTAAACATCTTATCACCCCGAAAATTCCCCTAAAAATAGTTTTTTTTTCTCTTTTCTCAAAACAAGGAAAAATCAATATCTTTTATTTATCATCGGTAATATATTTGCGCAGATTAGAAGAATTTATAAGAAATCTACATCTTGTGTCATTTCCCTCAAAGTAAAGATAGTAAAAGTAAACGAGAGGTGGAATGGTATATTTACTTTTCTTGGATAAACGCTCTCTCACCCTTCTTTAGAAAGAAAGATTATTTGGCGACGCTTTCAGAGAAGGTCTCCACAAACCCTCGCTTTACCCTAGCCTAAATTGTTAATCGTACTTCACCCTCAGTGGAGGAGATATCGTGCTACACGTATTACCATCTGAATGTAGTCATTTGGCCGAGGTGCTATGAAGTGTTACGGGGGTTGTAAGCAGATACATTATATTATAGGAGCTATAATGTAATATGAGGGGCCGTTTATCGCTATGAAGCGATAAGGACCCCGCCAGTTATCCAGTTAGCGCTTATTGTTCCATGATTTTAGATCGTCCAGCGATACATGATTTTCTCGGGCCAATATCGCTTGACGAGAGCGCAAATGATCGTGCACGTGCCGAAACTAACGGAATACGATGACAAATGATTCGTGCCATTCGGCTTCTTTTTTCTATGACTTTATCGTTCAACTCTTATCGCGCAAGAAATTGGGATCTATGATGGAATCTTGACTCATGGGACCTATTCTAACTAAGAAATCACTTCAGGGTGATAAGTGATTTTTCTGATTCATTCGATGAATAGATTTCCTTTCCTATACATATAGGTATTGGGGGTGTTTTATTTGGAAATGGTGTATCATTGACTTTAATGGCTCGGGAATTATCCTTATAGATGGTGCTATGTAGATATTTGTACACTTTTGGAAATTTCTATTGTAATTTTACAGCAAAACTGCAGGAAACAATAAACCAACATAAAAATGATGTAATTTCATTTTATTTATTTAGTAAAGACAAGAGTTCTTAGGGCTAATCAGACTTCGAAGAGACAGTACAAAATAACAATAAATGTAGTGTTTAAACTGCTTAACGAGTAACTCTATTACAAAAATGCATGTAGTGATGACATGATGTAGGCTAAAGAATACATTGCCAATTATCAAAATTAATAATGTGATTTGTGAAATACATTTATACATGATTTCTAGAAAAATGAATAACAATACTATAAAAAACCTGAATAGGAAATAACTTTGATTCTAAATTGTCGAAATATGTAAAAACAGTCTATATTAGACCAATGTCAAATTTAAATAACATGACGGATGAAGTGGAATTGAGATAGTGAGATATCAATGAAGGAACGGTCATTACTATTTTTGTTTGTTTTGTTTTTATTACTTGAGGAAATTTGGAGACTTATTTATAATGTCTTATGGGAGGATATAATTGATAAATGATTATTGACCAAATGTGTTTTGGCATAAGAATGGAATGTTTATTAATCCTGAAGAGGAAACCATATTGGTTTCGAAACGTTGATTGCTATATGAAGTTTGAAATTAAAAATAGGTTTTGTCTGAAGCTATCGTTTATTATGTTAAATATTTTAATAATATTTTTCTTCTTTCTCTATGTTACTAAAAGTTTTATTTATATCCATTAATTAGTTTTTTAATTTACTCATTTAGAAATAGACTATTAAACAATTTTACAAAAAGCTTGTATTGTATCTTAAGCTACCTGCTATCCCAGTATACCTATACCTTTCTTATCTCTCCAGCTTAAGCTACCTACAATCTTTGTCTCTCTATACCGTAACGGACGAACAGCGTAACAGCTAAAAGCGTAACAGCCCTATAGCTAGCTGATTTTTTTATATAGGACCAAATGTTCAAAGAACCAAGTTTTCTAAAGGTTTTTCCAAATGTTCCAATAAACCAATTGTTAACTGACAGTAGAATAAAGACTATCTGCAAATAAAATATATACAGTTCTGTCTTTCTCAATCTTAAACTAATTGCCATCCCACTATACTTATCTTCGTCTCTCTGTCTCTCTGTCTGTCTGTCTGTCTGTCTCTGTCTCTCTCTCTCTCTCTCTCTCATAAATCTAAATCTTTGTCTCTCTCTATACCGTAACGGACGAACAGCTGAAAGCGTAACAGGCCTATAGCTGGCTGATTTCTTATATAGGATAAATATTTTTTGAATATTAAAAAATTGAGAAAGTTATAAAGAAATTAGTTTTTGTGTAATATTATTCTTTAAAATTTGTATCTGCGTTTCATATTTATGAATTTTAATGAAAATTGTTAAAATTATTTTATTTTATTTTGTTGGATTGATGACCTTTAGGTCATTGACAATGAAATAAATATCTGACAAAATTCTAAAAAACAATTTAACAATTGTAAGTGATAAAAAATCGTATATGTTGTTTCGTGCAATATGGATTACCAATTATACTATACTATGTAGAATGTAAATAAAATTGTAAAAAAAATTCTATAATTTTATACGTTGTAGGATTCTACAAGCATTGCTAAAAATAATCAAACTTTGAAAAAAATACAATTTAACTGTAAACGTGTTTATAAAATTACATAAATTTTAATCCAGTATAATTATTATTTCTCTTAAAAGTCCCTTTCCAAAGTTATTTCAGATGTTTAGTAAATTTATCTATTATACAATTTCATTTACAATTATGTATTTTTTAACAGAATTTTTATTAAATCACTGAAGAGGGGACACATTGGTACCCGAAATATCTGACATTACAACACTTTGTCAATACTTTATAACCTTCAAGTCAACAAAAGTATAAACACAATTTTTAAAAGAAGGGTCAATAAATAGGATAATTCAGTATGTATTTTTTTATTATTAAATTATTTAAAAAATATATTTTTTGATCCACATATTTTTTATTTTAAAGTTTTCACTTTTCTATATAAAATATGTATATTTTATTACAATTCATAAATATTAATCGCAGATACAAATTTTAAAGAAAAATGTTACACAAAAATTAATTTGTTTATAACTTTTTACAATTTTTGAATTTAAAAAAAATGTATACTTAAAATATCTCTAATATAGTGTGGTATAGAAATATAACATTAATATCAAAATTTATTACATGCTTGCAAATTAGAGGGCCACTTCAGGAATCTTCATCCAGTAGGTTATATCAAAAAGCTTATTATTGCTTTTACATAAGAAATCAAAAAATAATTTATTAAATTTAGGTTGTTCGTTTCCCCAACTTTTTTGAGTTTGAATTTTTCAATGGAATATATAAAGATAAAATTTAGTGAGGGGATGATGAGGGAATGACGAATCGAAACAAAATAAACATAATCTCAGAAACATCACCTTACTTTCTTATGCACTGTGAACAATGCGATATAAATACTGGAAATATGCAAATGCACTATGATTATTCAATAAAAAAGTGTTTACCTAGTTATAAATCAACATGAGGAAATGACGTGAAGAAATGTATTTTTCAAAAATCTCATTGATAAATTAGTTTTAACAAAATATCCTTTAGCGTTCGCTGCAATATAGGTTGTCAATAACAATGTTTCCAACTTTCAAAAAAATTAACGCGGGAATTGGTAGGCATTCAAATATTGCTCCAATCACACTGTTTAAAAGCTGTGAGGGAATGATAAGTTTTTCTAGGACAAATTTTGAAGTACATTTAAAAATATTTCCATTCGCTGTTTTTAAATTATAAACTCGTGTAGTTACAGTCAATACTATCTTATATAAATAAAAAAATAAATTAACAAACAATTAGTAAGGAATTTTACGTTTTGAGTTAATGATTTTCTTCGAATTCAACAGTTGGGACATAGTGAGGAAATGGTTTTTAGGGTACTCTCTTGGACATATTTTGTTTGCTTATCATATAAGAAATAAATTTGTTTCATAAATTTATACATCTTGTATAGTAGTATTATTAAAAAAAATAACTTTTCATAATCGACAATCCTGATTTACAGAAATCATTAAGAACATCAATTTCGATTTTTTTCTGAAATCAGCCAAATATCTCTTTACTTACATTTGAAATTTCTAATAAGATAAAACGAAGATATTATATCCCTTTTATGAAAATTGGTAACATTATCGCAATTTGATGCACTATGTATATATAATTTTTATTTTTAATTTTGCATTCGCACTGCAGACAAAAAACGTAGTTTTTTCGACAATTGACAAATTTGAACTGATCATAGGTAGAAAGGGTGAGAGCTAGACTCAATTACGAAAATGCCTGTATCCCTTTTTCTTGATAGGTATACATTTGCAGATGCTAATGAGTCATAGACAAAGACCAAATGCTAGCAAATTTATACATCCTATTCTAAAAAGAACGGGCGTTGTGGTTAACTTCAGACGTGTAACTCCATTTTCGAGTCTCCCATTGGTCAGTAGATATCAAACCTCACTATCGATAGTTTTCAGTTTCGATTTTTCGTTTTGCAGACGAATTAAAATCTTTTAATTAAATATTGTAACTTCAAGTTTATTTTATAAAATTTCTTATAATGTTAGCAATCTAAAATAACAAAAAATTTTATTAAAATAATTAATACATAGAAACTAGCTTTGACCTCGACTTCCCTATACGAGAACCAACTTCAGAGGTGTAACGCATTTTATCGGGCTTCTGATTGGCTAGCAGATTTTCGATATTTTTTGTCAACAATAACATCACAGTTTAGACGTTTATTTGTACTATTTTTCAATTTATTTAAAATCTTCGTTTATTGAATAATTGCATTTTATGAAATAATAATAAAAAAAAAAAATTAAATCGTAATAATTGAGGAGTGATAGTTTAAGAAGTGACAGTGATTTTAGTGAAGTTGTTAAGGTTATAGTGTTTTGAGTGAAATGATGTTTTGTTTACATTGGCATTCGTTTCTGACATATGAATAATGATAATAATATTAATAATCTTTTATTTATTTTTATTTTATTTGTAACTTATTTATCTGTTTTTTAGTTCTATTATTTAAATGTTATTTTTTTTCTAAAAGTATCATAATTATTTATGTCATTTAAGGTTTTGATATTTCTTTTTATTGGAATGCACGTGGTGATTGTCATCGGATTTCTTTTCGGGTACGTGGAAATAGTGAAACTGGTAAGTAATAATAATTTTTAGTTCTTTATTTTGTTTTATTGTATATTTATTATTCATTAACCTTTTAAGTTTCTGTAAAATAAAAATATTATACTTTCATGTTTAAGGTTGTTTTTTGTTATTATTCTCCAGTTAGGTAGAACAGTAGGATAAAATGACAAAATTTGGTTCAAATTGACTTTTAGACCGCAATTTTAAACCAAATTAAAAAATTCTTTCCTCTAACGCAGAACTAAATTCTAAAGAGATCTGTGCGAGTCGATTTTTTAATTATTTTATTTATTTTATTTATTTACTTAAGAAGTATAAAGCCCAACAGTTAAATAACCAATAATAGGGCTACAAAGAATGATAAACATATATTACAAAAGCGTGTAGATTTAATTACATTCGATGCTGTATATATCTGTGAGTAACAGAAATAAATTCTGAAATATTGTTTCATTTTTAACAACAATAATTGTGAATTATTGTTTCATAAATTTTTAATAATAATGCAAAAAGTATGAAAAAAATGATTTTTTACAATTTTTTATTTCTTTTGCACACAAATTTTTTTGCATACTTAATAATGTATGAATTTGATGTTTGTGGGTGTGTCACTAGTAAAAAAGAAGTTTTTGCGCTTAAAAATTATTATAAACAATTTATATAAATAATTACACTTTATAAATTTTCTTAAACAGTTCACATTATAAACATTCATTAAGAAAAAAATAACAAACGCGCCGCCGATCTCGTTTCTGTAAAATTAGTACACTTTCATAACGTAATTTTACAAAGATTTTACAGTAAAGTGTGTGTTGTATCGCATTTATTATAAAAACCACATTTACTTAATCAAATTAACGCAATTCTGAAAAATAACAGTCATATTGCAATGTGAAACTTATAAATTGCAAGGGTCAGATAAAATCTAGAGAAAATAGTGAGTTTTATGGATTGATTTGCGATATATATTTGCATTGATAGATCTATTTTCCTAGTCACGACAGATTCGTATAAACAGAGTAAACTCTGTTTCCCTTTTACCCTCGGTTTCCCTCGGTTGTCCATCCTGGTACACAACCGTGGCCCACACAGAGACATTGTGCTCCGCGCGGCTCGGGCCCAACAGTCCAACAGTATAATATGAGAGGTTGTGAGATATTTATGCGTCGCATTGTCTCACCGCACGTTCTCCGCGAGACAACGACAACTTCATTCGAGCGGGCCCAACCAAGTTATGAACCGCCTTGCTCTCTTAAGGTTAGCTTGTGTATACTATACTGCAAGCAGTCGTGCATGTGTACAACGTATTATATTCGTAAAAGGCGGTATTCCCTCAACGTGTGTACATGATACGTAGACGGTAAACTGCAGTACACGTTCCCGTGTTTGAGAGATCTGCTCTCCGGGCGCCTCGTTACCTAAGTTACTTTAAAACTTGACTCGAGACACACGGTATATCCATCCTTTCAACGCACTTTCAACATACTGATGCTACTCTATTGAATGATAATAATTCGAAAAAGATATTGTATTTTTTAGAGAAGACTAGTTTCTGATTTATTGTAGAGTTGAACAGGAGTTTTTCCGACAGATATGGAGGAAAACAGTTCGAAAATCTGTTTTGGAAGTTTGCATGTCTATTGCTGACATACCGGGCAACCATCCAGGATTCTTTAATTTTAAAAGGTTCCTTGTCGAATGATAAAATCCTATTTAAGAAACGAGTACTGAAGGTCAGCGTTAAAAGTTAACGGAAAAGCGTTAACAGTTAACGGAAAAGGATATTTTATACCTGGTTCTTTGGTTAGGGAGAGAAGGTATTTATTAAAAATTTACGGAAAATATCCTATATAAGAAACGAGTACTGAAGGTCAGCGTTAAAAGTTAACGGAAAAGCGTTAACAGTTAACGGAAAAGCGTTAACATTTAACGAAAAAGGATATTTTATACCTGGTTCCTTGGTTAGGGAGAGAAGGTATTTATTAAAAATTTACGGAAAATAAAAATCTTAGCTCATTATACAAATTACCTTGAAATTCAAATTTTATTTCTTAATACAAACAATAGACTACCTGCAGGGAGTCATCATCATTAGAGCAAACCCTTGTATAATGAGGGTTGATGGCTTTAGGAAAAGAGATAAAATTTTCAAGTATTATTGAAAAGAGAGAAAATAAATTCTATTCTGAAATTTTACCTCATTACTCAAATATTCTTTAAATTTAAAATTTTATTTCTAAATACGAACAATAGACTAAATAAGCCCATTGGTTTTCGAGTCAACCCTTGCATAATGAGTGTTATAATTAGTTTTGGAAAAAAGAAACAATTTTCGAGCTTTAACGAATAGAGAGATAAATACATTAGTGCGTGGTATAGAAGTGCATGGTAGTCGAATATTTTGTCAAATATTTTTTTTTCTTCAAATCGTTCGATCACTTACAGGATAATCTTATAATAAATGTAAATCAATTTCATTTTTTCATTTCATACTAAGCATACTTGCAGAATCCTGATCACAGCGAAACACCTTTTTTTGGAAGGCGTCGCTTCAATGGCTCATATCTTTAAAAGTTTTGGTTGAAAAACACTTTTATTTTTTTTTAATTACAGTTTTTAACATGTACTTTTAACTAATAAATAGTATTCTTAAAAAAGTTTCGTGGTTTTCTAGGAAAAAATTCTTGAAAAAAGCACTTTTTTTAGTTGCAACTAGTGTTTCCCCCTTAAGAAATAATAAAATTTGGCGTGCGCTTTAGCGCGCGCTTTTTTTCTAGTTTTAATAAAAACGGAGAATAGCAGAGCCATGCTTGTAACATGTACTAAAAGTTTGTTAAGTCTATGATTCCCAGCCCTTGGTGTAGTTGTTAGGATTTGCTGTAGGTTTGGCGACAACCAATTTTGAAATATTTAAATAAATAAGATTGTCAATAAACCATGAAATTATACAATATTACACTACTGGCCAAAATTGTGGGATCACTTACAAAAATGGGATAAAAAACATCACCTTCTTAAAATGTTGATAACTCTGTCAGATATTAGCGAATTAAAATTTTTCATAAACCATTGCAAACCTTATAAAATTTGACGTTTAATAATTCTAGCTTAAAGATTTTTTGATTAATAGAGACGGAGATTCAGTGCGAAAAAGACAGGTGAATTTTTTGTTTTTTGTAAATTTTCATTGTTCAAGTTTGGTGGGATACAGTTTCTATAAAAGTAATTGCAAAAATTTGAAATTAAGCTAATTTAAACCTTGAACTATTAGCTCTAAAATAAGCCAAAGGAAATTGAAATATCTTGTCGTTCTTTATACACATTTACTTATAACTTTTGAACCAGCTAAGATATTTTAATTTTCTTTGGTTTATTTTAAAGCTAATAGTTCAAGGTTTAATTTAGCTTAATTTCAAATTTTACCAATTACTTTTCTAGAAAATGCATCCTAACAAATTTAGGTAATGCAAATTCACAAAAAACGAAACATTCACCTGTCTTTATTGCATTAAATCTCCGTTTCTATTAATTGAAAAAGATTTAATGTAGGATCATTTGACGACAATTTTTATAAGCTTCTCAATGATATATGAAAAATTTCAATTCGCTAATATCTAACAGAGTTATCAACATTTTAAGACGGTCATGTTTTTAATCCCATTTTTGTAAGTGGTCCCACAATTTTGGCCGGTAGTGTATATAAAAAGTTTAGGGCATAGAAATACCTCACACTTATGGTTTATAGGCAGGATAAATTAAAAAATTAAGAAATAATGAAGTTTTGAATGTTGAGAAAATAAAATATTGATCAATAAATAAAAATTTTGCTTTAGTTTCGTAAAATTCAAAGATTAGCATTAAGTTGCTTCTATATTCTATAAATTATTAATAAATTATAATTTATTAATAAAATCAAATCTGAGATTCAAAATAAAATTAATTATTAATTTGAAGAATAAAAATAATTAACAGAAATATTAAATTTAAAATACAGGCTTCACAGGCGGTCCTCAAGTTGCGATTGGTCCCTAAAAGTCCCCTATTTAGAAAATTTTGCCCTAAAATCCCCTATTTTTTACGAAAATATATTCAAAGTCAATGTATCTAAAGATTTAGAATTATTTTTAAGCTTCTTTAAATTTTTATTATTTTTTCAATCTTCAATTATTTCTATCATTTTTAAATTACTTTCTCCAATTTTTAATTTATTAAATCATATTACAATAGTTTTCCTGAATTTTCAGTTCTTCAGATCAGATTCAAATGTTTTTCTTCAATTTACTATTATATTGATCAATTTTTAATTTTTTTCTACCATTCGTACTTATTTGTATTATTTTTTGACTAATTTCGTAAACTGTCAATTATTTTTATCAAATTTCAATAATTTTATTCAATTTTACTTATTTTTTTCCTACTTATTAATTATTTTCATTATTTTTCAATTAATTTCTGAAACTTGGAATTATATTTTTATATTCTAATTTTTTTTTATTATTTTTTCATTGTGTTTATCATTTTTCAGTTATTTTATTAAATTTGAAAAATGTTAATAATTTTGTAACTTTTTTTCATAAATTTTATTTATTTTCTTTAATTCTCAATTATTTTTATAACTTTGAAAATAGTTTATCTAATTTTTAGTTTTAAAAAATATTTTTTCACACACTTTCTAAATTTTTAATTTATTTATCTCAAATTTCAGATGTTGGTAAAAATTTTTAATTATTTTCCTCATTTTTAAATTGATTTCTTTAATTATTCATTTTTTTCTCCAATTTATAATTTTAAAAAAAAATTGTAACTGATTTACTAAACATTTAATCATTTAATTCAAATTTCAATTAATTAAAAAATTTTATAATAAATTTTAGAATTTTTCAGTTATTTTTTTTTAAATTTACAGCTTACTATCGGTATTTTGTAATTAATTAACTAAATTTTCAATTATTAATCTCAAATTTCAATAATTTAAAAAAATTTATCATTATTTTGACATTTTTCAATTATTTCCTTTAATATGATGTAGGTATATACTGTAATTTTTTTCAATTCTAGATTGCTTTTTCAATTTTCAAGTATTTTTTTAATTTTAAATTATAGTCTTCAATTTTGATTATTTCTGTAATTTTACAATTTTGTTTCTTCTATTTTTAACTTTTAAATATTTTTCAACTTGCTTTACTTAATTTTCAATTATGAATCTTAAATTTCAATTCTTTTTTTAATGTTCAATTTGTTTTATAACCTTTTCATTGATTTCTTCGATTTTAAATTACCTTCATCATTTTTTAATTAGATTCTTAAATTTCCAATTATTTATCTCAAATTTTAATTACTTTTCAAAATTTATCATTATTTTTGCCATATTTCAATTTTTTGCTTCAATTTGATACATATTCTGTAATTTTTCTCAAATTATTTTTCTCAATTCTCGCTTCTTTCTTTCACTTCTCAAATATTTTCTTAATTTTAAGTTTCTGTCTTCAATTTTTATTATTTCTATAATTTTGCAATTTTGCTTCTTCTATTTTTAATTTTTAAATATTTTTCAATTTGATTTACTTAATCTTCAATTATGAATCTTAAATTTCAATTCTTTTTTTAATGTTCAATTTGTTTTATAACCTTTTCATTGATTTCTTCGATTTTAAATTACCTTCATCATTTTTTAATTAGATTCTTAAATTTCCAATTATTTATCTCAAATTTTAATTACTTTTCAAAATTTATCATTATTTTTGCCATATTTCAATTTTTTGCTTCAATTTGATACATATTCTGTAATTTTTCTGAAATTATTTTTCTCAATTCTAGCTTCTTTCTTTCACTTCTCAAATATTTTCTTAATTTTAAGTTTCTGTCTTCAATTTTTATTATTTCTATAATTTTGCAATTTTGCTTCTTCTATTTTTGATGTTAAAAATAATTTTCAATTTGATTTACTTAATTTTCAATTATAAACCTTAAATTTCAATTCTTTTTTTTCAATGTTCAATTGGTTTTATAACCTTTTCATTGATTTCTTCAATTTTAAATCACCTTCATAATTTTCTAATTACATTCCTAAATTTTCAATTATTTTTCTCAAATCTCGATTGTTTTCATCAATTTTGAATTTTTTTTCGATTACTTTCATAATTTTTAAATTAATTTTTTCAATTTTCAGTTATTTCTATAACTATGCAATTATAGATTGATTTGTTAAATCTTCAATTATTTATCTCAAATTTCAATTATTTTTCAAAATTAATCATTATTTTTCCCATATTTAAATTATTTCCTTCAATTTGATACATATTCTGTAATTTTTTTTCAATGCTTCTTCTCAATTCTCGATTGATTTTTTCAATTCTCAAATATTTTCTTAATTTTAAATTACTGTCTTCAATTTTTATTATTTCTATAATTTTGCAATTTTGTTCCTTCTATTTTAAATTTTTAAAATATTTTTCAATTTGAAATTCAATTTTTCAATTTTCAATTATAGTCTTCAATTTTTAGTTATTTTTATAAATTTGCAAATTGTCTAAACAATTTTTAATTGTCTAAATTATTTCTAAATTGGTTTATTAAATCTTGAATTATTTGCTTCAAATTTAAATTCTTATTTTTAATTTTTATTAGTTTTATAATCTATTTTATTCGCTCTTTTTCAATTTTTAATCATGTTCATAATTTTTTAATTAATTTCCTAAATTTACAATTTTTATTTACCATTATTCTTATCTTTTTCAATTTTTTTCTCTTATCTCACATATATTCGGTTCTCTTTCAAATTATTTTTCTCATTTCTCAATTATTTTCCTTAATTTTTAATAATTCTCATCACTTATATTTCAATTATTATCTTGAATTTTTAATTATTTCTTAAGTTCTGCATTTATTTTCTATAATTTTTAATTATTATTTATCAGTTTTAGATTGCTTTCCACAATTAGTAGTTATTATATCTCTTTTTTTTTATTAACTTGAAAATTTTGTAATTATATTTTTTAATTTTATATTCTTTATTCTACAACTTTGTAATTTTGTCCTACCCAAATAAAATAATCGATGTTCTACTGTTTATAATTCATTTATCTTTATTTATAAAGTTTTTAAAGTCCCCTAACAGTTCCCTATTTTTGTATATTCAGTACCCTATTTTCCCCTAAAATATTATTCATTGTATTCATTCAAGTTCTAAAATTAATTATTTAGAATTTTTATTTCATAGAATGAATTATTAATTATTATTAATTAATTATATATAGAATTATTAATGAAGTTTTTAAAGTCCCCTAACAGTTCCCTATTTTTGTATATTCAATACCCTATTTTCCACTAAAATATTATTCATTGTATTATTCATTTTTATTTCATAGAATGAATTATTAATTATTATTAATTAATTATTAATAGAATTATTAATGAAGTTTTTAAAGTCCCCTAACAGTTTCCTATTTTTGTATATTCAGTACCCTATTTTCCACTAAAATATTATTCATTGTATTATTCATTTTTATTTCATAGAATGAATTATTAATTATTATTAATTAATTATTAATAGAATTATTAATGAAGTTTTTAAAGTCCCCTAACAGTTTCCTATTTTTGTATATTCAGTACCCTATTTTCCCCTAAAATATTATTCATTTTTATTTCATAGAATGAATTATTAATTATTATTAATTATTATTAATTAATTATTAATATAATTATTAATGAAGTTTTTAATGTCTCCTAACAGTTCCCTATTTTTGTATATTCAGTACCCTATTTTCCCCTAAAATATTATTCATTGTATTCATTCAAGTTCTAAAATTAATTATTTAGAATTTTTATTTCATAGAATGAATTATTAATTATTATTAATTAATTATATATAGAATTATTAATGAAGTTTTTAAAGTCCCCTAACAGTTCCCTATTTTTGTATATTCAATACCCTATTTTCCACTAAAATATTATTCATTGTATTATTCATTTTTATTTCATAGAATGAATTATTAATTATTATTAATTAATTATTAATAGAATTATTAATGAAGTTTTTAAAGTCCCCTAACAGTTCCCTATTTTTGTATATTCAGTACCCTATTTTCCCCTAAAATATTATTCATTGTATTCATTCAAGTTCTAAAATTAATTATTTAGAATTTTTATTTCATAGAATTTCATGAGGTAGAATTTTTTTGTAGCCGAAATTTCACATTTTCGAATTTGTTTTCAATCGAATTTTTAAATGACAGAATATTCATTTGAGCGAATCTTCATTTGTCCGAAATGGTATTAATACGAATTGACATCTGATAGAAATCTGAAAAGGTAGAATGTTCATTTGTAAGAAATTGCTAATGTCCGCAAAAGCATCTGACAAATATTTTGGCGCGAATTTTGAAATTGACAAATGGGAATTTTTTTTTCATATTTTCTAATTGGTCAATTTCAAAATTCGCGCCAAAATAATTAATTTTAGAACTTAATCACACGTCCCTAGAGAAAACACGTGGCCAACTTCTTGTCTAATTTATAGATTTAAATGTCCATACATAATTTACAATTTAGACTATTTCTGTCTTATTTTCAGTTCACCACCTTCCCACTCGTCCTGTCAGTTTTTTTTCTCCTTTTTTCCGTTTTTTCCTTGGTGTATTCATACTGTAGTTAATAGACGCTGGGCGGACGAGTGCCGGTTTACGAGCCCGTTAAGACTGAAAACGCGGCGGGAAATGAACTGTCACAGAATAGTGTAATTTAGAAAAAGTCTTATCGCCCCAGGCATTATGGATTTTTAATTTACGAGTGGCAGACTTAAAGCCATTGAAATTCGCGAAACTTTTATGAAAGTCAGCTAGGAAGATTCGCTTTTTCAAGCCATTGCTTCCTCAATTGACAAGAGCGAGATATAAAACCCGCAACAGTTAATTTAATTAAACCGTAAATATAAATGACATCGATGATTCATAATTTACCCATTAAAATAAATTTTATCGTTTAAAATCACCTTCTCGAAAGTTTTCTAAAATCCGAAGAAATAGGAAGCACACATGTTTCCACAATAATGACTTGAGATCTGCTTTTAATGAACAATGTCGTAATTTCTCTTTCTCCGGTAATCAAACATACAAGTACCGATGTCTCAAAATTTCCCACAATGGCACAATAATTATTATTATACTTTTGTATTGTAAAGCACAAAAAGATCATCATATAAAAGGAATACCCTTTCTAGCAAAATTAAATTCTAAAGCCGCTCTGATTTTTTTTTTTTTTACAAAAGAGAGAAAAGTATGCTGCCTGAAATTTCAATTAAGTCTCCTGCAGTTCAGGATATCGTGGTGAAAGAGTTGACAGAAATCAGAGCGCGAACAAAACTCTAATCTAAGATATACGGTGATAAGTTTCTCTTTCAAGGGAAAAATAAAATTGTAACTTCCACCCCCAAGAGAGACACACGAGTCTTGAAAATGAAGAATTCACCTCGGATGAGTGCTTTTCATGCCATTATGAATTTGACACTGACTCCCTACAGCCTACACGCTTATAAATTTATCTGAATGCAACTCCCTTTTTTTTCGACAATCCAAAGATAGAAAGGCAACGAGAGTTAATATCTTTATTGAAACGGAGACATTTTATGAAATGAAAATGTCTTCAAACCCCGAGGATCACTCTGGTATTAGTGTGATAAAGATACAAGATAATATAGAGAGAGAAAGATACTTTTCAACCCCACCTCTCTGCCAATCGAGAAAAAAAACAGAGTGGGGTTGAAAAGTTCTAAAAGATCTAGGAAAAGAAGGGCGTCCATTCATGAATTCGGGACAGTCGAGTGGTCCCCTTTTTTGGTGAAGTTAAAATTTGAATGGCACCTTTCACAATGGCTCTGTATGGACTCACGGAATTCTGAAAGGGAACTCACTTTATTATAGCCCATTCGCTCTCAGTTCTTTCATGGTTCGCGGAGATCACATTTTCTGCTTTTTGGAAATCACAAAACCACTTCTCGAGTGCCTGTCGCATCGTCGGTAATTTATAGCATGACTCTGTGGAAAGTACACAAAAAAAAAGTATCATATTCTCTCCTGTTTCTCACGGGAGTGGGTGACGAAATAACTAAGACGCTGAATTAGCCTCGCATCAATCTTTCAACTTGATTCAATTTTCGATTTTTAGCTGCGTATAATAATCAGTTTACGATTTTGAGAAAAGAAAGAAAAATATGGAGAGAGAGAAAGTCGACAATATTTTCTGTTATAGGACAAAAACAGAGTTTTGTGTGGGATCGCGCACCACCTGCGGTCAGTTACACGAGCTACCACTTTGCGCTCACTTAGCACTACAGAAACAACAATTTAGCAAATGTCCCCACCGTCAAATAAATTTTACGAAATCACCCCATGATATCGTGTCACGCTGAGAATTAACGGAAAGGTAGAAATTTCCGAGTATCGTGCGCCGTCGTCAGTTTGTTAATACACTTCCCCCTCAATCTGGTGATGAATTTGGGTATATTAGTAAATTGGCTCACGGTATTTTTAATTTTGTGAAATTTGGATTTATATTTAAAATTTAACTTTGTACTTAAATTTAATGTTATATTATAATTAATTATAATTAAAGCTTGAAGAGTTGAAAACAAAATTGGAAAAATGGATAAGGGAATGTCTTAATGAGTGGGACACCTTTTGATAGAAGAGTAAATAAAATGTGTTTGTAAATGAGTTAAAAGAATTTATGTACTTCGTTAGATAGATAAAAGTGTTGGCTAACTAATACACGCAATTAGAACTTTTTATATTTACATTGGAAAAGTTTATTGTCGATTTTCTCAATCTCTCGTTTTTGGCCCCAACAAATTTTGTATTAATCAGTGGACCACTTTCTGGAAACCTACAAAAATGTTGAAATAGTAAAGAAATATCTCAGAATTTTAGTAGTGATGATAATAATAAGACATTTTTAATTATTCCTCCAATTTATACTAAACAGTGAAGTACGTCTCTGGCCCTTTTGTATCATAAATTTTGATATCTAAAGTTGAGGTAAAAATAAAAAACATCTAAAAAGTCGATTGCTATTTTTTTTTAAGTTTTTAAAACACCACTGAAAAAACTATTTCGATTGTTTCCAAGCCCTTTATTTTTCTGTCCACTCACCTGACAATGTATAAAAAAGTATTTTCTTAAGAATCTTACTAAAAACAGTTTTAGGCAAAAACTAACATTCAAAATCAATATATTATACTATTTCGATTGCCATTTGATAGAAATATAGGAGGCGGCCCACTCATTAATGTGGCCCGCTTAGTAAGACATTCCCCTACATAAGATACAATTTTCAATTTTTTTTTAAACAAAATAGTTGAAAAATTATAGGAATAACTGTTGGCAATAACTGCAAATTAAATAACTAAATTGAAAATAGAACAAAATAATTGAAATTGAAGAAAATAATAAGAAATTGAGGAAATAAATTGGAAATGTAAGAATTAAATTTTAAATAAATAATTGATATCTGAAAAAAATTACAAAATGACCCGCTTAGTAAGACATTCCCCTACATAAGATACAACTTTCAATTTTTTCCCTTACGAAAGTTTATGACATAAAATGTATGTCATACGCGCTTGACGTAAATTACATGACGTTTTTTCGCGACGTCAAGTAAATCACGTCAGAAAAATTACGTCAAAAAAAAAATGCCACAAATCGCTAAAATAAATGATTTTTTAAGAAATAAACGATTTAGGGGGACAGGGAATCGAACCCGGGATTAACGCACGCAACTAACTAAAACCTAACGCCTAACCAACTGAGCTATTTCGATTAACTTCTATACAAACAACAAATATTTTTCTTAAACTGCAAGTCCATATTATGTGTTTTGCTGGAAAATATGTAAAAAAGCAAAAATCTAAATTCTTAAACGACTTATTATGATAAAACTTATTGTTTTAAAGAAGCCAGACAATATACAAAGAAATAAATAGTTAATTTCTAAAAGAAAACATAAAGAACTGAATTCCGTCAACCCAAAGCAAAACAACAATATAAAATGAGTTCAAAATTATTGCAAATGATTAATGGATGCCTCCTCAATCAGATTGCACTTGCACAATCTTTAAAAATTGGCAAATTAATAATAAAAATAGCGAAAACAAGTAAGTTGTTTAAGCCAACTAATCTGCACAGATTGACCACCAATCAGAGGAGGTCACGTGCTTTTCCGCACGAAAATCAAATCACTCTTGTTGACTTAAAGAATATATCAGTACAAAAATCAAAAGTTTAAACAAAAATAATTGATTAATCAATTCTGATCATTATTGAAACCATAATTATTTCATTTCTTAAGAACAAAATGTTACAATTAATAAAATTAAATTTAAAAGTAAACTAATTAAATCCAAATAAAAATAAAATATTTATCTACCACAAAATTAACAATTAAAAAAATAAAACTTTAATTACACAAAAAAAATTGAGATATTAAGATAACAAAAACTAAAATGTACGACAGGTAGTAGCAGAAAGGGGTACAACAATCAATTTGCACAAAAAAATCTAATCAAATCTAAATTAGTTGATCATACTCAAAAATATACAATTTAATTATTTGAATTAATAAAAAAAATGATCAACCCATCAAAACCACCCTAAAGGATGATATTCTGACAAAATTATTAAAAAAATAAAAATTCGTTCAAAAAAAAATCTAATCACAATCTGAAAGAGTAAAACATACTCAGAAATATACACCCTAACTTTGTAAATTAATAACAAAAAATATCAACACCTGAAAATCACCCCTAATAAAAACATTCGGATAAAATTAAAAAAGAAAATATCAATTTACGCAAAAAAATTATAAAAAAAATTTGAAATGCTAAAACATTACCTATATCTGAAACAATAATTTTGTCCGTTTATTATACATATGGGAACATTCCTTCATAATTATGCCTTGCCAGAAATTATTGGCAAAATACACTAAAAAAATTTCAGTCAAATATCAATTATTTTCCACATTTCTAGATCTAATTTCAAACTTTTTCATCTCTAAACAAACAAAATTAAACAAAAATTAAGCGACTACGCGTTACATTCAAAATTTAAATAAATGAATATTTAGTCAATTTTTACATTGCCAGAAAAATTTGGCAAAATACAGTAAAAAATTTTCAGCCAAATATCAATTTTTTTCCGTGTTTCTAGATCTAATTTCAAACTTTTTCATATATTACCAAACAAAATTGTACAAAAATTAATCGACTGCGCATTAGTTTAAACTTAACAAAAAATTAAAATTCCATCAATTTTCGCCTCGCAAGAAAAAATTTGCAAAAAACACTAAAAAAATTTCAGTCAAATATCAGTTATTTTCCGTGTTTCTAGATCAAATTTCAAACTTTTTTATATATTAACGAACAAAATTGTACAAAAATGAAGCGACTGCGCGTTACATGCAAATTGTCAAAAAATGAATATTTAGTCAATTTTTGCCTTGCCAGAAAAATTTGACAAAATACAGTAAAAAATTTTCAGCCAAATATCAATTATTTTCCGTGTTTCTAGATCTAATTTCAAACTTTTTCATATATTACCAAACAAAATTGTACAAAAATTAATCGACTGCGCGTTACATTCAAATTGTCAAAAAATGAAAATTTAGTCATTTTTTGCCTTGCCAGAAAAATTTGGCAAAATACAGTAAAAATTTTTCAGCCAAATATGAATTATTTTCCGTGTTTCTAGATCTAATTTCAAACTTTTTCATATATTACCGAACAAAATTTTACAAAAATTAAGCGACTGCGCGTTACATTCAAATTGTCAAAAAATGAAAATTTAGTCAATTTTTGCCTTGCCAGAAAAATTTGGCAAAATACAGTAAAAAATTTTCAGCTAAATATCAAGTATTTTCCGTGTTTTTAGATCTAATTTCAAACTTTTTCATACATTAACGAACAAAATAGTACAAAAATTAAGCAACTGCGCGTTACATTCAACTTGTCAAAAAATGAATATTTAGTCAATTTTTAACTTGCCAGAAAAATTTGGCAAAATACAGTAAAAAATTTTCAGCCAAATATGAATTATTTTCCGTGTTTCTAGATCTAATTTCAAACTTTTTCATATATTAACGAACAAAATTGTACAAAAATTAACCCAGTGCGCATTAGTTTCAACTTGTCAAGAAATGAAAATTCAATCAATTTTCACCTCACCAGAAAATTTTAGCAAAATACACTAAAAAATTTTCAGCCAAATATTAAGTATTTTCCGTGTTTCTGGATCTAATTTCAAACTTTTTCATACATTAACGAACAAAATAGTACAAAAATTAAGCGACTGCGCGTTACATTCAACTTGTCAAAAAATGAATATTTAGTCAATTTTTAACTTGCCAGAAAAATTTGGCAAAATACAGTAAAAAATTTTCAGCCAAATATCAATTATTTTCCGTGTTTCTAGATCAAATTTCAAACTTTTTTATATATTAACGAACAAAATTGTACAAAAATTAACCCAGTGCGCATTAGTTTCAACTTGTCAAAAAATTAAAATTCCATCAATTTTCGCCTTGCCAGAAAAATTTGGCAAAATAAACTAAAAAATTTTCAGTCAAATATCAGTTATTTGCCGTGTTTCTAGATCAAATTTCAAACTTTTTTATATATTAACGAACAAAATTGTACAAAAATGAAGCGACTGCGCGTTACATTCAAATTGTCAAAAAATGAATATTTAGTCAATTTTGAACTTGCCAGAAAAATTTGGCAAAATACAGTAAAAAATTTTCAGCCAAATATCAATTATTTTCCGTGTTTCTAGATCTTTTTTCAAACTTTTTCATATATTAACGAACAAAATTGTACAAAAATTAAGCGACTGCGCGTTACATTCAAATTGTCAAAAAATGAAAATTTAGTCAATTTTTGCCTTGCCAGAAAAATTTGGCAAAATACAGTAAAAATTTTTCAGCCAAATATGAATTATTTTCCGTGTTTCTAGATCTAATTTCAAACTTTTTCATATATTACCGAACAAAATTGTACAAAAATTAATCGACTGCGCGTTACATTCAAATTGTCAAAAAATGAAAATTTAGTCAATTTTTGCCTTGCCAGAAAAATTTGGCAAAATACAGTAAAAATTTTTCAGCCAAATATGAATTATTTTCCGTGTTTCTAGATCTAATTTCAAACTTTTTCATATATTACCGAACAAAATTTTACAAAAATTAAGCGACTGCGCGTTACATTCAAATTGTCAAAAAATGAAAATTTAGTCAATTTTTGCCTTGCCAGAAAAATTTGGCAAAATACAGTAAAAAATTTTCAGCTAAATATCAAGTATTTTCCGTGTTTTTAGATCTAATTTCAAACTTTTTCATATATTAACGAACCATATTGTACAAAAATTAACCCAGTGCGCATTAGTTTCAACTTGTCAAAAAATGAAAATTCAATCAATTTTCGCCTCACCAGAAAATTTTAGCAAAATACACTAAAAAATTTTCAGTCAAATATCAGTTATTTTCCGTGTTTCTAGATCAAATTTCAAACTTTTTTATATATTATCGAACAAAATTGTACAAAAATTAAGCGACTGCGCGTTACATTCAAATTGTCAAAAAATGAAAATTCAATCAATTTTCGCCTCACCAGAAAATTTTAGCAAAATACACTAAAAAATTTTCAGTTAAATATCAGTTATTTTCCGTGTTTCTAGATCAAATTTCAAACTTTTTTATATATTAACGAACAAAATTGTACAAAAATTCACCCAGTGCGCATTAGTTTCAACTTCTCAAAAAATTAAAATTCCATAATTTTCGCCTTGCCAGAAAAATTTGGCAAAATACACTAAAAAATTTTCAGCCAAATATCAAGTATTTTCCGTGTTTCTGGATCTAATTTCAAAGTTTTTCATACATTAACGAACAAAATAGTACAAAAATTAAGCAACTGCGCGTTACATTCAACTTGTCAAAAAATGAATATTTAGTCAATTTTTAACTTGCCAGAAAAATTTGGCAAAATACAGTAAAAAATTTTCAGCCAAATATGAATTATTTTCCGTGTTTCTAGATCTAATTTCAAACTTTTTCATATATTAACGAACAAAATTGTACAAAAATTAACCCAGTGCGCATTAGTTTCAACTTGTCAAAAAATGAATATTCAATCAATTTTCACCTCACCAGAAAATTTTAGCAAAATACACTAAAAAATTTTCAGCCAAATATTAAGTATTTTCCGTGTTTCTGGATCTAATTTCAAACTTTTTCATACATTAACGAACAAAATAGTACAAAAATTAAGCGACTGCGCGTTACATTCAACTTGTCAAAAAATGAATATTTAGTCAATTTTTAACTTGCCAGAAAAATTTGGCAAAATACAGTAAAAAATTTTCAGCCAAATATCAATTATTTTCCGTGTTTCTAGATCAAATTTCAAACTTTTTTATATATTAACGAACAAAATTGTACAAAAATTAACCCAGTGCGCATTAGTTTCAACTTGTCAAAAAATTAAAATTCCATCAATTTTCGCCTTGCCAGAAAAATTTGGCAAAATAAACTAAAAAATTTTCAGTCAAATATCAGTTATTTGCCGTGTTTCTAGATCAAATTTCAAACTTTTTTATATATTAACGAACAAAATTGTACAAAAATGAAGCGACTGCGCGTTACATTCAAATTCTCAAAAAATGAATATTTAGTCAATTTTTAACTTGCCAGAAAAATTTGGCAAAATACAGTAAAAAATTTTCAGCCGAATATCAATTATTTTCCGTGTTTCTAGATCTTTTTTCAAACTTTTTCATATATTAACGAACAAAATTGTACAAAAATTAAGCGACTGCGCGTTACATTCAAATTGTCAAAAAATGAAAATTTAGTCAATTTTTGCCTTGCCAGAAAAATTTGGCAAAATACAGTACAAAATTGTCAGCCAAATATCAATTATTTTCCGTGTTTCTAGATCTAATTTCAAACTTTTTCAGCTATTAACAAACAAAATTGATCCAAAATTAACCTACTGCGCATTGGTTTCAGCTTGTTAAAGTTGCTCAATTTATGTTCAATTTTGTTCGTTAATAGATGAAAATGCTTGAAATTAGATCTAGAAATATAAAAACAATTGATATTTGACTGACAATTTTTTAGTGTAATTTGCCAAATATTTTTGGCAAGGCAAAAATTGACTAAATTTTCATTTTTTGACAATTTGAATGAAACGCGTAGTCGCTTAATTTTTGTACAATTTTGTTCGTTAATATATGAAAAAGTTTGAAATTAGATGTAGAAACACGGAAAATAATAGATATTTGGCTAAACATTTTTTAGTGTATTTTGCTAAAATTTTCTGGTGAGGCGAAAATTGATTGAATTTTTATTTTTTGACAAGTTGAAACTAATGCGCACTGGGTTAATTTTTGTACAATATGGTTCGTTAATATATGAAAAAGTTTGAAATTAGATCTAAAAACACGGAAAATACTTGATATTTAGCTGAAAATTTTTTAGTGTATTTTGCCAAATTTTTCTGGCAAGGCAAAAATTGACTAAATTTTCATTTTTTGACAATTTGAATGTAACACGCAGTCGCCTATTTTTTTTACAATTTTGTTCGTTAATATATGAAAAAGTTCGAAATTAGATCTAGAAACGCGGAAAATAATTGATATTTGGCTGAAAATTTTTTAGTGTATCTTGCCAAACTTTTCTGGCAAGGCAAAAATTGACTAAATTTTCATTTTTTGACAATTTGAATGTAACGCGCAGTCGCTTCATTTTTGTACAATTTTGTTCGTTAATATATAAAAAAGTTTGAAATTTGATCTAGAAACACGGAAAATAACTGATATTTGACCGAAATTTTTTTAGTGTTTTTTTGCAAATTTCTTCTTGCGAGGCAAAAGTTGATGGAATTTTAATTTTTTGTCAAGTTTAAACTAATGCGCAGTCGATTAATTTTTGTACAATTTTGTTTGGTAATATATGAAAAAGTTTGAAATTAGATCTAGAAACACGGAAAAAAATTGATATTTGGCTGAAAATTTTTTACTGTATTTTGCCAAATTTTTCTGGCAATGTAAAAATTGACTAAATATTCATTTATTTAAAATTTGAATGTAACGCGTAGTCGCTTAATTTTTGTACAATTTTGTTCGTTAATATATGAAAAAGTTTGAAATTAGATCTAGAAACACGGAAAATAATTGATATTTGGCTGAAAATTTTTTAGAGTATTTTGGCAAATATTTCTGGCAAGGCAAAAATGCATTGAATTTTCATTTTTTCACAAGTTGAAATCAATGCGCAGTAGCTCAATTTATGTTTAATTTTGTTTGTTTAGAGATGAAAAAGTTTGAAATTAGATCTAGAAATGTGGAAAATAATTGATATTTGACTGAAATTTTTTTAGTGTATTTTGCCAATAATTTCTGGCAAGGCATAATTATGTAGGAATGTTCCCATATGTATAATAAACGGACAAAATTATTGTTTCAGATATAGGTAATGTTTTAGCATTTCAAATTTTTTTTACAATTTTTTTGCGTAAATTGATATTTTCCTTTTTAATTTTATCCGAATGTTTTTATTAGGGGTGGTTTTCAGGTGTTGATATTTTTTGTTATTAATTTACAAAGTTAGGGTGTATATTTCTGAGTATGTTTTACTCTTTCAGATTGTGATTAGATTTTTTTTTGAACGAATTTTTATTTTTTTAATAATTTTGTCAGAATATCATCCTTTAGGGTGGTTTTGATGGGTTGATCATTTTTTTTATTAATTCAAATAATTAAATTGTATATTTTTGAGTATGATCAACTAATTTAGATTTGATTAGATTTTTTTGTGCAAATTGATTGTTGTACCCCTTTCTGCTACTACCTGTCGTACATTTTAATTTTTGTTATCTTAATATCTCAATTTTTTTTTGTGTAATTAAAGTTTTATTTTTTTAATTGTTAATTTTGTGGTAGATAAATATTTTATTTTTATTTGGATTTAATTAGTTTACTTTTAAATTTAATTTTATTAATTGTAACATTTTGTTCTTAAGAAATGAAATAATTATGCTTTCAATAATGATCAGAATTGATTAATCAATTATTTTTGTTTAAACTTTTGATTTTTGTACTGATATATTCTTTAAGTCAACAAGAGTGATTTGATTTTCGTGCGGAAAAGCACGTGACCTCCTCTGATTGGTGGTCAATCTGTGCAGATTAGTTGGCTTAAACAACTTACTTGTTTTCGCTATTTTTATTATTAATTTGCCAATTTTTAAAGATTGTGCAAGTGCAATCTGATTGAGGAGGCATCCATTAATCATTTGCAATAATTTTGAACTCATTTTATATTGTTGTTTTGCTTTGGGTTGACGGAATTCAGTTCTTTATGTTTTCTTTTAGAAATTAACTATTTATTTCTTTGTATATTGTCTGGCTTCTTTAAAACAATAAGTTTTATCATAATAAGTCGTTTAGGAATTTAGATTTTTGCTTTTTTACATATTTTCCAGCAAAACACATAATATGGACTTGCAGTTTAAGAAAAAGATTTGTTGTTTGTATAGAAGTTAATCGAGATAGCTCAGTTGGTTAGGCGTTAGGTTTTAGTTAGTTGCGTGCGGCGAACCCGGGTTCGATTCTCTGTCCCCCCAAATTTGTTTTTAAAAAATATCTTCATTATGTGAGGTTCTCGCAGTTAATTGTAGGAACAATTAATCTTAATTCGTTCACTTTTATAGTAATTTGCATTTTTAAAATTCTTTTTTAATTTATTAAATTTAAAAATTGTATTTATTAACTGAAATATAACTTTTATTAATTTTAAGCTACACATAACCTTTATGTGTAGTTTACAACCCAAGCTGTTCATTGTTTCTTGTATTTTGCTGTTTAGAATCGTTTATTTCTTAAAAAATCATTTATTTTAGCGATTTGTGGCATTTTTTTTTTGACGTAATTTTTCTGACGTGATTTACTTGACGTCGCGAAAAAACGTCATGTAATTTACGTCAAGCGCGTATGACATACATTTTATGTCATAAACTTTCGTAAGGGTTTTTAAACAAAATAGTTGAAAAATTATAGGAATAACTGTTGGAAATAACTGCAAATTAAATAACTGAATTGAAAATAGAAACAAAATAATTGAAATTGAAGAAAAAATAAGAAATTAAGGAAATAAATTGGAAATGTAAGCATTAAATTAAATTTTGAATAAATAATTGATAATTAAAAAAAATTGCAAAATGACAAAAATAATTAACAATTGAAAACAAAATTCAAAAAATCGATAGATTAATACACAAAAGAACAAAATAATTCAGAAATCAAAGAATAATTATAAAATTTTAAGATAATAATGGAAGTTTTTAAAAATTGTACGAAATTAATTAAAATTGTGGTAAATAATTAATAATTAGAGGAAATCGTTGAAAAATGATGAGGATAATTGAAAAATTGAAGAAAATATGTGAAATATGACAACAATAATTATCAATCAAAAACAAAATTCGAAAAATGACTAGATTAATAATTAATCGATTACTTAATTAATAATTGAAACAGTTAAACAAGAAATATTAAATTAAAAGAATATAATTACAAATTGAAAAATTAAGAAGATTATAGGAATAATTTGTTGGAAATAATTGCACGTTTAACAACTGGATTAAAAATTGCAACAAATCATGAAAATTGAAGAGAATAATAAAAAATTGTGGAAATAAATTGAACATGTAAGAATTAAATTAAAATTTAAAAAAATAATTGATAATTGAAAAAATTACAGAATGACTAAAATAATTATCAATTGTAAACAAAATTCAAAAAATGGTTAGATTAATACACAACCGAACAAAATAATTTAAAAAATCAAAGAATAATTATATTAAAATGATAATTAAAAATTAAAAAAATTGTAGGAAATAATTGAAAATTGCGGAAAATAATTCATAATTGAAGGAAAGAGTTGAAAAATGACGAAAATAACTAAAAAATTGAAGAAAATATGTGAAAAATTACGAAAATAATTGTGAATTGAAAAATAAATGCGAAAAATGATTAGATTAATAGACAACTGAAAAAAATAATTGAATCAATTAAAAAAGAAATATTAAATTGAACAAAAATAATTGCAAATTGAAAAATTAAGAAGATTATAGGAATAATTGTTAGAAAAAATTGCACATTTAACAACTGCATTAAAAATCGAAAAAAATAATTAAAATGGAAAATAATAATTGAAAATTGAAGAAAGCAATTAAAAATTGAAAAATGCAATTGAAACTTAAAGAATATACTTAATATTTGAAAAACTATAATTGCCAAAAGACGAGAATTAATTGTTACAGAAGAAAACAATTGAAAACTGAAATTAAAAGTTAAAGAAGATAATTGAACAATTCAATTTAAATCTAAAGAAACTTGATGATAATTAAAAAGCAAAAAAGTAATGAAAAAAAGCTATAATTTTTTAGTTTATTAAAGAAAATAATTGAAAATTGAAAAATGGAATTTAAATTTGAAAAAAATAATTGAGAATTGAAGAGAATAGTTCAATGATTGAATAATTAAATTAAAAATTCAAAACAATTTTTATGAGTGAAGAAAATAATTTAAAATACCCGAGTACTATATTAAATAATGAGGAATTAATTAAAAATCGATAAAAAGGATTCAAAATATAAAAAAATATTTGAGAAATGAAGAAAATAAATAAAAATTGAGAAAATTAATTGGAAATTTAAGAAATAAATGGAAATTATAAGAAAATAATTGATAAGGGAACAAAAAATTACAATATGACAAATATAATTAAATATTGACGAAAATAATTAAATATTAAATAATTAATTATTAATTAAATTAATTTAATTTAATTTTTTATAATTCGATTAATGGTGAGAATCGGCATTCGAACAAACAATTTTTAAAATTAATGAACAATCATAAAATTGACAGAGAATAATAAATTGATAATTGAAAAAAAATTACAAAATAACGAAAATAATTAACAATTGAAAACAAAATTTAAAAAATGGCTACATTTATACACAACCGAACAAAATAATTTGAAAAATCAAAGTATAGGATTCATAAAATTTAAAGTTGAAGGAAATACTTGAGAAATGATCAGAATAATTGAAAAGTCGTAGAAAATTTGTGAAAAATGACGAAAATAATTGTCAATTGAAAACAAAATACGAAAATGTCTAGATTAATAGATAAGTGAAAAAAATAATTGAAAAAATTAATTAAGAAATATTAAATTTAAAGAAAATAATTGCAAATATTTCCAAATTGAAAAAAAGTAATTGAAAAAAGCCGAGAATTAATTAATATGGAAGAAAACAATTAAAAACTGAAGAATAAAAAAAATTGAAGATTAGAATTAAAAATTAAAGAAAATAATTAAACAATGGGATTTAAAATTAAATAAATTTAATGATAATCGAAAAACATAATAGAAAAAAGTCAATAATTTTTTATTGTCAAAGAAAATATTTAAAATTTGAAAAGTAGAACTTAAATTTGAAGAATATAATTGAAAATTGAAGATAATTGTTCAAGAATTGAATAATTGAATTGAAATTTTAAAACAATTTTTATGAGTGAAAAAAAAATTTAAAAAAGCCACGAACTACTGAATATTGAGAAATTAATTGAACATCGATAAAAATGATTGGAAATTAAAAAAAAATTTGAGAAATGAAGAAAATAATTAAAAATTGAGAAAATAAATTGGAAATTAAAGAAATAAATAAAAATTTTAAGAAAATAATTGACAATTAAACAAAAAATTAGAATATAACAAAAATAATTAAATATGTTGAAAATAATTAACTTTTAAACAAAATATTTAACAATAATTGAAAAAAATAATTCAATAAATGGTGAGAATCGGCATTAGAACAAATAATTTTTAAAATTAATGAATAATCATAAAATTGAAAAAGAATAATAAATTGTCAATTGAAAACTGATGAAAATTATGGAAAAAATTGTAGACAATAAATAAAAAATTGAAAAAATTAATTGAAAATTGAAGAATTGTATTTAAATTTCAAGAAATTATTTCATAATTGAGAAAATGCAAAGAATTATTGAATATTGAATAAAAAAATTGAAAAACGAAGAATGCAACTGAGAATTGAAAAAAATAATTGAACAAGTGCATTTAAGTTAAAAGAAACTTAATGATAATAGAAAAAAATATTGGAAAAAAGGCGATAACATATCAAAGAAAATAATTAAAAATCTAGAATTGAATAATTGAATTGAAATTTTATAACAATTTTTATGAGTGAAAAAAATAATTTAAAGAATCCAAGAATTATTGAATATTAAGGAATTGATTGAAATATGATAAAAAAGGTTGAAAATTAAAGAAAATATTTGAGAATTGAAGAAAATAATTAAAAATTGATAAAATCAATTGGAAATTAAAGAATTGAATGGAAATTCCAAGAAAATAATTTATAATTAAAAGGAAAATTACAATATGACGAAAATAATTAACTACTAAAAAGAATTATTAGCAATTGGAAAAAATTTTTAAAAATAGTGAGAATAATCAGCATTTAAAGAAATTTTTTTTAAAATTGATGAATAATCATAAAATTGAAGGACAATGATAAATTGTCAATTGAAAAGTGATGAAAATTAGGGAGAAAATAATGGAAGATATATATGAAAGTTAAAGAATTTAATTGAAATTTCATAAAATAATTTATAAAAATTGAGAAAATGTGAGAATTATTGAATATTGCATAAAATAATTGAAAAATAAAGAATGCAATTGAAAATTGATGAAAATAATTGAGGATTAAAGAAATTGATTAAAAGTTTAACAAAAAATTATGAAGGTAAATTGTTTAATAAATTCTAGTAATTTTCATCAACTTTTTCCACTTCGATATTTTTAAAAAATAAGTCAAATTGTCTCATTTTCTTCTGTAATGTATAAATTTTCATTTTTAAGCAAATGTCCGGCTGTATGGATGGATGTATGTATATATATATATATATATGTGTGTGTGTGTGTGTGTGTGTAAGTGTGTGTGTAAGTGTGTGTGTGTGTGTAAGTGTGTGGGTAGTAATACTTTTGTGATGAATATTTCGAGAACCATTAAACGTATTTTAATACAATTTTGTAGGTTTATTAAACTCATTAATATTTAAATTTAGACACAGGGATTTTTTAAAATACCCAATCAAATTTTTTAAGCGTCTTTTTTCATTAAAAAATATCTGTTTTTTTATTTCAAAATTATTTCACGCTAAAAGTTCGTTTTTATAAGTAAATAAAAAATAGTATTTCTCGTCTCAAAACGAATTCTAAAATTTTAATTTTATATCCATAGTTCCTTTAAAAAACAGTTTAAATTGAAAAACTAACCAACTAGTCTATACATAACATAAAGTACATATTTTACTCAAAATTTGTTGGAGTAATAGATATATTTTTAATTTTTAGTGAGATTTTCATTTCTTCTTGGTGCAGTTTTATTGTCATTTTTATTGATTAAAAAATATTTAACCAAGTTGAACTAATCTTATTAAAGCTTTTTTATTTTCTTCGAAATTTTCTTTTTTGCATTGTTATTTAATTTATTAAGTCATTAAATCACTCTCTAAATCTGAATTAGTTAAAAATAACTAATAATTAGTCAAATCGTGCCTGAGTTTTTATTTCAGTAATTAGTTAAAAATAACTAATTATTAGTAAAAAAAATGACTGATTGTTAGTAGAAACATAACTAAAAAATAGTTAAAACTTGACTAATTGAATTAGTAAACAGAATTTTACTGAAATATTAATTATTTTGACATAACCTAAAAATGAATTTAACTAATAATTAGTTATTTTTTACTAAATGATTAGTAGAACTTTAACTATTTGAATTAGTGACTGAGTTTTCGCTTTCAAATTAGTTATTTTTAACTAATTCTGATTTAGAGAGCAGTATGAAATTATCAATAATTACTCAAATGAAAATTGCAAATTAATTGCAATTTTTTAGAGAAAAAAACACGTTCACGATTTTTCAGTTTCATCGACAAAAATCCAGCTGGGAATTTCAATCTAGAAAAAACTTCCAAGACATATTTTTATCGATATAGCTAACAATAAGCAAGTTTTCCCGAAAGTTTTAAATCGATTAATAATTAATTAATTAACAATCTAATTAATCACAAAAAAAAATTCCAACTGCTCCAAATATAGCCATAATCCGAAAAACACATTCCATCAATTTTTTAAAAGAATCCCAACTTTTTCAATTAAAATACATTAAATTAATATTACATCAAATATTTCCTAATAACATGTTTCATTTCCTGTGATTTTAATCACAGAAGCAGACGCACAACCGCAAAAGGCTTTTACTATAGAGAATACTACAGTTAATACTGCAGCTATATATACAAGACTGTACCCATTGTACCCATACTTGTACCGAACGTTATGCACCGTCCGAAGTAATCTCCAATCTGTGTCCTCGCGTGCTTTCTGCCACGCGCATTATCGTGATCATTAATACGCATCGCAAGGGATTTATCGGCTGATAATTAATTTCAATTGCGTAACTGTAGTTAATCGCTCATTAAGGCCGCTAAAAGCGTCGCGCACTTAATTTTACAGCAACTGATTTTTTTTCCTCTAACCTTTTCTGTAAATATACACACTTCTCGCCAATCTCATAATTACAAAGCAGATAACAAGAAAGTGATGCGCGAAAGGAAAAAGTCTTTTGCAGATTGCAACACATTATGTGAAAAATAATTATGAATATTATCCTGTTTTTCTTCCACTTTTAAACCACTGATAATAATCATCGTAATTATAAATAACCACGCGTCGTTGAATCTAATTACCAATTATCAGTCATTTTTTTATTTCTATATTATTCCTTCACAAAAATTGGAAATTATTACGTCAATAAATCAGTGTGAATAATTACTCGAATGCTATTTACAAATTAATTACAATTTTTTTGTGGAAAAAGAAATTTTTCACGATTTTTCAGTTTTGTTGATAAAAATCCAGCTGGGAATTTCAGCCTGGAAAAAATTTCCAGGAGATATTTGTTTATCAGTACCTAAGAAAGTTTTTCTGAAAGTTCCAAATCGATTAGTAAAAAAGTTTCGAAAATACCTAAGTTTTAAAAATGCCCTGAAAATTCGTGCAAACTTCAAATAAAACGTAGCAAATCAACAATTTGTCTGTTCACACCTGAAATTTGGAAATATTTTTTGTAAATCAAATTACTTTTTTAAAAATTCATTTTAATTGATTAAGGGCATGTGATGGATTATGACGTCACTGGTATAGGCAAAATTTGTCCGTAACTTTTCTCTTAAAATATTGAATATTTTTTTATGAAACTTGGTAGAATTACTTAAAATGACATTATGAAGGTCTCTCAGACCCGAATTTGTTTAAATTTTGGCCCAAAGTTAATTTTTGGAAATTTTTGAAAAATCGCAAACTTTTTTAAAAATCAATTTTGAGACAAAAATTAAACAAATTCGGGTCTGAGAGACCTTCTTAATGACATTTTAAGTAATTCTACCAAGTTTCATAAAAAAATATTCAATATTTTAAGAGAAAAGTTGCGGACAAATTTTGCCTACACCAGTGACGTCATAATCCATCACATGCCCTTAAAATTAAAATTTATGAATTATAAATTATAAAATTTATTTATTTTAGTAAATAAATCTATAATTTTTTTTATAAACTTCAAGTTTTCAATATACAATTATCCTCTTTAAATGTTATAATTATTCTTTAAGTTTTTTTAATTATTTTGTTCTGATTATTCGTTTTCGAATTTTTCTTTCGATTATTTTCAACTATTTTCCTCATTTCTCAATTATTTTCTTTACCTAATATTAAATTATTTTAGTCATTTTGTAATTTTTCTTCCAATTATAAACTATTTCCTTAAAATTTCAATTTAATTCTTTAATCTTTAATTTATTTCTTTAATTTTTAATTATTTTCTTCAATTCTCAAAATAGTCAATTTCGAAAAGGGTCAATTCGGTTTTTTGAAATTTTACAGGAGAATTCAGTATTATTTTCTTTAATTTTTCAATCGAATTCTTTGCTTTTCAATTATTTTATTAATTATTCATATATTCTCGGATCTTACCATTATTTTTTTCTCTCATAAAAATCGTTTTAAAATTTCAATTCAATTATTCAATTCTAAAACTATTTTCTTCAATTCTCAGTTGTTTTCTTCAAATTTAAATTTCATTTTTCAATTTTAAACTATTTTCTTTAATATTAAAAAATTATCGCCTTTTTCTAAAATTTTTTTCGATTATCATTAAGTTTCTTTAATTTTAACTACAATTGTTCAATTATTTTCTTTAATTTTTTATTCAATTTCTCAAATTTAAGTTCCAATCTCCAGTTTTTAATTTTCTTCTAAATTAATTAATTCTCGGCTTGTTTTTAATTATTTTTTTTCAATTTTTAAGTATATTCTTTAAATTTCTATTCCATTTTTTAATTTTTAATTGCTTTCTTCAATTTTCAATTTTTTTTCTTCAATTTTAATAATTTTTCGATTTTCAATCCAGTTGTTAAATGTGCAATTATTTCTAACAATAATTATTCCTATAATCTTCTTAATTTTTCAATTTGCAATAATTTTATTTAAATTTAAGATTTTTTTTGGTAAATGTTTCAATTATTTTTTTAGTTGTCTATTAATCTAATCATTTCTCGAATTTTTTAATTCCTATAATTTTCTAAATATTTCAATTTACAATTATTTTCTTTTAAACTTAATATTTATTGTTTAGTTTCTTTAATTTTTTTCTGTTATCTATTAACCCAGTCATTTATCAAATTTTGTTTCAAATTGACAATTATTTTCTTCAATTTTAAATATTTTCTTTAATTCTCAATTATATTTTTTTCGATTTTCAATTTCATTCTTCGTTTTTCAATTATTTTATACAATATTCAATAATTCTCGCATTTTCTCATATTATAAATTACTTTCTTGAAATTGCAATACAATTTTTCAATTTCCAATAATTGATTTCTTCAATTTTCATTTATTTTCTACAATGTTACCCATAATTTTCCTCAGTTTTTAATTGACAATTATTTATAATTCTCCTTAAATTTTATGATTACTCATTAATTATAAAAAGTTTTCTGTTCGATTGCGGATTATTCTCACCATTTTTTGAATTTTTGTTTCCAATTGTTTAATATTGTTTTTAATAGTTAATTATTTTTGTCAATATTTAATTATTTTCAGCTTATTGTAGTTTTTCTTTTAATTATCAATTATTTTCTTGAAATTTCCATTTAATTCTCTATTTTCAAATTTGTTTCTTCAATTTTTCAATTAATCTCGTAATTTTTCAACTATTTTCTTCAATTATTAATTATTATCCACAATTTTAATTATTTTCTACAATTTTTTCAATTTTTAATTATTTTCTTAAAATTTTACATACTTGGTTTTGTTAAATTATTTTGTTCGGTTGAGTTTTAACCAAACAATTTTTTTATTTTTGTTATCAATTGACAATTTATTTCTTTAATTTTTAAATATTTTCTTCGATTCTCAATTATTTTTTTCATTTTTCAATTTTATTCTTCGTTTTTCAATTAGTTTATTCAATATTCAATTATTCTTGCATTTTCTCAGTTATCAATTATTTTCTTGAAATTTCAATACAATTCTTCAATTTCCAATTGATTTCTTCAATTTTCATTAATTGTCTACAATTGTCTACAATTTTTCCATGATTTTCATCAGTTTTCAATTGACAATTTATTATTCTATTTCAATTTTATGATTATTCATTAATTTTTAAAAGTTTTTTTTTAAATGTTGATTATTCTCACCATTTTCCGATTTTTTTTTCAGTTGTTAATGTTTTTCTTTAATAGTTAATTATTTTCGTCATATTGTAGTTTATCTTTTAATTATCAATTATTTTCTTGAAATTTCCATTTAATTCTTTAATTTCTAATTTCTTTTCTCAATTTTTAATTATTTTCTTCAGATCTGAAATATTTGCTACAATTTTCAATCATTTTTTTCGAATTTCATTAAACTCCTCAACATTAAATTATTTTCGATATTTTTCAATTATTTTTTTCACACATAAAAATTGTTTTAATATTTCATTTCAATTATTTAATTTTGGAACTATAATTCTCTTCAATTGTCAATTATTTTCTTTAAATTTAAATTCCACTTTTCAATTTTCAATTATTTTCTTTAAGAATATAAAAAATTATTGCCTTTTTTCTATTATAATTAAGTTTCTTTAATTTTAAATAAAATTGTTTTATTATTTTCTTTAAGTTTTACTTCCATTAGTCTTCAATTTTTATTTCCATTCTTCAGTTTTTAATTGTTTTCTTCTATAATCACTAAATCCCCCCTTTTTTCAATTTTGAAGTATATTCTTTAAATTTTAAATTCATTTTTCAATTTTTAATTGCTTTCTTCAGTTTTCAATTATTTTCTTCAATTTAATTTTTTTTTCAATTTTCAATCCAGTTGTTAAATGTGCAATTATTTTAAACAAGTATTCCTTAATTTTCTTAATTTTTCCATTATTTTCTTTAAATTCAATATTCCTTGTTTAATTTTGACAATTATTTTTTTACAGTTGTCTTCTAATCTAGTTATTTTTCGAATTTTATTTTCAATTGACAACTATTTTCGTCATTTTCACATATTTTCTTCAATTTTTCAATTATTTTCGTCATTTTTCAACTATTTTCTTCAATTATTATATAATTATAACTATTTTATTACATTGGTAAAAATAAATCTTGTAATATTCCAAGTAGTATTTGGCATCAATATTATTAAACTATTAATTAATATTATCCAATTAAATCATCACTGATCGACTATAGGTACTGATCTAGTTTAGGTACCGTTACCTTATTTTTGATTTTTAAAATTTTTTTGTTTGGTTGTGTATTAATTTAGCCATTTTTTGAATTTTTTTTAAATTGTCAATTAATTTCATCATTTTGTAATTTCTTTTCAATTATTATTTATTTTTTCAAATTTATTTATTTATTTTCTACAAATTATAATTTTTGATATACTTTACTTTAATTCCTAAATTTTCAATTTATTGCCTGAATTTTTTATTATTTTCTTCAATTTTAAATACTTTTTTTTCGATTTTCAATCCAGTTGTTCAATTTTCAGTTATTTCCAAAAGTTATTCCTATAATTTTTTAACTATTTTTTTAAATTCAATATTTATTGTTTAATTTTCTAAATTTTCTAATTTTCTTTTCAATTGTGTAATTATGTAGCCATTTTTCAAATTTTGTTTTCAACTGACAATTATTTTCGTCATTTTTCACATATATTCTTTAGTTTCGTAATTTTCATTCTTTGAATTTGCAAAATTTTATAATTTTAATATTTTAAATGACCAACAACAATGCAAAGTTTGTCACTCGCTTGGGATAAAAATTAAGAATGTATCAATTTCAAATTTCAATATAAAGTTATATTTTAAATATAAAGACAAATTTCGCAAAATAAAAAATACTGTTTTAAGGAGGGTTATCCAAAAAACCAATTTCTACAGATTCTGATAAAATTTTAATGACATATTAAATGCATTACTTTACATGTACTGTTACAATTTTATTGAATTTTACCGTTCCCTTTTTAAGATATAAATTTATAAAATTGGGACTTTTACATGGAAACAGTAACAAAACGCGCAAAATGACTATATTTTAATTAATTATAAAAACACGGTTCTACAAATTTTTTTAAAAAACTAATATATTTTAAACTGCAATATAATACTACTTTTACAACAATATTTAATTAATTTACCGTACCGTTTTTAAGAAAATGTTATTCAAGGGTAGTATTTCTTCACTTTTTTGAAATAATCAGGAAGAAAAAATTTAAATAGCTTGAAAATTTCAACGGAAGATTTTTGTTTAATAAAATTTTTTTTGTAATAATTTTAACTACAAAATATTATTTAGAAACCAAATTATAAGAAGAAATAAAATTAAAAAAATATTTACTATCATGGTCTGATAGAATGAGAACCGCTTGAGGGTTTAAGCGTCCTTAATCGTCCGAAAATTTGTGACCGGGAAATCTAAAAAAATTTCCTGGAATTTATAATATCATAAAAAAGTGTCCACCCTCAACATAATTTAAATATGATCTGGATATAAAATTTGTTACAATTCCCAGTTTAAGAATCACGTATACTATTTGTAATTCTGGTTTTTCGTCAAAAAGAAAAAATTATTAAGATCGTATCAATTTTTATTCTTAGACTTGTGTGCGCGCAGATCGTCTTCGAAATCTTAATGGGAATGTCGTTGGGTTAACAAGCCCGAAGATATCGTTCTCGCGATTCAAAACTAAGCGAGTCGAGCAATTACGTAAATTAAATTCAAACACGCATTCAAATGAAGCGGTATCAGAAAAATCCGGACGTAGATGTGGCGCGACTCGGTGGGGGGAGGCTTGTGACGAGATTTAGTCGATGAGCTTTCGGGCAAGCATCAGGCTATTGCAAACCAGACGAAAAAATTCTGAATATTTATGTTTCGTATTATTAGCGTACGTTTCTGATATCTTGGTGAGCATCGCTAATTAGCTTGCGACCGCTAGCCTTTCGGCAAACAGTGCTGGCTACTGTCTTAAGTTCCCGTAATCAAGATGGTGGCGCCAACCGCCCGGGGCGGTCGATTCCGAAACTAATTGCCTCGGCTAATTTATCCCGCGACATACGCGGACAGAGACTCCATTCTGGCTATACCACGTAATCAGTCCACGAGATCTTTTTCAACGCAGGAAATCGTTTACGATTAGGTAGAACGTCGTCCTCTCGAAAAATTACCTTCTCTGCTAAATTATACGTACGAAAAACACGCGACTTGATTTCTACACCTTTCATCGTTTCTTTCCCTCTGCAGAGAAAAAAAAAACAAATAGCCCTGTTAAAAGGAACGGATTTAAAAGCAAAAAACCTTTGCATGTTTGAAAACAAACTTGTAGTTGATCAAAAATTAACCTGACCGAATATGTTTTTAACCAAAAGTGACATAACCTAAAAACTTGACAAGCCTCACTCGGTAAGTTTAAAATTCGTTTTATTTACCCATTTAATTTTCTCTTATTTATCTTTATTTTTTACCAAGATATTAAATAATTGGTTTGAAAAAAAAAAGACTCTTATCGACTAATTAGAAGGAAAATGTTTATCAGGTTAGGGATTTTTCTGAAAGGTAATTAAAGTAGTCCCTTATAATGAAGACATTGCAATTTATTAAATAGGCTCTTCTATCAATCTTACTTACATTTTTTACAAAAATGGGAAGAAACCAGAGTCTACTGGTTTAATTATACACTTATCGAACGATCACATATTTACAAAATAATTTGATACGTTATTATTTACAATTTATTTACAAACTCGAGACACTCGAGTTTCATGGTTCACTCGACTGTTGCCGAGCATAAACAGCCAGTTCATTTCACGTCCAATTAAATACAACTCTGGCAATTATTAATTAGCGCGATTACTTGCAATCTCGTTCCTGAAACCATCGTCTGTAATCTATCCTCAGTTGCTCCAATCGTTTTTACTTTACACTTATAAACACGCTCACTTTCAGATTCAGACCGCCCAGATTTTCTCGTCTGCTTTTTAATTCCATCATCATTCCCTTGTAAGGTGCTGGGCAATAGGATGATGAGACGTCAAACCAGGATGGGACAGCATTCCTACTGGATAAAGTCCTGCTGGACCAAGAAGACCGTGATGAGCTCCATAAAGTGCCGTGTGATGTTGACTCACCGCGGACATTCTCTGCTTCTCGATCTCAGCTTCTTGGAGGCGTTTCGCCTTGGCTCTCCTGTTTTGGAACCAAATTTTTACCTGCAATTGAAAAAAAAGGAAAAATTGTAGAGAAATTTCGTAAAGTTTTTTTTTTTTTTTGAAAAAGTGGTAAAGGTGAGAATTAAAGAGAGGTGGATAAATTGAGAATTGAAACAAGACGAAGAATTTTTTTCGACGACAAAATCCTACGTCAGACGAGAGTCAATACTATATAGATTATTTTGTACTATGTAGATATTTTGATTTTTTTTTTGTTTCAGATAACCCAGACGTCAGATTTCACGTACACTTTGGGCACCTAAAAAAACGGACCTGCGCTTGGAGGAGTGCCAAGACGGCAATTTTAAATATTTTGACTTGAAATTTGTTTTACAAATACTTGAATATATAATAAGGATGACGGTTTAATTTAATGTACGAGTCATATTTTGTTAGAAAAAAAATCCGGAAAATAGGCTTTTTTCCCCTTAAGAAAAATAGCCGAAAAAGGATTTGAAAAAAAATTATCAATTTCTACAAAAAAATTCTAATCAAGTTCTAAAATGGTGAAACCTACTCAGGAATATGAGCCCTAATTTTTCTAAATGATAGTAACAATTAACAACCCCTAAAAACAACCTTTAAGTAAAATAATCAAATGTAATTATGAAAAAAAATTTAATTACTACAAAACAGATATAAACAAGTTCTAAAATGGTGAAACATAGTCAGTAATTTACCACCTTATTTTTCAAATTGATAACAAGAATTGACAACCTTTTATAAAGACAACAGTTATGGAAAATAATTAAAACAGATTTTAAAAAAAAATTATCAATTTATACAAAAAAATTGTAATCAAGTTCTAAAATGGTAAAACATGCTGAATTATATGCCCTCTACTTTTTAAAATTGATAAAAATAATTAACCCTTGAAAACCACCCTTAAGTAAATTAATCGAAAATAATTTTGGAAAAAATTTTCAATTTCAACAAAAAAATTATAAAAAAGTTCTAAAATTAGAAAAAAAAAATTAGAGAAATTATTCCGTAACATTTTCCACCGTTTTAGAAGTGAAATAGAATTTTTTTGGTTGAAGTTGATACACAGTTAAAATTTTTGTGTAAAATTAAACATATTTCATATGTCCCAAACGGTCTACTCAAAACTTTATGTTAATTCAACACAAGGAAATATGTTGAAAATTTTAACCTCTTATTTGATACATTATAGAGTGATTTTAACTGAATATAGTTGAAGTTCTTAACGTTTAAATAAAAGTAATTTCTGTAAAGTTGGAAATTTTGTTTTAAATGTAATATAAATCATATTTTCCAAACGGTCCATTTAAAATTTGTGTTTTTAATATAAGAATTTGTGTTGTTTTGTTTGTCGACTGATGCTCGGTACAAGTCAAATATAATCGTGATAATTTTAAAGCGTATTTTACCTTTTGGAAGTTAAAAAGAATTTTCAATAAGAAATTTATACTTTACAACAACAAAATAAACGTAAATTACAGTGTTAGAACTAAAAAATTTGAGGTTATGTTCAAGAATCGAATGACATTTGAAGAATGTGTAAAATCAACTCACGAAAAATGTTAAATTTTAACACACAAAAATTTAACAAGGACTGTTTTCTAAACAAATATACATAAAATTTTTAACTGAGTAGTTTTTTCAATTTTTTCCGATTATTTTACTTAGGAGTGGTTGTAAAATTCTAGGAATTGATAATTTTTTTCAAAATTATTTTCGATTATTTTACTTAGGCGCGGATTTTAATGGTTGATAATGTTTGCTATTAACTTGAGAAAAAAAAGGGAATATTCTTGAGTAACTATCACCATTTTGGAACTTGATTATAGTATTTAGCCGAAATTAATAATGTTTTCAAAAAATTTTTTCATTCTATATTTTTAAGGGTTGCTTTTAAGGGTTTTTAATTCTTGTTATTAATTTAAAAAATTAGAGGGTTTTATTCCTGAGTTGGTTGCACCATTTTAGAACTTCAATAGAATTTTTTGTAGGAATTAATAATTTTATTCAAAATTATTTTTAATTATTTTACTATGTGTAGTTTTTCGAGGTTGATAATTCTTGCTCCCGCTTGGAAAAATTGAGTCGCATATTCCTGAGTATGTTCCACCATTTTAAAACTTTTTTATAATTTTTTTTTTTAAGAATTTCCTTTTTTTAAAATGATTTTCGATTATTTTACTTAGAGGTGGCATTTTAAAGGCTAGTAATATTCCCCATCTCTTGAAAAATTAGGGGCATATTCCTTTTAGTATGTTACACTATTTAAGAACCTAAATATAATTTTTTAGTAGAAATTGACTATTCTTTTTAAACTCATTTTGGATTATTTTACTTAAACTAGGTTTTTATGTTGGATTATTTTTGTTATCAATTGGAAAAATTAGAGGGTATATTCCTGAGTATCTTTCACCATTTTAGAAGTTGATTAGACTTTTTTTGTAGAAGTTGCTAAGTTTTAAAAAAATACTAAAATAGGTCTAACTACAGCCCTACAGTTGATTTGGATATAGAAATTTTTTCAGTGTGGGTAGAAAGGTAAATAAACGATAATGAATTTATTCGGATTTGGTGGAAAAGTAGCGTAAGAAGAATTCAAAAGAAGAAATGAATAGAAATGTTTAAAATGAAGAAAAAAACGCTAAAAGCAATATTCTTACCTGTGTTTCAGTGAGATGAAGCGAGGAGGAAAATTCCGCCCTCTCGGCAACGCTTAGATAATGTTTTTCCCTGAATTTCTTCTCCAAAGCCAAAAGTTGTTGTGTTGTGAATGGCGTTCTTGGTTTTCGGTTAGGTTTGTGTTTCCTGAGATTGCATTTAATTTTCGCCGGCTCTCCATTTTCTGCAAAAGAAAAAGGAGATTTTTATTAAATGTACCATTCACATGAAAAGATGCGGGGGAAAAAAAGAACTGACCACAATGTCCCGTTTTTACAAAAATGATAGGATAAACAAGAATTGTTTCTCTTAGGTCGTGCGATTCATAATAATTTTCCGTTTGACGATCCCACAAACGAGACTCATTATACTTTTTGCGAGACGGGGAGCAACCGCAAATTCCGGTTTCAAATTGTTCCTGAGTTTAAACTCCTATATCGCGGCATATCTTGGACTATTTGTTCTCATTGGATTATGAGCATATCAGATGGTTGAGAGATTGAGAAGTTTCGAGGTCGCACTTGTTTTCAAACTCGTTAATATTTTGTGGATATACGTGCACTTTTTTGCTGATCGAGATATTTGGTATATTTATTCATTTTTGTTTCTTTATTACATATTATAAATAGACGCGTACACACTTTGTTTAAGAATTTTACATGTTTTATTAATTACTCTAATCAGACTTTTGTAATGTTTGATTTGAGCAATTACAAACTAGCGAGAGTTAACCATTATGGGTAATTATTATCATTATTAGATAACGCATCATTATGTAAAATCTTGCTCAATGACTCCGATTGCCTCGAGAAGTTTTTTAACTCCTATACTGTACACCGATAACCCCCCGAGACACATTAAAAGTCATGCAACAATTAACACTCTTGTTTACTTTGCTCTCAAGTTGTTTACTGACATTCAAACCTTCTTGACAGACATATTATCGAATTTATATCTGCTGCACTCAATTAATTTGTTTAGACTCCTGCTTAAAAAACATAGATCAACATAAATCATAAATCTATCTTTGTAACGTGTATCATCTCTGTATCTTCAAACTGCTGATCATCAAAATATTGTTGTATCTTATCATCGAAATGTTCTTGCTTCTCATATAGAAATAAAATATAGTTGCATATTATACTATTAAAATGCCTGTTTAACATTATCTCTCTATCTTAAGTTTTCTACTATCTTTGTCTCTCCCGTAATTATTATTATAATTATTAGTTAATATATGTTTGCATCTTATGCTAATAGATTATTTACACCCTTTTGTTAACAATCGGATATTATTACCAATTCATTGAACCCAAATGAAGTAATACAGGTGCCATAAATATCGTATTATAAACAAATCATAACATCAATAGATCCTATTTTGGTATGACAAACAAATTTTTAAAGTTGCATAATTAAAAATTAATGACACCTTCTCGACAAAATCTTTATAATCATTATAATGCAATCATCTTTTAGGTATTTAACTTATATCTTTATGACGGTAATTATTGACACATCTTTATGACCGATATTGTGCTTTTGGAACCCAGATCATCAGCAAATTATCTTTACAGATCATCAACCCATTTTTGTAACAGATCATCCACTAAACCATACGTGACCAACGAATCTTTAAAATTTGCATAAACTAACAAAAAGTTTAAACAAATTTTGAATCTCAAACAATCGTCATTCTAAAACATTAACAAATCGAGTCTGTGATGTGTCCTAATGACACAAAAAATCACTACATCACAAATGATCTGTACAAATATCAGGATATGTTACAACAAATCAGTTTCTTGACAAACCGTAAGCTCATAACAAGTGATCAACATATCAGTAGAATTTATCAGATATACAAATTAATTCAGTGGATGCAAATGAGAGCCTAATATCGAGAGTTCGTCAACTCTTGTAAATGCCAGGAAAACAAACGACTGAATAATTCCATATATTGTGGAGTTTCGATTGTAAAGAGGAGCTTTGGAGTTCTGAAGGCATAACAAGTTCGAAACATTGAAGAGAGGAAGCCTGGGGTCGAATATCCAAGATTTGTCCCGAAACAATTGACAGATTTGTAGGACAGAGTTGGATGGCTCGACGCAGCAGAATCTTACGTGGAAGACAAAAGGCCATCGACGGTTCTGAATTTCAAATTCGGCCCCGCCAGATACGGACGCGAGGCCCGTACGAGAGCTCGTTGCGTTGATCCTGCTTGCTGCTCCTGCTGCTGCTTCGTGTCCTCCTTTGTATCGGATCCTCCTCCGACTGGCTAAGGGTCCAATTAGTCTCGGCATTCGGAATCTTTCTTGGGCCACCGGGCCAAAAACGATCCGGACGGATTTTAATCCGGACTCGATCGGGAACGCATTCGAAATAATTAGCTGATTTTGCCGAGATAAGTGTCTTCCACGAAGGCAAAGATGATCGGACCGGCAAAACTTCTTTGTTCCCGTTGCGTAATGACGCTGCTACCGTCTTGTCGTCCAATCTTCTCTTTAGACCAGGGAAAATCAACGGTTACCCATAATTTTCCCTCACATCTATCAGACCTCATTTCCATCTTCAATCATGGAAAATCGGAAGCAATTCAAAGTCTCGTCTCTGGCCGAGTTCAATCAGATGATGGTTAAAGGATGATGATTGTAACGATCATGAATAAGATGATGATAATCGTGATGCTAATAATCATCTCTGTTAGCTTACTGATCCTGAACCGGTAATTGAATCAATTGCGATACTATGATACATTTTCATTAGTAATTAAATCAAGCGTGTTACAGTAATAGATTTTCAATCCTGTGCAGCAATAATAAATTTTCGATAATAATTAAATTAAGCGTGCAACAACAGATCTGTATCGTTAATTAAATCAAGTGTCTAATAAAATCACTAGATTTGAAGATTGAATCTAATAAGCAGTGGTAGCAGATTGTCATCAATAATTGAATTAAATATGCGACGGGAATAGATTCTCATCACTGATTGAATCAAATGTGCATCACGAATTTACATCATAAACTGAATCAAGCCTGGATCTAATTACGTTTCGAAATTAGTTAAATTTGAAAATAACTTTAGTGCGTTGAATAATTTAGAAACACTTTGATAATCAATTTTCTTAAACATGGGTAATTAATTTGAGCTGATTTCCAATCATTATTAATTTTCCCTTTACATTTTAATAATCGAGTCCAATTTACATTAGAGTTTATTTAATTTCGAGGTTGAATTACGGATGTCGTGGTAGCCACCCTCCTAAAATAGTCTCCAATTGAGTCAAGCATCAGTAATTGATTCAAGCATCAAATATTAACTGTACCAGCAATAATTGACTGAAACATTAGTCATTGAAGGAAACATCTATAATTGACTGAAACATCAGTAATGGATTCAGATGCTGCATCAATAATTTATCAACCCGAGCTGCATCTATAAAGCTGTCATTACATCAACCCTGTTCTATCTTTCCCCTTGTTCGTAACTCCAGCCAAGTAGGAACATTTTTATTTTTAAACTTGATCATTTGAATCTATTATATCATCGCTTATTATATTAAATACTCCTTGAGAAATAAATCGAACATTCACTCCAAAGTTAATCGGTTTAACGAACAAAAAAGTTTCCGTGATTTCTTAAGGTCCATTTTCACTTGAACGCTACGCGAAAGTGAACCTAAAGCATTTCTCGAGATTTGTTCCAGATGGTGCAGGTCTCAGCCCTCGTTGATGATAAAACAATCATAATTTAATTCTCATCCTCCCCTGTCTCAAGAGTCGAAATAAAAGATGGAGGCGTAAAAGTTTGAAGAAGCAGTGTGTTTAGGGTGCTTCATCCAGAGAGGCTATATTTTAGAATTACGACGCCTCGCCCTCGTACGAGGCTTTTCGTATATACTGGCAGACAGCGTATAGCTAAGAATACCACTCTCGGGTCATAATGTAAGTAAACGCCTTGTTCAGACCTTTTTCCTGCTGGCATTTTGGATAGGTGATTGCCAACACAAGCGGTTAAAAGGAATGTAATATAAGGAACGATAATGTAATATAAAGAATGACTTGTCGGCAGGAGACCAAAGCGACTATCGAGCGACGGTAGGCTATCGGCTCGCTTCCACAAACGAACTCTGCAAATTAATTTTTTTCCTCCTGAAATACTGATTTGTCTCGAAATTCACTTTTATAATGGTATACAGGTAGTTTTTTTTAATCGAAATGCCTGTCTATGAGTCACTAACACGACAATATCCCCCTTGTAACCACAACCAAAAAACCGGATTTGTAATGAAGTGAGAATTTGATTACCCGTTTAATATTCGTGCTTCTGTCCTTAATGATATAGAAAGAACCAGCAGCTGACCTCGATTTTTATCGATTAATGTTGCGCAATCGATAATTGAGATGAGATTGGCACTATAGAATTTTTAAATGCGCTATAAATCTCCAACAATCATCAATTTTAGGGTAAAAGTATGATCAATTGGTTTTTTAAATGCGGAAAATTAGATTTTGATTGTTACTGGAATTGTTCGGAATTGCTGACCCATAAATAGAAAATTTGTCATTAATTGTTTATTGGATTTTAGGTTAATATAAAGCAGGTAATTGGAGAGTTTATTCTTGGGCCAATTTTTAGTGGAGAGAAATCAAAATCTGTGAATGAAAGGCGTAACTTCACTTTTCACGATTTGGGGAAAAAAAGAAAATTGTATTTTGAATTTTTTTCCCCGTGGAAAAAAGGGTACAAAAAACTGAGGTGGTGTTTTGACACAAGCGCTCGTTTCCTTTTTCTGTCGTCATATAATTTATTTCAACACAATATAAAAATTTAATTTTGAAACGAAACCTACAAATTTGTACAGTAAACATAATGTAAACCTATTTTCATTTTATTCTTTTAATTATGTAATGGAAAATATAAAAATTTAATTTTTGAACATAACCTAAAAATTAGAAAAGTGAAAATTTTTTGTAAACTAAGTTCCGAAGTGTATAAGACAAAAAAATTGAGTACAACACGTGTAAAAAATTTTAAATAGATAAAGTTTTAAATGTTGGTTGAAAAACTTACAAAATTGAGAAACAAAAAAACACGAAAAGGAAAATGGAATAAAAAATAAAGTCTAATTTACCTGCAACTATAAAATTAAATTGAAGCTCATATGTTATGATCGACGTTATCGTATCGTAAATTTAAGGTATAAAAAAAGTAATCCCGAATTTGATTGGAAACATGTTCATTTATAACAAAATAAGAAAATGAGGAAATTAATGGAAATTTTGTATGTAGAGAAAAAAGGTTACTTTATAGACTGGTTTGCTGAGTTTAAAAATTCCATTAAAACATTTATAGACATATTTTAAATTTTAAAACTTCTAAAAAAGACGTTTTTAAGTCTTAATATTTTTCAGTTTTTAAAATCTTTAAAGTTTTAATATTTTTATTATTATTTTCCTAATTAAAAAAGTGAATTTACAATATTCATATTTAAATAATTCTTCCTATTTTGTGTAAGTGAAATTTTTTTTTCATTCCTAGTTATTTTTCAATTTTTAAATTTCCCGACCAGATTTGTCAATCATCATGTAAACTAAAATTTGACTTATTAGTTACAAGTGAATTAGGCTTTGCTTTCTATGTCATTTTACTTTTTCTATTTCTGAAAGTCGAGCTGAAAGTTTTTGTGCTACGTTCTTAAACCAGGAGGTGAATTTTAAACTGCTTCATTTTTTTAAACAAGTTGACTGATTAATATGTTTAATAGTCTTATTTATTTATTTAATGTTGTGTGTAACGAAACATGGTTATAAAAAAATGACGATATACGTTTTTAAAAAAATGACTGTTGAAAAAAAAAACTATTGTGATCTTTTAATTATTGGTGAGTTTACGAAAAACTGCTTTTTTATACCATTTTTAATTTGAGAACTTTTAGGTTATGTTTCAAAACTTAATCTTTATGTTTTGGATTAAAATATTGAAATTGATTTACTACATTTGTTTTATTCGCTATTTTAGGAAAAAATAAAATAAAGTTTAGGACTTTAGGTTATTGGCAAGTAGAAAAAACTATCTTAGGATTTTACACAAGCACAAATTATATTGGGGTCGTAAATCTGAATGAAAAGTATAAAATTGAATATTGTAAAAAATTCAAAGGTTTGTTACAAAAAACTATTGCTGGACAATTTTCTCTACACAAAGTATTTAACTTAAATTTTTTAACAATAAAATGATCGTTTCATCAAAGGGAAATTGATGTTTTTTTAACAATAGGTTATGTTACAAAATTTAGTTTTTATATTTTTGATTATAATTATTAAAATGAATTATTGCAGATAATCTAAAAAGCGTTTGTCTCGAAATGTCAGAGTTTTTGTTTTGTTTTTCAATTGATAGAATTTGAAGTAAATTGAGTTTTATTATCCTGTTTGATTTCTTAATTTCTTTTAGTGATATTTGTCACTTAACCTCAATTTTCCGTGTCTGATTATAATCTACATTTTTGCTTTTACTATCTTAATTCATCAGTCTTTTACCGTTTATTTTTTTTTTTTTTACAGACGAAATAATTAATGTCTTTTAATTCGACAGACAGTTAATTGCTTGAGTAATTTAAATCGGCGGCTGGCGAAATAAACACTTGGAAATTTTTTTTTAATCAACTTGAATTGTCGAAATTGTGTTATCTAGTAAATCCGAAGTAAATAAACATTTCGATCATTTTACAGTTCTGAAACAATAAAATTTAACAGAGATTCAACAGATTCACTTCAACAGAGAAACCTGATGTTATTTCAAAAATGTCACTTATGCTATTATGCCGTTCATTCTTCTATCCTAAATCCACACAATTAAAATGAATCCTCTATATTGATAATTTAAGAAAATAATTCAATATTCGGTGAAATTTAATTATCATCTTACAAATGCAGGGTGTTCGGAAGTAAATCGAACAAGTTAATCGGTTAAACAAAATGTTTCACTAATTTCCTAAGGTCGAATTTCGCTTAACCGCGACGCAAAAATGAGCCTAAGTAAACAATCTGTTTTTCCCATCATACGGTAGATTAACCAATTCGAAGTTAATTTAGACCAGTAAGTATTCAATTGGGGCTTCGGATCAAAGAACCAGCTTTCCGCTCCAGTTAGTTTTCAGCTGGTTCTTTGATCCGAAGCTTCAATTGAGAAATTAAATAAAAATTAACAAAAGTAAACAACAAAAATGAAGGAAAACTTGATTAAAATACTAGAAAATCCCTTACCATTGAGAGGAGCATGATGCGAGAAGTGCGACGGGAAGAAGGTGGCTGCAGCAGCCGCCGCTGCTGATTGATGTCCTCCCCAAATTGCTGGATGGAGTCCGGGCGTGATTCTTGAGATGTTCCCGAGTGCAGAAAAACCGCCGATGTAGGCAGGAGTGGGCCTGACGGGCGTGGGGCTGGAGGTGTGTTGCTGAAGATCCTCAACGTCCACCAGACTCGATTCATCATCGTCGTCTTCACCTTCCGAACACCTAGAACGTCCCTCATCGTGGGAACTCCTCGGGGACTGCGACCTGAAGTCCCGGGTCATGATGGAATGGTGCTTTGGTGACAGAGTGATCCTAGAGTCCGGAGTTTTCAAGTCCATGGTGACCGGGGAGCTGGATATTCTATAATCCAGCAGGCCGGACAAACTGCGATGAGTTGGTGATCCGGCAGTGAACTCCGATGAGGTCCCGATTTCCGGATTGCTTTTGGGAGAGTCACAGGGGACGTAGTGAGGTATCCTGGAGTCGGAGTAGTCCCGAAGGGAATCGGCGATGCCGAATCGTGACCTAAGGTCATTGGCGACATATTTTGATAACGGGGAAGAAGCTACTAGATGATGAACCGGAGAATAGGAGGTGATAGGAGAAGATCTTGGAGAAGCCGAGGAGCTGCTGATTTTGGAAGAAGTATCGGATGGTTTTTTGGTGTCGGCCAGAAGTGCAGCTACGGAAAAACTGAGGTGGACCGGGCCAGGAGAAGCTTGAGGTGCTTGAGCCTGATTTGGAGATCCTGGACTTGTAGAAGGCGGCGTCGCCGGCGAGGTCACCCTTAAGACTGTCATTTTCGATATTTGGTCACTTGGAAAATTTTAATTAAATTAAAATGTTTAAACTCGGAATCTAAATGTCCATCACGGTATTGAACACTATTTGATGGTTTAAACCGCACTGTTTAATGTGCAGAGTCAATCCAAATTTGTCACTGTCGATTCGAAAAACACAAATCACTAACGTCTTTGTTGACAAATGAAATTTTTTTTTGACAGAGAGCAGTAAGAAGGCTCTTACCAAGTCGAGTTCTCGGAGTGGACTGGCTTGACCATGTCAGTGGAGGGAATGCTTTTTTCGTTTTGGACGGATCTGATGGTGGGGACTTGGATGGGAAGAGGTTGAATTGGAGGCGGGCTTTAGACGAAGGGGGCGTGGCGTTTCAGCTGCCGCCTCTGAAGTGGCTTGCTACTAGGGGAGACGGGTTAGTTGGTATATATTTTTGTGGCTAAGGATAAGGTCCCCTCATGCAAATGCGACCTGATGGTTGAGAATGGGGATGGCTGTTACGTTCCAAGGGGCAAGAGAGAGCACGAGAGGGGGAGAGAGAGAGATCTAATCGACGCTTGCCTTCCTAAGTTGGCGACTGTAATGAGTGTAATTGACCAATTAGGTTCGTTGATTACGTGCGCTCCAAAAACATTTTTGCTCCGCCAACACTTATCGATATTTATATTCCAGATCGAAAGTCGATATCGATTTTTCCCGTTACACTTTCAGCTGACTCGCATGATTCATCAGGATTATTATGATGTGGGAGAAGTGCAGTTATGGGTTATTTTAGCATGTGAATGAGTCGCTAATAGTGTCAATATACTAATCAGAAATCATAATGTCGTCATTAGAGTACATTTTAATATCAGTCTAATACAGCTTATTCAAATTTTGTTCTTGTTATTTAAAAGAAAACCAGTTTCTGCATTTTCTTCAAGAGCACATTTATGCCGACGTTTATCTTGTGTTTAATAGCGTCTTTTAATAGCGCGGTACAAAACACGCCTAGAGGAGTGGGGAGATGAGAGCGAGAGAGACACTTAGCTACGTTTCTCACTCTATCTCGAGGCGCGCTTTATAAGAACAACATTTTAATTTAATTTCGCACCATTTAAACTATATTTATTTTAACCAGATTTTTCAAATTCACATTTCAAACACATCCAGAAGTGAAATACCAATTTTTCACGTTTTGTTTTAATCTGAACCTTCAAAAATGACGTATTTTGAAATATGACGAACGTAAATTTCAAAATTGAAGTGATATTCGAAGAAGAAAATTGAATTTCCTTAGCAGACCTTTTGTAGCATTTTGTGTAGATTGTTTTGCAGTATTTCGACAGAAAATCCTATCCTGCCTGCAGGCCCGTCATGTTTACAGTATCCTGTGACGCAGCTGTGATAAGCAAAAACAAATGAGTCCCGATAGTGGATTTGATAAAAGTTTCAAATATAAAAGCTCTCGGACGTTCTTTCATTTTCACGAATCCGCTTCGATTGTGAATCTCATCCAATGCCCGTCCATGATCCGACGTGAAAGAATTTACTGTCTGTGTCAATATCGTTCTATAACAATGTCAATACGATAACGTTCCATCTATTTCCTTTCTTTCAGAGACGAAAAAGAATCTATTTTTAAAATCCAATTTTCACAAATAACAGGATAAGGACTTTAGGAATGTTCATTCAACATTTTTTTATTTTTTAAAAATTTGAAATATATTTACAAAATACTTTTTTATGTATATTTTTAAATGGTAATTTTTTTTTAAACACGAGGGTTACAAAATATTTCGATTCATTAAGTTGTTACAATTACCAAAATTTTAATCAAATATTAAAAAATAATTATTTTTAATGACCAGCTAATAGAAAATTTCATTATACGCTTCTTTTCTTCTCATGTAAAAATTAGTAAACACAAATTATTTCCCAATGTCATTTTTTTAGGTTATCGGAGGTCAACTCAGCGTTCGAGGAACTTTAAAACGAACTTTTACACGCCTATAACTAATTTTTAAAATTTTATTAATGAGTAAAATTTTTTGTTTTGTAGACTTTGTACATTTTTAGTGGAAAATAAATTTTTTATAGAATGGCACCTAATTCAAGCTTCGTTAGTCGATATAGAATTTTCCTTGCCTTTGGTTTTGTCAACAAAGTGAATTAAAATAGAATTTTTTCCATTATAATCGAAAAAGAAGCTTTTCCAAGATATTAATAATATTTAGTATTTTAATTAAACTTATTAATTATTTTAATTATAAAAAACACATAAATAATTTGTAATTTAGAGAAAGAACATACTTAAAAAATACATAACCTTAAACATTTAACAAAAATATGTGTTTAAATTTCTCAAAAACAGAAATTCGTGAAAATTGTGGTTATTTTTCAACTTGGTGTTTTGTTTCAATAATATTTTAGATAATTAAACATTGATTAAATAATTATTTGGTTATTTTTCTAATTAGGTACATGAAATGTTTTAAATTTACCTACTTTTGGAAACCATATTGAGTTTTCTGTTGAGTTATTTGCGTTTTCTCTCACATTCTTAGTAACTTTTAGTAACTTTCGTTGTTAAATGAATATTTTTGTTAGTGACGAAGACAAGTGAATTTATTCGTCTGGTACATTTTCTACAAAATTAAAACATTGAATTCAGAGTCAAAAGTTAATGGTTGAAATCCTGCATTTTTTGTGACAGTGGCGCCCTCTAGATGTCAGATCCGATTAGCAATTTTCTGCTTTTGCAATAACTTTAGTTTCAAGTTTAATTTGATCAAATTGGCTAATACTTGAATATTTAACCTAATTTAAATGTTCTAATTATTAATTGATCTATTTTAGGGATTTGAATTGTCTAAACTTGGCCACTAAATTGAGGAAGAAGAAGAAGAAGAACGACATAACAAAATAAAATCCAGTTTGAATTTGAGGTTATGTTACAAAAAAACTTTCGAAACGAGACGAAAATAATGAATTAAGAAGAACGGAGGTAAACAAACGCTTAACCTGGGGTCAAATTTAATCCAGGAATGGTAAAGTCGTAATAAAAGAAGCAAGAATACACGATAAGACTCGCATTCCCGATACGAGGAGAAGGCATAGGTTAGAGTATCGTTATTAAGTATCGTCTTCCGAATAATTACGGAGGACACGAGCGAGATCAGTAGATGCTTTTTCGACTGGATAGAGAGGGATGGTCCAATTTGGATGGTTACCAAGGCAAACGATACGTTAAATAGATAGGACGAGTAAACGGCAACCCAACATAATGAGGACCACCCGCTAGACCCGCAATACCACTGGTAAACATACAAACTATAATCACCTTTTATTCATATAATTCCATTGTTATTGTTATTCTCTTAAATGCCTCTTTTCTTTCACGAAATTTAGAATTTGCCGGTATCTTGTGTCAAATAATAATAATATATAGTTCCGGTTTGAAAAGTGAGACGCTAATTGAAGGTTAGGGAGCAATGAAATTGTTCAAATAGTCAAAGTCAACTTGGGACGGAGAATTATTATCAGAGACGAATTTTGAGAATAGAATTTAAGTGTTGGTAAATTTTTTGTCAAATGTTTTCGTTTCTAATTACCAATAAGGCGAGACTGAGATAAGTGTTTGCTTTTTTTTTCATTTTTTTTAAAGAAAGAGAAGAAAAGTGTCTGAACACAGAGAAGTGAGGCTATTCGATTAGTCTCCTTATACCTCATTATTTAGATAGTCGCTATTCGTGTGCAGTTGGTGAGATTCAGGTTTACACAGTTAAGATCATAACTCAACGCTCGTGTTGACTTTTCTCGCTGCCAACGGATATCCACCGTGTAATTAGCTCCTCTTTGCAGAATCTACAGCTCCAAAAGTGAACGTAACTACCGAACAAATACACGAGCTATTATAATTATAATGAGCAACACAAACCATCATGTGTGACCACTTTTTGATGTATTTAGTACTATTATCTTGATGGCTTTTCAAGAATATAAAGGGCAATTTTCACCCGCTAATGGAGTGGTTAAAAAATGGAAAATTGAGAAAATAGAGAGGTTAAATAAAATATGAGAATATGCTGTTTGGAGGATGATACTAAGGATATGTAAGGGAAATATTTCTTTGCAAATGAAATCTAGTTTTTACTGCTAGGGGAAAATAACTTATTGAATAAGTGTTTTAGTGAAACGGAGATTTTAAGAATCCGGATTGGCTTAATGTTGTTTTGTGTACATGGAAGTTACTAAAACGCGTGGAATTCTTTTTGCAAATGGCTGCCTACAAACAGCTGAGTGATCACATGGGTCACGTGACAAGCTTAGCAGACGAAATTTCCAAGTTCCAAATTTTCTCACTTGCGGTTATCCACTTTCTCTACACTGTAAAACATTTCGGAAATATATCCGTTAAAATGTCAGGAAATATTTTTAAAATGATGGAAATAATTCCGAATTTTCGGAAAAACACAATAATTCCAGTAAAATTGGGAAATTTTTCCGGAAAACAATTATGAATTGGATTGAAAATTTTGGGGTTAGATTGTCATATTTCGCGTATAATTAGCAAATTGTCAATAATTGAGCTAATAACTTATATTCTTGACAGAGGATTGTCGGATATTACCTGGTGGAAATAAAAATATATAGAAAATTGTGACTGTTTTTTGGATCTACTACTAATAAATTTCTATTTATGATTAATTTGTATTTGTAATTCTATTTCGATTGTTTCGCATATTAATTGATTCCTCTGAACATTGCCTGTTTTTATTAATTTCTTAATTCGACTATTTATTTATTAATTAAATCTATTTTTGCCGTCATAACTATATATTTTCACATTCATGGTAATTTTTAATATCATTGTTTGTTATTTTTGATATGCATAATATTTAATCATTTTTCTTACTTATTTTAAAATCATAAAATGTTACAATCTAGAGGGCGCTACAGTCAAAAAATACCATAGAGTATTTTATTGTGACGTCAGTTGTCAAAAAGGTTAGGCTGTGATCCAAATTTATGTTACGTCATAAAATGATTTATAATAAAAAGTGATTTTATGATAAATCAATAAAATCTTTCCAATAGGTTTGGTATATTCACACAGATATCGTGAAAGTCGGAATAATACTTTTTCTGAAAATACAAAAGTCATTATTTTGGCTAATACAGCGCAATAAATTATTCGGTTTTTTTATTTTAGTAATGTTTTAGATGTTTTTTTACAAATTTAAAAATTTTGAAAATTTATAAAATGTCCATTTTTTGACAAATAGAAAAGCTTAATATTATCAGAAAACAAAATTTTTTATTTCTTTGGCATTTTTTTGTATTTACTAGATAAAATAAGGATTTAAGCATTACGAATAAACGAAAATTCATAATTATCAAAACTGTTTAAACAAATTAATATTGTTTATTTGTAATTTTTCATCGAATTCAGCTGGAGAGTTAATTTTTTTTCCTAATTTTGCAACTTTTTAAGCTTATGAAAGCTTAATATTAATAACAAACGAAAATCTAAAATTATTAAAATTGTTTAAACAAATTAATATTGTTTATGTGCAACTTTTCATCTCATTGAGCTGGAGAGCTGGAACTTTCTCTTAATTTTGCCACTTTTCAAACCTATAAAAGCTTAATATTAATAAAAAACGAAAATCCACAATTATAAAAATTGTTTAAACAAATTAATATTGTTTATTTGCAATTTTTCATCTAATTAAGCTAGAGAGTTGAAACTTTCTCTTAATTTTGCAACTTTTCAAACCTATGAAGCTTAATATTAATAATAAACGAAACTCCACAATTCTAAAAATTGTTTAAACAAATTATTATTGTTTATTTGCAACTCTTTAACTTATTGAGCTAAAGAGTTAAAATTTTCTCCTAATTTTGCAACTTTTCAAGACAATGAAAGATTAATATTAATAATAAACGAAAATCCACAAATTATAAAAATTGTTTAAGCAAATTGATATTGTTTATTTGTAATTTTTCATCTAATTAAGTTAGGGAGTTTACACTTTCTCCTAATTTTGCAACTATTTAAGCCTATGAAAACTGAATATAAATAATAAACGAAAATTCACAATTATCAAAATTGTTTAAACAAATTAATATTTTTTATTTGTAATTTTCCATCTAATTCAGCTGGAGATTTAAATTTTTTCCTAATTTTGCAACTTTTCAAGCTTATGAAAGCTTAATGTTAATAATAAACGAAAACCCACAATTATAAAAATTGTTTATTTGCAATTTAATATTGTTTATTTGCAATTTAATATTGTTTATTTGCAATTTTTCATCTAATTGAGCTAGAGAGTTGAAACTTTCTCTTAATTTTGCAACTTTTCTAACCTATGAAAATCTTAATATTAATAATAAACGAAAACCCAAAATAATAAAAATTGTTTAAACAAATTAATAATGTTTATTTGAAATTTTTCATCTAACTGAGCTAAAGAGTTTAAACTTTCTCTTAATTTTGCAACTTTTTAAACCTATGAAAGCTAAATAATTATAATAAACGAAACTCCACAATTTTAAAAATTGTTTAAACAAATTATTATTGTTTATTTACAACTCTTCATTTTATTGAGCTAAAGAGTTAAAATTTTCTCCTAATTTTGCAACTTTTCAAGACAATGAAAGATTAATATTAATAATAAACGAAAATCCACAAATTATAAAAATTGTTTAAGCAAATTGATATTGTTTATTTTGTAATTTTGTATCTAATTAAGCTAGAGAGTTGACACTTTCTCTTAATTTTGCAACTTTTCGAACCTATGAAAGTTTAATATTAATAGTAAACGAAAATCCACAACTACAAATATTGTTTAAACAAATTAATGTTGTTTATTTGCAACTTTTTATCTTATTGAGCTTTAGAGTTAAAATTTTCATTTAATTTTGCAACTTTTCAAGAATATAAAATATGAATATTAATAATAAACTAAAATCCACAATTGTAAAAATTGTTTAAACAAACTAATGTTGTTTATTGTCAATTATTCATCGAATTGAGCTAGAGAGTTGTAACTTTTTTTTAAATTTTGGAAATTTTAAGTCTATAAACGCCCAAAACTTACAGGAAACAAAAATTAATAATTATGAAACTGTTTCAAACAAATTAATATTGTTTATTCGCAACTTTAATACAGTTTGGGAACTCTATAACAATATTAATTTTAACAATATTAATTTGTTTAAACAATTTTTATAATTGTTGATTTTACTTTGCAATTAATACTAGGCTTTACTTAGATTGAAAAATTGCTAAATTAATAAAAAGTTACAACTCTGTAAAGCAATTACATGAAAAATTGCAAATAGACAATATTAATTTGTTTAAACAATTTTTGTAATTGTGGATTTTTGTTTATTATTAATATTAATCTATTGTAGGCTTAAATAGTTTCAAATTTAAGAAAAAGTTACAACTCTCTAGCTCTATTAGATGAAAAGTTTCAAATAAACAATATTAATTTGTTTAAACAATTTTTATAATTTTATATTTTAGTTTTTTCTAATATTAGGATTAACTAAACTTAAATAGTTGCAATATTAGAAAAAAGCTACAACTATTGTAAAAAGTCGTAATGAATGTTTTTTAATGATCTTACACGTTTTTTTCGTTTGTAAAGATTTTTTTTGTCCCTCTAAAAAATAGTTAATAATAAAAAATTTGTTAAATAAATCATTGGATCTTATTCTTTAAACTTTCCTGAAGAAAAACAGCTTTATCCGATCGAAAAATGTTAATTTTCATTGATTTTATATCAATTCTATGAAAAAGTTTTTTTCCCCATGCATTTGTCATGGAAAACTTTGAGCGCTTTGACCAAATTTCATGAATTTTTAAATTGAAATGAAGGGAAATAGCAATAAATAAAGCCAGGTTGACGATTAGTTTGGTATTGAAACTATTATTTAATAACAATTTACTTTTTTAAAAAAAAACTGGGAAGCCCAGGTTGTCCCTAACTGGCGCCCACTTTCAAACTGGGAAATACTGGGAACTTTTCTACACGGGATTTCTGATGGTACCTGATAAAATACATTTAAGTAATAATTTAAACATATTTCAGCAAACTTTTTCTTAATTTTTTACCAAAAGCCAGAAGTGACGTCACGCTTTTCAATTAAATTTCAGGTATTAAAAGTTGATAATACTAAATAGCAGTAATTATAGGTGTCCTTAAATTACTGTAGGTATTACTTAAATTAAATGTTCAATTCAATTTTAAGTATTAAAAGTTGATAATACTGAATAGTAGTAATTAGGTATATACTTAAAATATCGTTTGTATTTGTTTGAAATGTTTGGGTTCCATCTCAATAGAGATATTTCAAACTTTGCTAATTTTGGGAAATTTTACAAAATTAATTCTCAGAAAAACGTAACATTTATAATAGAACATAATCAAATCACAATTTGAATTATTTAAAAAAAATACTTAGATAATCATAAATAGATATTCGTTACGTTAAATTTGAATAATTATAGACAATCTTAATCTGAATAAATAAGACATCTTGATAATTACATGTGATGTTAATAGAATTTAGATAGTTCCGTAATCTTTTGAGAATAGGATATGGGTATAATAATTCTTTTATAATACGCTGTAATAATAATTAGATATTTATTTCAATATATGTCCGAGTTAAAAAATCAGTTTAAAAACTTTTTGATGATTACATATTATAGTTTAATAACATTTTCATAATTATATGTTAGTCTAATAACATTTCGATAAGTCTACATTATAGTTTAGTATAAAAATTAACAATTTTATGTTCGTTTAATAATATTTCGATAATCAAATGTCATTTTAATAACTAGATATTAGTTTAATAACATATTGATAAAGTATAGATACTATTTCAAAATCGTGTTGATAATTCCACACGGAAGAACTTTTGGTTTTAATAGTTAATATTATAATATGTATTTTTACAAAATTTAGATTGTAAATCAGGATATAACTGTAAAATGGTATTTTATACTACAGGACTAGAAGAATATACTTTTTTAACAGTTAATATTTATATATTTTCAAATTAAAATTTACTATTTAAAACTGGAAATATTGCTTTTTTTTTTAAAGTAAAATGAAACTAGGAAAAAGTATAATCTAAAAAAAATAATTAAACTTATTTAATTTTTATTAAATAATAATTTTTATAAAAATATTTACAAAAATAGGTTAAAAATATTACTATATTCAATAGGAAGCAACAATAAAATAAGTTCATCTTGAACATCTTACTATTAAAAAGATTATATTTCAAAATAATGCTTTGTTGAAATTCCATTAACTATTGGAAAATTGGCGGCCATGACAGTTTAACCGTTGTGCGCGTCTTGTCACTTTTGATTTGCTTATTCGGATTATATAATTTCTCTCTTAAAAGAAACGATTAAATCATTAACGTTATCGTAAAGTGGGTGAAAAATAACACAATAAATACTTTCTACGTGATAGTTTTATTCAATATAAACCGGTTATATCATGTAAAAACTTTTTAGTGAAGTTTGAATTTGGCGGATGTCAAACTTCAACTATTGTTCACAGATGGAAACTTGTGATTTTTGTGGATTTTTCTCAAAAGTGGTAATGTATTATGTCGATTAGTATATAAGAAAACTTTTCCCTTCAAACATTATATGTATTGTGCGATTCAATAAGCATATATATGTGCGTGCGTATTATCGTTAGTGTTTAGGTTATGTTAGGATTTCGTTTGTGACGGTGATTGTGTTTATATGTATATAAAAGTGTTAAAAATATATGGAATGTCAATTACCACAGGTAACCTATAATAATATAATAATCATGAAGATCGGTTTATTTGCCTTTTTATAGGAATTACTTATTAATCTCGATTTTACTAATTCCAAAACTCAATAGCAATTTTCCCAACAAAATGTCGATTCAAGTTTCTTTGAACATTTCCTATCGAAAATAGTAAATATTAAATAGAAATAGTAAATTCTGAAAATATAACGATATATCCTGGTTTCTTATCGAAATTTTGTAAAAATAAATACTATAATATTAAGTATTAAAATCGAAAGTCTTTCCGTGCATGTTGGCTTAATGATACACTTTAAAAAATCCGGAAATGTTTTGATAATTAGATGTTGCTTTTGAGAAACAATTTGTCATAAAACTTTTTTACGTTTTGTAGATTTAATGGCGCGATTAATCGTTTTTGTGTAATTCATTGTTCTGAGTCATGAGAATCATATAGGTAGGTACAGATTCTGAATATTTTTCGAGGGTTAGGCCACGTCCGTTAATTATTAGCAAGCCGCTATATTGAGCATGAGAACAGTATATTTCTTTCGGCCTGTGGGGAAATGAGACGAAATTCAAGTCAAATTGGCGTTAAAATTGCAATCACGGTGGTCCTGTTTCCTCTTCGCTCTTCCCTTCTGTTTCTCTCGTTTTCAGTCGTTGTCGACCACGGAATTAGCTCGTCTATTCTCAGAGAACTTCACTCGTCTACGACACTGCTCCGTCTCTAAACAACGACGGTCAATTACACTTTGAAAAAGTGAGAAATTTGGCCTTTATTTCCGACCACAATTTAAGATCCAAATTGGAAATAAACTCTTTCTGTACGCAGTCTTTAGTTTAAAAAAATAATCATACAATCAAACTTTTAATAATAAAATACCAGAAAAAAAGAATTTTTGAAAATAAGTTCTAAACTTACCTTTATATGTCGGTTTGAAGCTTATTTCGAATATGAAGCCAGATTTTTAAGATTCAAAATAACGGGTTCAATGTGGCCGACCAAAAATTAAAATTTCTTTTAAATTGCTTCAGGGATTAAAATTTTTTAATATCTGGCGTTAGATTCGAAATCAGCGACCCCAAAAACATACAAATAACAAGTTTCAAGGAATTTAAAGGAAATTATTATTTTTAGTTTGACATATTGGAGCCGCCATTATCAATTTTGAAATTTTGACTTAGGGTTTGAGATCAGTAATTTGAACAATTTGAAAAACTTTATACTTATGGTTGAAATTTGGTTAAAAATAAATAAATTTAAGGGTATGTAATGGAGAATGATTTTTTAATAGCGTAGGAAGGTTTCTCTGATCCTCTAGTTTATATAAATTTTGAGTTAAAATTATCTTTTTAAAAAGCTCAATGATTTTTGGAAATTTAAATAAATTAATTTGAAGTCATTACTTCAAACAATTTTGGGTCAGAAAAACCTTTTTAATACCATTTTAAGTAATTCTACAAAGTTTGGTTCAAAATATTTATTAATTTAGGAAAAAGTTTACGGATAAATTTTGCTAATGACAGTGACGTCATACTTCCGCACATGCCCTTAAGCCGACATTTTAAATTTTAATTTTCTCAGTAGTCTTATTATTATCTTATCTGCATCGTAGATATTTTTTAAAATCTGGACTATCTGGACATTTCAAAATGTATTATAAAATTATGGTAAACTTTAATATAATTTTTTATAAAACACTTTTCGGAAATTACAAACTTAATAGTTTTTTTCTTGCATTTTTGTCAGGAAACCTAACCTCTATTTACACGTCTTTTTTACTTAAGTAGTTCGTTCACATATTATTTTAAAAATTCAAAAACGACGGACTTAATTTTTCAATTTGTGTCGATTTCTGACAAAAATCAGTAGAAAGAAGTTTTTGGAGTCTTTAAACTAAAATCTGTCTTTAAAATTCAAAACAGTTGATCCAATATGTCGTATGTCGATTTTTAGATATTTAATATCAAAAGGTATTATTTTGTATGGTCACTGAATTAAAATTTGTTTTCAAAATACGAAAATTCTTTTAAAAATCAGTAAAAAAAAATAGTTTTTGAATCTTCTGAATTCAAATGTAACCTCAAAATTTTTAAAATCAATATGCAAGGTCTAATATGGTGGTTTTAATTATTTAAAGACGATGAGTGATTATTGTAATTCACGTCGATTCTTTTAATTCCGATATCGACGAATTTAAAACTTCCTTTCAATTAAAAAAATTCTTATAAAACTCGATAAAAGTAGCTTTTATGTTCTTTGATTTTAAACCAAACTTCAAAAATTTTAATTTCTAAATAGTAGATCCAAGATAGCAAACATAATTATTTATATTTATAAAATTCGGTACAAAGGAGTTTTAGGTATGATTGAGAAAAAGTCGATCTAAAAATTGAAATATTCAAAATGTCGGATCCAACATGGCGGACATAATTTTTTGCAAATTATGCCGATTCTTAGTAAAATTGATACAAAAGGCATTTGGAGTCGCTGAAGTTAAATCTGTTTTCAAAATTAAGAAAATAATTCTATAAGTAAGTAAATATAAGTTTTTGGAATTTTTGGATTTAAATCTGATCTCATTATCTTTAAATTCAAAATGGCAGATTCAATATGACGGAGATAATTTTTACAAATTTATGCCAATTTCTATAAAACTCCGCAAAAAATGGATTAGGAATTGAAACCCAAGTGTCAATGACAGATTTTTCTGAAACTTAACAGACAACTAAAACATCGAAAAATATTCGACAGGTAATTTTTTAGTTTGGTATATTTTGCATTTTTAGAGTACAAAACACTCTTTTTACATTTAGAGGATAAAATCAGCATCTAAGAAAAAATTTGTTGGATTCGCTTGAAACTCATTACTCGATTGTTTTTGGGATCGCTGATTGCGAATATGATGTCGGTTTTTGAAAATTCAAAATGTCTCGGAATTCAAATCGGGTTTAAAAATGTAAAATTTTAAAATGTCGGATCCAATACGTAGGATTAAATTCTTTGTAATTTTGATTAAAATTGGTATAATTGGGTACTCAGGGTCTATAAATTCGTATCTGTTTTCAAAAGTTTAAAAATTCAAAATCGCAAATTAGCAAGTCAGATATAATTTAAAAAAAAAATTGTGGGACCACTTACAAAAGTGGGATTAAAAACAAGACCGTTTTAAAATGTTGATAACTCAGTCAGATATTAGCGAATTAAAATTTTTCATACACAATTGGAAAGCGCATAAAATTTGCCATTAAATGATTCTATATTAAAGATATTCGATTAACAGAAATAGAGCTTCAACATGATAAAGACAGGTGAGTTTTTAGATTTTTGTGAATTTTCATTGTTTAAGTTTGGTGGGCTGCATTTTCCAGAAAAGTAATTGGAAAATTTTGAAATTAAGCTGACTTAAACCTTGAACTATTAGCTTTAAAATAAGCCAAAGAAAATTAAAATATCATTACTGGTTCAAAAGTTATAAGTAATTGTGTATAAAGAACAAAACGCGACATTCCGTTGTTTCCTCCCCTCTCGGCCTATTTGCCATAGCGAGCACTAGATTTTCGTATCATGCATTTACTTATAACTTTTGAACCAATCAAGATATTTTAATGTTCTTGGGCTTATTTTAAAGCTAATAGTTCAAGGTTTAAGTCAGCTTAATTTCAAAAACTTCCAATTACTTTTCTAGAAAATGCAGCTCACCAAACTTGAACAATGAAAATTCACAAAAAATATCATGTTGAATCTCCGTTTCTGTTAATCGAAAAAGCTTTAATGTAGGATCATTTAACGGCAAATTTTATGAGCTTTCCAATGGTCTATGAAAAATTTTAATTATTAATAATATGTGTAATAATTATGTGAAATAAAAGAAGTACATAATATAATAAAAAAAGAAAATTAATGATAAGAAGACATTGGAATAAATTTAAATTGATGTGATTTTAAAATGAAGAATATGAAGATTAATTATAAAAAAATTATAATATACCTAATACCATTTAGGTATTAGGTATATATTACTATATAATTAATACTATATAATACTATATAATTTGTCTAAATTCCTGTAAAAAATAAAGCTGCTTTTATACGAATAGTAAACCTAATGTTATTTTATTGGAAAAAATACGTCAATACAATTTGTTAACGTTTCTAGCAGTTTATTTTATAAATTATATTTAATGACATCTAAATTAAATTATTATCTACAAATTTGATAAATCAGGTCTTGTAAAATATAGTTTAAACAATAAAATAAGAGGACTATATAGTTTTTCAAAATTCCTGTAAAAGTTTCTGTAAAAATTCTTTACGTCTCAAGATCTAACTCCACATACATAATATATGTGTTAATAATACTTTAAATTAATTCACCTCTTTATCCTATCTCATCAAAGTATCTCTTTATTTCAAGTCTTAATTTTTGTTTGTTTCTGTATCTCATCTGTTTATCTCATCTCATTGTCTCATCTCTTTACCTCATCTCTCTCATTGTCTCATCTGTTTATCTCACCTCATTGTCTCATGTTTATCCCATCTCTTTACCTTAGACACTTTGAGCACTTCATAACACTATTATTATTTATTGTTATTATTATTATTCATTATTAAACACTTATTTATTTACTAAACACTTTTCGTTCACTTATTCGTATGTAACAATATAAACACGTACTTAAAACTATATTTAATACAAACTGTTAATAAACAAAATACATCAATAGACACTATTTATACACATTCACATTAAACACATTTCTGTTAAACACTTAATAAACAATATACAATAATAGGCACTATTCATTTTCACGTTATACATATTTCCGTTCTATTTATTAATAACTTTTTAATAACTTTCAATACAACGCACTGAATGTATTTATCTCTCGTTTCGTTATAGCTCGAAAATTTGGTCTCTTTTCCTAAAACCATTAACTTTCATTATTCAAGGGTTTGCTCGAACAATGATGGGCTGCTGAGAGTTTCCTTTTCCGTTAAATTTTAACGCTTACCTTTTCTCTCTTACCGCAAGGAAGCCGGTATAAGAGTTTCCTTTTCCGTTAACTTTTAACGCTTTGCCTTCTCTCTCTTACTCACGAAACCAATATAAGAGTTTCCTTTTCCGTTAACTTTTAACGCTTACCTTCAATACTCGTTTCTTACACAGGATAATTAAAAAACTCAAGATAACTTTATATAATAATCAAATTGCCTCAGTCATATTCAAAATCGTCATTATTTAAAATACATTGTACACATTTTCAGTCCAACAAATAGAATATAATACAATATTAATGCGAAAAGTAGCTTGATTGTGGAAGAAAGTAAATAGAATAAAACGCAATAATCCGAAGTAGAGTATAATTTTAATTAGCAAACAAGACACTCGCTTCGTTCTATAAAGAGGTATCAAACGATATACCAGAAAGGAATTCAGCAGAAATTGTGAAAGGATTTTACTGTAATGCGCAGCGAAAACAGTTGTAACTGTCCTAATCGGTTAGCGTTGTCGATGTGGAGTCATTGATTCGTTATTCTGCTTTTACGTTTGCCCTCTGTGCCACCTCGTAATGCGCTCTACGAGGCATTTTAATGAAGGCATTACAGAGGTAGGTACGTCGATATCGAAAATAAGATTCGCAAAAGAACCGGCGCTCTCCTCGACTCACTGATCGGCCTCAGAGAGTAAAGTAAGTACACAGAGAGCTGCTCTCGACATAGCAGCGTCGACCATTTGTTTTAAGATTTCTCCCCGAGTTGAGTTTGTCACTGTGTGTGTGTGTGTGTATGTGTATGTCAGTTATACATATTTGCATGCTGCTGCTTTATATGTATATAACCCGGCCGTGTATTCACAATTGTGATTGTGTGTTTGGAGGGATTTGTGTATTCGTATAAGGTTGCCTACAGGTGTAAGCTCAGCGACCGTAAGCGACTTCGTTTCCCGGCTTTTTGCAAAGCATCCGCCCGCTCGCGTAGCCAATAATTGAATATCGGAGGGAGAGGATTCTGGAGAGGAGAAAGAGGGAAAAGGGATGAGAGGCAGCATCCGATGGAGCTTCGGGGGGAGAGGAGGGTGAGCGACTGGGAAAGGCGAGTAGCATATCACGTTAGTGTTGGTGCCGGGTTGGACATTCTGGGAGAAAATCGATATTTTAATTGGACAAAATAATTGGAACGAGCAAGCGAGCGAACGAACGAATGGAAGATCGTAATCTCTAGGTATATGGACCCCTTTGTGAATTGGCGAGTCCCCGTGCATCCCGCTATATTCTCCCGTCGACGCCCTCGCTGCACCTTTCCGCTCGCACCCACCCCTAACCAGTGCACATTTCACTCAAACATCCCTATGCAGACAGACATTCACGTCTGCCAATTGAGTTGAACGCTCTTCTCATTCAAAATTACCTTCGACACACTAAAAATTACCCGATTTTGTTTCATTCGACTCTTTTTGCACTGCAAATTTTCACGTACTGAGGTTATTGTTCTCTGAGAGTGATGGGACTTTTATTTTGATTAATTGTTTGGAAAATATTTAGAAACAGATTTTAAAATATTTCGACGCCTCGTGTTGATAAGATGCTTATTGAAAGTTCAGGGCAACAAAATACTAAGTCAGAATTCACTGCAATATGAAGTTATCTCTAAGATTCGTGTAATAAAATTCTTATTCAATATTCCGTGTAATAAAATGCTTTTTCAAAGTTGCATTGTATATTACCGTTGAGCTCACAAGTTTGGTCGTTGCACGAAGGAATAATAAGGAGACCGAACTGTAGTGTTCATCCCTGTAGAAAGTGTGCCAAAATTCTGTCTTGGTTCACTTGTTGGAAATTAACTCTGATATGAGTACGCGTGCGCGGCGCACTGTTGCTCCCAAAAGTAGAGTGAGAGAGAAAATTATTATGGCGGGAATCGAAACGTCAATTGATATTTGAGGTTATGTTTATTAATGTAAACAAGTATCGATATATCGATAGTAATCGCATACTGCTCATGCGCACTCTTATCAGAGTTAATTCCAACACGTGAACCAAGACAGAATTTTGGCACGTAAAAATCAGCGAGTGCAGTCTCCTTATTATTCCTTCGTGGGTCGTTGTTACTTATTTTGACAGCTGACAATTAGAGTTGCGAAGAAGTAATATTACCTGGAGAACGGTAATGAGAACGAGAATATAACCGGGAATATAACCGACCAAAATTCTAATCGAGAATTTATAAGAATTTAAGTTTTCTATTTATTTATCAAATTAAGTCAAATTTTCCCAATCAATGTACAAAAATAGAATCTCTAGTGTCATTCTTATTAGGTAGCTCAAGTTCGGTGGGGGAAAATCCAATATGGAGGATACTGGAGCACAGCTTTGCATGGAAGCCAATGGGACGAAATCAGTTTTTTTAAAATAACTTTTTAAAAACAAATTTTTGAACCAATGTTTATTAGCAAATTATTTTTCTTTTATCGAAAGCTATTTTTTAAAACAATAAAAATTGATATAACAATTTTATTAAATTTTATTATTTTAAAAAATAGCTTTCGATAAAAGAAAAATAATTTGCTAATAAACATAGGTTCAAAAATTTGTTTTTAAATAACTGATTTTGCTCCATTGACTACAATGCATTTTTAGGCCCCAGCAAACGGCCATCTTGAATTTTTCCCCACCGAACTTGAACTACCTTATTAATAATAATTTGAATTTTAATGTCAATAGTAAGAATTAATGTATAATAACTATAGCAACATTAAAGACAAACTTTGCATTGTTGTTGGTGATTTAAAACTATAAATTTTTGCATATTCAAATAATGAAAATTACGAAATTGAAGAATATATCTGAAAAATGACGAAAATAATAATTGACTGTTGAAAATAAAATTCGAAAAATGGCTACATAATTACACAATTATTATTGAAATGAATAGTTTAAAAAAATAAACAATAAATATATTAAATTTAAACAAAGTAGTTTAAAAATTATAGGAATAACAGTTGGAAATAATTGCAAATTAAACAACTGTATTTGAAAATCGAAAAAAAAATAATTGAAATTGAAGAAAATAGTAAAAAATTGAGGAAATAATAATTTAAAAAATAAAAGAATAATTATAAAATTTTAAGATAAAATTTAAAAATTGAAAAAATACAAGGAAATAATTGAAAATTGCGGAAAATAATTAATAATTAAAGGAAACAGTTGAAAAACTGTAGAAAATATGTAAAAAATTACGAAAATTATTGTCAATTGAAAACAAAATTTAAAAAATGACTAGATTAATAGACAACTGAAAAAAATAATTGTAAAAATTAAACAAGAAATATTAAGTTTCAAAAAAATAATTCCAAAGTTAAAAATTAGGAAAATTATAGGAATAATTGATGGAAATAATTACACATTTAACAGCTGGATTGAAAATTGAAAAAAATAATTGAAAATTGAAAAAAGCAATAAAAAATTGAATTGAAATTGATCGAATATGCTTAAAAATTGAAAAAAAAAAATTAATTAAAAAAAGCTGATAATTATTTAATATAGAAGAAAACAATTTAAAACTAAAGAATGGAAATAAAAATTGAAAAATAGAATTAAAAATTAAAGAAAATAATTAAATAATTGAACAATTGTATTTAAAATTAAAGAAACTTAATAATAATCAAAAAAAAAAAAATGAATAAAGGCGATAATTGAAGAAATAATTTGGAAATTAAAGAATTAAATTGAAATTTCAAGAAAATAATTGATAATCATAAAAAAAATTACAATATGACGAAAAAAATTAAATATTAAAAAATTGATTAATATTAAAATAAAATAATTAACAAAAGAAAAAAAAATTCGACGAATGGTGAGAATAATCATCATTCGTACAAAAAAAACATTGTAATTAATAAATATTCATAAAATTAAAGGAGAATAATAAATTGACAATTGAAAATTGATGAAAAATATAGACAAAATTTGTAGAAAATAAATGAAAATTAAAGAATTCAATTGAAAATTCCAGAATTGTATTGAAAGAAAATAATTAATAATTGAGAAACTGCGGGAATTAATTAATATTTTGGAATTTATTTAAAATCGATCAAAATAATTAAAATTTAAAGAAAATTTTTGAGAATTGAAAAAAACAATTGAAAATTGAAGAAATAAATTTGAAATTAAAGACTTAAATGTAAATTTCAAGAAAATAATTGATAATTAAAAGAAAAATTACAATATGATGAAAATAATTAACTATTGACGTAAATAAATAACTATTAAAAAAAAAATTAACAATTAAAAAAAAATTTTAAAAATGATGAGAATAATCGGTATTAAAAAAAAAATTTTCATTTATGAATAATCATAAAATTGAAGAAGAAAAATAAATTGTCAATTGAAAACTAATGCAAATAGTGGAAACAATTGTAAAAAATAAATGAAAATTAAAGAAATCGTTTGAAAGTTGAAGAATTTTATTAAAATTTCAAGAAAATATTTGATAATTGAGAAAATGCGAGAATCATTGGACTTTAAATAAAGTCATTAAAAAACTAAGAATGCAATTGAAAATTGTAGAAAAAAATTCAAAATTAAAGAAATAAATAGAAGACTAGAGAATTAAATTGATGATTAGAGATTAAAATTGAAATTTTAAAAAAAGAGTTGATAATTGAAAGAAACATAACAAAATGTTTTTCAACTTATCATTGTTTTTATCATATTTCAATTATTGTCTTCAAGTTTCAAATTTTAAAATCATTTTCCAATTTTTTTCCACAAGTTTTAAGTATTCTTATTTTTTAAAACTATTTTCTAAAATTTTTTAATATTTTTCTTAAATTTTCCATTATTTTCTTCAATTTTTAATCATTTTCAATTATTTATATTCTTTTTTTATTATTTTCAATTACTTACGTTCTTTTCCATAATTTCCAGAACGTTTTTAATTATTTATCTGCAATTTTCTTTTTTTCTATTTATTTTTCAATTATATCTACGATTTTCTTGTATTTTATGCACCTATATTCTGTATGTTTTGCAATTATTTATCTTAAAGTAAAAATTGTTTTTCTAAATTTTAAATTATGTTTATCTTTTTTTATTTAATTTCTCCAATTTTTATTATTATTTTCTTTTTTTTTTTTTTGTAATTGACTTTTAAAAGTTGCAAGTACTTTTTAGAAATTTTCTTTAAATTTCCTTAATTTAAAATATATTACGCAATTTTTTTAAATTATTTTTTAAATTTTAATTATTTTTTTTAATTTTAAATTATTTGTATTATTTCTTTATAATTTTCCTTATATTTTAGTCTTTTTCATCATTATTTCTGAATTAATTTTTTTAAATTTTAATTATTTATCTCAATTTGAATCATTTTTTTTTAATTTTCAATTACATTCACCAATTTTTCATTAGCCGAATTTTTTTAAATTTATTTCTAAGATTTTTAAGTATTTTTCTCAAATTCAAATTACTTTCTTTTTATTTTAAAATTGTTCATAATTGTTATATTTAATAAAAAAATTTTCACTTTATTGACTTACAGCTAATTTATAATGATAATTATTTTGTTACTTAGCTTTGTTTTTTTAATAAATTGTTTGTGTTTTAAAATAGAAGCATAGAATCTATGTTTCTCATTCAAACATATAGAAAATTCTCATAAATTCTCCGGAAGGAGAATATTCTCGGTCATATTCTCGAGAATGTAACCAGATTTTAAATTACCGAGAATTTTGCAACTCTACTGACAATATGCTCACGGTTGGGTAGTGATGGGGCGAAACTCAGGGTGGAGAAGTAACGCGAAGAGGCAGAGATGGGAAGTTACGTATCACTTTTGTTATTTATTAGTAGAAAACAGTTTTTTTTGCGCAGTGAATAGAGTTCTCGAATTTGACGTCACAATTTGCATTTTGCATAGAATTGTGGTGTCTGCAATACATTTTTATTTATATAAGTATGTCAGTAATGTCTAAATGTTTAGAAAATAAAATCTAGCAGACAAATTTTTCTAAAATCTGTTTTGTTGAAAATGATTTTATTTTCTAAATACTTAGACAATACTGACATACTTATAAATGAAAACGTACTGCAGATCAACATGTTTGACATCCAACGAGCGGCCATCTTGAATTTTTTTCCGAACTTAAACTACATTATATTGAATTGTAGACTAATTTTATGTGGATTTAATTAAAATTCACACAACTTATACCAGTAGTCGGATAAAATATTTTTTTTCTGTCTAATAATTATTTATACAAGTACTGCTTTAATTAAATTTACAAACTAAAAATCCCTTTTGTTATTGAAAATCCGCATAAAATTAAATATAACTTGGTTTTTTGAACTAACGTTGGTGAATTTTAGAATAGCCTTGTCTCTGGGCTTCTGACGTCACACTAGTTTACTCTATCAACGGTAAAAATTATGTATCATAAGTAGAAAACGTTAACTAATACGTAACTCTACTTTCGCATCACAACCCAACCCTGGGTGTGTGCGTTGCTACCCAACCTTCAGCATATTGTCAGCTGTCAAAATAAAAGTAATTATACAAATTTTCATTAAACTAGTGAGTACGTGAGTCGTATTAAAAGTTTTAAAGTGTTCCTTTTCAAAAAACCAGATTCCATAAAACCATATTGTATAAAACCAGTGAGAGAACCTCCAAAGAAAAACCAATCAGAATAAGGTTAACCTCAAGGTTAATTTATTATTTTCTCCAATAATAAACTACTTGGTTTGGTCGCTTTAAATTTATAAAACAAAATCCGAAACTTTATCCAAATATAATTCACTCTCTTATAAGACAGCCTTAATTTAAAACTAAATGCGCAAAAAATTTCTCTGGACACATTTAAACACATGTTAAAAATTATAAATCAAAACCATAAATTTCTGCATCTGCGAATATTTTTTGCCCCCGAGACAAATTGAGAAAGCCGCAAAAAGTGTGAGTCCTTCAGTTTCTAGAATTATAGTGAAGATAAAGTGTTTCAATTTGTCTAACGCATAAAAGTCGGCCATATGAAAATCTGTCTGTGGTGTAGAAAAGCTTGCTTAAATGTAATTTGACGATTGAGGCCTCTGTGGGTTTCTGATGGCAGACCAAAGTGCACGTATCTGTATCTTTACGACTTTGAGGGTTTTAACAACCGGAAATGAAAGCCGCACTCTGTCGAAACAAATGAACTACTCTAAGGGTCCAGAAAACCGCAAAAAGGAGGTTGGGAGGAGAACCGGTTCCAAAAGCATTAAAGAAGTAGCATAACGATAGCGCCACGTATATAATAGGTGAAGTAGTTTCAAACTACTGCGGGTTATGAGGCGCCATGGTGGCTCTTAACTAGACACGCATGGCCCGCACGTGTTGAGGTGTCAACTGAAACCAACTAAAGACCCTTCCACCAGCGAGCCCCGCTCTACTCCCCTTTTTTAAGACGCTCCATTTCACGTGGGGATGAAATATCGAGGCAAAAATATTTGTGCTCGCCGCATAATTGGTCACGCGTTGCCACTTCCGCTTCCACAGAATCACATTTCAATGCTTAGCGCCTGTGGGAACTCGAATGTCTTTCGGTTGTTTTCAAGGAACTTGAGTTAGGTGACAAGTGTCAAATAGTTTACAAATTTTTCGTCCAAACAGTTTTTGTCAGAAAAAGAAAGACTTGATTCTGACAAATTTAACCCTTTAGACGGTTTTTTTGGTTTATTGGTGTGAGCAGGGGGAAAGTATGTTTTGATATGAGTGGTTGGATAATAATATAATAAATGGAAGTTGGATAAAAAAGTTTAGAGAGAGAAGAGCCAATTATACTATAAAGTGAAAGTGGAATTAGGAGTTCGAAAAATAAGGGAAAAATTACTGGAATTGAAAAGAAGAAAAGAAAAATTAGAAAATATATTGAAAAGGCACTGAAAAATAAGGATATTACTAGGAAGGAAGTTCAATAATTGGAAATTAGAGAAAAACCCTAAAAACGTAACCGAATAGTGAAAAATATCTAGGTATTAGAACAGGATAGGTAGTGAGTAAGATTATCACTAGAATGTGTAAAAATAAATTAATTTTGAAAATAAATGGGAGAATGTGTTAGATAAACTGGACCAGAGACAGAAAATCTGAAAAGTAAAAAATGATAAATTGTAAATAAAGAACAATCATTGGAAAGTAAATTATACGTTGAAGTTTAAGAAAATGGTCTTAATAAAAAAAATACTAGATGTCCAAAAAATATCTAGAAATTTTTAAAAATACCATATAGTGAAAAAGTAATTGAAAAAGTAAAATTAACTAAAGAAGTATGCAGAATTGTTCGAAAGTAAAAAAAAATGAGCAACTACGCAATAGAGAAAAGATACTATAGTAGGTGGCAACATAATCAGAAAGTGAAGAAAGTAACTAGAAATTAAAAAAATAATTTAGAAATAAAGAGGAGATCTCAAAAATGATTAAATATCTATAATTTAAAGTAAATTTAGTTAATAAAAAAATAACCGAAAAGTATTCTAAAATCGTGATATTTAAAAAAGTATCTAGAAAGTGCTGGAAAATTAATAGAAAGTTACAAAATGCCTAGAAAAAAAGAAATATTTAGAAAAGAAGGTAAACTCATTGAAAATAAAGAAAAAATAACCGAAAAGTAAAAAAAAATTGTACTATTACTAGAAACTTACAAAAGAACTGGAGAATAAAATAAATATTTCGAAAAGAAGGTAAACATTTACTCAAAATGAGACAAAATAAAAGTGAAAAAAAATGTAAAATTCAAGAAGTTACCAGAGAGTTAAAAGAAATTGTTATTAGGTTACAAAATAACTAGAAAATTGGAAAAATTACTATTAAAAAAGAGAACAAATTTTAAAGTGACAATATAACTAAAAATTTTAAAAATTTACTGAAAATTGTTGAATACGAATTGTGAATTGAAAAAGTAACTAGAAAATGTAAAAAGTGAATAAGGTAACTAGTTATTTAAAAAAAGATATCTAGATTTGATAAAGAAATCTGAAAAGTAAAAAATATCTAGACGTTGAAGAAGGATAACTAAAGAGTAAAAAATATAATGTTAAAATATAAAATATAAAAAATATAATATAATGTAAAAAAATAACTGAATTTTGAAGATGAGTTGTGGAAAATGTAATATAGTAGCAAGATAGTGAAAAATATCTAGTTAAATAAAAGAAGAGAAAAAACGAAGGAAAAACCTCTAGAAAGTAAAAAAAATTTTAAATAAGATATAATAAACAGCAAAGAAAGATTGTTAGAGTACAACAACAGGACAATGGAAAAAAATACTATAAAGCTAGAAGTAAATAGAACCTGAAAAGAAAATTGGAAAATAAAAGAAAAAGTAACAAAAGTCTACAAACAATTAGAAAGTCCAAAAATAATTGTTATTTGATGCAAGAAACTAGAAATCTAAAAAATTACTGAAGAATCTCTATAGAAAATGAATAAATAATCAGAAATAAAAATAAAGAACTAGAAAACAAAAAAAAAATATCTAGAAAGTCAAAACCACATCTGGGAAGTGGAAAATTTCTAGATATTAAAACCGATAAATAAAAAGTAGTAAATATCACTAGATACCGAAAAAATAACCAAATTTTAGAATTAAAAGCTAGGGATTAAAAAATTTTAAATATAAATAAAGATAAATAAAAAGTTATAAAAAAAAATGCTGGAAAGTAAGTAAAGCGTTGAAATTTAAGAAAAATATATCTAAAATACGAAATCTCGTTTATTTTGTTGATAAAAAATAAATAGGGGAAAATAAATTAAAGATAAAGAAAGTTTGAAAAATAACAAGATAAAGAAATAACTAAAAACAAATGTAAAATGTCTGGAAATGTTAATAAAAGGTAACTAGAAAGTGAAAAAATTACTAAAAAATCAGAAAATAACTGCAAAGTTATGAAATTGACTAGAAATTGTTAGAAAGCAACTAGGATTTTAAACAGTGACTAGAAAACTAATTACAAATTGAATATGAATAAATAATTATTAATTTTTATACTAATTATATTTATATTAAAATAAGCACAGAATGACAAAAAATAAATAGAAAGTAAATGAATTATCTTGAAGATATACGATGAAGTTGCTAGACAGAGGAAAAAAAATTCTGATACTAAAAGAAAAATAACGAAAAAAGTCAAAACAGAAGAAAAATACTAGAAAGTAAAAACGATTTATATAAGACAAATAACAAATATCAAAGAAAAATATATTATACTTGATAGAAAAAAACTAAACAATTTAAAATTTATTATTAAAGTATTCAAATAACTAATAGAAATATTTAGAAAACGAAAAAAAGTACTAGAAATTCAACAAGTAACTGGACAAATTACTGACTAATAAAAAAATTATGATAATTTATTAAGAAATGTACAAAATGAAAAAAATCACTATAAAGTAAATAAAAAACAAGGAATTCTAGAAAGTGACAAGAAACTGAAATGAAATGAGAAAAAATCCATTGGAAGATTATTTATTAAAAAAGCAGCTTCAATTAAAAAAAAACTTATTAAAATTTGAAAAAATTACGAGAAATTCATAAGAAACTAAAAATATTTTAAAACTTGATATAAAGGGAGAAAATTAATAGAATTTTAAAAAAACTAGTCATTGTTGAAAAATAACCTTAAGAAAGGAAATAGAAACTTTTTTTTCTAACCGGTAACGGAAATCGAGAGTTTTTGCATTAGTGATGGAAATATTTAATATTTTACTTTATTAATGAAAAAAATAATAATTTGATGACAACCCTTTTTTTAATGAAATTAAAATTATTTTTATTAATAATATTAAAGTTTTAAATATTAAACGAAAGAAAAAATAAATATTAAAAATAATTATTTAAAATATTTTAAGTATTTTTTTGATTTCACAAATCAATATTTCTTATAAATAATTAAAAATTTAAAAAAAATTTAATTTAATTTTAGATAAATAAAATTACTAAAATAATTAGAATTAAATGCAAAGAAATTATTAAAAATTCTCGAATATTAATTTTATTAAAAATATAAATGTTTTTATTAATAATCCATGTTGGGTTGAACAATATAAAAATATAGAATATAAAACTCGAAATGTCCATTTTACCCGCACTGGTGAGGAAAATAATCATCTTTTCCAACGGTGACGGAAATGATGGTTTCCACAAAGTCCTACTGGTTGTGAAATGTCAATTTTATCCACTTGTGATGAAAATGATTATTATTTATTCTGATGACGGAAATGGTCATTTTCCATATTTGCAGCTAAAATGGTCGATTTTTTGATCGATAGAGTAAATTATTAATTTCTACACTTCTAACTATAATGACCATTTTTCCCACAGGTGAAAAAAATCGTCTTTTTTTCTCACTGATGACGGAAATTACCGTTTTTCCCATAAGTTTCGAAAATAGACTTTTCTTCACTGATGATAGAAATAGACAGTTTTTGTACAAACAAGGGAAATTTTTCATTCTCTTACTAGTGACGGAAATGGTCATTTTTCCTACCAGTGACGGAAATTGATGATTCCCTTACGAGTGACGAAAAAGCATATTTTTTCACTAGTAACTGGAAAATTCATTTTCCATACTAGTAATTAAAATTGTCATTTTTTACGCCGGTGACAGAAATGGTTATTTTTCCCACTGGTGACGGAAATTTTGAATTATTTTAATTAATTTCAAATTATTTCTTCATTTCTCAATTATTTTCTTCTATTTTCTACTATTTTCTTCAATTTTCAATTATTTTCATCAATTTCTAATTAATTTCTTTAATTCTGAAATATTTTCTACGATTTTCAATTATTTTATTAAATTTTTAATTATTTTCGTCAACTCTAAATTATTTTTTTCAATTGACAATTATTTGATCATTTTTCAATTATTTCCTTCTATTTTTAGTTATTTAATTTAATATTCAATAATTCTCGACTTTTTTCAACTATTTTTTTTCAATTATTATTTGTTTATTTCACATCTCAATTACTCCTCCAATTTTCAATTATTTTCTTCTATAATCAATAATTCTCTACTTTTTTCAATATTTTTTTTCAAATTATCAATTCTGTTTTTGAAACTTTAATTCAATTCATTAATTATTATTCAACAATTTTCATAAAATCACATTTTCTGCAATTTCAAATTATTTTCTACAATTTTTAATTAATTTCTTCAAATTACAATTACATTCTTCATTTTTTATTGTTTTCTTCAAATTCTATAATTCCTGGGTTGTTTAATTTCTTTTTTCTTCAATTATCACTTATTTTCTTCTACTTTCAATCCCATTGTTCAATTCTTAAATTATTTTCTTTTATTCTCAATTATAATTTTCGACATTCAATTCCATTTTTTAATTTTCAATTGTTTTTTTCAATATTCAATAACTCTACGCTTTTTACAATAATTTTTTTTAAATTCTTAATTATTTTCTTCAATTTCCAATTTTTTTCTTTAATTTCCAATTATTTTTTCATATTTCTTTCAATTTTCAATTTCTTCTTAATTTTCTTCAATATTTAACAATTCTCAGCTTTTTTAAATTATGTTTTTCTTTCAATTTTTATTTAAATTGATAATTTTAAAATTATTTTCATCAATTCGCAATTATTTCCGTCGATTTCTAAATTTTTCTGCTTTTTTCAAATATTGTCTTTAATTTTTAAGTACTTTCTTCAATTTTCAATTATTTTCTTCAATTTACAATTAATTTCTTTAATTTTTAATTATTTTGTTCAATTTTCAATTGTTTGTTTCAATATTCAGTAATCTCGACTTTTTTCAATTATTTTTTTTCAATTATCAGTAATTTATTTCATATTTCAAAACCTCCTTCAATTTTTAATAATTTTCTTCTATTTTCAATTTAATTGTTCAGTATTTCAATTATTTTTTGAATCCTCAATTAATTTCTTTAAGTACCAATTCTATTCTTCAATTTTTAATGTTTTCTTCAATATTAAATAATTTCTGTCATTTTTCATTTTTTTTTAAATTATAAATTATTTTCTTCTTTTTTTAGTTCAATTGTTCAGCAATTTTCTTTAATTCTCAATTATTGTATTCGAATTTAAATTTTATTTTCCAATTTTCAATGTTTTTTTTTAATATTCAAAAATTCTGTGTTTTTCTGATTTCAATTTCATTATTTAATTTTCAATTTATTTCTTCAATTTTGAATTATTAACTTAAATTAAAAATTTTTTTTTTGTTTTTCTATCTAGTTGACCAATTTTCAATTATATTATTTGAATTTAATAACCATTGTTCAATTTTTTCAATTATTGTTCAATTGTAAATTAATATTTACTTTTTTTTTAAATTTTGTTTCTAATTGTCAAATATCTTTGTCATTGTTCAATTATTTCTTTCCATTATTAATTGTTTCTTTTAATTCTTAATTATTATTTTTTGTAAAGCTTAATATTTAATTCTTCAATTCTCAATTATTTTCTTTAATTATCAACTCTTATCTTCAATTTTTGTAGCCATTTGTAGGTCTATTTATACTTAGAATAAATTTTAAGTTAACAAGAGAAAAAAACTGCTGTCCTTAATTTAAACTGAGCTTCTGTGAAAATAAGGATGCCCTTTTAATTTAAACTGATGTTTGTGTGAAAATAAGATCTTAGTCCATCTGAATTCCAAACCCATTTCTTAAATTCAGCACTCAGCTGCTGATTTTACAGATTAATTGTCTTAAACTCAGCAAATTTACCTGCTGTTAATCACATTCTTTGCTTCTTAAATTGAGCTACGAAAATTGTTTTTGAATTTGAACAAGGATCCTTGAACAGTCGACTGTCTTAAAAATGTTGCGTCTTAAAACAAGACAGCTTTTCCGCCTTAAAATAAGACTTTCTTTACAGTATTGCCAGAAATGACAATTTTACCCCCGTCGTGACAAAAATTGTTATTTTTTCCACCTGTGACAGAAATGATCATTTTTCTTACTGATGACGGAAATTATAATTTCTCCCATGACTAAAATAATCATTTTCTTCATATCAGAAAGAACTAATAAATACAATATACTAAAAGGAACAAATATAAACCTACAATAAGGAAGTAACTAATGTTCCGATATAAGGAAAATGCTCAAATATATCCACACCTCTTCAACATTACCGATTCATTTAGTCGGATTTCTTTAGTTAATTTTTCCGCATATCCCGTTACCAAATATGGTCCCGAGGCGTGAAAGGATTAAATTACAGTGTAACTACATTTCACCTCACTTCACCATATTTGGTGCAGTCTCGCCTCAAAGAGATTATACCTCTCCAAGTGAAGCGACTCGAAAAACTCAAATTCCAAAAATTCTTTCTCGGAAAAGAGGAGGGGACCTATATATATTTAAAGCGGAAGATAACAAGCTTCCGCTTGTACCGATTAGCGGCAAAGTTTGATTCGCTTTTGGCGAGTTTTCCACACGTCTGTTATTTCCAAGTGTGCGCTAGAGAATTTTAGACAATCATTAATAACTCTCTTGGAGACGTGCTTTTTAACTCTCAGATGTGCGAGCGGCGCTAAACGGGTCCGTGGAGGGAAGCGGGTGTCGTCACTTAACGTAGCTTCCGCTCGTTGGGGCGTGGTTTTGTTTTTCGGCTCTTTTTAAGATGCCGGAAGATTTATTACGTATTTTGGATATAGAGCTACACGCCTCGAGAAATTAATGCATTGAACCAACTTGGCTGTGGCGCTAGCGAACTAAAGCGCCTGGAAAATTACCGTCGGTATCAGGACCTCTTTCAAAAGCGTTCCATTAACATTATTAAGAGAAATAATTTGAGACAGGGGAAAATTATATGGCAATCATGAAAACGACGCATTAATATCGTTTCCTCTTCTTTTTCTTTTCTATATATCTATATACAATTCATTCACATAAATCAACTGAAATTAACTTATTATGAATTTATTATCCTCCTAAATGTCTAAATTTTCAAATAAATTCAGCCAACCACTTATTAAGAAAGAGTAATTAATGTTGTTGTGAAAAAAAGAGGTTTTTCGGAGGGAGAAATATTCATTAATAAATGAGAAGATAAATGGTGTCACTCTGGTTGTGGTTGTGCGTTTGTCAATGTGTACATAGACTTAATCACAAACCTCGTAAATGTGGCACTTAACTCGTCGCAAGGAGAGCCTATGTTTAGCTTGCTGGCGTTTTCGAGATGAATGAGAGTGTGCACACCGCATAACCTCAGCAGAAGTGAATTTTTTTTTCGCTCCAACGGGACACGCCAGGCATTTGACTTTTGTTCGCCTTGGTCTCCCGATGACCCGCTTCGCTCATTTGAGTACATATACAACTTTTAAAGAACAAGAGCAGGAAAAAGCCAGGCTCGTGCCAACTTTGATCTTATGAATCATAAAGTCTCACATTCCAGATTCTTAAAATATTCTGAAAGCCTACTAATGAATGAGCACTGACAATCAATCCTTGAAAAATATCATACAAATGGAACACGTGTATTTTGTGTCTCGAATTTTGATGGATTTTTGTTTTGTTTTTTTACATGTGTGCGCAAGTTGGGTGATGTGATTTAGTATTGAATTATTGTGTTTCTTTTTTAGTTTAGAGGCAAAAATTACTGGAGGGTTGGAAGAGGAATTGGAAATTAAAATAGTTATAACGAAACAGAGGGAAAAATTACTAGGATTGGGTAAAATTTCTAGAAGTTGAGAAGAAATAACTAGTAAATGAAAAAGAATTTTTATAATGCGGAAAATAACTAGAAAATGGAGAAAAGTAATTGAAAGTACAGAAAAAATAGTAGAAAACCAGCTGAGGTTGAAAGATGAAAAAGAAAACTAAATTGGTGAATAAAATTGGCATTTTAAAAAAAAATTACTAAATAATGAAGAAAAATTACTAGAATGTAAAAAAAATGAAGGCAAGTAATTCGAGATTAAAGAAAATCGTGCGAAAAGGAAAAAAACTGGAAAATAAAATATATCACTAGAAGACCAAATTTTGAAAACTGGGAAATGTTAAATATTGAATAAATAGAAAGTGAATAAGTAACTAGGAAGGACGATAAATAATTAGAAATTAGAGAGAAACGTTTGGAAATAAAAAAGTAACTGGATAGTCGAAAATATGTAGATTTTAGAAAAAGGATAACTAGAAAGAAAGATATATCACTAACATGTTGCAAAAAGACAACAATTTTAAATTAAAAACTGGAAGTTGTTACAAACTAACCCAAAGTGAGAAGCATTTAAAAAGTAAAGGTAGCTAATTATAAAATCCAATTAAATTACTAGAAAGTAAAACGCATTTTGAGATTAAGATAAATATAAAAAAATAATATTTCTAGAACAGAAAAAAAGTTTCTAGAGGTTCAAAACAGAATTTAGAAATTGAAAGATACTTAAAACATAAAAAAGTAAGTTAAAATAAAAAAGAATCACTAGAAAGTTTAGAAATAACAAGAAATTGAAAGAAACAACTAATAAGTGAGAAAAAATTACTAGAAAGAAAGAAAGAATTATAAAGAAAAAATAATTGAGATGTGAAAAAAATTACTAGGAATTAAAAAAATAACTTGGAAGTAAAGAAAATATATAGAAAATGACTCAATTATGTGGAAATAATGTAAAACTAGAAAATGAAAAAAATGACTGAAGTGTAAAAAATCTTGAGATATTTAAAAAAATTAACTAGAAAGTGATGAATTATTAAAGTCACAAATTAACTAGAAAAGGAAAAGATAACTAGAAAACAAGATAAAATTACTTTAATGTGACAAAATAATAACTGCAAATTTTACAGTCTCACGAAAAATTGATAAACAAGAATCAAAATTTTAAAAAGTAACTGGAAAATGAAATGGAAAGGGAAAAACACGACTGGAAAAATAAAACTACTAGAAGATAAAAATATTTTTAAAATTTAAGAACCATATCTAGATTAGGAAAAATTTACTAGGAGTGCATAAAAATATCTAGAAATTGAAAAAATGCTACAAAGTGGGAAAATAATTAAAAAATAAAATAAGTAATTGAAAAAGAAAAACATTACGAAACGAACAAAATTTAGAAGCAAATAACTGGAAATTCTTGAAAGCTATTTGAAATTACTGAAAAAGTAACTGAGAAATAAAAAATAAGTATTGATTTTAAAAAAAGGTAAGTGGAAAGTAGAAAGGTGAGTAGCTATTTTAAACGTAATGAAAACTAAATTTTGTAAAAAAAATAACTAGAATAATTGATGAAATGTCTAGAATGTGAAAAAATTGCAGATAGTAAAAAAAAATTAAGGAATATTTTAATATTTCATTTTCGAATAAGTATATAAATACTAAAAAAATAAAAAAGATTAAAAAATACATAGTAAATTGCAAAAAAAATATTTTAAGATGTTAAAAAAAGACAACTAGAAAAAGAAAAAGAATTGCTACACAGTAAGAAAATGACTAGAAACTAGAATATAATAACTAGAAAAGTAACTAGGAATATAGTAGGGAGAATAAAAAAATAATTACTATACGGTTAAAAATAAAAAATAAAATGTAGAAAGCAACTAAAAATAAGGAGAAATTAACAGAAAGTGACAAAATAACTAGAAGTTGAAGAAAATAACTACAAATTTGAAAAAGAACTTTGATATAAAGAGAACACCTAAAAGCGAATGAAAAGTAACTATAGAAAATGAAGAAAAATTACTAAAATGATAAAAAAATTGAAAATAAATAATAAATAGGTATAATAAAAATATTTTTAGAAGTTGATTAAAAAAAAAACAAGAAAATGTAAAGTAAAAGAATAATTAGAAGCTAAATAAATAATTACATTTAATTACGTAATAATAAGTACTAGAAAGTTTACAAATAACTAGAAACTATATAAAAATCTAACTCAATTGATGACAAGTTACTAAAATGTATTAAATAATATAAGATTAAAAAAAAATTACTAGAAAGTAGATTAGAAAATAGGTAAAGAGAGATATTACAAAATGAAGATAAATAACTGAAAATTGAATAAATCACTATAAGTTACAAAAATGTATTAAATAATATAAGATTAAAAAAAAAATTACTAGAAAGTAGATTAGAAAATAGGTAAAGAGAGACATTACAAAATGAAGATAAATAACTGAAAATTGAATAAATCACTATAAACGAAAAAATAGAATTTAAAAAGAGTAAAAAATAACCTGAGGGTAAAAAATATTTGTGTATTAAAAATAAACTTTAAAGTAAAGAAAAATAGTTTGAATCTGAAAAAATATTGTAATTTAAAAGAAAAATGATGAAAACTCGAAAATATGAAAAAATGATCAACAAGTAACAAAAAATTTGATAATTTAAACAGTAACTTAAAAGTAAAGAAAAATTACTAGAAAGTTCCAAATATATATTAGAAAATCACAAAAAAAACTAGAAAATTAAAGTAAAATCTTTGAAGTAATAGTAAGAAAACAATTTAAAAATTCCAAAATTGACAATAAATTGTTGAAAAATAACGAGGAATGAAAAAACTAACTATTAACTAAAAAAAAATTGCTAAAGAATAAAAAAAATTAAAAAGAAATAAGTTTAAGTAATAGTAAAAATGTTCCAGAAATTGAAGCAAAATCCAGAAAATAAAAGAAAATTGACAACTGCAATGTGAAAAACAACTTGAAGTCGGAGAAAAATAAATGTAAAATAAAGAAAAAATTCTGGAAAGTTTAGAAATAACAATTGGAACTAAAAAAGTATCTATAAATTAATGAGAAATTACTAAAATTTAATGAATATTAGCACTAGCAGATAATGTAGAAAATTACTAGAAAGTGTAAAAAGAACTGTAAATAAAGAGACTAATTAAAAAAAATTGAATTCACTGAAAAGTGAATAAGTAGTTATTTGAGATCTGGGGAAATGACTAGAAACTGAAAAAAAAAATTTAGTTATTGAAAAGAAAACTTGAAATTAACAAATATCTCTAAACTAAAAAAATAACTTAAAAAACAAATTCTTTCTCTATGGGGCAGCAAAATTGCTTGAATGTAAAACAGTAATTATTATAATTTAAGAGAAATAGGTAAAAAAAATTGAAATTTTGAATAAGCCAGAAAGTTACTAAAATTCTGAACGAATTGGCATATTCTTAAATGTAAATTCTTAGTTAATTTAATTATTTTAATAATTAATACTTTTAAGAAATCAGATCCGACAAATTCTAAAAAACTTGATACATTCTAAAATAGTTTTGTGAGTTTGACAGATATAGACAGACAGACAGACATACAGACTAATAGTTAGACAGACTGATAGTCAGACAGATAGACAGACCGATAGTCAGTCAGATACACAGACAAACAGACAGACAGATAGACAGACAGACAACGGACAGACAGATAGTCAGTCTGACACACAGACAAACAGACAGATGGACAGATAGTCTGATAGTCGGACAGACAGACAGACAGACAGAAAATTAGTCAGACAGACAAACAGGTAGACATGCAAATAGTCATACAGACCTAGAGACAGTCATAAAATTTTAATGCATTTGTTTTTCATTCCTCATTATGATAATTGTTGTAAAATTATTGAAGATTTAAGCAATGTCTAGACAATAGTTTGATTTTATTTATATACATATATATAGATTGACAGATTTTGAATATTTCAAAGATTCATTTTAGAAATATTTTTGTCTGAAATTATTTGCTCTATTTGAAAATATTACATTAAACAAATATTTATTACAATATACTTCATCCCTCGATTTCTGAACAAATTTATAAATACACACAAGAAGTGTTTCTGACTTCCGCTGGAGGACTAAAAGTGTCGACTGAATTCGACCGTCCCGAATGATCGGGGCAGACCAGTGTAAATCAAAGTAATGCACATAATGTGCAATGAATTGCGCTTCGCAGAAGCGATTCGTTTTTACATTGAAAGGGAGGTGTGACATCGAAAATATCTGGTCCTTAAAATCACGCCCGTTTTTTTCGCAAGACCGAAGAAAGTGTGTATAGAGTGCAAAGGAATGTGGAAGCAAAGAAAGAAAGCTGAAAGAAAAGTCAAGGCAGAGGAAGAAGACAGAGGGGAAAAAATAAAAAAAGAGAGAATCGAGGGGAAAATAAAATAGAGACATAGAAAAAAAATGATAGAAAATGAAAATTAACTTAAGGGGTTACACCACCCTGAACGCTTGAAAATTGGAGGGTATTTCAAGAATTAATTTTAACAAAACTATTATAAATACCACTTTTTAATAATTGGAATATCAAAGTACATATATTTCACTAAAAAAAAATTCTTGGAAGAAGAAAAAATATTCAAAAATAAATATTCGAAAAAAAAAATTTTTTTTTGGGTAACGAAATTTCTGTTTTAAAAATGTATAACTTTCTCAAAAAAAATTATATCGAGAAAATCCTACGTCATGCCATAGAGAATGTTATAGAGAAGCTGTGTACACATTTTGAAGAGAATCGGTCGAGTAGTTTTTGAGAAATCATGTACACCACTCCAAAAAATGTATTTTTGAAAAAAACGCAAAAGAAGATAAAAAAGTACTTTAAGGTATTAAAACTCGGAAAAAGGTATTAAGACCGACGTCTTTAAATGACCGTACACTGTTAAAAATTTGGGAAGTTAACGGTTGCTGGAGTTGGGAGTTGAGATTTTAGAGTTAAAAATTGACTCCCCAAGGTGAGTGAGTCTCATAGGCTCCATGTTTAAGAAGAGTGGGGACTGAAGGATTAAGCGTTAACTCTCTTTACTTCAACTCTTCAAGGAGTGCGACTTTTATAGAGTCCCGTAGGGAGTTAAATTTCAACTCCTTTTTTTAACAGTGTAAGAATATAGGCATCGAAATTATGTAAGAAAAAAAGAAACGATTTTTTTAAATTTTCAGGGTGGTGTAACCCCTTAAAAAAAAGCAGTAGAGGAAAGAACAGGAAAAGGGATTAAAAAATGTGTTTAAAATGAAAAAAATGAAAAATCAAATAAGAAATGAAACAAGTTGGATAAAGTGGAAGGGAAATAATAAGTGGAACAAAGACGAAGAATATAAAGTAAAAACAAATGGAAACAAAGGGATAAAAAAGGACGAGTGTAGACTTGGATTAAGACGGGGAAAGATAAGGAGAGAGAAGAGACGAGAAGTCGAAATAGGCGGAGTGGAGGCAAAAGGATACGCGTAAACACAAGTAGTTAAAGCGCTCTTTAACGACAGGAAATGTTAGATGCCAGGAACATGTGTTTCGAGGTTTCGCGCTCATTCACTACAATTGCATTTGCAACTTCGATAACTCGCTTATTAACGCTCACCATAATTACATTTTTATTTTTCTCTTTCCCAACTCTTTCAATTATAAAATATAATAATGACCTCTTAGCGTTTCGAAAAATCATTTTCTTTAAATGAAAAAATGCCTAAAATCTCTGTTTTCTTTCATGGACATTTATTAGATTTATTAATTCCATTTGAATATTTCGCGCGTTCCATATTCCGTTCCGCTGTTCAATTTTAACTAAACGTTCACGAAAATAATCTAAGTTCACTTTTTCTTAAGCCTACTCATTTATAAGAGAAGAAGTGATAACTTTTAGTGTGCTTCACTTGTCAATATTCTGCAGATTTATACAGAATAAGAAACCGTTTTGATTTTTGCTTTCAGATGATTCGTTGTTGAGTTATCGTGTCACCCACCAACAAAAGGGACGTGTTTCAGCAGCCATTTAAAAAAAAAGAAAAACATTTTTCTTCAATTAGTATTTTTATATGTCTTCTAACCTACAAGAACTTTGTATTTATAAATATTTTTTGTAATATAAATAAAATTTGTTTGAAAAAACACGTTTTTGAAAGAACCTGGCCTTAAGGGTGACGTCGCGTCAAAATAATAAATTAATAAAATTTAATACATAAAATATTGCAAACCAATAAAGTTTAAAAATCTATGGAATGTAATAAATACAAATAACAACATACAATATTTGTACAAGTGTTTAAAGTTTTTAAATCACCTTATGTATTAAAACAAATATCATTCACTTCATGATATCACAACAACAACAACAAAATACTTTATAATTTACGATTTAATAAGTAAGATAAAACCACGCGCGCTCAATCTCGTAAATTCTAAATAGTTTAGAGCTAAATGAGACTAAAGCCTATAGTACAACCTAAAAGAAACAAATAACCATTGTGTACCCCAAAGAAATGAATAATAAATCTAAATAACTTTTTCAGAAAAATATTCGCAGCTTCTATAGTTTGTCGTGGAATTCGAAAAAGGCCATATAGGCGTACGTGCTCCATCGAAGGATCAGGACTCTAAAGATATAGACAATAAACATCAGTTAAAAATGTTTTTGTTACCCTAAAGGCGTAGGTTTTTCGTCAATGTTCCCAAGTCAAGTGCGGTGGCTCACCTGCCCGATTAATCTGCCTTTTCGCTAATTAATTAGCCCTTCCGCTAATTAATTTATACAATTAGCGAGCGTCGGAAAAAGTTTCTACGAGTATACAAGAAAGACTTTTAGGTTGGGTGCCTTCTGTCAGCGTGAAATCAATCGAAAGAGTAGCGGCAGGTGCTCGCCGCCTTTTACCCTTGGATGGGACGTATAGCAATTTAAATTCTGCCAGACACCCTTAACCAGCTGGGGTCCAAAAACAGAGCAGCACGGACCAGTACGAGCGTAGAAAAATCGAGCAAGAAGAGGTCCGGTGCCAACGACAAGAGTTTGTTTTTTGAAGTCTGTATTGCTTACAAATGTCTCGTTGTAAAAAACAACCGCCACGGTCCTAATGAGTCTGGTTTGTTAAAAGATGTTGTTCTTTTTTACTCTCTTTTTTTTTCGACTGCACCGCGTGGCTCCATTAAGCTGACGAACATTGTGGAGAATCTTAATGCTTCCCTTTTCGAGGAAGCAAACTATCGGCACGATCTTTCGCGAAAATTCTGCACATAAGGTCATAAATGGCCTGAAATCGATCGTTTCTTCTCAAAATGGAAGCAATGCCAGTTGACAAATTGTTACTCGTTCAGGGAATCCTCGAGTTTTACAGTTGATCAACGACAACGGCCTCATTAAAAAATTTTTTTGACGCTTTTTTTTTCTTTCTCTATAAATAAATCGAGATACACTATAATGGCCAAAATTGTGAGATCGGTTACGAAAATGGGATTAAAAACATGATTTTTTTAAAATGTTGATAACTTTGTCAGATATTAATGAAATGAAATTTTTCATAGACTACTGGAAAGCTTATTAAATTTGCCGTTTAATAACCCTATATTCAAGCTTTTTTGACTAATAGAAACGGAGATTGAATGTTATGAAAACAGGTGATTTTCTCGTTTTTAGTGAATTTTTATTGTTCAAGTTTGGTATGCTGCATTTTGTAGAAAAGTAATTGGAAAATTTTGAAATTATGCTAACTTAAACCTTGAGCTTTAAGTTTTAAAATAAGCGTAAGAAAATTAAAATATATTGTCTGGTTCAAAAGTTATAAGGAAATGTATGATAGGAGAAATAGGGTTAAATACATGACCGTCTTAAAATGTTGATAACTTTGTTAGATCTAAGCGAATTAAAATTTTTCATAGACTACCGGAAAGCTTATAAACTTTTCCGTTAAATGACCCTATATCAAAGCTTTTTAGATTATTTATTTATTTATTTAAGAAATATAAAATTCCTGGAACTAATAAGCACTTCAAGGAACAATTACATAATAGATACATTTTATTGTATAGTTAAACAATAGTCGATAAATATATGTTAATACTGAGTTTGAACATATTTTCGATAAATACATATGCTTTTTTAATACATATGATATAAATAATAAACTAAATTTTAATTACACCAAGGGGGAGGAGAGGGATATAGTGAAGCTAAATGGAGGGGAGGTGGAGGAAAAGGTAAAAGTGTTGGAGAGGAAATTAGAGCGAATCGAGAAAGATAGAAGGAAGGCTAATGTGATAATAAGAGGATTAAAAGTAGAAAGAGGAAAGGAGAAGGAAGAGGTAGAAAAGATATTAAAGGAGATAGAGGCGAAGGTATCAGTGAAGAGAGTAGTGGGGGTAGGAGGGATGGATAGGCAGAGACCGACGGTATGTGTAGTGGAGTTAGGGAGTGAAGAGGAGAAATGGCAGGTAATGGAGAAGAAAAAAGCGTTGAGAGGTAGGATAGAGAGGATAGAGGAAGATTTAACGCAGGAGGAGAGAAGAGTAAGCTGGTGGATTAATCAGAGAGCCTGGGAGGAGAGAGGAAAGGGGAAGAGGGTAAGAGTGGGAAGAGGGTGTCTATGGATAGATGGTGAGAGACTAAAATTGGAGGAGAGAGAGGGAGGAGTGATGGAGTTTAGAAGGGAGGGTAACGAGTTGGAGGAAAAGGAAAAGAGAGAGGAGGGGTTTCAGGAATAAGGAAGAAGAAAGTAGGAGGTATCAGGGAAGGCAAAGGGATCACAGTGGCTTTTTGGAATGTAGCGGGGTTAGGGAATAAGGATGATGGCTTTTGGACAACAATAGAAAAATGGGATGTGGTGTTTCTGAGTGAGACTTGGGTGGATGAGGGAGATTGGAGAAAGTTAAAATGGAAGGCTCCCAAGGGTTATGTGTGGGAGGTGCAAGCAGCAGTAAAAGAAAAGAAGGCTGGCAGAAAGTTGGGTGGAATGTTGGTAGGAGTGAGAAAGAGCATAAGGTGGTCGAAGAAAAAGAAGGGAGAGAGAGGCACGGAGGAATGTATGGAGAGGAGAATAAAGATTGGGAAAGAGGAAATATGCCTGGTAGGGATGTACAGAAGGAGAGGAGAGGAGGAAGGGTGGGATAGGCTAGAGGAGTGGATGGAAGAAGGCAAAGATAAGATAGTGATAATAGGAGGTGATCTCAATGTGTGGACAGGGGAAAGGGGAGGGGGTTGTTGGGATGAAGAAAAACAGGACTTTTGTAGGAATTCAAAGCACAAAGAGGTGGATCAGGAGGGAAGGAGATTGTTGTGGATGCTTGGAGAGAGAGGGTGGTCGATATTAAATGGTAATACAATGGGGGATGAAAAAGGAGAATTTACGTTTCATGGGAAAGGCAACTCGGTGATCGATTATATATTGGCGGAGGAGAAAGGGAGGAGGTTGGTGAGGAGGCTAGAAGTGGGTAATGAGGTGTGGTCGGATCACTTCCCAGTGTTGATAGAATTCAAGGCCGAGAAAGAAAAGACGAAAAAGAAGGTAGGGGGGAAAAGAGAAAGGAGGGTAAAGAGGATGGGAAAATGGAAGGAGGATAGCTTAAAGAAGTATCAGATTAAAATGGAAGAGTGGGATTTAGAAGAGACGAGGGAAATTGGAGTTGAGGACAGATTGTCAGGTCTAAGAAAGAGAATAGGGGTCGCGAAGGAGGAGATAGGAAGGGAATTAGAGGAAGAAGTGTTGGGGTACGGGGGATGGTGGGATGAGGAGTGTGAAAGGAGTAAGGAGGCGTTAAGAGAGGATATAAGGAACTGGAGAAAAGGATGGTTAGATAAGGGAGAATATAATAGGAGGCATAGAGTGCACGGACGGCTTTTAGAGATGAAGAGGGAATTAGATAGGAAGAAGTTTATGGAGAGAGTGGAAAAGGCGATAAGAGAGGGCAAAGAATGGGAAGTAATAAATAGAGAGAGGAGGAAAAGACAGGAGATAAATCAAGAGATTAGCTTAGAGGAATGGACGAGATACTTTAAGGAGATGTACGGAGGGGTAGGGGTGAGAGTTAGGGGAGAGGGCAGGAAAGTAAGAGGGAGGGTCGAGGGAGAGGAAGAGGTTAGTAGGGAGGAGGTCAGAAGGGCAATAGATAAACTGAAGAGGGATAAAGCAGCTGGGATGGAAGGAATGGAAAATGAGGAATTGAAGTATGGGGGGGAAGGAGTAAGGGAAGAGATATGGAAAGTGATCAAAGATGTATGGATAGGGAAAGGATGGCCGGAGGAGTGGAAGACAGGGGTGATAGTGCCTATAGTAAAGAAGGGGGAAGGAAGAAATGTGGGAGATTATAGGGGAATCACGTTGATGCCAGTAGTGTATAAGGTTAATGCGGAGGTAATCAGGAGTAGACTAGAAAAGAAGGTGGAAGGGCTAGGGTGCATCCCACATAATCAAACGGGATTTAGAAAGGGAATGGGGACGATGGACAATATATATGTGCTGAATCACTTAGTGAGCAGGGGATTAGAGAAAAAAGGGGGAAAAGTGGTGGCGGTGTTTGTCGACTTCAAATCGGCATTCCCGTCAGTTAACAGGGGGGTTCTATGGAAGGTCTTAAAGGATAGAGGAATAGAGGAGAGTATGATAGAGAGGATAAAAGAGATTTATGAAGACTCAAGAGTAAAGGTTAGAGTGGGAGGGAAATATGGGAGGGAATTCTGGCTGGGAAGAGGGTTAATGCAGGGCTGTCCTCTGAGTCCTTTGCTATTCAATTTATTGATAGCGGATTTGGAGGAAAGGCTATGGAGGAGAGGGAAAGGAGGAGTAGTGCTAGGGAGATCGAGGATATATACCCTGGCGTACGCGGATGATATAGTGTTGCTTGCGGAGGATATGAGTGGAATGAGGTTGTTAATGAGTGAATTTGAGAAGTATGTGTGTGAGAGAGACTTGTGGGTGAATGTGGATAAGACGAAAGTGGTGAGATTCAGGAAAAGGAAGGATGTGAGAGGGGAGGTGCTGAGATTGAATGGGAAGGTGGTGGAAGAGGTGAATGAATTTTGTTATTTAGGATATTGGTTTGAGTCGAATGGATCGAATGAGTTGAATGTGAGGAAGAGAGTGGAAAAGGCTAGTAAAGTTATGGGTCAAGTGTGGGGGATAGGGAAGAGAAGGTTTAAGAATGATTGGAAAAGAAGAGTGTGGATGTTTGATGCGTTGGTGTGGTCTGTAGTCAGTTATGGGGTGGAAATATGGGGATGGAGAGAGAGAGGGTTGGTTGAACGGTTGCATGAAAGGTTTCTGAGGTGGGTGATGGGGGTGAGTGGAAGCTGCCCAGGGTATATGATCCGAGAGGAACTGAGTAGAGATAAAATGATGGTGCGGCAAAGGAAAAGAGTATGGGGTTTTGAGGAGAAGCTAAGGAATGGAGGGGGTAGTAGAATAGCACAGTTGTGTTGGAAGGCTGTTAGGGAAAGAGAGGAGATTGGGACGGAGAGTAGAATTGGTTGGGAGAGAGATAGATGGGTGGTAAGAAAGGAGGAAAAAGGAATGAAGGTGAGGGGTTGGGAGGAATTGGAAAAGCTTATGAGGGAAAAGGATCAGGAGGAGAGATGGGAGAAAATCAAGGAGTCTAGATACAACAGATGGTATGGGATGGTGAAGAATGAAGGTGTACCAAGGTATTTGAATGCATGGAAGAAAGAGAAAAAATGGAACAGGGTGTTAAGGTTTAGGATGGGTGAGGGTATGAAAGAGTGCAGATATTGGATGAATGAGGAGGAGAAGATGTGTAGGGTATGTGGGTTTGAGGTGGAGGATTGGGCGCATGTGTTGGATAGATGTACTGGAGTGAATGAGGAAGGAAAGGGCATAGGGGAGTGTGTAGGTTGGGTTTTGGATGAAAGTGGGCAAGGGGAAGTATGGATGAAGGAGCTAGAAGAACGGAGAGAGAGAATGAGATTAGGAACGGGGTATTAAAAGATGGATTGAATAAATAGTAAAGAGTAAGTAAAGTCGCGAGGCTCGCTTATGAGAGCACTACGGTTAGGAAACGGAAGCCCTGGCACTAGAAGAGAGTACGTAGATGGTAGAATTGCGTTTGGCGATGTAGGTTAAGACTCGATGTATATAGTATGTAAGAATATTGTAAAGGGAACGGGAGCCCTTCGAGCCCGTAAAAGGGAGAATAAACAATTTAATTAACTAAATTTTAATTATGTTTAAATAATCACCAAAAGTATAGCCAATCAATTAATAGTTATTTTACATGATGATCTTTCGTATGTTGTTTCATGTTGTATATTTAAGTTACAGAAAATTGTGAGTTCAAGAAATAACAAATTTACCAATAGGTTATATCAAATAAATTCTGGTTGTTTTTAAATAAAAAGTCGAAAAATAATTTTTTAACTATAAATTGCTTTGATGAGGCTCTAATCATATTCGGCAATTTATTCCACAGTCTCGAACCTCTGACAATGAAAGACTTTTGCATTTTACAAGTTCGATGTAAGGATATTTTTAAAATATTCTTTCTTTCTCGAAGCCTATTATGCGTTGTATCATTGGGATCTTTAAACTCGAAGAAATTGTATAGATAGATCGGATTATACAATATTAATAGAAACTGATATTTATTGTAATAAAGAAATGTGAATTTCTCGTTTTTCGTGAATTTTTATTTTTCGAGTATGGTATGCTGCATTTTCTAGAATAGTAATTGGAAAATTTTTAAATTATACTAACTTTAACCTTGAACTTGTAGCTTCAAAATAAGCGAAAGAAAATTAAAATAACTTGACTGGTTCAAAAATTATAAGGAAATGTGTGATAGGAGAAATAGGGTTAAATACATGACCGTCTTTATATGTTGATAACTTTGTTAGATCTAAGCGAATTAAAATTTCTCATAGACCATTAGAAAGCTTATGAAATTTGTCGTTAAATAATCCTATGCTAAAGCTTTTTGGATTAGATGAAACAGATATTTAATGTGATAAAAGTAGGTGATTTTCTTGTTTTTCATGAATTTTTATTGTTCAAGTTTGGTATGCTGCATTTTCTAGAATAGTAATTGGAAAATTTTTAAATTATACTAACTTTAACCTTGAACTTGTAGCTTCAAAATAAGCGAAAGAAAATTAAAATAACTTGACTGGTTCAAAAGTTATAAGGAAATGTGTGATAGGAGAAATAGGGTTAAATACATGACCGTCTTAAAATGTCGATAACTTTGTTAGAACTAAGCGAATTAAAATTTCTCATAGACCATTAGAAAGCTTATAAAATTTTCCGTTAAATAATCCTATACTAAAGCTTTTTGGATTAGAAGAAACAGATATTTAATGTGATAATGCCAGGTGAATTTCTCGTTTTTCGTGAATTGTTATTGTTCAAGTTTGGTATGCTGCATTTTCTAGAAAAGTAATTGGAAAATTTTGAAATTATGCTAACTTAAACCTTGAGCTTTAAGTTTTAAAATAAGCGTAAGAAAATTAAAATATATTGTCTGGTTCAAAAGTTATAAGGAAATGTATGATAGGAGAAATAGGGTTAAATACATGACCGTCTTAAAATGTTGATAACTTTGGTAGATCTAAGCGAATTAAAATTTGTTATAGACCAATAGAAAGCTTATGAAATTTGCCGTTAAATAATCCTATACTAAAGCTTTTTGGATTAAAAGAAATAGATATTTAATGTGATAATGTCAGGTGAATTTCTCGTTTTTCGTGAATTTTCATTGTTCAAGTTTGGTATGCTGGATTTTCTAGAAAAGTAATTGGAAAATTTTGAAATTATGCTAACTTAAACCTTGAGCTTTAAGTTTTAAAATAAGCGTAAGAAAATTAAAATATATTGACTGGTTCAAAAGTTATAAGGAAATGTATGATAGAAGAAAACGCAAAGATTTTAGTGCTTGCTCCAAATTTGTCTGCAAATGTTGGAGTTGCAACTATATTTGCGATATTGGTCTTTAAAGCAGATTTTGAGAATTTAAGGGAAAGATGAAAGGATCGTTTATGACCTCTTCACTAATATACTTCTACGAACAAAAATGTTTGCTATAGGTTTTCAGGTAAATTACGGACAGTCCCTTCTTAACCGTCTGTAAGATGAGCAGAAAATCCTATTTATGAAATTAGTTAGCTAATTTCTGTAGACCCTGGTAAGACGAAAGAGGCAAATGCATTAGGTAGGTTAAAGATTGAGAGGTACAAAAAGTACCGACTGTTAGTGCGAGAGAGTGTAGTGATGGCAGGCAGCGCGAGAGAAATAGAATTATACAGAATACATTGGTGTGCTTAAGTTTGAGAGAGACAAGTAGAGATGTTTGTTAGGGCTAGAGGCAGAGTGCATTATAGTTCAAAATTGAGAGCGACAAAATACTGACTGTTAGTGCGAGAGAGAGTAGTGATTGCTGGCAGTGGAATTATTGCGTTATCTTGTTTATACACATTTACTTATAACTTTTGAACCAGTCAAGATATTTTAATTTTCTTTGGCTTATTTTAAAGCTAAAAGTTCAAAGTTTACGTTAGCATAATTTCAAAATTTTCCAATTACTTTTCTAGAACATGCAGCATACCAAACTTGAACAATAAAAATTCACGAAAAACGAGAAATTCACCTGACATTATCACATTAAATATCTGTTTCTTTTAATCAAAAAAGCTTTAATATAGGAGCATTTAACGGCAAATTTCATAAGCTTTTCAATGGTCTATAAAAAATTTTATTTTGCTAATATTTAACAGAGTTATCAACATTTAAAGATGATCATATAATCCCATTTTTGTAAATGGACCCACAATTTCGGCGTAGTGTAACTTAAAGAATAGCGGAAAACTATATAGGGGAGAGTGGCCATCAATGTACCAGTTTTTTCAATGAACCATTTCAATTTTCTCAGAAACAATTAAATAAAAATTCTCCTAATTTTAAATATAAATGAAGTTTGCATAAACACACTACGTCCATAAATTTGAGACGTGTGGATTTATTCTTTACAGAGAAAACTAAAAAAAACTGTTTTTGATGTACTGAAGAAAAAATTTACCTAAAATACAAACACGTTTTTTAATTGAAATAAGGACATTTAAAAAAATATACTTACGATTTATTTTGTTTTGGGCCTTAACTACAATATTTTAATGAGATAAAGATTTTGAAATATTGGATTAAGTTATAAAAAACCATTTTTGCTGCAAATGTCATGTTGATTCAATGTACCGGGGAACAATGAACCACCTGGAATTTCAGTGTATTTTCGATTTCCAGAGTGGTATGCCTGATTATAAAAGTAGGCATGCGTACAGCATGTTACAGCGATAGTTATCAGTACCTTTCTCAACATAGCAAAACTAAAATGCCATTTTAGCTAGTTAACTTAAATTTGAGGTATATTTATGTTATACATTATCAATTAAAAAGTGTTAAGTAATAATTTTTTATAGTATTTGATAGAAAATAAGTTTTTTACAAAGTGAAAATTGCAATATTATTATTGTTGAACATTTTTAGTATTTTTATAGAGGTGGTTCATTGTGTACCCAGGTTGTTGAAAATGAAAATAGCTTGTTAGTTTAGAAAAATCCTAAATTTTATTATTTAATCAAAATAAATGGTGTATAATATGTGTGCATTACCTAGAGAAGTGTTGTAGTTTTATATTGATGCAAAGAAGTGCTTGAAATTGGTAAAATTCAATAAGTACTATGACATTGAAAAAAACCCGGTACATTGATGGCCACTCTCCCCTAGCCTCAAAATGATCGTAAATTAACCTCGGAGTAAATGATGCACTATTCCTAATTTTTCACCCTCGTCTCAAATAAATTTTGCAATATGATAATAAATTCCAATAACAGCTTGCTGGAGATTCTCAAGATTTTTTTTCTCCTACAATTATTTATTCTTCTTGTTTTTCTTTTCTAAAATTCCACGATGCATTTAATTGTAAGCGTGGTGATCGTTTGCTTTTAAACGGAAGGACTACTAACTGCATATACGAGGGTGAATTGTGGGAGAGATATCAATTCTCAGGAGCGTGTCAGATCTGCTAATAGAGCGAAAGATGCTCATCTGTTTAGCCACTGGAAATAAAAGAACGAGTTGAAAAAGAGACAAAAAAAAAAAAAGAAATCAGCGGGAAAATAAACCGAGAGCTGGGTAACGTATGCTGTATGCACGAGCTGAGAAAAAGAAGAGGAGAAAAAATCTTCACTTCATGAATGCCAGAACGCGCATACCTCTTAATTGGAACGTTTAGCTCTGGTCTAAGAGATTTTAGTGGATTTCGAAGGAAATGGGCGTTTAAGTGCACCTACGGACCATTTACAATCGCTATGTCACACAGCAATGTTTTCATCTTGAAATTTAAACCACCTACAACTCCGCCTCGGATAGGATATTTTCAAAACATTTCAGCTATTGATGTTGGTTTTATAAAAAGTTTTTTTTTATTCTTTAATGGATTATTATAGCCGTAAATTCAAGTGCTTTTATAAATTTCCTCATGTTTTGAATGAAGAATTTTATTTATTTCTTGTTATTTCACTTAAATTTGTCTCATTTCAATCTTACCGCAATTTTTAAATTAAGATATTATAATTTTATTGTAATTTATATCATATTTCATCTTATTCAATTTTATTTCATTTTTATCATTCTATTTCATGTTATTGCTTCTTCTCTAAATATTACACTGTGTAACAGTGAAAAATAACTTTGAATTGGATCTAAACTAAGTTGTTCGTCATAAGAAAATAAAAAAAAAATTATTCAATCTCCCCCCCCTACCTCAAAATTGCATTTTAGAGCTAAAAAACCGTTTTTCTGAAGTTTTTGTATAAAATATACTGTTACTTCGTGATTTTTGATCCGATTAAAAATTTTTTTTTTTTATTTTATAGATGACAAACGTGGCTTTCTATACTTAATAGAGGTTTTATGTTTTAAATACAATTTATGGAAGAAAAAGAGTAAAAAAGTTCGAAAATTGACAATTTTTTGAATTTTTTCAACTTTCAAAGATTAAAGGTCCAATTTTATTTGGAATTTTTTTCATATAAATTTTTTTCTATAGTGAATTATTTAAAGTGTATTTAATTTTGCGTCGAAAGAGCTTTTTCTGCATTAAATTGGTGAAAAACTGGCTGAGTTATTGCATTTTTTGTTTTTATAATCACAGTATTTTTCGGGAAAATCAATTTTCAATAATTTTGGTATCATTCTTAATTTTCAGAATTTTACGAAAATTTATTAAAATAAATATAAAAAAGTTGTTAGAAGATGATAAGTACCACCTGCAACAATTAAAAAAGCAAAAAAAAAGAAAGTACTGTTTTTTATTTAAATAAAATACTGTGATTATAAATACAAAAAATGGAAGAACTCAGCTAGTTTTTTACGAATTTAATTCAAAAGTAGTTCATTCGACGCAGAATTAAATACACTTTAAATAATTCAACACAGAAGACAATATTTTAAATATAATTTGAACGTAAATCATCGCCAAAGTTGAAAAAATTTTAAAAATTGACAATTTTCAAACTTTTTTACTCTTTTTCTATACAGTAAATTTTACTTGAAACATATAACCTTTATTAGGTAAAGAAAGCCTTGTTTCTCATCTTAAAATAAAAAACAAAATTTGGAATCGGGCCAAAAATGACGAAGTAACAGTATATTTTTTACAAAAACTGCAGAAAAACTGTTTTTTTAGCTCTAAAATATAATTTTAAGTGGAGGAGGGGGTTATGTACCATTTTTTCTAGTTTTTCATGAGGTTAGGTCCAATTAAATTTGTAATTTTTTCTTCTCATTTTTTAACATTGTTATTAATATCGTTTCATTTAAAATTGTATTATTTATAACTGATTTCATAATGTTTGATTTTATTTTGTATCAAATTCTTTTTTATTCCATTTTCTATCATTTTATTTCTTACAAAATTCTTTCATTTTAATCTTATTACATTATATTTCAACTTATTATATCTTATTAATTTATAATAAAGGGTCAAATTTTTGTTCTTACAAAATTCTTTCATTTTAATCTTATTACATTATATTTCAACTTATTATATCTTATTAATTTATAATTAAGGGTCAAAACAAGGATTCAATTTAAATTATTATATCTTCTTCAAACTTGTTAATTTTATTTTAACATCTTCGTTCTTCTTACATCTTTTTTATCTTCTTCCTTGCCCTAAATTTTTTATCTCGAATTAATATTCGTTCTTTTTCATGTTTTGTGAATATTATTTTAAATTATTTTCTTCGATATGACTAATTTTATTTTACACTCTTCGTTATGCGTATCTTTTTTTTATTTCGAATTAAATTAAATCTTTTTCATGTTTTGAATACAGATTTTCATTCACTTGTGCTATTTTATTTTATTTTTTAAAAAATTTACCATATTTTACCTTATTTCAACCTTAACATTTTTTTTTAAATTAAAAATTGTAATTTTTAATTTTTATTATTTTATTTTGCATCTAATTTTTTTCCGTATTTTATTTAATTTTATATCTTTTTATTTCTTTAAAAATTATTCCATTTTAATCTTATTACATAATATTTCAACTTATTACATCATTTTTAATTTTTTTAATTTCATTTTAAAATCTTCATTTTGACTATCTTTTTATGTTCTTTCATATCCTACATTTTTTTATCTCGAATTATTATATTCGTTAATTTTCATGAGTTGTGCTTATTAATTGGAATATTATCCTCTTCAATTAATATCTTTTTTTTTGCACTACTCCTTTTTTTATCTTCTTTATTATCCTATATATTGTTTTACCTTGAATTATACACTGAAAAAAAAGATAAAGTAACTTCTACTATTTAAAAGTAAAACCTAAACTGACCAAAATTTCTGCGCATATCTGGCAATTTTTACAATTTCCGAAGTAAGTTTTAATTATTTTACTAAAAGTTACTTCAGAAATAGTAAAATTTACTCCGGAAATAGTAAAAACTGTTTGACCTGCGCAGAAATTCCAGTCAGTTTAGGTTTTACTTTTAAATAGTAAAAGTTACTTAATATAAGAATTCCGTTTTCTCAGTGTATTATTATATTCAACCTTTTTCATCTTGCTTTTTATGTTTTGAACACAGATTTTCATCAATTTATGTTATTTCATTTTAATTTTAAAAAATGCATTATATTTTATCTTATTCCAAACTTACACATCATTTTTATTATTATATTTCATTTTATTACTTCTTCTTTTCAAATTTTATTGATATCCTTCCATGCCAAATTGTATTGTTTTAACTTATTTCATCCTATTAATTTTATTCTATATTTAAGTTTATCATTTTCCATCCTTTTTTATTCTATTTCATCTAAATTTTCTTATCTTTCAATTTATAATGTAATATTATATCTTTTTTATCTTTATTCTCTTGTTTCACTTCAATGAAATCTTTCATGTTTTGAATGCAGATTTTCATGAGGATTTTCATTTATTTCAAGATATTGAATTTCTTTAATATCGTATATTTTATCCTATTTTAAAAATCTTTTTATCTTATCTTTTATTTTTTCTTCCCACTTCATGTGAATGTTTCTTCTTTTCCTTTTATTCACATTAATTCATTGGAAATTAAAACCAATGCAACGGGCTTTGATGGGATTTCTATTAAAATGATCAAGTTAGCACTTCCCATTATTTTCCCTATCCTACTCCATATCTATAACTACTCACTTCAGATAGGTATTTTTCCCAGTGTTTGGAAATATGCTACTATTCGACCGATTCCGAAAATACCAAAACCTACGGTAGTCTCTGAATTTAGACCTATTTCCATTTTGTGTGCTCTTTCAAAACCACTTGAACGAGTAGTACACAAGCAAATGACTGATTATCTAAGTTCTGCTGGATTGAAGGATCCTTTGCAATCTGGTTTTTGTCATAAACGCAGCACTAGTACAGCGTCACTTAAATTTACCACTGACATTAAATCAGCAATGGACAACAAAGAAATTACTATTGCTGTCTTTTTTGACTTTACTAAAGCCTTTGATCTGGTTGATCATAATTTACTGTTGCATAAACTAAGATCGTTCAATTTATCAGAGTCTGTACTTGCTTGGTTTAAATCATACCTTAATAATCGTATGCAAAGAGTTTCTAATTGTAAAGGGGAAGTATCAAATTGGGTAAAAGTTAAGTGTGGAGTACCTCAAGGTTCCTCCCTCGCTCCTTTGCTTTTTAATTTATTTGTAACTGACCTAGGTCATAATTTATTACACTGCAAATATCATAAATTTGCTGACGATTTTAAATTGTATCTTTCTGGCCCTCTAAAGATTATATGGGAATTAATCATGAAGATGCAAGCAGATATTGATTCTGTGGCTGAATGGGCAAGGGAGAATGGTCTTCTCCTTAATCCAGCTAAGACCAAGGCAGTTATATTTAGTCCTTCTAATAATCCTACTTTGGATTTTTTGAATACTCTTCCACCATTAGTTATTGGGGGGGTTAATATTGGGTATCAGGAGACAGTTAAGGATCTTGGATTGATACTTGATAGATCACTGACTTGGAAAGAGCATGTACTTGGAATTTGTCGTAAAACTTTTGTAACACTAAGACAATTATTTAAAAACAGAGATTCTTTTTCAACATCAACTCGACTAATATTGGTTAAAAGTCTCATTCTTCCCTTTTTTGATTATGGGTGTCTCGTCTACGATGATATCACTGATGAACTGAATAATAAATTGGAGAGAGCATTTAATTCTTGCATTAGATTTGTATTTAACGTAAACAAAGGTGAACATATTTCTCCTTTCAGAGACAAAGCTGGTTTATTGAACGTGGCTAAGAGGAGACAGTTTTTTATGGGCAATTTACTTTACTCACTATTACAAAATGAAGTTCCTGAATACTTGTTTAATTACTTTGAATTTAAGCTACTTACCGGTATTAGTTCACGTAGTCTTCGTGAAACAAATTCTGTACTAAAGGTGCCTGCACATCGAACATGTAAATTTCAGAGATCATTTGTAATCAGGGGCACTCGTTTATGGAATAAAATTCCATCTGCGATTAGAAGCGCTAGTTCTCGTCGAATTTTCAAAATTTTGTTTTTTAGATTTTTGTTTAACTCATGTAGTACTTTATTTGAAATCACTTATTGGTAAAGTATATAAATATTGTTGATTAGCTGGCACATGGTCCTAAATAAGCTTTTTGAGACTGTATAGCTGTGATATTAATTAATAGGGCCTAGGTTATTTTGCGTAATGACTCTACCTGCCTTTTGTTACTCGAGCATTCAGTTTCCATTTTTTTTATTAATTTATATAAGTTTCTTTTTATTTGCACATTTCTACCATAATATCTCTATAGTATATTTTTAAGTAGAGGTTTGCGACCACGACCATGGACAGTATTATATTATATATTGTAAACTTGTATTTTTGTTCCATTGAGGGCTACAAGCCCTAGGGACTTTACTTTCTTAATAAATAAATAAATAAATAAATTGTCTTAATTTACCATTTATTTTATCATGTTTCATTTTATTTTATATTTAATTTTTCTTACTTCACCTTTCTTCACTTTATTTTACCTAAATTTCTTCCTCTTTCATATATATTATAACAGTTTATCTCACTTTATCTTATTTTTTCTTCTCCAGCTTAGCTAATCTTAATTCTTATTTTATCTTCTTCGTTTTTGACAAATCTTATTTAATTTTCTTTCTTATCCCATATTGTTTTACTTCGAATGATTTCTTCTCTTTTATGCTTTGAATACAGATTTTCAATTATTACATATTATTTTATACTTTTGCATACATTAAATTTGATTTCATTCGGTTCTAAAATTGTATTTTATTTCATCCTATTTCACCATGCTTTACCTCAAATGATTAATTTGTATTTCACTTGTATTTCATGTTTTGAATGCAGATATTTATTTTTTTATTATTCAATTTTTATTGCTTATACTCATCCTTGCATTCATTACATATCTTATATTTATATAATATACTGTGCATGTGTCACAATATGAATTTATTTCTTTACTATAAAGTTGGTTTTTTTATCCATGTTCAATTTTTGATACATTTTTTAATCCCGTTTTTCTAATTAATATATCTATTTTCTATAGATTGTATACAATCTATAGAAAACGTTCTTCAATCATATACATTTTTATATTCCAAAACATACCCAATTTAATTTCAATTAATACAAAATTATATTTCTAGCAAAATTACGTAATGTTATCCTCACTAATCGAAGGAAATTTATATTTGGAGAGTATGTAGTAAGAAACACAAAAATTATATTCCTCTTAATGCAATTTGGATGACCAGTAAGAGCGATTTACAAAATTTCTTTTATTTATTAAAAAAAAAAAATCTTATACCAATTTAAAAATCAACTCCTTGACTCAAAATTGTCTTCAAATACCAACACAAACCGCACTCAATTAATCCAAAACTTATCGTCCAAACTCAAATTTTTGCCAAGCTGCAAAATCTGTTACAAATTCTCCAATATGTAAATTCATCTATTCCAACGAGTGCACATAATTTTCGTAAATCTCGCCGCTTTATGATGCATCATAACCTCGAGCTAGTCCAGCAAATATATATTCTGGCATCAGTGTTTTATCGCTTGAGAGGCAAAAAAATCAGACATTCGTGTCTCATTCCAGATGTCCCCGAAAACGTAAACTTTGTATTGTCGAGTCGTAAACAGGTAGCACCTATACGCACGCTTGTAGTGGTCATGTTAGTGCTAAGTAAAAGCAAAGTACATCGTATTGCCGGCAGATTTTCTAGGATCGTAAAACCTGAGTTTATTTAGCTCGACGTCTCCGGTGCTCTCGGTCCTCCATGAATCACACACATTTCTGCTTTTCTTGCCTTGAATTCTGGTCGATTCGACGGTTTTATCCGTCCTATAGTGCGGGAGACGCGACCCATCATGCGACAACGATCCACCTAGTCAATTAAGGAAGACAGCTGGTCTATTAGAGGGACGCAGTGTCTGACACTCCCTCAATCCACACCAATGCAAAACACCCTAAAACATCGACCGCGTAACACCAAACATACGAGAGGCATCCTAAAATGACGTATGGGACTCCACTGGTTCTATTTTCGGCGCCGTTTAGGAAAAACGACTCTCGACATGTGCTCGATATTTAGACTCTACGCTGGCTCTTAATGTCTTCGAGTCTCTCCCATATCATCTCTCACACTTGCTACAGCCAATTTTTTCACTTTCTAATCCTTTTTTTTTCCTTCTTCCTTTTTTTTCTGACATTTTAAACTATTTTGCCCCCAAAAAGGGATATCATACAAAAGGAGAGTCCGAGTGCTTTAAGGAAAGGATTAGCATAAACAATGGGTGAAAAAAAGGAGTACCAGAAAAGAAAGTTATGCAGTTGCGATGGACCAAAAAGGGGTACTTAAAAAAAATTGTACAGTTTAGATGCTTCAAAAAGGGGTAGATAAAACGGGATGGCTTAAAGAAGAGGTAACCTCAAAATGGGTTACTGTAAAAATGAGATGTCACAAAAAGTGTTTCCTAAGGAAAGGTTACCTTAAGAATAAAGAAGTGTCCAAAATATGGGTCTCTCAAAAATGGAGTACTTCAAAAAAGTGTTATGTAGTTGGGGTGGCCCAGAAAGGGGTACTTTAAAAAAGTTATACAACTGGGATGCTACAAAAAGAGGTACAATCAAAAGGGATATGCAGCTAAAAAGGAAGCACTTAAGAAGAGGTATTCAAAAAATGGGTTACCTAAAAAAGGAAATGGGCAAAAAAATATGCCCTAAAGAAAGAATACCCAAAGATAGGTAGCCTAAAGAAGGGGATACCTAAAGAAACAGTACCCTAAAAGGAGGTGCCCCAACAAAAATATGCGCCAAAAAGGGGTGCCTCAAAAAGGGTATAAAAACAGTTATAAAGTTTAGCTGCCCCAGAAAGGGGTATATTTAAATAGTGATACAACTGGGATGCTACTGAAAGGGGTACAATCAAAAAGGTTATGCAGCTAAAAAGGAAGCACTAAAGAAGAGGTATTCAAAAAATGGGTTACCTAAAAAAGGAAATGGGCAAAAAAATATGCCCTAAAGAAAGAATACCCAAAGATAGGTAGCCTAAAGAAGGGGATATCTAAAGAAAAAATACTCTAAAAGGAGGTGCCCCAAAAAATATGCGCCAAAAAGGGGTGCCTCAAAAAGGGTATAAAAACAGTTATAAAGTTTAGCTACCCCAGAAAGGGGTATATTTAAATAGTGATACAACTGGGATGCTACTGAAAGGGGTACAATCAAAAAGGGTATGCAGCTAAAAACGAAGCACTAAAGAAGAGGGATTCAAAAAATGGGGTACATAAAAAAGGGAATGGGCAAAAAAGTTTGCCCTAAAGAAAGAATACCAAAAGATAGGTAGCCTAAAGAAGGAGATACCTAAAGAAAAAATACCCTAAAAGGAGGAGCCCCAACAAAAATATGCGCCAAAAAGGGGTGCCTCAAAAAGAGGTATCGAAAAAAAAACAGTTATAAAGTTGAGTTGACCGAGAAAAGGGTACCTTTAAAAAGTTATACATTTGAAATACCCAAAAAAGAGTGTCCGAAAATGAGTGACCCAAAAAAGTATTCCCTAAGAAAAAAGTAAGTGAAAAAAGAAGTACCTGAATAAAAAGTTATGTAATTGGGATGGTCCATAAAGGAGTAGATAAAACGAAGTAGCCTAAAGAAGAGGTACCCTAAAAAAGGGATGTCCCAAAAAGTGTAACTTAAAGAAAAGATACCCTAAGAAAGCGGTGTTCAGAAAAGGGGTCTCTTGAAAAAGAAGTACCTTTTGGGATGACCCAAAAAGGGTTACCATAAAAAAGTTACACAACTGGGATGTCCAAAAGGGGTACTATATAAAAGGATGCACGAAAAAAGGTGCCCTAAAAATCTTTTAGGGTATCCCTAAAAAATGGTGTTTCAAAAAAAGGTTGCATCTAAAAAGGGGTACTACAGAAAAATAGTTCAAAAGTTGAGATCCCCAAAAAAAGGGGATACCGAAAGAAGAGGATACCTATAAAGAAGGCGATACCCAAAGAAGAGGATACCTTAATAAAAGGTGCCCCAGAAAAGGGGCTCTAAAAAAGGGGCTCACTAAAAAAGTGTGTCTTAAAAAAGGGGTACCTAAAAAAACTGTTAAAAAGTTAACATCCCCTAAAGAAGGGCACACCGAAAGAAGAGGATACCTAAAGAAGGGGATACACAAAGAAGAGGATAATATCTAAAGAGGATAATACCTGAAGGAGGGATAACCTAAAAAAGGTGTCCCAGAAAAGGAAGCAACTAAAAAAGTGTGTCTCAAAAAGGGGTACCCAGAAAAATAGTTATAAATTCGCCATCCCTTAAAGAAGGGAATACCCATAGAAGAGGATACCCTAATAAAAGGTGCCACAGAAAAGAGGCTCTAAAAAAGGGCTCACTAAAAAATTGTGCCCTAAAAAAAAAGTTCCCAAAAATTAACCTCAACCAAAATCTCCTTCAAATAAATTTTTTATCTTACTAAAAAAATATTATTTTTTTTTATAATATCGGAAAGAGTTTGTACTATATGAATACAAATCTTGTTTTAAAACAAGATTTGGCGCGCCTGCAAGAATAAGATAATAGTCCAAACTTCCAACTTGAAACGTAGGTTCAATCGTAGTTTATCACACAGAAATTTTTTTTACATTCCCTTCTTAGTTATCATTAAAATAATTATTTAAAAAATGTTATTATTTTACCACACAAAAGAAAATTTACAAAATGATTCTTGTCGGGACTACGAAATTTTGATGTTAAGAGAGTGAAAGCAGGTGTCTGAGCAAAATTCAAGGCTGTTTAGGCACACGAAAGGAGGAGATAGAATCAAATTATAATTATTCTTTTCCACTGAATACTTGACCATTTTTAGAGAATCAAATAGCTGGTTCTGTTTCGTGTAAATTTGTAAAAAATTTCTTAAATTAGATCCAGATGTTTATATAACGGACATTAGTCATAAACTACTTTGGATACTCCCGAATAAGGGTAATCTCAGACTTTTTTGTCAGTTTGTATTTTTACGCTTATTAATTCGATGATTACGAATATCATTGTGAAGATTGGCGCAAATTTGATTATTATCATTCTAAAAACTTTAAAAAGCCCATAAAATTGATATTTTTTTGTTGTATTTGACCCATTAAAATCGTAAAATTGAGAAAAAAATGTTTCAGACAAAAGGTGTAGAATTCATCACAATACAAATTTTATATTCCGAAAATTAATGTTTAAAAAATTTGAAAATTCAATAAAAATTTTAATAATCAGTAAAAAATCATAGAATAGTAACAAAATATTGTAAAAATACAGTTTTACAGTTAAAATCGTAATTTGTGGTGAAGCAGCATTGAGAATTTCAAACTCGCTGAAACACTGAGTGACAATTTTAGCTTGAAGCGAGAGCGTACAATTGACTGATTGCACTGGCAATTCATAAGTCACAATTCTGACTAAGGCTACATGCCAACGGAAAATGATTTAACGCTCGAGCTCACAACTATGTACTTGTCTGTTACTTTACTTAATAGTTAAATCTTGTGCGCAAAGCTTCAAAGTTATTTATAAAAACTATTTTTTAATTGGAGATTAATTATTATACTTTATCCAAATAAGAAGCGATTATGCTTTCAATAGAAACAATTTCCTATTGATAAATAGGACATCAGAAATGACATCTGATTTTGGGACTATAGAAATAATATCATTTCAGAAGTCATTTCTGATGTTATTTCTGATGTCATTTCTGATGGCATTTCTAATATCATTTCGGATGTCATTCCTGATGTTATTTCCGATATCACTTCCAATATCATTTTTATTTATTTATTGACAAAACTTATTGTATTTACGAAATTGACATTTTTCAGTTTCTTCCTTTCGATAAATTGATCGCAAATGATATAGGAAAGGATGTCATTTTTTATGTTATTTCTAATATCATTTTTAACATCATTTCTAATATCATTTCTGATCTCATTTCTGATGTCATTTCTGATGTTATTTACATTGTAATTTCCTATGTAATTTCTGATATCATTTGAAATTATCATCGATTAATTGATCTAAAAGAAGAAACTGAAACATGCCGTCAATTTCGTGAATGCTATAATTATTGTCAACAAATAAATAAATAAAAGTGATATGAGAAATGATATCAGAAATGACATCAGAAATAATATCAGAAATTATATCAGAAATTATATAATTTGTAGTTCCAAAATCAGATGTCATTTCTGACGTTCGATTTTTTAACAGGAATTTCCTTTCCTTATTATATTGGAATCAATAATCAATAATCAATAACCTCTCTAAATAAAATTTTAATAAAAAACTTTTTTTTTTCAATCATTACCACATTTCTGAAAGGAGGAAACAATTTTTGAAATGCTTCCTCTCCTTTCATTTCCTTTTGACCTGTTTTCACTTTCGTAATTTTTTACTGGTAAAAAATGTTGGTTTCGTGTTTTGCCGAGTCTTAATTGACAATCGTTAAAGCGGCGCGCAGTGCTCATAGTGAACATTTATTAGTGAGGCGACACGTGGGCCAGAATACAGGATCGTTAGCAATCGTACAATTCCATAATTAATCGTAGTAATCCGAGACTTATTAGCTACGTAAGCTCGACAGGCTCCTTCCGACGTGATACATTAATCTCTTTATTGGCTTCCCTTGACAGGCAACGGATGTGAGAGCACCGTCTCTTTTTTTAAGGTACTCGAGAACCTAATGTGACCTATATCGACTGAATCGAGATAGATATATCTAGCCATAATATAATGACTTGCATGCCATAAAAATCAACTCCATACTGCATATTCACTGCAAACGACATGTCGATATAAATATCCGCAAATGAATATTGCGAAAATTGTCTCTCACTATATTTTCATCTCAACAAATTACTATCTATTCTATATTGTTTATTTTTAAATTTTTATTCAATGTACTGCATTAGATGAATATTTAATATTGATTGAAACTGATTCACATTGACTAAAGATCATGTCGTAAAAAAGCGTAATCAACCATTTTTTAAACTGGAATATTTTGTAAAATTTTCAAAGAAATTAACTTGGAACTTTCTGGAAAAATTCTATATTTTATGATGATCAAATATGTCATTGGCAGTTTTTTCTAGTTTAAAGTTCGTCACAGACTTTTGATGATTGAAACCAAAAATGTGAGAGACAACAGTTTTTCGTTGTTTTCTTTTTTTCTTTTTCTTATTTCGAAATTTTTTTTTAACTATTTTCATCTCAACAAATTAATATTCATTTTTTTTCACACGTACTGCATTAGATACATTACTAAAATATATTAAATCTGATTTATATTAAGCATATTTTTATTGATTCATGTTAAGTATTTATGAAGTTGTACTAATGCGCCTCCTGTAATTTTTTAAAACTGTATTATTTTCTCAAATTTTCTAAAAGTCAATTTAAAACTTGCCTCAAAACTTTTTCATTTAATCATAACCAAATATCTCACTGGAAATTTTGTCTACCTTAAAGTTCGTCAGAGACGTTTCATGGTTGAAACCAAAAAACATGGTTACCAACAATTTTTCTTTGTTTTCCCTTATTCTTTTTTTTTAATTCAATTTTCATCTCAACAAAATAGAATCTATTTCATACTGTTCATTTTTATTTTTACACGCACCATATTAGATTCATTATTAAAATTGATTAAAACTGATTCATATTCACTGAATATTGATTAGGTCGAAAAAATACTCAATCAGCATTTTATTAAAACTTGATTATTTTCTTAAATTTTCAACGAATTAACTTGAAACTTTCCAGAAAACTTCTTCATGTAATCATAACCAAATATCTCGCTGGAAGTTTTTTCAAGTTTAAAGTTCGTCGCAGACTTTTGATGGTTGAAACCAAAAATGCGATTTCATGATTTTTTTATCATGATTCTATTCAGTCTATTCATGGTATATTCTATCTTTTTCTTATTCCTAAAATTATCTCTAACTATTTTCATCTCAAGAAATTAGTATCTATTTTATGTTGTTAATTTTTATTTTTACCCGAACTCTATTAGTTGTATTATTAAAATTTATTAAACCTCTTTTAAATTGACTGCATTTATATTAAATGAATATTATATTATATTTATACCTGAAATTCATTTTGTCGAAAAAACTACGCAATTCGAAATTTTCTAATACTCGAATATTTTCTAAAATTTTCAACGAATTGACTTGAGAATCTCTAGAAATCTTATTCTTTTAATGATAACCAAATTTCTCACTGGCAGTTTTTTCTAGTTAAAAGTTTGTCCGAGACTTTTGACGATTGGAACCAAAAAACGCGATAGACAATAGTTTCTTATTCTTTTTATTTTCGCTTCTTCTTCTTCTTCTTCTTCTTTTTCTTCTTTTTAATTTGAATTTTTATCTCAAGAAATTAAAATCCAGTTTATATTGTTCATTTCTGTTTTTACAAGTACCGTATTAAATGCATTGTTTAAGACTGAAAGCAATCTGCAATTTTTAAAATTTTTTTCCAAAACTTTTAACGAGTTGACTTGAAGCTTTAAAAAAAACTTCTTTATTTGATGGTGACAAAATATCTCGTTGGCAGATTTGTCAAGTTTAAAGTTCTTCACAGACTTTTGATGGTTGAAACCAAAAAACGTGATTTTACGTTTTTCCTTTATTCATTTTATTTTGAACATTTTTTCTAATTATTTTCATCTCAACAAATTAGTCTAATTTATATTGTTCATTTTTATTTTTACACGAAGTCTATTAGATTCATTATTGAAGTTGATTAAAACTCTTTTATATTTATATTTTATACTAAAAATTGATAAAGTCGAAAAATCTACTCAATCTGCAATTTTTTAATACTTGAATATTTTCTAAAATTTTCAGCGAATTTACTTGAAACCTTCCAGAAAACTTCTTCATTTAATGATAACCAAATACCTCACTGGCAGTTTTTTCTAGTTCAAAGTTCGTCACAGACTTTTGATGGTTAAAACCAAAAAAGTTTTTAGCTGAATATTTTCTAAAATTTTCAGCAAATTTACTTGAAACCTTCCAGAAAGCTTCTTCATTTAACGATAACCAAATATCTCACAGGCAGTTTTTTCTACTTTAAAGTTCGTCACAGACTTTTGATGGTTAAAACCAAAAAACGCTTTTTCTCTTTCTCTTCTTTTTGAAGTTTTTTTTATTACATTGTGCTTTCTCTGTTTCTTTTCCAAGAGAAAACTTTTCTTTTTCCAAAAGATTCAAAAGAGAATGGCGATCTAAAGTGGAGCATTTGAAAAAATTCGAATTCTGAATGAGAGTGTAGATGGAACAATAAACAAAATGGTTTGGGAGATAGAATCAGAATCTGATCGATTTCGAGTTGTTTGGTGAAGTTTGTGAGTAACGATCGATGCTCTGAGAAGTGAGTGGACAACAGAAGGTTGACTTTTGCCTTGAGGTATCTTTTACAACTCGATCCTCAGTGTAACTTACCTGCGCCTTTATTATTATATGGGAAATACATACAAATCTATGCTGCTCGCCTTTTGGCTTTTTCACGGTTGGAGTGGGCCTGACATAAGGAAATAGTCTTAAGAACGACCTCACGCCCTCGACAATACGGGACCCTTGTAGAGTCCTTCAAATTCGTTCGACTCCATTGTTGGTGGCCGATGAAGGATCAGTTTTTGACCGAAATGCCAGAAAATGGGTCTCTTTTGCGCTCGCGACGCATAATTGCGATTTAAAAGGCACTCCAAGGGGCAAAAGAAGCAAACGTCGCAGCTGCGACCACACGACAATAAAACATCCACTCGAGACGAACAATCGAACAATTTGGAACTAACTCGCTTTAGAGATGAACATAAACGTCCTGGCAAACATTTTCTCAAAAGAAGGTGGGGGTGATCTCGCTTCACTATAACCAAGAAAACTTCCAAATACCCCGAAAGGCTCAGGAAGATTAATTGCTTCAGCCCTCGCATTTGTCTTTTAATTTACAGAGTATCGAATTTGTTATTTATTGCTCCTTAACTTTTTAATGTCAAATAGTTCAGGGAAAAGGAAATTGCTTCTTGATAATTTGTTTTCACAGCTGGATCAGCATTTTTGTGTTGTTATTAATTAATGGCTCGTAATTAGTCAGCAATTATTTTTGCAGTGATTTTCACACTTTTTGGTTTTGCGAGTTTTATTATATTATTATTGTATTTGTTATATTATTTTATTATATTATAGTTTTATTATTATTGCTCACTGAATGATTGACAACATAAAAAACATTTATTGTTTAATTATTTTTTAATCAAAATAGAGAGACGTGTTTGTAATAATATTTCTGAAAAGTAGTAAGCGGGGATATTTTTTGTTTTCGCTATTAGAAAGAACTTCAAGCGAGAAAGTTTTTTATTAATATCCAAAGAAGTTTTCTGGAAAGTTTCATATCAAAAAAGTCATAACTTTAGGAAATATGGCAGTTTAAAAAAACTGAGGCTTGCGCGTCAATGTCTCCGCGAAAACTGCTACGTGCATGAGAGTTGTTGGTCTATCGTCTATAGCAGTTCTACGGATACACTGACGCGTAAACCCCGTTTTTTTTAACTGCTATATTTCCTAAAGTTATGACTTTTTTTAAATGAAAGTTTCCAGAAAACTTCTTTGGATATTAATAAAAAACTTTCTCGCTTGAAGTTCTTTCTAATGGCGGAAACAAAAAACTTTCCCGCTTACTACTTTTCAGAAATATTATTACAAACAGGTCTCTATTTTTATTAAAAAATAATAAAACAATAAATGTTTTTTATGTTTTCAATCATTCAGTGGGTTTCACTAAACTTTAATGCGTAAGTATACCGAGTTTCATTTTATTTCATTAAGATTTACCCGAGATATGACGAGTTATGTTTTAAAATTTAATTAAAATTGAAAACAAACATTTTTCACTTTTTGTTAATTATTGGTAAAAATATTATTCCTATAAAAAAATGTTTAAGACAAAAAAGTTGTGCAATTTTATTCTCTAGAATGCTGCGTTTTTGAAAAATTAAAATTTCGTCTTTTCTTTACTTCTAATGCTAAGCTTGGCTGGCTTGAAACCGCTCCGTCGAGCGTCGGTCGAAATATTTGATCCGGACACCCAATTATAAATACTTTAAATATAATATTTAAAAATAAATTTATATAAATAAATAAATAAACTAGATATTTATTTAGCACAAAATTTACAAAATTTTAGATTTAAAAAAATTGCAAAAGATAATTAAAATTAAATGAGATAATTGCAATTTTTGCAAATTAATTTTAAAAAAAATGAAATCAATTAAAAATTAGGGGCAAATAATTTAAAAAACTTTAGGAAAGGTTTTAAAAATAAAGAAAAAATATTTGAATTAATGAAAAATATTTGAAAATCTTAAAAATAAAATGAAAAAAATTGAATAATGAAATATTATAGAAAATAATTGAAAATTGAAGGAAAAGTGATTAAAAATTCAGATAAATAATTTAAAATTGAAAAAATAAATTAAAATTTGAGAAAATGATTGAAAAAATTTCGTAATATATTTTAAATAAAGGAAATTTAAGAAAAATACTAAAAATTTTCAGAATTCATTGCAAAAAAAAAAAGAAAATAATTAAAAATTAGAGAGAATAAATGAAAAAAGATAAACATAATTTAAAATTCAAGAAAATAATTTCTAAACAAAGAGAAATAATTAAAAACTTTTTGGAAATTATGAAAAAGAACAAAAGTAATTGAAAATTGAATGAAATAATATTAAAAAAAAACATAAATAATTGAAAATTGAATGAAATAATTGAAATGTCAGATAAATAGTTTAAAATTTTCAAAATTATAAAACATACAAAAAAAAATTAAAAATTGAAGGAAATAAATTTTGCAAAATAAATAGAAAATGATTTTAAATTTAGAAATTTGAAAAAAATTAAAATATGATACAAACAATAAAAAGTTGTAAAAAATAAATGACATTGGAGTGAAATAACTAAAAAAAATTGAAATATGTGACTTGGAAAGTTAAAAGGGACCTTACGTCAAAAAAATCGATTTTTTGCTGTTTAGTTCATTCAAAAGAGTGAACTTTTCTCTTTTAGAATCACCTATCAGTAAAAAAATCGATTTACTATAATTAATCAAAAAAATTTGAAATTTATGAAAAAAATGAAAATATTTAAAAATTGAAGAAAATAATTTAAATTTTAGAAAAATACTTAAAAATCTTAGAAAATACTGTTAGAAAATGAGAATAATAATTAATACTCGAGAAAAATAATTGAAAAATGATAAAATCAATTCAAAATTAAAAAAAAAAATTGAAACATGCTGAAAATAATTTCTGATCGAAAAAAATTGCAATGTAATAAAATAATTAAAATATGAAAAATTGAAAACATTAAAAAAAATTTGAGAAAAATAATTAAAAAAATCAAGCAATATAGGTTGAAAAAAAAATTCCAAAAGTAGTTAAAACTTTTTAATTATAAGCAGAATTATTAAAAAAATCGCAGAAATAATCGAAAATTGATGAAAATAATTGAAATTTTAGATAAATAATTGAAATTTTTGAAAATTATGCCAAAATAATGAAAATAATTAGAAATGAAAGAAAATAATAGAAAAATGGCCGAATTTATTTTTAAGCAGAAGAGAAAAATTGAAGAATCGTTTAACATAGAAAATTAATTAATGACAATAATCTAAATTTGAGATAATAACTGAAAATTAAGGAAAATTGAAAATTCAGGAAATTAATTCAGAAATTATGAAAATGATTAAAAATTGAAAATAAGAATTGCAAAATGACAAAAATAATGATAAATTAAAAAATTTAATGATATTTCCGATGAATAATATAAAATTTAGGAATATGTAATTAAATTAGTTTTATGTCGAGGAAAAAATAATTAAAATTGAAAAAGTGATTAAAAAAAATTAAACAAAATAATTTAAATTTGAAGAAGGTAACTTTAAGTTATAGGGAAACGATTTAAAAATATATAAAAATTGCAGTAAATAATTGAAAAATGATAAAAATATTATAAAATTGTAGTTTAAGTAATTGAAATCATAAGAGAAAAAAAGTTATTAGAAATTGAAGAGATTTTTAAATCACACATTTGAAAACTGAAAGTTGAAGAAACTAAAATTGCCATAAACTGCAAATTTGAGAACATTTTAGAAAGTTGAAAAATGATTTAAATTTTTAAAAGAAAAAAACATTTACTTTTTAGAAAAATTCGCCTTTTTAGATTGAAAAAATGACATTTTTTGCTTTGTATTGAAAGTATGAGTAGAACTAGAATAAAAGTTTATATTTATTTAAGAATTATAAACGGGCTTACAAAATTTTTTATTAGAAAATAAAGATTAAGTGTAAACAGGTCCGTTGCTTGTGTTAGTGTATTTTAATATGAAATTGCCAAATATTTAAAAAAAAAAATTCGTTTCTTGAAAGAACTTTCCGATACAAAAGTTATGGATTCTCGAAATGTGAATATTTTTTACTGTTTTACTTTTTTTCTACGTTTAATAGTTTTCGAGAAAGATTAGAAAAGTCTGTTTTTTATTTTAAATTCAACTGCAATTTTCATGGACAAGCAAATAAAATATAATTTTCCTAAAAATTGTGCTGTTTTATAAAATACAAAAAACGTGCAAGTATTTCGAAATTATCCGGATTTTTTGTATATGAAACTTTATTTCGAGAAACGAATATTTTTCAAAATATTTGTAATTTAAAATTTGAACACTTACACAAACGGAAACCTTATTTACACTCATCAAATACTCAATGTTTATTTTTCACTTATAAAAATAGAAAATACATGTTTCTATAACTCAATTTTTTTTTACTTATTACTTTTATTTCAATAAAAAATTAATTGTTTTTATTTTTAAATGTTAAATTTCTCCAAAAAGTCTCAGGAAAAATTGTTATTTTTGAAAAGTATCCAGATATAAAAATAAAAAAATATTTACAATTTGAGTACCTTTAAATTAAAATATGTTAAGGTTCGTGTTTATCATTTTCTCATACATTTTTAACAGTAATAATTTTGATTAACTCAAAATTTCAAATATTTATTTCATAAACTTAAATTTTTTACTTAACTTATAAGTTAAGAATAATTAATTCTAATAATTTTTAATTTTAATAAATTGATGAAATTTGGAAATTTAAAATATATCCTTCTTACATTTTATTGTTTACAGTGGTTTTTAAAATTAAAAATTTATTTTCCGTATAAAAAAAAATCTTTATCAATCGGCTCAATGCCAATTAAATTATTATTATTATTATTAATTTTATTATCATTATCATTATCATTATCATTATCATTATCATTATTAAATTTTCAAGTCACAAACAAAATCAAAATTTCAAAATCAAAATTTCAAAATCAAAAGAAAAATTAAATTGATCAAGTTATAATAGATAAAATAACAGTTTGACTTTTAAAATAATAAATAATAAATAAAATATATTATAAATAATATATTTTTAATACACGTTTCTGAATACTTTGCAATTTTTATGGTATTGTGTGAAGATGATAAATACAGATTTTCCAATGTGAAAAGTATTGGCGCACCTGGCGCCGTTTTCATGGAAAATAAGATCTTGGATTTTGAATATAAACTTTTTTTTTTGAAGGATAAAAAGCACTTGAAAATGAGTTGGGCGTGAGGCTTCCTGGGATCACTTTCGTTCCTATTCTGTTCACGATTTAGGACGAATGGAAAGATAGCTATAGCGACTGAAGTTGCAATGAAGGGACGATTGTAAAAGAGCCACTATGAAAAGCATTGTATAGAACATGACAATTCCAAGTGCACCATTCAAAGCAGTTTAAATCCTTGTAGAACTCAAGAGGATGCGGTTGGGTGTCGTTTCTCGTTTTCGAGTCACTTCGATTGTCAACAAATTCAAAAGAGTGAAATTGAGTCCAACACGCCAGACAGATGTCAAAAATTTCATTTTGCTCTCTCTATAAACTTGACACGCTGCGATTCAAGAATTAAATCGATGAGGTGGTCAATTGTCGAAAAAGTTAACTTCTCAGAAAAAAAAAGAATCATCCCAAAGACACACGCAGAGAAATTTTCCACCTCGGTTTGCTTCAATCAGAAATTATGATTTTTTTGCTATTTGAAGAAAACTGCTTTATTAGCTGAACCTTTTTCTGACTGAATCTCTTTTTTTCTTTCTTTCCTTAATCCTGTCTGAAATTCGAAATAAATCTGTTACTCTATTACTCTCTAACACAAATGTTTTCCAATATTTGTTTTACGATTAATTATACGTTATATTTAAAATTATTTTCATTCAATTCAAATCCAAGTTTAATATTGATTTAAAAATTGTTCGATAATAAAATTCCCTGCCATAAAAAATGCAGATTTAATTCATAAAAAAATTTTAATATCGTGATTGCTTTTCATCGAGAGATATAAAAATGATAATAAATTTTAAATAGAAATTGATAAAAGCAGAATGTTGCCGTACAGATGTTCAAGCGATTAGCTTCGCTGGGGTCATTCGGAACCTAAATACCTTCTCAATCGTATCAATAAGTCAAATTAAGGTGGACGTAGGTATATATTATATCTAGAGGAACCGCTGAAAATGATATAGTGTTTTGTAATGGTGTTAGTCGGTCCAGCACCTGGTCCCTGATCCTTTGTCAGCACAACCTAAGAATAAAAAAAAAGATGAGAGGGGATCTTTGCTATGTCAAGAGTCCCATAAACTTATGAAGCATTCAACTAAATGGTTCTAAAGTACTTTCGAAATACGAGTGCCGAGAATCCTATTGCCTCATTCACCTTCCAATCACAATTCAAGTGGTTGAAAAAAAAAATGCTAATTAGAATTAATGCATTCCGCCTTCTTTTCGGACTCTTGTTAATTTAGTGTTGATTCTTGTAAATGGGCATTTGTCTGGATAATCAGAGTTCATCATCCGTAAAATTGAATTTCAAGTTTTTTACGTTTTTGATCCATTTGACGTAACATTGTTGACGTTTTTGAAACCTGTTTTTAAAATTTGATTTCTGTTTCTAGATTATGATTGTATAACATATGGGGTCTTATTATAGTAAAATAAATTATTTTATTTTATTTTTTTGATAAATAAATATCATACGGGTTTTCTGGGGAAGTGAATTGTGTATTTTATAACGATTTGCTTGTAGAAACTACATATGGGATGTGAGATATAGAATCAATTATGTGAGATCTACAATAGAGAATGTAGGATGTAGAACTTATAGAGGATATAGGATTAACAATATAGGATGTAAGATCTGAAATATAGGATGTAGAATTAACAAAAAAGGTCGTGGGAACTACAATAGAAGATGTAATACCTTCAACAGAGGATGTAGGACCGAACAATAAAGGTCATAGGACCCACTATGTAGGTTGTATTAACTGCAATAGAGGATATAGGGCCAACCTCGGGGCCAAGAATGGAGGATGCAGAACCTACCATAAGAGAAGTAGACTTTAGGTTGCACAACGGAGAATATAAGTCTAACATTAGAGAACATAGGCCCTACAATAGAGAGTATAGAATACACAATAGAGGATATAAACCTAAATAAAGGATGTTAGGATCTACAATAAGAAAAATATAACACACAATAAACAATATAGTACTGAGAATACAGGTTTTAGGACCTACAATAAAGGAAGTAGGATAAGAAATTTACAATAAGGGTCTTAGGAACCTCAACTGGAAATGTAGGATCGAAATTTACCGATGTATAACCAACAATAGGGGATATGAAGCCTACAATAGATGATAAAGTACCTACAACACAGGATGTATGGCCTAAAATAAAAGATGTAGATTTTAGAAATGACAAAGAGGTCATGGGACCCTCAATAGAGGTAGTAGAACCTGCAATAGAGGATAAAGGGTTTCCAATAGGAAATCTAGGACCCTCAATAGAGGTTTTAGGACCTAATAGAGAGTATAGGACCTACAAAAGGGAACCTAGGACCAAAAATACAGCGCGTACTAGCAGCAAGAATGGATATAAAACCTGTAATAGAGAATGTAGATTGTTAGACCCACAATAGAGGTCGTACTATCAACAAACTATGATGTCATATCTACAATAGGGGAAGTAAGACCCAATTTAAAGGTCTTAAAAGAGGATTTAGTTCAAATATAGAATCTGTAGGACCTACAAAAGCGAACCTAGGACAAGAAATAAGAAGAAGAATAAGCAGCAAGACAAGATGTAAGACCTATGATAAAGGATAGGGATAGTTGAACTTACAAAATAGGTCGTACCATCAACAAAATATGATGTCCGACGTACAATAAGAGAAGTAGGACATACAAGATAGGCCATAAGATCCACTTTTAGAGGTCTAAGGACCAACAATATAAGATGTAGTCCAAAAATAAAGGTTGTAGGACCTACTAGAGAGCGTATGACCTACAACCAATAACTCTAGGACTCACCACAGGGGTCTATGGCCTATAAAAGTAGACGTAGGACATACAGTAGGAGACAAGGGGCATACAACATAGGATTTAGGTTGTAGAACCTATCATAGAGATCGTGTGAACCCCAGTAGAGGTCTTGGAACTATCTATAGAAGTCCTGGAACCCTATTTAGAGGTTCTGAAACCTACAATAGGGGTCTTAGAACCCACAATAGGTATTTTAGAACCCACAATAGGACTTGTAAGACCTAATGGAGGATATAGAAGCTGTAATAGAAGAGATAAGACCTACAACAGTGGTTGTAAGACCAACAAAAGTGAACATAAGATAAACAATAGAAGACGTGGGCTATACAACATAGGATTTAGGTTTTAGAACCTATAATAGAGATCTTAGAACCCTCAATTGAGGTCGTGGAACCCTCTAAAGAGGTTATTTAACCCACAATAGAGAACTTATGACCTTCAATAGACGTTATATGACCTAATAGAGAATTTTGGACCTATAAACAATAATATTAGGACCTCCCACAGGGGGATATGGCCTACAAAAGTAGACGTAGGACATAAATAGAAGACATGGGGCATAGAACATAGGATTTAGGTTGTAGAACTTACCATAGAGATCGTGTGAACCCCAGTAGAGGTCTTGGAACTATCTATAGAAGTCCTGGAACCCTATTTAGAGGTTCTGAAACCTACAATAGGGGTCTTAGAACCCACAATAGGTATTTTAGAACCCACAATAGGACTTGTAAGACCTAATGGAGGATATAGAAGCTGTAATAGAAGAGATAAGACCTACAACAGTGGTTGTAAGACCAACAAAAGTGAACATAAGATAAACAATAGAAGACGTGGGCTATACAACATAGGATTTAGGTTTTAGAACCTATAATAGAGATCTTAGAACCCTCAATTGAGGTCGTGGAACCCTCTAAAGAGGTTATTTAACCCACAATAGAGAACTTATGACCTTCAATAGACGTTATATGACCTAATAGAGAATTTTGGACCTATAAACAATAATATTAGGACCTCCCACAGGGGGATATGGCCTACAAAAGTAGACGTAGGACATAAATAGAAGACATGGGGCATAGAACATAGGATTTAGGTTGTAGAACTTACCATAGAGATCGTGGAACCCCCAGTAGAGGTCTTGGAACTATCTATAGAAGTCCTGGAACCCTATTTAGAGGTTTTGAAACCTACAATAGGGGTCTTAGGACCCACAATAGGTATCTTAGAACCCACAATAGGACTTGTAGAACCTAATGGAGGAAATAGGAGCTGTAATAGAAGGAAGAAAACCTACAAGAGTGGTCGTAAGACCAACAAAAGTGAACATAGGACGTACAATAGAAGACGTGGGATATACAACGTAGGATTTAGGTTTTGGAACCTATAATGGTGTTCGTGGGACCCCCAATAGAGGTCGTGGAATTTTCTAAAGAGGTTATAAAACCTACAATAAAGGTCTTTTGACCTACAATAGAGGTCCTTTGACCTACAATAGAGGTTTTAGGACCTAATAGAGGATGTATGACCTACAATAAGGGATATATGACCTACAATAGAGTAGTTAGGACCTACAAAAGAGAAAATTAGATCTACAACATAGGACCTAGGATCTATAGGGAACTTTTTAAGACCTTCAAAATAGATCTTATAATTGAAAACCTAAATCCAATGCCCTACGAAATACCAAACAAATGTCGATTTTCTGTATAAATTGCACTCTTTCTATTCTCCGTTCTATACATTTTCAAATCATATAATATTTTAGATGTAAAATTATTTATTTATTTACGATATCTATAGTAAATACAATAACTACAAATAAATTGACGTATATTAATCAAAGTTGAATCACTACAATTAAATATTATTCAATACTTCTAAAACCTATAACAGCATATCACAATACAATTTTTTTCCTATTAATGCTTGAAGCATGCACAACACAAATTAAAATACACAAAAAGCGTTATCGTATTTTTGAATGGAAAAATGGAAACAGAGAAGAGCGTGGTGTGGTGTTAAAATCTTTTCAGTATAAGAATGAATGGTATTCTTCTGAGAAGAAACAAATTCAAATTGGTGAAAACGAAAGTTAACTTCGTGTGGCATTCTGAATATGTTGCAGAATAGGCTAATTCTAAAAGAGGCCTTTGAGAAATTTGAGTTAGAAAGACACTTTTTTACTCGTCTTGAACAATCATGACTAGCGCGTGGATAAAAGGAATGCATTATACTCCCGACCTCCCATTGACTTCCCATTGAGCTTGAAGACTGACCACTACAGCTGGCTTAGAAAAATTATTATAGCCTCGCATAGTGACCATCAACCTATAACAATCTCGACACTATTAATTCCCGCAGAGTTCAGTCTTCGATTTATTTTCCGTATTTTGACCACACATTACTCATGGAACAATCGAGAGTCCACATTAGTAAAAGAGAAATGTTTTATATAAAATTCCTATAAGAGTTTTGTATTAAAAATTATACTATAAATTATATTAGAAAATTTCTAAATTACTTTTATTATATCAAAAATTTGTGAATGCAAGAAATATGAAAGAAACAAAATACGAATGATAAAAAAATAACCTACAAATGTACACTATACCGGACAAAATTGGTGGACCACTTACAAATAAAATGGGATTAAAAACATGACAGTCTTAAAATGTTGATAACTCCCTCAAATATTAGCAAAATGAAAATTTTCATAAACCATTGGAAAACTTATAAAATTTGCCGTTAAATGGTCTAATTTCAAAGCTATTTCGATTAATAGAAACGGAGATTTAATGTGATAAAGACAAGTAAATTTTTCGTTTTTTGTGAATTTTCATTGTTTAAGTTTGGTGGGCTGCATTTTCTAGAAAAGTATTTGGAAAAATTTGAAATTAAGCTAAATAAAATCTTGAACTTTTAACTTCAAAATAAGCCTAAGAAAACTTGAATATCTTAAGTGGTTCTAAGGTTATAAGTAAATAGGAGAAAACGCAACGATTAGTCCTCGCTCCATTTTTGGCAGCTTAAGGTAGTTTATCCAAAAATCGATTTTCTACAGATTCTTATAAAATTTTTATGAGATACTAAATGCATTATTTTACATGTAAGGTTACAATTTCATTGAAATTTACCGTCCTGTTTTTAAGATATTTTTCTCTTTTTTGAAAAAACCAGGAAGGAAAAATTTTAATAGCATGAACTTCTCAAAAAATTGTTGGTCTTCTTGTATTATACACGTTTGCTTATAACTTTTGAACCAGTGAAGATAATTTAATGTTCTTTGGCTTATTTCAAAGTTGAAAATCCAAGGTTTTATTAACCTCAATTTCAAATTTTTTCAATTACTTCTCTAGAAAATGCATCCCACCAAACTTATACAATGAAAATTCGCAAAAATCGAAACATTCACTTGTCTTTATCAAATTCAATCTCCGTTTCTATTAATCAAAAAAAACTTTAATATAGGATCATTTAACGGAAAATTTTATAATCTTTTCAATGGTTTATGGAAAATTTACTTTTGCTAATATTTGACAGAGTTATCAATATTTTAAGACTGTCATGTTTTTAAACCCATTTTTGTAAGTGGTTTCGAAATTTTGGTCGGTAGTGTTTAAACTATTAAGAATTAGGTGAATAATAAGAATATAATCAGAAATTGTAAAAGATATTTTAAAAATCTGGTAAAATACCGAGTACCAAAAAAACAGACTCAGAACAAGTATTCTTTTATTTCTCGTTTCGTTATAGAATAGACCCAAAAAAACGACACACTCGTTTTTCGAGTGAAAATAAATCAACCATTTAAACTCATTTGTAACGCGCCCTCGAACGCGTATATCTTATAAGTGCCAATTTAAAAGTTTTTTCTATTATTCCGCTCTTCATTCAAAGATGATGAGACTCTTTTAAAAAGAGGAGGCAATGGAAAGAAAAAAGATAATAAGAAAATAAGGAGAAGAACGCTTTTCGATGTGGCTGTACCCGTTGCCAGAGAGGTGTGACTATGTTTGAATACACTGTTGATTGGGCCATAAATGTGTCTCTTCAGCACAAACACTTCTTTTTTCGTTTTAGTCATTTTCTTAAAAGCCGAACATAGTCAAAGGCCACACACAAGCTGGTGACTTCGAACCGTTTGATTGGTAACTTTTTCGGGATAACGTTTTGTGACACAATTGAATTCTCCTTTTGCAAACGCTCGTGCTTTCTTGGAATTTTTCCCTGATGTTTTTTTTTTCACCCTCCTCGCAAGGGTCTCTTAATTTATTACGAATGTGAGGCCAAATCTGAACAATTAGAAAATTCGTTTCTGTATGAAAAGATTTCTAAAGAGGAGAAAATAATCGTCATCCATGCGCGGAATTGGAAATTGGCCAAGATTCGTGGTAACGAGCCATAAAAGAGGGAATTATTATTTTTTGTTTAAGTGCAGTTTAAGAGAGAGGGATTATTATTCTTATTTTTTGATTTAATTTTATTTCACATGTTGCTCCTTTCTATTTTATGCTGTTAAATTTTGTTTTAAGTCGAATGTTTAAAAAAAGATAAAGATATTTTGAATACTTTTTAGATATTTTGTATATTTATTTTTTTAAGTTTTTTATCATAATTTTATTTATTTTATATTACACCTTGTTTCATCATTTCATTTTGTTTCGTCTTTTCACATTCTTTTAGATTTTTTTTCTTCAATTGTTTAAAAAAAATTTATACCACGGAGTTTCTTTACTTCAAATCACTTTATTTCGTATTTAATTATTTTCTTTTTATTTTCTATTCTATTTCAGCTTTTTCTACCATCTTTATCTGCCCAGAATATTTATTAAATCTTTCATGTTTAAAATGCAGATTTTCGTTTGTTACATTTTAGTTTATCTGTAGTATTTCATAACGTTTCATTTTACTTATTCTTTTACAATATATTCCATCTTTTTTTACCTCGAATGTGTATGATATTTTTGCATGTTTGCATTAAAAATTTTTATTTATTTTACTTTATTTTAATTACTTTATCTTTATATTCCATTTTATTTTATGCTTACTTCTTTGTTTATTCTTTTCTTAACTTCAATTTATATCAGATTTTTAAATTTTGCCGAATGTTTATAAAGTTTTTCATATTATGAATGCAGATTTCCATTTATTTAATGTCACTTTCATATTGTATTTTATCATATTTTATTTCATTCCATGTTTCTTCAAATTTTCTCATTTTATTTTATCTTTTTTATCTTATAACCTTTTTTTATCTTAAATGTTTAAAAAGTCTATTCTATGTTACATATTATTTTTTCTCCCTTTATATTATTCTATTTTTCTTCTTCGAATGTTTATAAAGTCTTTCCTGTTTTAAATGTAGGTTTTCGTTTATTTTATCTTATTTTTTACACTCTTTATGTTACTCAATTTTTGTCTATAAATGTTTATAAAGTTTTTCAAATTTTAAATGCAGATTTTAATTTATTTCATCTTAATTGATGTATATGTCCTAATTCATTATATTTTATCTTTTTACATTTTTTTCATACTTCATCATTATATTTTGATTCTTATTTTTTTTTAAAATTTTAAGTTATTCTACCTTCTGTTTCGCAATTATATATGTACAAAGTTTTTCATATTTTGAATGATTTTTATACAAGTTTTCATGTTTTGAATGTAGATTTTATAATATTTCACCTTTTTTTGTTAATTTTATCTTTATACTTCATTTTATTGCTTCTTCTTTTCTTCTTATTTCGATTTTATCAACTTTATCTAATTTTATTGTTTTTTATTTACTTTATTTTATTAAATTTCATCATGTTTTGAGTTACTACATATTTCTTCACTTTTTTAAACTTTTATTTCATTTTATCGTTTCTTCTTTCCTTTACATTGCATCTTCTTTTACTTTAACTGTTAAACTTTTTCTGTTTTATATACGCATAGTTTCATTATTTTATCTTAGTTTACATGGCATTTCCACAAATTTTAATCTTATTTTATTACAACTTTTTTCATCCTGTTTCAATTGATTGATTCCTCTTCTCATTTTATTTTTCGTCTTATTTTAAAGTATCTTTTATCTTCTTTCATATTATTCCATATAGTACCTACATTATTTCATCATATCTTTTCCTCTTTTAAGGTATACCATTTTATTTTGTTTTTCATGGAAAATTTAAAAATCTATTCATGTTTCGTAAACAAATGTTTTCAATTGTTTCACCTGATTTTAAATGTTATTTTACATTTTATCTTATTCCATTTGACCATCTTGTTCTACATCGAATTTTTAATTGTTTATAAAATCTTTTATATTATGTACGCAAATATATTATAGTATTATAATACTATACCTAATTATAATTATAGTGTTTCATTTTCATTTATTTTTTAAGGAATTTCTTTAATTTTTAATTTTAATCCCTTAAATCCAATTATTCTTGTCATTTTTTATGAACTTTTTTCAAATTTCAACTTTTTTTCTTAAATTTTAATTTTTTAAAAATATGTTTAAATACAATTTCTTCATTTTCAAATTATTTTCTTCGTTTCTCATTTCTTACCTTAATTAAAAATCATTTTATCTGCAATTTAAATTACTTTTAATATTTTTTAAAATAAATTTCATCTTTTGCAATTATTTTCTTCAAATTTAACTTGCAGCTTACAATTTTTAATTATTTTGATTATTTTATAACGAATTTCTTCAATTAAAATTTTACTTTTTCAATTCTAAATTATTGTCTTCAATTTCAGTTAATTTTTCTCATTTTTAAATGTTTCTTCTCAATTTTCGATTATTTTTCTTCTTTTAATTATTTTTGTCATTTTTATTGAATGTCTTCAATTTTCGATGTTTTTCTTCTACTCTCAATTATTTTGTTAAATTTTTACATGAAATATAAATTTCGCAATTATGTTTGTCAATAATTAATTATAGTCTTCAATTCAAATTGATTTTCCCATTTTAAAATCATTGTCTTATATTTTCGATTTTTCGGTTATTTCCTTCAATTTCGAACTTGTAGCGTATAATTTTCACTTATTTTTGATATTTTTTGTCATTCAAATTTCTTCAATTTTTATAATATTGTCTTCAAATACAATTATTTTTGTGTTTTTAAATGAATTTCTTGAATCTAAATTTTTCTTGCAATTTTAAAATGAATTTTTTCCTTTTTCAAAATTATTTTCTTAAATTTTCACATTTTCTTACTTCAGTTTAAAACTGTTGTCTTAAATTTCAATCAATTTTCAATTTCAATTATTTTTGCTATTTTTTAATGAATTTAGTTAATTTTTATTTTCTATGTTCAATTTTGATTATTGTCTTAAATATTCAATTATTTTATTCAATTTCAGATTATTTAATATTTAATATTTAAAATTGTATTTTCATCGATTTTAGAGTATTTTTTGAATCTAAATTGTTTTCTAGCTGATTCTAAAATTTCAATTACATTCTAAATATTCAAAAATATTTTTCTTTCATTTTCAATTATTTTTTTCTAAAGATGCTCTAGATTTTCTAATATCTTTTGTAGTTTTAGTTCTTTTTGTTCTCAATCTTATTATATTCGTATTATTTTATATTTTATAACAGTTAAAAATTTCTATTAATTTTTTATCAATTTTATCAATTTGACACTTAATTTTTCAAAAATATCTTCAATTTTCACAGGTAGCCTAAAATCTTAATTTATTTTTGTCTTTTTTTTAATTAATGGCTTCAATTTATAATTAATCAAATTTGAATTACAATCTTCAATTTTTTATTTTGTCTTCAAGTACTTCAGAAATATTGGTTCTTTCTTTAAATTTAAATTTCTTGTCTTCAATTTCAATTATTTGTCTCATTTTTAAATTAATTTTTCTAAATTTCGTCTTTTCGCATTTTTCAATAATTATTTTCGTATATTTGAACTTACAGTTTGTAACTTTCAATTATTTTTAAAGGAATTTTTTCAATTTTTAATTTAATTCCTATAAACTCAATATTTTTTTTATGGATAATTGTATTTTTAACAATTTTTTCTTATATAGCTTATAATTTTTAATTATTTTTGATACTTTTGTCAAGCAAAATTTTTCAATTCTAGAATATTGTTTTTATTATTAATTATTTTTTGTGTTTTTATATCAATTTCTTGAATATTTATTTTCTTGAATTATTTATCTCGTTATTTTAAAGTGAATTTTTTCGTTCTTCAATTTTTTCTTTTTGTCATTTTTTCATGTATTTCTTCTTCAATCAATTATTTTCTTCACTTTTAACTCAAAGCCTACAATTTACAATTATTTTTGTTATTGTTTAATAAATTTCGTTAACTTTCAATTTCTATCTTTAATTTTTAATTAATGTCTTAAATATTCAATTATTTTATTTAATTTCAGATTATTTTTTAATTTTTAAAGTTGTATTTTCATCGTTTTTAAAGTATTTTATTGAATCTAAATGTTTTTCTATAGCTGATTCTAAATTTTCAATTACATTCCAAATATTTAAAAATATTTTTCTTTAACTTCAAATTATTTTTTTCTAAAGATTTTCTAAATTTGTCAATCTTTTATTTGTAATTTTTAGTTCTTTTTGTTCTTAATCTTATATTCGTATTATTTTATATTTTCTCACGATTAAAAACTTCTTTTAATTTTTCATCAATTTCATCAATATAATTCCTAATTTTTCAGAAATATTTGTTCAATTCTCACAGGTAGCCTAAAAACTTAATTTACTTTTTTCTTTTGTAAGTTATATAATCTTTCTTTAATTTTAAATTATGTTTTTATATTTTAATCATTTTTCTCATTTTTAAATCCAAAAATGTTTTTGTTCTTAAGATTTTCTTTCATTTTTTGTTAGTTTCTTAAATTTAACTTGTAATCAATAATCTTAAATTATATTTGTGATTTTCTAATAAATTTCTTCACTTCTCTATTTTCTCCCTTCAATTTGAAATATTTGTTTTCAATAGAAGTTTTTTGCTACTACTTAAGTAAAATTTAAATTCAAATTTATTTAAATTATTTTCTTCAGTTTTCAGTTATTTTTTAAGTAGTATTCTTCAAATTTTAATTCCAATCTTGAATTTTTTTTCTTCAATTTCTTCAGCAATTTCGGTATTCATTTTAAATTTAAATTATTATCTTCAATTTCAATTCTTTGTCTCATTTTTAAATTAATTTTTCCAAATTTCGTCTATTTCTCATTTTTCAATAATTATTTTCGTATATTGTAACTTATACTTTTTAACTTTCAATTATTTTTAAAGGAAATTCTTCAATTTTAAATTTTAATCCTATAAATTAATTAATTTTTTAAGGACAATTTTTCAAATTTCTGTTTATCATAATAGGTTTAAATAAATTCCTTCGTTCCTCATTTCTTTCATTAATTTAAAACTATTTTGTCTGCAATAATTTAAATTACTTTTAATATTTTTAAATAAGTTTTTTCATTTTAATTACACTAGAATCTTTATTAGGGGAATCTGTTAACTAAGTTTGTGTCAATTCAAATTCAAGTGTGTTTTCTACAAATTTATAATTATTAATTATTTTTGATATTTTTGTCAAGCAAAATTCTTCAATTCTAGAATTTTGTTTTTATTTTCAATTATTTTTTGTGTTTTTAAATCAATTTCTTGAATTATTTATCTCGTTATTTTACTCAAAACCGTTATTTAACTCGAAACCTACAATTTTCAATTATTTTTGTTTTTAATAATAAATAAATAAATTTTTAATAATAAATTTCGTTAACTTTCAATTTCTATCTTTAATTTTTAATTTATATCTTAAATATTCAATTATTTTATTTAATTTCAGATTATTTTTTAATTTTTAAAATTGTATTTTCATCGTTTTTAAAGTATTTTATTGAATCTAATTTTTTTTCTAGCTGATTCTAAATTTTCAATTACATTCTAAATATTTAAAAATCTTTTTCTTTAACTTTCAATTATTTTTTTCATCAATTTCATCAATATGATTCCTAATTTTTCAGAAATATTTGTTCAATTTTCACAATTAGCCTAAAAAGTTAATTTATTTTTGTCTTATTTAAGTTATATAATCTTTCTTCAATTTTAAATTATGTTTTTATATTTTAATTATTTTTCTCATTTTTAAATACAAAAATGTTTTTGTTCTTAAGATTTTCTTTCCTTTTTTGTTATTTTCTTAAATATAACTTGTAATTAATAATCTTAAATTATGTTAAAACGTTTTTTACACTTCGCTTTTGTTAATTTGTTCAGAAATTATATTTATGATTTAGAATAAATTTCTTCACTTCTCTATTATTTCCCTTCAATTTGAAATATTTGTTTTCAATAGCATTTTTTTGCCACTACTTAAGTAAAATTTGAATTCAAATTTATTTCAATTATTTTCTTCAATTTTCAGTTATTTTAGTCACAGTTAAATAGATTTCTTCAAATTTCAATAATTCTTTTCTTCAAATTTCAATTACATTCTTGAATTTTTTATTTTGTCTTCAATTTCTTTAGCAATTTTGGTTTTCTCTTTAAATTAAAGTTATTCTCTTCAATTTCAATTATTTGTCTCATTTTTAAATTAATTTTTCCAAATTTCGTCTACTTCCCATTTTTTAATAATTATTATATTCGTATATTTTAACTTATATTTTCTAATTTTCAATTATTATTAAAGTGATTTCTTCAATTTTTTATTTTAAACCTTTAATTATTCAATCATATATAAATTTCTTCGTTTCTTATTTCCTTCTTTAATTTAAAATTATTTAGTTTGCAATAATTTAAATTACTTTTAATATTTTTAAATAAATTTCCTTTTTTTTTTAATCACACTTGAATCTTTATTGAAGTGACTCTGTTTACTAAGTTCGCGGCAATTCAGATTCAAGTGAATTTTCTACAAATTTAACATGTAGCTTTTAATTTCTAATTATTTTTGATATTTTTGACAATCGAAATTCTTCAATTTTAGAACATTGTTTTTATTTAAATTATTTTTGTGTTTTTAAATCAATTTCTTGAATTTAAATCTATCTCGTTATTTTAAAGTGAATTTTTTCGTCCTTCAATTATTTTCTTAAAATTTTACTTGTTCCTTCTTCAATTTAAAACTGTTGCTTTCAAATTGAATTTTAATTCATTTTAATATTAAAATATATATTTTTAAAAAATTAAAATCGGAAGGAACAACTTTCCACATAAATAAAAAAATAGAATTGATTAGATTGAGAGTAAAGTTTCATTTGCAATTTTTTCTAAGGTTGGTCCAATTTTCCTTTATACCCTCAAAATGGTATGATTAACATTAATTTTAATCAAACTCTAACCCTTTCTGAATGAAGATCTTCTAGTGGTCCATATTGTCTCGAGACTGAATTGAGTATGCACAAAAATCCAAAAGACGTCCTTAAGACGTCGTTTGGACGTCTTTTGAAAATGTTTGCCCGCTGGATAAATATTAATCAAAAATTGTCAGACAGGTTTTCAGTGTATAAAGTAGCATCAATGCGTACCAAATTGAGCATTCGCATAGCTCAAAAGCGTATCATGTAGGCAGTTTTCATTGAGAAAAAAAATAAAATGTTTCCTCGAATGACTCAGCTTTACAAGTTCACGTCCACGTCAAGGTGAGAGTGCAGTCATGCTCTCCTCTCAGTTGTAATGATCGTACAATGACACCAAATTACTCGACCCCGCATTCTGGCCCACGCAGGACGCACGCATGTTCTTAAAAGCTGCCGTTGGGCTCTCGCGTAATTTTAAATGTCTCTCCCGCATCTTGCCGAGAATTACGCGCCACTGTTCAATGGACACTAAATTAGTCGCGTGCGTAAACTCGCGTATCTTACAGTCTGACAGAATCTTCTGAATTATAATGATACCTGCGACACGCTTTATGGCGTCCTGACTATATGTATAACTTGCAAACAAAATAAAGTTCCTGGAATAAAATAAAAGCAGGAAAATAATGCTAGTGACGTGCACCTAATTTCCGGGGGCTGCCAAAATGTTTATGAGCTTATGTAAAATAATCCACATGCCGGAAAATGTAAAGTACGACCCTAAGTCAGCTTAGCCAAAGAGGTTGACTGACCCAGAAATTACCAACATTGTTACTCGATCACATAAATTATTTCCTCGCGCTCACGCATGTAAAAGTTTCAAACTATCGTGTGTATTTTATACAAGGTGTATTTTTCATTCATCTATAGGAAAGAAAAGAAACATTTTTTTGTTCAAATCACAATAGTGAATGCAAAATTTCTTCTTCTGCTTTCTATTTAATGAATAATAATTCAAGGCATTATTTGCATAATTTAACTATACATAAATCTAAAAGTGTTACAGTATGGTCTTGTATTTTTTTTTAATCTAATACTTCTTGATATAATTGATCAAAATGAGCGATCCTTGGATCAAAATAAAGCTGGATAAATATAGGGTAAAGAAATTATAAAGAAACTTTTTTATAATTTTTCTGGCACAGGAAATAATTGAGAAGTTAGAAATTGCTTTTAAAAAAATGATAAGTTGGAGTATGTACAGACCAAACAAGTTTTTGAAACTTTACAAATTTCGTTATTGGCGAGCTTTTTAGGTCGTTACATTAGAATATTATTGAAACTTTAACTTTCATAATGGTGAGTCCAATTAGAGATGCAAAACTGTCGGTAATTTAAAATCTGGTTACATTCTCGAGAATATGACCGAGAATATTCTCCTTCCGGAGAATTTATCAGAATTTTCTATGGTTGAATGAGCCTCACTATTTTGAAATACAAACAATTTATTTTTAAAAAAATGGATAAATAACAAAATAATTATCATTAAAAATTAACTATAAGTCAGTGAGGTGTAAATTTTTTTATTAAATTTAACAATAATGAACAATTTTAAAATAAAAGAAAATAATTTAAATTTGAGAAAAATACTTTAAAATTTTAGATATAAATTGAAAAAAATGATTCGAATTGAGATAAATAATTAAAAATTTAGAAAATTAATTCAGAAAATAATTTAAAAAAATAAGAAAATTATGAAAAAATAATATAAATAATTTTAAGTTGAAGAAAATAATTGAAAAAATTGCATAATATATTTTAACTAAAGGAAATTTAAAGAAAATTTCAGAAAGATACTTAAAACTTTTAGAAGTTAATTGCAAAAAAAAATAATTAAAAATTAAATAAAATAAATGAAAAAACAAAAACGTAATTTAAAATTGAAAAAAAAACAATTTTTAATTTAAGAGAAATAATTGCCAAACATACAGTATAGGTACATAAAATACAAGAAAGTCGTATAGATATAATTGGAAATTGAATAGAAAAATGAAAATTTCAGATAAATAATTAAAAACTTTTTGGAAATTATGAAAAAGAACGTAAGTAATTGAAAATAATAAACAAATAATATAAATAATTGAAAATTGAATTAAATAATTGAAATTGATTAAAAATTAAAGAAAATAATGGGGAATTTGAGAAAAATATTTAATCATTTTAGAAAACAAATTAAATTGAATAGTATTAAATAGAAAAATAAAAATTTCAGATAAATAATTAAAAACTGTTTGGAAATTATGAAAAAGAACGTAAGTAATTAAAATTAATAAACAAATAATATAAATAATTGAAATTGATGAAAACAATGATAAGTTTAAAAAAATTTTCTTATCTTTCTTTCAATTATCATTTTTTTATTTAAAATTCCAATTTAAATCTTTAATCTTAAATTTAATTATTTAATCTTCCATTTATTTCTTTAATTTCCTATTATTTTATTCAATTTTCAATTCTATTCTATGTTTTTCAATTACTTTATACAAAATTCAGTAAATCTCGCATTTTCTCAATTATAAAAAATTTTCTTCAAATTTCAATACAATTCTTCAGCTTCCAAATTATTTCTTTAATTTTCATCTATTTTTTACAATTGTTTCCATTATTTTCATCAGTTTACAATGGACAATTTATTTTTCGCCTTCAATTTTATGATTATTTATCAATTTAAAATTTTTTTTTCAAAAGCTGATTATTCTCACATTTAAATTTTTTTTTTCAATTGTTAATTTTTTTTTTAATAGTTAATTATTTTCGTCAAATTTTTATTTTTTCTTTTAACTATCAATTATTTTCTTAAAAGTTACTTTTAATTCTTTAATTTCCAATTTATTTCTTCAATTTTTAATTATTTTCTTCAATTCTCAAAAATTTTCTTTAAATTTCAATTATTTTGATCGATTTTCAATTAATTCCTTAATATTAATTAATTCCCGAATTCTCTCAATTATCAATTATTTTCTTTCAATACAATTCTTGAATTTCCAATTGATTTATTTAATTTTTATTTACTTTCTACAATTTTTTTCATGATTCTCATCAGTTTTTAATTGGCAATTTATTATTCTCCTTAAATTTTATAAATATTCATTAATTACAAAAAATTTTTTGTATACGAATGACTATAATTCTCACCATTTGTCGTATTTTTTTCAATGGTTAATTATTTTTTTTAATATTACTAAATTAATTTAATATTAATAAATTATTTAATATTTAATTATTTTCGACATATTGTATTTTTTTTTCATTATCAATTATTTTCTTGAAATTTACATTTAATTCTTTAATTTACAATTTATTTTTTCAATTTTTACATATTTTCTTCACTTTTCAAATATTTTTTTTAATTTTTAATTTTTTTATCGATTTTCAATTAATTCCTGAATATTCAATAATTCTCTTATTTTTTCAATTATTTTTTTCACTCATAAAAATTGTTTTAAAATATCAGTCCAATTATTCAATTCTAGAACTTTTTTCTTCAATTCTCAGTTATTTTCTTTAAATTTGAATTTCACTTTCAAATTTTCAATTATTTTCTTTAACATTAAAAAATTATAACCTTTTTTCTATTATTTTTTTCGATTAGCAGTAAGTTTCTTTAATTTTAAACACAATTCTTCAATTTTTTTAAAATTTTTAATTCTATTCTTCAATTCCTATTTCCATTCTTCAGTTTTCAATTGCTTTCTTCTATATTCATTAATTTTCGGCTTTTTTTTTGATTAATTTTTTTCAATTTTTAAGAATATTCCATAAATTTTAATTGAATTCTTTAATTTTTTATTGCTTTTTTCAATTTTCAATTATTTTGATCGATTTTCAATAATTTCCTTAATAATAATAATTAATTCATGCATTTTCTCAATTATCAATTATTTTCTTTGAATACAATTCTTGAATTTCCAATTGATTTCTTTAATTTTCATTTATTTTCTACAATTTTTTCCATATAACTCTCATCAGTTTTCAATTGGCAATTTATTATTCTTCTTCAATTCTATGAATATTCATTAATTACAAAAAAATTTTTGTACGAATGAAGATAATTCTCATCATTTGTCGAGTTTTTTTTCAATTGGTAAATATTTTTTTTTAATATTAATAAATTATTTAATATTTAATTATTTTCGTCATATTGTAATTTTTCTTTTCATTATCAATTATTTTCTTAAAATTTACATTTAATTCTTTAATTTACAATTTATTTCTTCAATTTTTAATTATTTTCTTCAGTTTTCAAATATTTTCTTTAATCTTCAATTTTTTTTATCGATTTTCAATTAATTCCTCAATATTCAATAATTCTCTTTTTTTTCAATTATTTCGAATACAATTGTTCAATTATTTTCTTTAATTTTCAATTCTATTCTTCAATTTTTATTTCCATTGTTCAGTTTTCAATTGTTTTCTTTTTTATTAATTAATTCTCGGCTTTTTTAATTAATTTTTTTCAATTTTTAAGCATATTCCATAAATTTTAGTTCAATTCTTCAATTTTTTATTGCTTTCTTCAATTTTCAATTATTTTTCTCAATTTTAATTATTTTTTCGATTTTTAATCCAGTTGTTAAATGTGCAATTATTTGCAACGATTATTCCTATAATTATCTTAATTTTTATATTTGAAATTATTTCCTTTAAACTTAATATTTCTTGTTTTATTCTTCCAATTATTTTTTTCAGTTGTCTATTAATCTAGTCATTTTTTGAATTTTGTTTTCAATTGACAATAATATTCGTAATGTTTCACATATTTTCTTTAATTTTTTAACTATATCCTTCAATTATTAATTGTTTTCGCAATTTTCAATTATTTCCTACAATTTTTTCAATTTTTAGTTATTACCTTAAATTTTATAATTATTCTTAATTAATTTATTCTATTCTTCTATAATTTAAAAAAATATTTTTTAAATTATTTTTTGAATTTTGTTTTCAATTGTCAATTATTTTCGTCATTTTGTAATTTTTTTTCAATTGTCAATTATTTTCGTCATTTTGTAATTTTTTTTCAATTGTCAATTATTATTTTTTCAAATTTTAATTTTAATTTCTCAATTTGTTATTATTTTGTTCAATTTCAATTATTTTTTTCGATTTTCAATCCAGTTGTTTAATTTGCAATTATTTCCAACTGTTATTTCTATGATTTTTCAACTATTTTGTTTAACGTTAATATATTTAATGTTTATTTTTTTAAATTATTCTTTTCAATAATTTTGTAATTATGTAGCCATTTTTCAAATTTTGTTTTCAACAGTCAATTATTTTCGTCATTTTTCAGATATATTCTTCAATTTTGTACTTTTCATTATTTGGATTTTTCAAAAATTTATAGTTTTAAATGACCAACAACAATGCAAAGATTGTCTATAGATTCTATAACTATAGATTCCTATAGTTGTTTTATATAGTTCTTACTATTAACATTAAAATTCAAATCATTACTAATAAGAATGACACTAGAGATTCTATTTTCGTATATATTGATTGAGAAAATATGACTTAATTTGATAAATGTCGGACTAAGTTCGGAAAAAATATTAAATTTTTACCAAACTTAGCCTTTAATAACTAACTGCCTATTGAAGCGAAATTTACTAAATCAAATTTGGCAATTAAGCATCAATTAGTGAAATTTTAGGTTAGGTTATAAAAAAATGATATTTCTCGAATCGAAGATTTCCTTATGAGAAATTTCTACATAGCACCCTTTTTTGAATTAGCATTTTATTCCACTGGATTTTTAATAAACATTTTATCAACTTGGGGACATCGATTTTCATTTTAATATACAAAGTAGCTAACTTTTCGATTCAAAAATAGTGTGTGTGTGTGTTTTTTTTTTTTTTTTTCTGTCGACTGTGTCTGAAATTGCAGCATATTTAGAGAAACCTGCAGAAAGCGTGGGAAATACGTTTTATGATTTATGGATTGGTGTGGATTTTTTGGGGGTAAAGTTACATTTTTGACAATGATATTTAAAGAATATGTAACAGAAGAGATGAGAATTGAACCGGTACTGTGCCTGAAAAGATGATCGAGAATCATTCGAGGCATCGTGTGAATGCTCAGTGATTCTCAGAACTCTGACAACCCGTGGGCAATGGGTGGTCTCATCATACGTGAGGTCCCGAGAAATGCACTTCTAATTGTAAGTGGTCCATTGCATTTCGTTATACAATCAAATCTCATTAATCATCTTTAAAATTAGCGAAACTGTGTTAATAAATACCTCATTAGAGAGTTCCTTTGCAAAATGGGTTTAAACTTTATTTCTTAGATTCTGGATCAACATTATTATTATTATAATAACAAATTATTATTTGGCCATTCTTTTTTTCTAAATTCTAATTTTTCAATAGTTTTTTCAATTAAAAACACACTTCAAAATAAAAAACAAAGTTAAAAAAAGACAGTTCTATTAATCTCCTACATTATTATTATTATTATTATTATTAAATTCATTACAATTGTTGATCTTAATTTGATTAATACCACCGATTAGAAAATTATACTAAATTTTCGACAATGATCTTTTGAAAGCAGTGGAATTATTTAATAAAATAGAAACGAGATATCTCCTGCTGAGAGAATAAAAAATGATTGATCTCTTGAATTAAATTCCTCATCTATGTTGACAGATACTTCAATTAATCAACCTGCCATTTTTGCGCTTATGGGTATTTCAATGTCTCATTAATTCATTGGATCCTGTTAATGATCGTCAAGCCTGTAATTTGAAATCGATAGTAATTTTTGAGCAGCAATCAAAACGCATTCTTCGTACCAAGTGTATGTTGAAGCATGTCTTTATATATATGTAATAATATTATTGCTGATGTCACTGACCCACCTGGTTGTCATAACGGGAAACTCTTCAGGTGTTGAATTCATTAGGACGGCTCGATTTAACTTATAAAACGCTTTAATGATCGACAAATCACTCAAATTTGTATACACACATATCTCAAATATCTATCAATGATTCTATTTTTAAAGAAGATTGTATTTTTATACAGTTAACGAGAGACTTTACACGGACATTGTAATTGTGAATAGAATTCCTCGATGTGTACATCGGCTGAGAAAATTTTTGATTTCTTTGTTTAAAAATCGAACAGCAGAAATGACAGCAGAAATGACATTAGAAATGATATCAGAAATGACATCTGATTTTGGGACTAGAAATAATATTATTTTTGATACTATTTCCGATGTCATTTTTTATATCATTTCTAATATCACTTTTATTTATTTCTTGACAATAATTATAGCATTCTCGGCAATTTCCCGGGATTTTTTTAAAAATTATCCGCGAGTTTTGAAAGCGATATGTGAATTTTTAAGAAACTCTCAGAATTCGTAGATAAATCCTAAATACTTCAATTTTAATCTTGTATTCTTTAAGAATAATTTAAAAAATTAAAGTTGAAATGATCGGAATTCAATCTGAAAATTTGGGATAGAAAGATAGACGAAAAGTATAATAAACTATAATAGTAAAATGTTAATTTCTAGCAATAAAAACAAGCACCTAGACACGCGAGAAATGAAAATCGAAAAAAAATCAAAATTAAAGAAAACTCTTAAAAATTATAGAAAATAATAGAAAATCGAAGAAAAAAATTGAAAATTGAAAAAAAAATTATAGTAATTTAAAGAAAATGATAAAAAGTTAAAGAAACAAATTCAAAAAATTTAAGAATAAAATTGAAATTTGAAAAAATAATTGATAATAGGAATGAAATTACAAAACGTGAAAATAATTGACAATTAAAAAGAAAATTCAAAACATTTCTAGATTAATACACAACCTAATAAAATAGTTGAAAAATTCAAAAAATAATTACTAAATTTTAAGAGAATAATTGAAAACTGAGAAATTTGTAAGAAACAATTGAAAATTGCGGAAAAAATTAATAATTGAAAGAAAAAATTGAAAAATAACGAGAATAATTGAAAAATTGAAGAATATATTTGAAAAATGACGAGAATACTTCAAAACAATAGAAAGCAGAATTCGAACAATGACTAGAATGCCAACAAAAAAAAATATTTGAAAAAATTAAGCAAGAAATATTAAATTTAAAGAATATAATTGCAAATTAAAAATTAAGAACATTACAGAATTAATTTTTGGAAATATTTGCCGACTGAGCAACTGGAATCAATATGGAAAACAAAATTAAATTTGAAAAAGTAATTGAAACTTGAATAATCAAATTAAAATTTAAAGAGTTTAATTAAAATTTGAAAAAAGTTATTGAAAAAGCCAAGAGTTATTTAATATAGAAGAAAATAATTGAAAACTCAAAAATGGAATTGAATGTTGAAAAAAAAATTGAGATTTAAAGAAAGTAATTAAAAATTATAGAAAATAATAGAAAATTGAAGAAAACAATTGAATATTGAATAAAATTTTAGTAATTTAAAGAAAATGATAAAAAATTAAGGAAACAAATTCAAAATTTAAGAATAAAATTGAAATTTGAAAAAATAATTGATTAATAAAAAAAATATCTACATTAATACACAACCCAATAAAATAGTTGAAAAACTTAAAAAATACTTACTAAATTTTAAGAGAATAATTGAAAACTGAGAAATTTGTAAGAAATAATTGAAAATTGCGGAAAAAAATTAATAATTGAAATAAATAATTGAAAAATTGAAGAAAATATTTGAAAAATGACGGGAATATTTAAAAAAAACTATAGAAAACAGAATTTGAAAAATGACTACAATGACAATTAAAAAAAATATTTAAAAAAATTAACCAAAAGACTTTGGTTAATTTGGCAATTATTTAAAGAAAATAATTGCAAATTGAAAATTAAGAAAATTATTGAAATAATTGTTGGAAATATTTACCGACTGAGCAACTGGAATCAAGATCGAAAAAAATAATAAAAATTGAAAAAGTAATTGGAAATTGAAGAATCAAATGAAAATTTGAAGAATATAATTAAAATTTGAAAAAAGTTATTGAAAAAGCCGAGTTATTCAATATGGAAGAAAATAATTGAAAACTGAAAAATGGAATTGAAAGTTGAAAAAAAAATTGAGATTTAAAGAAAATAATTTGAAATTATCAAAACTTATGTATTAATAGTCGAAAAAACAATTTGCAAAAGGCGAGAACTTTTTAATATTAAAAATAACAATAAAAATTGAGGAATTAAATTGTAATTCGAAAAAACAATTGATAGGTAATTCTTGAATTCTTGAATTTTTTTTTTTTTATTTAACATATAAACGAGGAAAACCTCTTTAATACATATAGAAAAAAAATAATTGATACAATAAATTGACTAAAAAAAATACGTAACGGCCTGGCTCAAAATTTCCAATCTAGTAGACATTTTATATTTAATATTGAATTAAGTAATTGATAATTGAAGAATAGAATTGAATTAAGAAAATAATTATAATTGACAAAAAAATTATAAATTGAGGAAAATAATTACATATTAAAAAATATAATTACATAATAATTATTAATTAAAAGATTTTAAAAAAGGCGAATAAATGTTTAAAAAACCATAAAATTGAAAAAAATTATATTTCCCTACATTCTAATATTTCCCCTCCTCGTTTTATGGCAATTTAGAAATGAGGAAAATAATTGTCAATTGAAAAAAATCTAAATCTGGGGACAATTATCGACAACACAATAAAATTATTTTATATATTAAAGGATAATTTTAAAATTTAATGAGAATAATTATTGTAAATTGAAACCTGTTGAAAATTATAGAAAAAATTGTAGATTTGTTTACTAATTTATATCACTTTCTTGAAATATTTAATTTGTTTTTTGTAATTTTTGATTTCAAAAAAAAATTTGTGAGTATTTTGTTTTGCATTGTTTTTCTGTATTTTTATAGTATCTTAACTTTTATCTCTTTTTAAAAAAATTTCTTTCGTTTAATAATACTTTTTATGTTTCAGATTTTTAAAATTTTTGTTCTTTATACGTAAATTACCTACTTTAGTACATTTTAAAAGAGTTTTATTTTTATAACATTTAGAAATTTTTTTTATTTTTTTAGTGATTTATTTTATTTACTATTATAATTAGGAGGTAGGGAAACATAATTTTTTTCAATTTTATGGTTTTTTAAACACTTACTCGATTTTTTTTGTAATTTGTCATAACTTATTAATTTTTATAATTTTTAAAGACTTTTCTTTTTTTATTTACTTTTATGTCAATTGGATCTTATAATAAATTTCCTCATTTGATCATAATTTCTCTATTTTTTAGAAATATCTGTTCTTTTCTCAAAATTATTTAATCGTTTTTATTTAGTTTTTCATTTAAAAGAAATGATTGTTTTTTGCTTAATTTTCAATACAAGTTTTTTAATGTATTTTTTTTCTTTAGTAACATTTTTCCTTTTATGCATTCAATGATTTTTTTACCTTTTTTATTTCCTAGAAGCAAAATGTATTTATTTTTTGACAGGTTTTTAAATTGTTACTTTTTTTACATATTTTTGCTTTAATTTTTCTGTTTCAATGTAAATTATTCCTAACTTTCTTATCTGATCATTCATAATACTGGTTTTAATAAAATTTTGTAGTTTTTTCAAAATTTCATTTTTCACATTTTGTTAGATTCTTAGAAGATTTTCTCCATTGTTTAAAATTTTTTATATTGTTCAATAAATGCTCTCACTTTTTGTTATTTCTTCAGACTTCTTAACTGTTTTTTAAATTTATTTATTTTTTCGTTGTATTTTTATTTTTTCCATATAATTTCTAATGTTTAAATTTTTTTTTAATTTGGCTGTTTTTTGTGTGCATATTTTTAAATGAATATTAATGTTTCGTTTAAAACTTGTTAATATTAAAATTGTACAGTTAATTATAAAAAAAAAAAAAAAATCCGGAAAAATTATGAGTTGCGATCCGGAAATGTCAAAATAAGTATTCGCTAGACACCCTGATAAGACAAAAATGTAGAAATTGTTTTTTTCATTTTTAAAGGGGGGCCTTGAAATTTTTTTGTGCTTCAGGCCCGTAACAGCCTTGATTCGGCCCTGGCATTTACGAAATTGACGACATGGATTTGTTTCTTTTTTTATATAAATTGATCGGAATTGACATAGGAAATGATGTCATTTCTGATATCTGAAGTGATATCAGAAATTACATGGGAAATGACATCAGAAACGACAGAAGAAATGATATCAGAATTTACATCAGAATTGACATCAGAAATGATATCCTTTCTTATATCATTTCCGATTAATTTATTCAAAAGACGAAACCGAAAAATGTCAATTTCGTTAATGCAATAAGTTTTGTCAATAAATAAATAAATAAATAAATAAAAATGATATTGGAAATGATATCGGAAACGACATCAGAAATGATATCAGAAATGACATCAGAAATTATATCTGAAATGACATCAGAAATTATATCAGAAATGACTTCAGAAATTATATCATTTCTAGTCTCATAATCAGATGTCATTTCTGATATCATTTCCGATTTCATTTCTGTTATCATTTCCGATGTTATTTTAGATATAATTTCTGATATCATTTCTGATTTCCGATTTTTCAACAGGGTTTAAATCAAAATCAAATTAAAGATTAGACATTCAACGAATTTCCTAAATTAGAATTTTTAAATTGTTTTTTAACAAGACACATTTTTTTAACGTCATTATTGTTCTTACGCTAACTGATGTTTCATTTGAGATAAAATTAACTTTTTCAAGAATGCACAATTGGATTTTGAGGGACTGGGTTCGGGAATGCGGGATGGGTTCGAGAACCCGTACATAAGCTAGTTAGCACCTCTGAGGACTGAGGATGCAGGAATCAAGTCTCGGATTTTGAATCTGACCAGCGTGCCAACCGGGTACAATGACGCATTGTGGTTAAATCAGATTCAATTTGGGACCTATTGAAAATTACGCTTAATAAATTATTTGGGCAATTCATAAATCCTTCGAGTCCTGGCCCAGGCATCTCTCAGTAAGTTTAGAAGAACGAGAAATGGCAGAAGAGCGCGGTCTAATGGACTCGAATTTCCACAGAGTGTCCTGTCACACACACTAAATTCGCGCAGATCTTGAACTTTATGCGATTATTAGAAATTAGTAGGCAGATATAAATCATCTCATCTTGCGTCTATTTTACCACTTTCCTTCTCTTCCAGGAAAAAAAATTGTGTAAGTTATTATGAAGAGTGTAAACTGTAAAGAATGAAAAAGTGACTGTAAATGGAAATGAATTATAAATTGCCAAATCGTCACCAAGGTGGGGAGAATAGGAGGGGGAGGTATGTAACTTTTTCCGGATTCCAGATTGCAGATTATACATCTTAAATTATACATTCCGGATTCTACATTCCGAATTTCACATCACAGATTTCACATCACAGATTATACATTTAATCTTTCACATAACAGATTTCACATTTCGGATTCCTAATTTCAGAATTCACATTCCAGATTAAGCTTTCCAGATTCCTCATTCCAGATTTCACACCCCCGATTCTACATATAATCTTTCACAAAACAGATTTCACATCTCGAATTCATAATTCAAAACTTCACATTGTCGATTAAACTTTTCAGATTCCTCATTCCAGATTCCTCATTTCAGATTCCTCATCCCAGATTTCACATGCCAGATTCTACATCTAATCTTTCACATAACAGACTTCACATCTCGGTTTCCTAATTCAAGACTTCACAATCCGGATTAAACTTTTCAGATTCCTCATTCCAGATTCCTCATTTCAGATTTCACATCCCAGATTTCACTTCCCAGAGTCTACATCTAATCTTTCACATAACAGATTTCACATCGCGGACTTAATTCAAGACTTCACATTTCAGATTAAACTTTCTAGATTCCTCATGCCAGATTCCTCATACCCGATTTCTCATTCCAGATTCCACATTCCAGATTCTACATCTAATCTTCCACACAACAGATTTTACATCTCAGATTCTTATTTCATGACTTTACATTTCCGATATAACTTCCTGGATTCCTCATTCCAGATTCCTCATTTCTTAATTCACAACCCAGTTTCTACATCTAATATTTCAAAAAACAGATTTCACATCTGAGATGCCCAATTCAAAACTTCACATTCCCGATATAAATTTCCAGATTCATCATTCCAGATTCCTCATTCCTGATTTCACATCCCAGTTTCTACATCTAATCTTTCACATAACAGATTTAACATTTCGGATTCCTAATTCAAGACTTTACATTCCCGATATAACTTTCCAGATTCCTCATTCCTGATTTCACATCCCAGTTTCTACATCTAATCTTTTACATAACAGATTTCACATCTCGGATTCCTAATTCAAGACTTCACATTCCAGATTAAACTTTCCAAATACCTCATTCCAGATTCCACATTCCAGATTCCACATCTAATCTTCCACGCAACAAATTTTACATCTCGGATTCCTAATTCAATACTTCACATTCTCGATATAACTTTCCAGTTTCCTCATTCCTGATTTCACATCCCAGTTTCTACATCCAGTCTTTCACATAACAGATTTCACATCTCGGATTCCTAATTCAAGACTTCACATTCCAGATTAAACTTTCCAAATTCCTCATTCCAGATTCCACATTCCAGATTCCACATCTAATCTTCCACGCAACAGATTTTACATCTCGGATTCCTCATTCAAGACTTTATATTCTCGATATAACTTTCCTGATTCCTCATTCCAGATTCCTCATTTCTGATTTCACATCCCAGTCTCTACATCCAGTCTTTCACATAACAGATTTCACATCTCGGATTCTTAATTCAAGACTTCACATTCCAGATTAAACTTTACAGATTCCTTATTCCAGATTCCATATTCCAGATTCCTTATTCCATATTCCTCATTTCAGGTAACATATTTTAGATACCTAACTTCAAATTTCGAATTGCAGATTACATATTTCAGACACCACATCCAAAATTGCACATTCTGAATTTCAGATTTTTCGTTTCAGATTCCACTTTACAGTCTTCACATCCCAAATTCCACATTCCGGATTCCTAACTACAGATTCTAAATTTCAGAATCTACTTAACAAACTTTACATCCCAAATTTAACATTACTGATTCCTCATACCAGATAACACATTTCAGATTCCTAATTCCTGATTCTACATTTTGGACTCAACGTTCCAAATTCCAGATTCCGGATAGCACATTTCATAAAATTAACACTAAATTCCCAAGTCCAGATTACACATTTCAGAGTCCACACCCTAAATTGCATATTCTGAATTCCAGATTCCATGTTCTAGATTTCCACTTTTCAGTCTTAACATCCCAAAGTCTACATTCCGAATTCCTATACAACTACATATTCTACATTCTAAATTCCACATTGGAGATACCAAATCCAGATTCTACTTTCCCAATTCGATATTTTAACCTTTGCATCACAAAAATTCTATGTTTTTGATACCTAATTCCAGATTTCACGTTCTAAATTCCTCTTTCCAGATAACACATTTCAGTTATCTTATTCCAAATTCCTAATTCCAGATTAGACAATGCAGACTCCATTTCCCGAATTGCACATTCCGAATTCTTAATTCCAGATTTCACTTTTCAGTCTATACATCCCAAATTCCATAATCCGGATTTTTAACTTCAGATTCTAAATTCCACATTCGAGATTTCACTCCACGTTCCAGATTTTAAACTCCAGAATCTACATTCCAAACTTTACATCCGAAATTTCAGATAACTGATTCCTAATATACCAGATAACACATTTCAGATTCCTAATTCCTTATTTTGTCACAATTTAGACTTCATATTTTAGAGTCTTCATTCCCGCAGATTTCCCATTCCAGGTTCCACGTTCCACATTCTAGATAACATATTTCAGATTTCTAATTTTACATTTTAAATTTCTGATTTCAAATTCAAGTGTTTTTCTTCCAGATAAAACATTTTAGATTTTTATTTCTTAATTCCCTATTCCAGAATCCATATTTTAGACTCTACATCCTAAATCCATATTTCAGATTCCACCTCCTAAATTCCACATTTTGTGTTCCTATTTCCAGATTTTATTCTATTCCTAATTTCACGTACTAGAGTTCACATTCCAAATTCAAAATCATAGATATTCCAATTTTGATTTACATTATAATTTGGAATGTGGAACCTGAGAAGTGGAATCCCGAATTTCAGAATTGGAATCTAGAATAAGAAATTCCGAATTTTAAATGTAGAACGTAAGATAAGGGATTAAAGTCAGTAATGTAGAACCTGGAATGCGGAAACTGAAATGTGAAACCTGTAAAAGTTGTATACCTAAACTGAGAAAAATGGAATCTGGAATTTGGATTGTGAAATCTAAATGTGAAATTTGAAAATATAGAAAAAGGAACCTAAAATGTGAAATCTGGAAAATGGCATCTGCATTGGGAAATTTGGAATGTGAAATCTAGAATGAAAAATTTGGAAAGTGAAATTTAGAATATGAATTCTAGAATAAGGAATTAGGAACATGAAATCTGGAATCAGGACTGTGCAAACTGCATTTTTTAATTCTGAACATGGAATCTGTGATAAAAAATGAGAAAATAAAGTGGAATCTAAAACATGAATCCCAGAATTTAAAATGGAATTTGCAATGTGGAATTTGAAAATAAGGAATCAGGAATGCAGAATCTGGGTTGTAAATTCGGAGAAGAGGGTTCCAGAATGTAGAAATCGGAATATGGAATCGGGAATAAGAAATTGGAATGCAGAATTTGGAATTTTGAATCTAGTATTGGCATTTAGGAATGTAGAATCTGGAATGTGGAACCTGGCATTAGGAATATGGAATCTAAAATGTCTAATATTAAATCTGGAATAAAGAATTTGGAGCGTGGAATTTAGAACAGAAAATTTGTAATGTGAAATTAAGAATCTAAAACTTAAAAATAGGGAATCAGGAATGTGAAATCAGGAACCTGGAATGTGGAATCCGTATAATAAAAATTTTGATTTTTCTATCAAGGATTAGCATTCAGGAATGTGGAGTTTGGAACGAGAAATCTGGAATAAGAAAATCTAAAAGGCGGAATTTGGAATCCGTAATAAAAATTTGGATTTTTCCATCAAGGATTAACATTCAGGAATGTGGAGTTTGGAACGAGGAACCTGGAATAAGGAAATCTGGAAGGCGGAATTTGGAATGTGGAATTTGGAACGTGAAATTTAAAAGTAAAGAATTAGGAATGCTGTAGGTAGACTCTAGATTATGTTATGGAACTTATATTCTGCAATTTGGAATGTTCAACCTGGAATGTAGAATATGGTAAATAGTATGTGGAATGAGAAATTTGGAATGTGAAATTTGAAAACAATAAATCAGGAATGTAGAATTTGGAATTTTGAATCTAGTATAGACATTCAGGAATTCAGTGGAATCTGGAATTAGCTATGAGGAATGTGAAATATGGAATGTGAAATCTGGTATGAAGAATTACGAATGTAAGATCTGAAAATAAAGAGTAAGAAGTGTCGAATCTCAGATGGGAAATTAGGAATCTGGAATATAGAATGCGGAATTTGGAATTAGCAATATGGAATGTGAAATGTGGAATGTGAAATTTAGAATAAAGAATTTCGAATGTGGAATTCGAACTGTCGTATCTGAAAATAAAGAACCAGGAATGTGGAATGTGAAATCAGGAATCTGGAATATAGAATGTGAAATCTGGAACGAGGAATTAGGAATGATAATTTGAGGATTTCGAATAGTGAACGTGGAATCTGGAATTATCAATGTTGGATGTAAAATATCGAATGTTAAATCTGGAAAGAAGTATTTCGAATATCGAATTCGGACTTTGGAATAAGAAATCTGGAATTATAAATAATCTGGAATTTGAAATATGAAATCTCTAGTGAGAAATGTGGAATCTAGAATTAAAATTCTGATATCTCGTTCAAGGAGATAAAATCTGAAAATCTGTAATACGGAACCCGAATTGTAAAATCTGGAATGCGGAATCCGGAATTATAAAATTTGCCATGTGCGGAATGCGTGATAAGTTACGTAATCAATCCCCAGTAAATTCACTAATAATTCTTATTTGGTTTATATTATATCTGAATGAGGGTTAGAGATGTGACAGGATAAGATTGAAAAAGCCAAAATTGAAATATTAAAGAATTTGAGTGTTTGTATACAGGATTATAAGATGGTTAGTTCTAAAAGGCAATAATGTGAGTGAAAGAGTTAATAACGAGCACTAAAACGATCCCTTTGACGGCGAATGAAGAGTGATGAGGGATCCAGGAGAATGCGTGACAGCTTATGCGATTTAGAAAGAGGGAGTTGGGCGCGTGTCCGAGAATCGGAAGGTATTCTATTGATCTGCACAGATTATACGTTCTCTTTGGAAAAAGTGACATGCTTTGTGCCATATCCACTGGCGTGTTGAGCCTGGAACAAATACAAACCCTCACCAATTGTCAACTTACCAACAATTGATTAATACAATACATCCAGAAATTATTTACATTCTATTTTTATTATTTGTCTTTTCATATATCTACATTTTTCCAATTCAATGTATCTTTAATTCCGTTCAATTTTTTATTATCTCTAATCATCAGTTTTTCATCATTATTATTTCACGAAATTATTTTGTATTTTGTACAAATTTATTTAAAACTCGTTACTTTAAATTTTCGTCGAAATTGACTTGTTATTATCTTTCAAAACTTTCCAGTCGTGCTATTTAGAAGAAAATAATAATTAGTCCAGGAATAATCAACATTTAATTTTAAACTTTCGAGAAAATAAATACCAGACTGACTTTTAGGAAGGTCAACATTTTGTGTTTATTGTTAGATTGGAAAAATAAACTGAAATCTTGAGGATCGTGCTGAAGTACGAATTTTTGAATCGTCTTAAAGGATTTTGGAAAAGTCAACTTGCGAGAAGAGAGGAAAGAATTAAAGTTTGATTGGTGGTTGTTTTTAAAGGATCGGCAGACAACAAGCCACGAACAAGGAACTGACACGTTCGGAAACAATCATAGACGATCAACGAGCCTATAATTAGTGAGGGACTCTTTTGGAAATTTTTCACGGGTGCCGATGGACAGCTTAGAACAGAACCGACCCTAATTTTTTTTCTAACTGATCCTCATCTCTCCACTTTTCGAATATATACTGTCTCCTCTGTCGGCGAGCTTTCTGTAAACTTAAAATTTACCGTAGAAAATTGACTTTAAAACATAAAGATCTTGTGTGGAATTTTTATCCCAAAAGTGCCGGGTGTGTCTTGGAAAATCCTTTCTAAAACAATAGATTGCCAAGGTTCGTTTATTCAAGAGGTGTTTCCAAAAGTTTCTAATAATTTTTAATTACTTCCAATAATCAAATTACAATAAATAAACGTTTTAAATGGTTTAAAACGGTTTGGAAAAATTTTAAAGACCTTCGAATCTGTTTTGAAATAATTAGCAGTTTTTTTAAAACTCTTTAAAAGTGTTTGAAACTAGTTAAAATTGTTTCGAACTACTTAAAAGTGTTTGGAATTATTTGAATTTTTAGAAAACGTCTAAAATTAATTGGAACTATTTTAAAACCAGTGAAAAACATCTTTTCTATTTCAAAACTATTTAAAACTAGCTTAAAACTGTTTGAAACTAGTTTGTAACTATTAAAAAATGTTTGAAGCTTATGCAAAAATATTGGAAACTAGAACTTCTAAAATGACTGGAATCAGTCCAAACGTGTTTGAAACTATTTCGGAACTATTTAAAACCTGTTTAAAACTAGTTTGCAACTAGTTTGTAACTGTTTGAAACTGTTTAAAACTAATTTGAAACTTATTGTTCAAAACTAGACAAAACCTACTTCTAACTAATTCAGAACAAGTTTGGAACTGGTTGGAACCAGTTTGTAACTGTTTGTAACTAGTTTGGAACTGTTTTCAACCAGTAATAAATTGTTTAAAAAATCATCAACTTAGTTCCAACTAGTTCGGAACTGATCGAAACTAATTTGAAACTTATTGTTCGAAACTATTAGAATCTTGCTTCAAACTAGTTCAGAACAAGTTAAGGACAGGTCGGAACTAGTTTATAACTAGTTTCGAACGGTTTGAAACTAGTACGAAATTGTTTAAAAAATCTAAACCCGTCCTATTTGCAACAAGTTCGTAACTGTTTAAAACTTTAATGTAACTTATTGTTCGAAACTTGTCAAAATCGTCTTCGAACTAGTTCTGAACAAGTTTGTACCGGTTAGACCTAGTTTTTAACAGTTTAGAACTAGTTTGAAACTGCTTTCAATTAGTAATAAATTGTTTAAAATAATCCTCAACCTATTTGCAACTAGTTAGGAACCATTCGAAACTAATTTAAAACATATTGTTTGAAACTAGCCAAAACCTGTTTTAAACTAGTTCAGTACAAGTTTGAAACTGGTTGGAATTAGTTTGTAGCTATTTAGAACTAGTTTAGAACTGTTCTCAACCATCAATAAATTATTTAAAATAATCCTTATCCTATTTGCAACTAGTTCGGAACTGTTTGAAACTAATTTGAAACTTATTGTTCAAATTTTGTCAAAACCTGCTTCGAACTAGTTCAGAACAAGGTTAGAACTAGTTTTAACTAGTTTGGAACTGTTTAAAACTAGAACGAAATTGTTTTAAAAATACAATCCTCAACCTATTTGCAACTAGTTCGGAACCATTCAAAACTAATTTAAAACTAATTGTTTGGAACTATTTAAAACCTGCTTCAAACTAGTTCGGTACAAGTTTGAAACTAGTTGGAACTAGTTTGTAACTATTTAGAACTAGTTTAGAACTGTTTTCAACCAGCAATAAATTGTTTAGAATAATCCTAATCCTATTTAGAACTTGTTCGGAACTGTTTGCAACTAATTTGAAACTTATTGTTCAAACCTTGTCAAAACCTGCTTCGAACTAGTTCAGAACAAGGTTAGAACTAGTTTTAACTAGTTTGAAACTGTTTAAAACTAGAACGAAATTGTTTTAAAAATACTATCCTCAACCTATTTGCAACTAGTTAGGAACCATTCGAAACTAATTTAAAACATATTGTTTGAAACTAGCCAAAACCTGTTTCAAACTAGTTCAGTACAAGTTTGAAACTGGTTGGAATTAGTTTGTAGCTATTTAGAACTAGTTTAGAACTGTTCTCAACCATCAATAAATTATTTAAAATAATCCTTATCCTATTTGCAACTAGTTCGGAACTGTTTGAAATTAATTGTTTTAAAATACTATCCTCAACCTATTTGCAACTAGTTCGGAGCCATTCGAAACTAATTTAAAACAAATTGTTTGAAACTATTTAAAACCTGCTTCAAACTAGTTCAAAACGAATTTGAAACTGGTTGGAACTAGTTTCTAACTATTTAGAACTAGTTTAGAACTGTTTTCAACCAGCAATAAATTGTTTAGAATAATCCTAATCCTATTTGGAACTTGTTCGGAACTGTTTGTAACTAATTTAAAACATTTTGTTCCAAACTAGTCAAAACCTGTTTTGAAGTAGTTCAGAACAAGTTTAGAACTAGTTGGAACTGATTTGTAACCTGTTTAGAACTGTTTGCAGCTACTAAGAGATTGTTTGCAACTGGTAAGAAGTTGTTTAAATAATCACTAACCTATTTGCAACTAGTTTGTAGCTGTTCGAAACTAATTTGGAACTTATTGTTTGAAACTAGTCAAAACCTGCTTGAACCAGTTCAGAACAAGTTTATAACTGGTTCTACTAGTTTATAACTGTCTGAGACTAGTTTAAAACTAGTTTGTAACTAGTTTTCAACTGTTTGAGACTGGTACGAAATTGTTTAAAAGTATCCTTAAAATATTTGCGACTAGTTCGAAACTGTTCGAAACTAATTTCAAACTTATTGTTCGAAGTTAATCAAAACCTGGTTCAAACTAGTTTGGGACTGGTTTTGTACCATTCTTGAACTATTCCAAACTTATTTTTAACTATTTTGGAACTGTTTTAAACTAGTTTGAAAATATTTTAAACTAGTTTCATAATGTTTAGAGCAAATTCGAAAATGTTCGAAATCAGTTCGAAAATGTTTTAAATTATTCTATTACTGTTTGAAACTAGTTTGAAACGATTTAAAACAATTTAAAAACTGTTTTTTAATAATTTAAAACTGTTTAGTACTTTTTCTATTTGTAACTACTTGAAAACTGTTTTAAAGTTGTTCAAAACTGTTTTAAAGTTGTTCAAAACTGTTTGGAACAAGTTCAAAACTTTTTGAAACTAGTTCGAAATTGTTCAGAATATGTCCGAATCTGTTTGAATCGATTTTGAAACTGTTTTAAATAAGTACAAAATTGTTTGAAACTATTTGGAAGGTGCACGAAAATGTTTAAGAATAAGTCCGAAACTGTTTGAAAATTGTCCAAAACTATTTCGAACTAGTTTGAGCCTGAAACTGGTTCCAAACAATTTAATGTATTAAATCTAGATTTTCTTTTCAGTAATAATCTAACATTTTCCTTCGTGCGAATGTACAATTAATTTTCAATAATATTAATATATAATTTGAAATAAAAACAAACTCAATTATCGCGTGCTCAACTTGTTTTACACGCTAATTAAAAAGCATTGACGAAACTTTAAAAGAAATCAGTGAAAGAACTCGGAAGAATATTATAAGAGAAAATTCTTTACTATATAAAAATAGAAACATCAAATTCAAAAGTAAATATAAAGACATGATTTATTTATATCAATAAACTCATCATTAAGAGCCACCTCTCGTATATGGCAAAGTAATCAAGATCCAGATCAAAGTTTTTTTTTTTTTTATAAACCGACTGTTTAGCCAATTGACCATACGGATTGCGCGGAGTCAATAATCTTGTTATATATCTCGAGGAAAAAATCTTTGGATATATAGGAGGCTGTTTCTATATAACTTGTGTAACTTATTCTTTTTTTTTTTTTTTTTTAGTCTTGTGAGATATAAATGACGAGGCATAATCTATATACGATTATAAGTGCATTCAATCTAATTGGCTGGTGCGGATATTATTTAAGTAAGAGGGATGGAAATATCGGGGATGTTCCGGTAATTTCTAAGCGTTACACTTTTAATCTGCACTTAACGCAAGGTCGGTCAAGCGTGATGACTTGACAATGGACCATAGATCCCCAACAATAAGAGAAAAAGTATTGTGGACCTTCATTTAACTAGACAGCAATGCTGACAGAGTCCCATCTGTGATTTCAATTCTGCTGATTTAACTCCGGCTATAAATTATCAGTATTTTGTAATTAATTGACTATATCGCTCTATTCATAAGCAAAGTGGAGAAAGAGAGAGAAAAAAAAAGTTATAAGGCAGCTTTTACGTAAGCAGACTTTATTTACTCATTATTGCTTTCATTAAAATGTCTGCACTTTTCTTTCGCTAAACTAATAATAAAATTTAATTAATTGTGCTCTTAGAACTGTGAAATAATAACTTGGAAAAAAAAACATTCTTATTGCACTGGCAGCTATATAGCTTTTCTTTTATCAAGTAAAAGTTATGATTTATTGCAAATTGTGCTCTTTTACAATTAATCAACTTTTTATTGGACTACTTAGTGTTTTTATGCGAATGCTGATTATTAGTCACGATTATATGATTGTACTTTTATTTTAGGAAATTATTTTTATTTCTTGGTAAATATTTAATTTTAGTAATAATGTTATTATTATGAAGTAGATTTTTATGATTGATATTAACTTTAATATTCAATTTTTTTTTTTTTTAAAGAACAATGATATTTTTTTCGTTCAATTCCCGACACTGTAATCGCCATTAAACAAATTTAATATTTAATTGGCAAATAACAGTGATTATTGAGTCTTTCTCCTATCAAACAAATATTATCAAACGTAAAAACTAATTTATGTAACGAGTTGTAATTAAATCTCAGAGTGTGGTAAAAATAATAATCAATTTTACTCGAAATCTCTAAAAATATATTGCATAATGTGTTATATAATCTATCAATTAAATCCATCTATCAGGTCCATTTCAGTAATTATAAACATGTCAGAAACTTGCAAAATAATATTTCATTTGTTAAAAAAAAAAAATTGTTAAATTTAATTTTATTAATTTATTCTAAATTAGGATAAGTTTAATTATTACAGCAGACATCTTAACGTAACAAAATTATGTTTTAAGGTAATATTCAACATTATTTTCTATATTTAAATTGACTAAATTACTTCAGCTAGAGTTTAAATATTAAATTTACCCTGATAAAAACTATAGTAAGAATAGCCATAATCTTGATAAGATTAACTAAAATTTTAGTAAGATTAACCAATAATTATTCCAAGATTAAATTAATTTTTTTCGAGATTAACTGAATTATAAATAGTTTCCTTAACTTCTAGATAATAATATCAAAATAAAAAACAGGGTAGTTTGAACTCGACTTAAAATTTTACAAAGAGTTTAACCAGAATACTAGTGAGCTTAACCAGAAATTTGGTAAAATTATCAAATTTCTAATAATATTGACAACAAGCTTAACTATATTAATTCTCGTAAAATTATCAAAAAATTTGTACAATTAATTAAAATTCTAGTAATTCTAACCAAAAATCTATCCTTCTAAATCTGAATTAGTTAAAAATAACTAATTTGATTGCAAAAAATCAGCCAATAATTTAAATAGTTATATTTCTACTAATCATTTAGTAAATAACTGAAAATTATGTTCATTGCATAAACATTTGGCTTCCATGTAAGCAAAATAATTTGCCTCTTCATAGAGGAAGCAATAGTATAGATTAAAATAATAAAAAACAAAAAATTTCAATTTAGTCAAAAATAAAAAATAGTTATTAATTCTATCAAGTTCCGAGAAAATATATACTTTATATAGACCAATTAGTTTTATTTTTAATCTCGAATATTTTCTTTAAAGGAACTATGGTTATAAAATAAACATTGGAGAAGTTATAAAAAAAAAATTTAATATAAAAAATAAATTTCATGAAATTTAATGATTTAATGAAAAATCAGGAATTATTATGCAAATTTTTGGTAAATTATATACTTTATATTGATCAATGATGTGCTTTTAGATAAAGAATATGATTTTTTTATTTGTAAACTTGTATCTGTAGCGTGAAAAATTTTTTTTTATTGAAAAACGATATCTTTTAATGAAAAATAGTGTTTAAAAATATTTGGTTGGATATTTTCAAAAATCCCTGTGTCCAAATTTAGATATTTATGAGCTTAATTAGCCATCAAAATTTTATTAAAATCCGTTGAGTCGTTTTCGAGATATCCAATCGACGAAAATGTTACCACACAAATGCATTTATACACACATATATATATATATATACACATACACACAAATTTGGAACTTTTCTTAAAAATGAAAATTTTGGCTTCTTAGATAAAAATGTGTCGGTTTAGATTATTTTTGGAAAATTAAAGATTTTAACGATCATAAAGCTTCCTCAATGATGATGCAAGAATAATTAATTAACAGTTAAATTCATTTTTAGGTTATGTCAAGAGAACTAATATTTTTGTTCAATTCTGTTTACTAATGTAATTAGTCAAATTTTGACTAGTTTTTAGTTAGTTTTGTACTAATAATTAGTCATGCTGTACCAATAATTAATCATTTTCTACTAATTGCTAAAATAAAAAGGCAGGCACTTTTTTACTAATAATACGTTAGTTTTAACTAATTGAAATTAGTTAAATTATTTAATTAGTTAAAAAGAACTAATTATAAAAAATAAGATTATGCTTAAAAGTAAGATCAATAGAATATTTCAAAAAATTAACTAGAATTTACGAAACATCAACCAAAAATTACCAGAAGTTTAGTAAAATTTACCAGAAGTTTGGTAAAATTTATCAGAAGTGTAGTAATATTTACCAGAAATTTAGTAAAAGTAATTGAAAGTCTATCAAGGTTAATCAGAACTTCTGTCAGTTTAACCTCAAAGCAGATAAAATTAATCAATATTCTGGTCGAATTTTCCAGATTTCTAATTACTCGGACCAAAGTTGCAAAAAAAGGTCCCTACTTTTTTTTAAAAAAAAATTAATTGTTTAAGGTGGTTTATCCAAAAATCGATTTTTTACAGTTTCTAATAAAATTTTAATGACATATTAAATGCATTATTTTACATGTATATGCTTACAATTTTATTGAAATTTACCGTTTTGTTTTTAAGATATAAATCTATAAAGTTGGGACTTTTACATGGAAAGAGTAACGAAACGCGCAAAATAGCTACATTATAATTAATTAAAAAAATCGGCTTTACAAATTTAACAAAAAAATTAATATATTATAAACTATAATATAAGGCAAGTTCTGTAACAATATTAAATTAATCAACCGTATGGTTGTTAAGAAAATATTATTCAAGGTTTAATTCTTCTTTTTTTTTTTTTAAATAACCAAGGAGAAATTTTAATAGCTTGAAGTTTCCAACGAAAAAATATTTTTTAACTAAATTTGTTTGTATAATGATTTTAATATAAAATACTATTTAGAAACCAAATTATAAGAAGAAATAAAATTAAAAAGATATTAAGTATCATGGTCCAATGGAATGAGAACTGCTTGAGCGGATAAAGGTCCTTAAATAATAATTATTTAAACAGTTATCTTTAAAATTAAAGAATTAATTTTAAATTTAAATTTAATTTAAATTTAATTTTAATTAATTAAACCATTCATTAAAGTAGTATATGTTTAAATAATAATTATTTAAACTATATAAATTATTTAAATAATATAAATAATTTAATAATTTAATAAAGTAATTATTTATTTTTACGAAAAAAAACTGATTTTATAAAAAGAAACATTTTTTTTTTCTAAACCGCAAAAATGTTGTACCCAACCCAATATACAAATTGTAAAATGAGCGTGTAGTTAGAAACATGTGTTAATTAGCAAAATTAGCAGGGTTTGAAAAATGATGTTTGATTGGTAAATTTATCTTTTTTTTTGGAACAGTTGGGGTGTTAGCTGGTTTGAAAATCTGTTCTCGAGGTAATATATATTTTCTGCCTCGCAGACGGTCAAATTTCGAGAGATGACCGACACGTCGCCAGGGCGTGGTCCATATTTCGAAAAATACTTTGAAAGAATGACCGTCGCGAATCTCTTTTGTTTCCCTTTTCCCAAATTAGAGCCATACTCGCCTCGCCCCATTTTTCAAACTGTTTCAAGTTCCTAATAATGAACTTCCGCCAATCAATCCACATCCCAAAAAAAAACGAAACTGTTAATTATCATGATGTGCTAAACGACTTGAGGTCGTGTTGAAATTTTCCGGTTAAAAAACAAGGTTTTTTTCTTAGTTTTATTCAATTTTGTATCTGATTATGATTACTCTTATTATTACTATGTCAATTTATAATATATTGACAAACGTTCACAACACTATGAATTTTTAAAATTTAGTTTCTATTATTTCACGGTATTTTTAGAGAAAATTATTTTTAAATCCAAATGTTTAAAGACGTATAGTATAAACGAATAAAATATGAGGTCAATTTGATAGGGGAATAAAATCATCGTCTATAAACACATAAAAGTGAGTGTTACAGAAAATTAGTTTATGATTCACACTAAGTCATCGCATTTATAACAAGAAACGACAGCAGGGTCAACATTCCATTCACTCACGAGATGAAGAGTCAACGATTTTTAAAGATAAGAAAATTATGCATCAAGACTTTACAAAGAAAAACAGTCATAACCCTCTGACCTGCAATATTTAAAGCGATCGATTTCTGTCAATAATATATATGACAACTCTTTTCTGTTTTAATTGGTTTAAAGTACTCGTCTTTTGTTGCTGCTTAAGTAAAATAGAACTGCACTAATGAATTTATCGATGACAATATAAACTTAATTAATTAATGAAATACGATCCGGAAAAATATTGAAAATAAGGGGGGAAAATATTATCGTTTAGTTTTGAGAGCTATATGTATTTATAAAAGAAGCCGAACAGAGATGACGCGACGAGAGCTGGGGTAAAGAAGTCTCGATAAGTTTGTGATAAGTCGCTGTAATTAGTCACTGCCAATTAACAGCTGCTCAAACGGAAAACAACTAGCTGCATTTATTACATCCACTCGTGGACGTACAGGAAGTATCTTTTGCTCTTCATTTTCACTTTTAACTCGCGAGTAATTGATCGATTATCATTGACGAGGTGAGCAAAAAAGAGAGGAAACAACTTCTCTACTAACTTCTCCAATAGAAAAAGATTTTTAATTATATCTCGAATCGCATTAATTCTAAATTGAATCTTACCACTTTATCTCTTTATTTTCTGCGGAAAAATTGTTCCTTGGAGAAAACACACCTGGGGATATACATTTAGTTGAGGCCAATTTATACAACTTATTTCTTCTTTCTCGTTTCTAATTACGCACGAGACTGTGTTTTCTAGCTTTCTTCCTTAGAATTCTTTATAATATTTAACATTCTTGTAAATGTGGTTGTAATAATGTTGTTATTGAATGGAACAATGTAAATTTAGGTATTGTAGATTAAATAATTCGTATTCTACGTTCCGGATTCTAACATACCAAATTAAAAATCACGGTTTTGTTTATATGATATTTACAGGATATTAAATAAATTTATAAATAAATAAAGATCCTAAATAAAAAATCTTGGGTACGGTATCCCAGATTCCAAACCCCGGATTCCAAATTCCAGATTCAATATTCCGAATTCCCTTAGCTCGATTCTAAATGCTATATTTAAAATTCTTGATTCCAAATCACAGATTCCACTTCCTCGATTTTGTACATCTAATTCCAAACTCCGGAATTCACATCACGAATTTTATTTTCCGGATTCAACATTCCTGATTTCACATTCCGGATATTTCACATTTTGGATTCCTTATTCCAGATTTAAAATCCCGAAATAAAAACCTCAATTACTAATCCGAGATTCTACGAACGGATTTTACGACCTAAATTATAAATCGCATATTCCAAAAGTCGAATTCTACATCCTATATCTACATCCACACCCACATTCTAAATTCAAAAACACGAAATCCATATCCCAGATTCCAAAGCCTGAATTCAAAATCCCAGATTCATAATTCTGAATTCCATATATCGGAATCTTAATCTTAAATTTCAAATCCCAGATTCTACATTCCGACTTCCATAACCCGGATTCTAAATGTCATATTCCAAAGTTCAGGTTTACAACCTAGATTCAAAATCATTAATTCTATATCCCAGAATTCCAGATTTTAAACATCTAATTACAAACTTTGAAATCCACATTAGGAATTTTAAATTCCGGATTTAACAGTTCGAATTCAACATTCCTGATATCACATTCCGGACATATCACATTTTGGATTCTTTATTCCAGATTAGAAATCCTGAAATAAAAACTTGGATTCCTAATCGGATATTCTACGCTTCGGATTTATAACTTGAATTATAAATCCCAAATTCCAAACCTCGGATTCTACATCCTAGATCAACATTCTAATTTTAAATTCACGGATTCCATATCCAGGATTCTATAACCCGAATTTACAATCCCAAATTCTACATTCCGAAATCGATAAATCGAAATCTTATTCGCATATTACAATTTATCCAAATTTCAAATACCATCAGGTTCATAACTTAATTAAAAATCACGAATACCGAATCCAAGATTCTAAACATCGTATCCAAATCCCAGATCCCAGAATTCCGAATTCCATTACCCGGATTCTAAATTCGATAAACAGGAATCTTAATCTCATATTTCAAATTCCAGATTCTATATTCCGACTTCCATTACCTGGTTTGTAATAATGTCACATTCTAAAGTTCAAATTTTAATTACCAGTTTTACATCCTAGATTCAAAATAAATAATTCTATATCCCAGAATCTAAATCTCAGATTCAACATTCTAGAATTCACACATCTAATCATAAACTCCAAAATCTATAAATATCACGAATTTTACATTTCGAAATCAACACTCTGGATTCAATATTCCTGATTTCAAATTTCAGAAACATCACTTTTTGGTTTTCTTATTTCAGATTGCAAAACCCGAAATAAAAACCTGGATTCATAATCTGAGATTCACGTTTCGGATTTCAAAACTTTAATTCGAAATTCCATATTCCAAACCTTGGATTTTACATCCTAAATCCTCATCCTTATTTTAAATTCACGGATTCCATATACAGGATTCTAAACCCCGAACTCCAAATCCCAGAATCAAAATTCCGAATTCCATATACTAAATTTAAAATCTCAGATTTCACATTCTAGATTTGACACATCTAATTTTAAACTTTGAAATCCACATTAGGAATTTCATATTCCGGATTCAACAGTCCAAATTCAACATTCTTGATTTTACATTTCGGATATGTTGTATTTTGTACTCCTCGTTCCAGATTACAAATCCCGAAATAAAAACCTGAATTACTAATCCGAGATTCTACGAACAGATTTTACGACCTAAATTTTAAATCGCATATTTTAAACCTCGGATTCTACATCGAAGATCCGCATCCTTAAAACAAAATCTCGGATTTCATATTCCGGGTTTAAAATACCGCATTCAAAATCCCAGATTCTAAATCCCAAACTTGAGATTCCCTATTCCACTTTCCGAAGTTCAGATCCCAAAATCTAAGTCTCGCACTTAAAATTCTAGATTCTAAATCCTGCATTCCACATTCCAAGTTCCACATTCCAAATTCCATATTCCAAATTCTAGATTTTACTTCCGAGATCTACATCCTAAATTAAGAATGACAGATTCCACACTCCTAATTCGAAATCTCACATTCCACATTCTAGTTTTAAATTTCACACCTTAAATTCCAAACTCCAGAATCCACTTTACGGATTATATATCTCGGATTCCACATTCTGTGTTCCATTTTCCAAATTATCAATCTTGAAATAGAAACACCGGTTTTTAAATCAGCAGGATTGCCCCTTCTGGAGTCTACATTCTAAATTATAAATGCCTTTATTCAAAATCTCGGATTCTATCATTCTAGTTTCACATCCTAAATTCAAAATCATGGATTCCACATCCCAGATTCTAAAACCCAATTTTTAAATCCTCGATTTTAGATTCCGAAGATCATAACCCGGCCATCCATATCCTAAATTAAAATCACGGATTCCATATTCCAGATATAACATTGTAATTTTCAAATCCTAGATTCGATCTTTCGAAATCCTTATAATGTAGATTCTCAGACTCACGTAAAAAAATTTCAGATTCAATATTTTGGATTCCATTATCTAGATTTTACATCCTATGTTACAACTCCTAGATTCCATATCCTACATTAAAAATCCCAGATTTTTAATCCTAGATTCCGTATGCTAGATTTGTCACTCCTATTTTCAAATTCCGTACTCCACATCATTGATTTTAGATTCGTTTTTTTCACATTCTGGGTTCCGTATACCAGATTACAAATCCTAAAATAAAAACCTCCGATTCCAAATTCGGGATTCTATGTTTCGAATTCTAAATCCCATATTCCAATTGCTGAATCCGAAATCCCAGATTCCTAATTTCAGATTCCACATTCATCATTACAGATTCATCATTACAGATTCCACATTTCAAGTTCCACATTCCAGATTCCACAACCATAAATTCATACTACAGATAGCTAATTATAAATTCTACATACGAAATTCCAAAATGTCTTATTTTAGTTTAAATATGAAAAATTCCAAATGGTGAATACAAAATCTTTGATTCCTCATCCGGAATTTTAAATTCTGAATTCTATATCCCACATTCTACATTCGGGATTCCAAGTTTTAGATTCCAGATCCCAGAAATTAAATCTTGAAATTCATGCCCACATTTAATTAATTTTCCTCATTCTATATCTCCGATTATAGGACAGATGCGGAATTCCTGAATGTAGAGTCTGGGTCGTTAGCTCCAAAATGACAAAACTGGGATAATCCCGAATTTGAAATCTGAGTTTTAGAGTCTATGATTTGGATCCGGGAAATGAAATTCAGAATGTAGAAACCGGGATGTGAAATCTGGAATGAGGACTAGAGTTTTTAAAATATGTTTTATGTAATCCAGGAAGCGTTATTCAGAATATTGAATTTAGAATCCGAATTTGGAATCCGGATTTGGAATCCTATTCTGTGGATCTGAAAAGTGGATTCGGAATTTTTACATCTGTGATGTAGAATCTTTATCCAGGATTTTGTTTGCACAAAATAAATTACGTGATTTGGAATCTGTTATGTAGAATTCAATATTTAGAGTTGTCGATATGGAATCCGTGATTTTCAATTCGGATATAGAATCCAGAATTTTTTATCCGAGTTCTAAAATCTGTGATTTGAAATCTGGAATAGGGAATAGAGAATTTGGAATCCAGAATGTGAGACTTAGAATTCGGATTATGGACTTCGGAATATGGAATCTAGAATGTACGACTTAATATCCGGATTTTTGAATTCGGAATATGGAATCCGGGCTGTAAAATTGGGTATTAGAAATCAGAAATATTAAATTCGGATTTTAAATTTAGGATGTGGATTATGTAGATAATCAGATTATGGATTATGCAAATTCGAAGATTTTCATATGGGATATATAATTTGTGATGTAAAATCCAGAACGTGGAATTTCGGAATTGGAATTCTGGTTTTTCATTTCAAGATTTGTAATTTTGAATATGTAAACCACACTGAGAAAATAAGTTGACTAAATACAACCAATTTTTGATTAAATTTAGCAGAGAGAGATTGTTGATATAGCACCTGCAAAGCAATTGACTGATTTTAGCAGAGCATATGCTCCGGTATCCTAGAAGTTTGATTGTCATCGCCGGTGTTTTGTTTGTTTTGTCCCGAAGAACCCTAACCTAGAAATAAAGCTGCTTGGCTAGAGGCTTATTTTCTCAGTGCAGTAGGATTCGTGATGTGAATTCTGGAGTTTGGAATTTGAGACCTTAACGTGGAACGTGGAAAATGAGTGGTATCTGGGGGTAGAAAACCGGAATTTAAAAGTTTCGAATGTGAAATATGAAATCTGGAATCTGGAACGTGGAATTCGTAATTTGAGTTTTTAATTTCAGAATTTTGTAACCTTGAATATGTGATCTAGAATCTACAATCTTTTGTGTAAATTTCGGAGTTTGGAATTTGAGACGTAAAATCAAGGATCTGGATTATTGGATGAGGAATTTATGGTTTGGAATCTATAATATTAAATCAGTAATGTAAAACTCAGAATTTTGGATCTGGGATAAGGAATATGGGTCAGAAAATCTAAAATTTGAAATCTAGGATATAAAATCCGTGATTTTAAATTACGATCTAGATCTGTCATATAAAATCCGGAACTTGAAAAATCAGTGAATCTGGGATATGTGGAATCTAGTATTTGAAATTCGGAATGTGAAATATGGAATGCGGAATCTGGGATGTAGAATCCGGGATGTAGAATCCGGGATTTGGAATCGGGGATATGAAGTTTGTGATATATGAAATTCGTAATTTTAAAATTTAGGATGTGGTTGTGAGATACTGAATTCGAGTTATGAACTTCGGGATGTGAAGTCTGAGATGTAGAATTTAGGATTCAAAATCTTGAATATTGAATCCGTGATTTTAAATTTAAAACGTGGATGTGGAATTTAAAATCCTAGATTTGAAATATGGAATTTAGAATGTGTGATGCAGAATTCGGAACGTGGAATCTCGGATTTGGAATCCTAGATTTGAATTTTAGGATTCGTAGTTTGGAATATGTATACCAGAATGTATAATCCTTGATGTGAATTCCGGAGTTTTGAATTCGGGACGTGAAATCGAGAATTTGGAACATAGGATGAAGAATTTTTGGTTTGGAATCTGATGTTAAATCCGAAATGTAGAACTCAGGATTTTTGATCTGGAATAAGGAATTTGGATCAGGGAATCTAGAATTTGAATTCTGGGATTTAAAATCCTTGATTTCAAATTAAGATCTTGATGTGTTAACGAAAATCCGGAACGTGGAAACAAAAGTAAAATCTAGAGTTTGAAATTCGAAATTTAAAATCAGGAATGTGAATTATAGAATATGTAATCTGGGATGCAGAATCCAGGATTTGGAATCGGGGATTTGGAATTTGTGATTTTAAATTTAGGATAAAGATGTGGGGTGTAAAATGCGGGTTATGAACTTCGGGATGTGAAATCTAGGATGTAGAATTTAGGATTTAAATTCTGGGATATTGCATCCGTGATCTTAAATTTAAAACGTGGATCTGGGATGTAGAATCCGGAACGTGGAAACTCGGATTTGGAATTCTAGATTTTGAGTTTAAGATTCGTAATTGGGAATATGTATTCCAGAAAGTATAATTCTTTATGTCTATTCCGGAGTTTTTCCCTCCTTCTTCCATACAACACAATTTTATTCCATTTCAACATTAATTATCCCTTTTTTTAAAACCCCTTATAACAACCTCTGCTAAATATACAAAAATAAGTATAATTTTCACTCTTATCTAAAATTCTACACACCTGTACCAATTTTCACTTTTCCCCATAAAATAATAAACTCTTCTTTTCAAAATATTTACCTCGTGATATTACAAGATGTAAAAAGTTAAATTAGCAAGGAAATTTTAATTGACAGTGCTTTTTAATCTGCAATTAATGAATGAAAGGAGTATTGTTCCTCATTATTTGAGAATAGGAGATTAGTCTTGAGGAAAAAAAAAAAGTCAGAATAGAGCGAAACAGAGACAGAAGGGGCGTTAAGTGAGGATAGCAGTCTGGCTATTAAGTGAAAAGAGAAGGAGGATTACCAGCGTTTTTTCATTTTCCTCCATTTGTTTCGCCTGATGCCGGGGTTGGACGCTATAATTAGGCTGACGATAAGGCATGCGCCTCTTCCAACTGCAACAAAACAACTTTTTGTTAATCATTAACGTACAATTTTAATTGCAAGTCGAAGACGACCGGCGAATTAATTATGTTGATTGCGCATACGAGACCATACACGAGTCCTCACTCACTTTCAGAGTGCGTTAATAGCTATCATCTGTTTCCCAGCGAATTATCTTGTTTTCAACTAATTGTAAGAGACATAGTTCAAATCACGATTAAAGGTATAGTTCCTAACTCCTGGCGAATTTCAACACAATTTAAAGGCATAAGATACGTTTCGTGAAACTTGCCAGGGAATCACTTTGTTAAACTTAAACTACTGTTTGTCCCAATCTTCTGCTCCTAAAAGGGATAATTAATTTTGCCAAATGAATTTCGGATCTTAAACGATGAATTACGAGTTTGAAATCATCTGTTCTTTTTTAAACAGTCTCTGCAGAAGGTTATTTTTGAAAAATGGAAACTCATTTAGGGATGGAATTCGTGAAATTAGCAGGCAAGGGAAAAAAAGATTTTTCTTTTTAATCGAAATATTCAAATATTTTGGATGCTAAAAATGTTTCTACTAAACGAAAATCTGTTTAAAAAAATGTTTACAAAAGTTATTGCATAATGAAATTGTTTCATTATTTTTAAATAAAAAATTATCTTTTAAATAAAGTTACCGATTTAAGTGTATTTTTGATAGAGTCAAAAGGAATAAAATAGACTTTCACTTACTGTTTGAAAATTTAAAATCAACATTCTTTTTAAATTGTTTATAAAGAATTAATTTTTTTAAATGTTCTGCGCCCGTTAAAAATAGGAAAAAATTATTATAATATACTAAAAACCCTAAGGAATCGAAATCAGTTGAGAAAATTATGTCTCTAAATCTGAATTAGTGGTTTTCTACTAATAAATTATAGCGAAAAGTGAGGTACTATTAAATAGTAGAAAACTACGAATTAAAAATTTAAAGTATTACTAGTTCAATTAGTGTTGTTTGATTTTAATATAATTTGGTATTTATTGGTTTTTGGGGTCGCTGATTACAAATCTGACGTCAGAACTAAAAAATTCAAAATGTTGAATCTAATATGGTGAACAAATTTTAAAAAAAATTGTTTGATTTGAATATAATTGGATATTTAGGTGTTTTTGGGATCGCTGATTACGAATCTGAATTCAGAATTACAAAATTCAAAATGGCGGATATAACTTAGTATCCAGGGATTTTTTGGGTCACCAGCTACAGATCTGAAGTTAGGACTTTAAGGGGGGAAATAGGTGTAATTTTTTCAAAAATTCAATTTTCTTTTTTTTTCATAAATCGCTTGTAAAACTATTGAAAAATGTACTCTGAAAATTTCAAACGAAAATTTCGATCCGTTTAAAAGTTATAAACAATTAACCATTTTTTAAAAAGTTGGTTGTTAAAAACCATTTAAAAGAAAACTTGTCCGCCATATTGGATCCGCCATTTTGAATTCATGAAAACTAACATCAGATTCGTATTCAGCGACCCCAAAAACCTCCGAGTAACAAGTTTCAAGCGAATTTAAGCATTTTTAAAAAAGTTGTCAGCCATATTAACATTTTCTGACACTTTTTTTCAAACGCGTTTTTCTCGAAACTACTTTTTTCGAATTTGTGTACACTCTAGTTCAAAAAGTTTTTAATCAATCAATCTGAAATTTGGCATGTGGTTTCGTTATATAAATACGCATTAGGTGAACCTCAATCCGGAATAAAATCTTTGTTTAATCATGGTTTTTATTATAAAAAATAGTGTAAAAAAGTGGTAAAAAAGCATGTTTTTTGTTCAAAGTCGTAAAAAAATTAGTAATTTATTTATTTTTTTACCGGATTGAGGTTTACCTAATAGGTACACATATAATAAAAGTATATTCTTTGTATATTTAATTTCAGATAAAAATTGTGATGTCCAGGATGTACACAATTTACTAAGAGGATTGCGCGCCCTACTATATGTGGCAGCTGTTATTATTATTATTATTGGTGAAACCGGTTAATTATTATCAGAAAACACTCTTAAATATATGTATAAATTAATCTTTTAATATCAATAAATTATATAAATTCCTTATGTGTTAAAAAAATTCACAAAAACCACTGAAAAAACGGCGTTCTACACCTATTTCCCCTCTTAAAAATCAAAATAGTTGTCTAACATAAATGTAAATACCCCTTAAATTTTCAAAATTTCTCTGCCATATTATAACTGCTATTCAAAATTTTTTAGTTCTGACTTCATATTCGTAATCAGCGACCCCAAAAACCCCTGAATACCAAATTATATTAAAATCCAACAATTTTTTTAAAATTCGTCCGCCATATTGGATCCGACATTTTGAATTTTGTAATTATGAATTCAGATTCTTAATCAGCGATCCCAAAAATACCTAAATATCAAATTATATTAAAATCAAACAATTTTTTCAAAATTCGTCCACCATATTAGATCCAACATTTTGAATTTTGTCATTTTCACTGCAGATTCGTAATCAGCGACCCCGAAAACCCCTTAATACTAAACTATATAAAAATCGAACAATTTTTTTAAAATTCGTCTGAAAAATGTATACATTTGGAAATGTCTTTCTAGGTAGAAACTCGTGCGCAGGAGGGTTAATGTAAGTATGACAAAAAGTTTCGAAACGTTTTTAATCACCTATTTAGAACCCAGAATGGAATGCCCCAAAAAAATAATTGCTGCTTAATTTTCTCCATTGAAAATTCTTCCTCCTCTTATTCCTCCTCTTTGTTCCTTTTTCTCTTTCACCTTCTAGTTTTTCTGCTTTACCCTTACTCTTATTTCCCCTATTTTATTCTATCATCTCCTTTTCTTCCTCTCTTTCTCTTCTCTTCTCTTTATTATTCCTCTTTTTACTCCTCTTTTTTCCTTCTCCTTCTTTTTTTTGTACAGTTTTATTTCATTTTCTCTTTCTTCTTTTACCTCTTTCTTTTTCTTATTGTATATCTTTTTAATTTTATTCTTCCTCTTCTTCCTCCTCTTTGTTTCTTTTTCTCATTCATTGTCTATTCTTTCTTCTTTATTCTTCTTTTTTTCTCTTATTTTATTCTATCTTCTTCTATTTCTTGTACTCTTCCTCTCCTTTACTCTTTATTCTTCCTCTTTTTACTCCTCTTTTCCCTTCTTTTCCTTTTTTTTTTCTTCTACTCGTCCCCCTCTATCTGTGTTTCTCTTTCTCCTTTGTTATTATTATCTTAGACTTCTTCATCTTTTTCACATTTCATTTTATTTCTTCTGTTTATCCTATCATCCGATTCCTTCCTTCTTGGTTTATTCCATTACTCTTCCCATCTTCTCCCTACTTTTTATTTTTCTCTTCCTCTTTTCCTTAACCTTCGTCGCCATTGTCTTTTTCTTTACCTCCTTATACACTTCTCCTTTCTTATTTTCTTACTCCTACAACTTTTTCTCTTTCTCCTACAACGTTTTTCACTCCTCTAGTATCGTTCTTATTTTTATCGTGTCCTTCCTTCTTCACTCACTCCCTTTCTTTCTTTACTTTCTTTTTTCTTCTTGTTTTCTCTTCTCGTTTATTTTCTTCTACTACTTTTTTTTTATTTTTTTCATACTCTTCTCTTTTCTTTTCGTAACCATTTTCTTCTCCCTCCACATTTTCTGTTTTTTCCTCCTTAAAATTTCTCTTTATTTTTCTTCTATCATCGTCTCTTCCACTCTTCCTTCTCTTGCACTTTCTTCTTCTCGTCATTATTGTTGATTTCTTCTTCATCTTCTTCACCGATATTTTTTTCCTTATCATACTTCTCGCTTCCAACTTTTCTCTCTTCATTTTGCCCCTTCTTTTCTCCTTCTTCTTCATCTTATTCTTCACGTCCTCCTCCTCATCCTCCTCCTCTTCCTCTTTCATGCTTGTTGACATTGTATTTCTTTTCTTCTTCATCTTCTTCTTCTACCTTTCTTACTTCTACTTTTCCTACTCGATCTTTTCTTCTTTCTCCTTTTCTTTTTCCTCCACATTTTTCTCTTTCTCCTGCTACTTAATCCTCTTTTTTTTCTCTTCCTTTTTCATTCTTCTTTTTCTTCTTTTATTTCTCTTGCACTTTCCTTTTTTTCCTTAATGCCTAACCTTTTTTGTCCTTTTCTTTTATTTTTCTGCTGTTTCTTCTTTTTCTACTAGTGTATTTTTCCTGTCCTCTTCCTACTTCTTCACCTTAACTTTTTTCTCTTCTTCCATTTCTTTCTTATTATTTTTCTTCTTTTTCACCATGTCTATATCTTTTTTTTACTTTGCCTTAATAACCTTCTTTTATTCTTACTTAGATTTCCATTATTCTTTTTCTCTTCTTTCTCTCCTTTTTCTCGTCCTTGTTGTTCCCTTTTTCTTCTGCTTTTTTGAAGTCTCTTTTTGTTTCACATTTCTCTCTTTCATCTCTTTTATTAACTTTTCTCTTTCCTCGTTCCTCTTCTTCATATTTTCATTTTCATATTTTCTTTAATTTTTTTTCTAAATTTCTAGGTTCTCTGAATAAAAAGTTGGCAAATAACAATAATAATTTGCTTAAAAATTGTTTAAATAATAATTCCATGTCATCTTTATCCGTTATTTTTTTTTTCTATCTTCTAATGGCAATAACTCATACAACTTTAAACTAAATTAGTCTTAATATAAAAGGTATACCTTTTATATTAAAAATCCCTTTATTATTCCAAAGTAAGGCCATACGATTTTTGTGATTTCAGATTAAGATTGAATGTTCTATGTAAATTCAGCCTACGTATTGTTGCTTGAAAATCAACTTCATTTTCTTATTTGTCTGCAATAATTACAAATGAAAGCCTGAAATCCTCGGGAGCATGTAAATCGTCAATTTATTTTAAGGAAGATATAAATTCTCGAACGAGACAATATTTCTCTCGAGTGTCGGAAATCAGAATCGTGTGTCTGATGAATTAAGGTTGTGCTCGCAAATTCCTTTTTTTTTGTTATATATCCATAAGAAATGAAAGCTGCCGAAAATAATTTACGACCTTTTTTGTTTATAAAAAAAAAACTCAAAGGCTTAAAATAAAATTGCCGAAAAATTGTATTTTTCCTGAAATACGAAATTAAAAATTGTATCCAATATTTTGGTGCAGAAAATGCCGAAATTTTAGATTAGAAATTGTGTTTTTCTGCTTTAATTAACTAGATGGTAATTTATAACGTCACTTTGTACTACACAGAGTATATATCGGGTTTAATAGTGACGAAACAGGGCAAATGTCTGCAACCAATATACAGTAATTACTTCACAGCACAGAACCTCGCGTGAACCTCTGCATTAAACTAAGAGTCGATAAGGAGCGATAAGCCCGAGAAATAACGAAGGAGAGTCTTCTCTGGAGCGACTCGTTACGATAATCTTATTTTCGTCCAGTCATACGTGTAATTCCTTCAATTAACACGATAAAAGCGAGCGTAACGATTTAATCGCGAGACTTTCAATCTGACTTCTCAAGATTTCGTACATCACAATCATAAATCCTGACAATTTATTTAACTCGGTTTTATAATTTCAGCGACACGACATTCATCAGTGAATCAACGCTTTAAACGATTAAGAAATATGTTAGGTGAGTTTTTCTGCTTTTACAATTATATTTTCTTTATTCTTTTTACAAAACTTAATTTAAGGGTGTTCAACCCATTTTTAAGAAAACTCAAGTTGCTCGAGAATTTGTTAATAAATGATAATTATAGAATACGTAATTTTATGAAAATTCTCGAGATTATGAAATCAAAATTAATCATCATAGTTACGAGTTTGCTAATTATCCCTGAATTGCAAATCCTATTAAAATCATCTTAATTTAATTGTGTAATGTAATCCTCTTATAGTCATTGACACAGATCGATTACATAGAGTATAGGAAGGGAAGCTGGATACCCGGGCAATCCAAAGAAGGTAGGAAATACCGTTGTGTATAGCTTTGAAAACGGGTTTCGCGGTTTCCCGCCCTTTCGTTTTTGTCCCTTGGTTCTGGGGCTTTGAGTCTCGTCTGAAAACAAACTAACGGCGGTGAAGGATTTACAAATTGGATTAGATGCCAGTACGAAAGGGCGCGTGTAAAACAACAGCTCGAATCGTGAGTAAAGTCGACATAAGTCGGGTCTGCGATTTTAGTCTCTTTAGAGGCTCCCTTCTTGCAGCGATTCCCTATACTAGAAAGACGAAGGTGGAACTTGAATGACTCTCGGCTAGAGAGAGAAAACGTCAAACCTGATCTAACTGAGAGAAGCTGCTTGTCAACCTGTTAAGTTCAAACTAATCCCAAGATTAGATGACTGGGACTGCCCTGTCAAAACTTGTCACCGGGTCAGGGAATTATCGAGTCAGTAGTGACTTTTCAGAGTCTAGCCGCATGTCATCGTATTCAAATTTTCTGTTTGAAATTTCCTTTCATTTCTTTTTTTTTTCTGATAGTTTTTATATTGGTGAATTTAGGAAAAGTGTGGTTAAATAAAATTTTTGTTATTTTGAATGGGAGGGATAAGGTAAAATTTGAAATAATATAATAAAGTATATGAAGAAGAAAATGAAAAATAAGTAAGAGAAGGTGAAAAAGAAAAAGAACATGACGATAAGGAAGAAGGAGGTGTTGAAAAAAGGACAGAGAAGGTAAAAAAGTGAAGAAGAAGAAAAAGAAAAAGAAGAAAAAGGAAGAGAAACTGGATAAAAATGAAAGAAAAATTAAGAAAAAATGAAATGAAAAAACAAACAAGTAAACACGGAGAGGAACAGAAGGATAAAATTAAAGATAAAGATACAGGAAAAAGAAGAAAAAATGAGTAGAAAAAAAGAGAAGATAAATTGGTTAAAAAGAAGAAGAAAAAGAAGAAGGTGAAAAAGAATTAAGGAAAGGAGAAGAAAAATTAAATTAAAAAGTGAAAAAGTAAAAATACAGAGGGACACAAGAAGAAAGAGAATCAGGAAAAGAGTAAAGAGTAAAGAAGGTGAAAAAGAATTAAGGAAAGGAGAAGAAAAATTAAATTAAAAAGTGAAAAAGTAAAAATACAGAGGGACACAAGAAGAAAGAGAATCAGGAAAAGAGTAAAGAGAAAAAGGAAAAGTTGTAAATGAAGAAAGAGAAGAAGAAGAGGAAAGGAACAAGATAAGAAAGAAAGAAATAGGAGAAAAAAGGAGGAAAAGAAGCAGAAAGAGAAGATAAAATAGGGTAGAATGAGGAGAAGATGGACAGTAAGAAAGAGAAGAAAGAAAATAAAGAAAAGGAGAAACAGTTAAAATAGGAGAAGAAGAAGGAGGCGAAGAAACAAAGAAAAGGAGAAAAAATAAAAAGGTGGGTGGAAGAGTGAGAAAAAAGCATAAAAAAAAGAAAAAAGACTGGATAGCTAATCAGGATATAAAAAATTAAATGGGGTAGTAGAAGGAAAAGATGGAGGAAAATAAGGAAGAGAAGAATAAAAATAAAAAAAGTAGAAAAAGTTCAATTAGAATAATGCGAGGAAACAGAACGAAATAGAGAGAATAAAAGGGAAGAGAATAGAAAAAGAGGGTAAAAAAGTAGGAAGAGTAGGATAAAAGAAAGTAAAAAAGACAGGAAAGCTAGGTAGAATAGTGGAAATAAAATGGGATAGAAGGAGGAGAAGATGGAAAAAAGAGAAAGAGAAAAAAGAATAGGAAAAACAGTTAAAGTAGAAGAAGAGGCATGCGAAGAAAGAGAAAGGAAAGAAAATAAGAAAAGAGAAGAAAGTAGGAAAGAAGGAAGAGGGAGAAAAAGGATGAAAAAGGAAGAAGTGTGAGGATAATAAGAAAATGATAAGAGGACTTAGGAGAAGTATAAAAAGAAGAAAACAAAAGAAGGAAAAGGAAGAAGAAAAGAAAGAAAAGTTAAATAAGGATATGGGTGCGAAGAAGGAGGGAAAGTCGAAAAAGAAAAAAATATGAAGGAGAAGAGAAACCAGGAAAAAGGAAAGAGAAAAACAGTAAAAAAATGAAAGAAAAAAACAAAAAAAGGTTAGGAAGCAAGAAAAAAAAGTGCAGGTGAAATAAAAGAAGAATGAAAGAGGAAGAAAAAAGAAAAAAGAGGTTTAAGAAGCAGCAGAAAGTGAAGAATGTGTAGGGAAAAAAAAGGAAAAAGAAGGAAAGATCGAATAGGAAAAGTAACAGTAAGAAAGGTAGAATAAGATAAAGAAGAAGAAAAATACAATAGCAACAAGCAACAAAGAGGAGGAGGAGGAGAAGGAAATGAAGAATAAGATGAAGAAGAAGGAGAAAAGAAGGGAAAAATAAACAGAAAGAAAAGTTGGAGGCGAGCAGTATGATAAGAAACGAAAATATCGGTAAAGAATATGAAGAAGAAATCAACGATAATGACGAGAAGAAAGAAGTGCAAGAGAAGGATGAGACGAAAAAGAAGAAAAACAAAGAGAAATTTTAAAGGGTATAAAAAAAGAAAAGTTGTTGAGGGAGAATTAAATGAGTAAGAAAAAAAAGAGAAGGAGAAAGTGGGAATAAACTAAAAAGGAAGAAATCGGATGAAAGGATAAAGAGAAGAAATAATATGGGATGTGAAAAAGATGAAGAAGTCGAAGACAATAATAATGAAGGAGAAAGAGAAACAAAGATAGAGGGAGATAGATAGAAGAAAATGAACAAAAAGAAAAAAAATAAGATAGAAAAGGAGAGGAAAACGAGGAAGAGTAAAAGAAAAAGAAAGATAAAAAGGAGGGGGAGTAAAGAGTAAAGAAGAGGAAGAGTAAAAAGGTCGAAAAAAAAGGAGAAGATACAACAAAATAGGAGGAAGAATAAAATGAAGAAAATTAAAAAGAAACAGAATAAGAATATATAAGTAAAATAAAAACGAGAAAATAAAGAAGTACGAAGAGAAAATGAAAGAAAACGAAAAGAACAAAAGGTATTGATTTGGCCACACTCAGATCACAACCTTAGAAAAAGAAGAAGAAGAAGAAGAAGAGGAAGGAGTACGCGGAGGAAGAGTAAAGAGAAAGGGTGAAAAAGAGTGGAAAACATAGAATAAAATAGGAGGAAGAAGAGGAAGGGTAAAGAAGAAAGAATAGACGATGAATGAGAAAGAAGAATAAAGAGGAGGAAGAAGAGGAAGAATAATATTGAAAAGAAACAAAATAAGAAGAAAATAGAGATAAACGAAAAAAAATAAAACAGTAAGAAAAGTAAAAGGAGAAGAAGGAGAAGAAAAAAGGAGGAGTAAACAGAGGAATAATAAAAAGAAATGAAGAGGAAGAGTGGAAGAAAAAGGAGAAGATAGAATAAAATAAGAGAAAGAAGAGAAAGGGTAAAAAAGAAAGAATAGACGATGAATGAGAAAAAGGAGCAAAAGGGAGAAAGAAGAAGAAAATTGAAAAAAACGGAGTAAGAAGAAGATGAAAGTAAAAAAAGAAAGATAGAATAAAAAAGTACGTAGAGGAAAAGAAAACAAAAGAAAAAGAAGAAAAGGTATGGAATTGGCCTCATCCCGGTCACAACCTTAGATAAAGAAAAAGAAGAAGGAAAAGGAAGAGGAGAATAAAAAAAGGGAATAAGAATAGGAAGAATAAAGAGAAAAGGAGAAGAAGAGAGGAAGAAAAAGGAGAAGATAAAATAGAATAGAAGGAAGAATAAAGTGAAGAAAATTGAAAAGGAACAGAATAAGAAGACAAAACTAAAAGAAGAAGGAGAAAAGGAGAGGAAGAAAGGAAGAAAAAGGAGAAGATAAAATAAAATAGGAGGAAGAATAAAATAAGGAAAATTGAAAAGAAACAGAATAAGAAGACAAAAGTAAAAGAAGAATGAGAAAATAAAAAAAGTACGAAGAGATAAAGAAAGAAAAGGAAAAGTAGAAAAAGTACTGAATTGGCCACGTCCCGGTCACAACCTTAGAAGAAGACGAAGAAGAAGAAGTATGAGGAGGCGGAGGAGGAGGAGAAGGAGGAGGAGAAAGAATGAAAGAAAATAAGATGAAGAGTGGAAAAAAGGAGAAGATAGAATAAAATAGGAGGAAGATGAAGAAAGATAAAGGAAGAAGAATAGACGATAAAAGAGAAAAAGAAACAAAAAGGAGGCAGAATAAAATGAAAAAAATTGAAAAGAAACAGAATAAGAAGACAAAAGTAAAAGAAGAAAGAGAAAATAAAAAAAGTACCAAGAGATAAGGAAAGAAAAGGAAAAGAAGAAAAAGTGTTGAATTGGCCGCGCCTTGGTCATAACCTTAAAAGAAGACGAAGAAAAAGAAGTATGAGGAGGCGCAGGAGAAGGAATAATAAGAGAAGAAGAGGAAGGGTAAAGGAAGAACAATAGATGATAAAAGAGAAAAAGGAACAAAAAGGAGGCAGAATAAAATAAAGAAAATTGAAATGAAACAGTATAAGAAGAAGATAATTGTAAAAGAAGAAAGAGAAAATGAAATAAAAAAAGTACAAAAAGAAAAAGAAGGAATAAAAGAAGAAAAAAAATAATAGGTAAAAATGAAGAGGCATAGGAAAAAGGAATAGAAAAAATATGAGAGAGGAAGAACTGAAGCAGAACGAGAAGAAAATGATGAGGAGTAGATAAAGGAAGTGAAATGTAACACTGCGACAATATTATTGTATAATAAAATTTGTAATAACTTTACAATTTGATTATAACTATACAAAATTTAATAAACATTTTAAAATTACCGCCCTGCACCCAAAGTTGAGAAACTAATAGAAATTTCAATTTTCTCGTGATATTCATCAGAAAAAGTTTTCGAGTAAATTTTTTCAGCCTTCTTTGTTTTGTCGAGTGAGATAATAGAATGGAATAAAGTTATGATAATTACATTTCCCGTGTAATTTGCCCATCCCTGCTACGTAGGACACAAGGATCTCTGATATGCGGCGAGTCGGATGAGATCCTCTCTAACCCAACACCCTCTTGTACCTATCTCTCACGCTTTGCGGGTATTTCTATGGGAGGGGAAACTCTCGTCTAATTTCCTGTCCTGAATTTCGAACGAGCGTGAATTTGCACCCTCGAGTTCGCACCAACGAGGTCCTCTCGCTTTGAATACTAAAGACAAAATGTAAATGGATGTCGTTGTCATGCGCCATTTTTACTTCCCCTTAAAATCGCGCCACTGAGAATACTTTGTATGCTTTAATAAAAAGAAAGAAAAAATAATAAAATATTACTTGAATTAGAAGACTTTAGTTTAGGGTAGAGTTTTTATGAGAGTGAACTCGGAAATTTTTGTAAAAAAAATCAATCACCAGTTCAAGATAATGCTATGTCAATTTCATTGTAAGAAAATGACAAGTGAATCTAGCGTTCAATATGATTCCTTCACGATTTTTTTTTAATAAAATTTTATAATCTTATTGAATATTTTTTTATCTATGAGCTCTGAAGCTTTATTTCAGTCCACAAAAAATAATAATTTATTTCTTTCGATCATCAATAATGCTATGCGTTTTTATTAGAGTTTTCTCTTCAATGTTTTAGAAAGTAACCATACTTTTTAGAATACTCTACGTACTCAGGTACTCAAGTAACAGAAATAAATTATACAATTCATTTTACAGAATTTTAGATAGAATTTTTGTTAGCCGAATTTTCATGTTTCGGATTTTCGTTTCCATTTAATTTTTACTTAACATAATTGTTAGGTCACTGAATTCATATTTAATAGAATTTTCATTTTTATCGAATTTCTTCTTCAACAACTTTTTCTTTAGAAGAATTCAAATTAAATGAGATTTGTTTATTTAGGCGTTTTGTGAATTCTATGAAATATATCAATTCGTACAAATATACAAATCTGGAAAAATGAATATTTGGTGAAATAGATATTTTGGAATTTAAAAATTCGACTCACTTAAAATTCTCTTGAGAAATTCTACTAAATTAAAATTCTGTTAGATTTATGTTTATATTCATAACATTTCACTAAAAGTCTAATAAAAAATAACTTAACTTTTTTTTAATAGAAAATAACTTGATAAAACTTATTAAAACTCTCATTAATTTGTTTATTTATTATTTTTAATTTTTAATTCTTGTGATGTTTATTTTTTCTCTTCTTTTTTGAATTTAAAATTTCACAAATTATGTATTCTTAAATTCGTTTTAGTTTCTCTAACTCCAAACAATATTTACCTCGATATTATGATCGCTTTTATTTATTAACCTACTTATCTATGTATATGGGAATTTTTGACAAATGGTTTCTCAAGAAATTATAAAAATAAGAAGAGTTTTATGTTTTATCTTGGTATGAGATTTTTCGTAATTTCTTTTAATCATCGTGATTATTATGTATATTTTCGTCTTTCTTCGGTCAAATAATTATAATTTTTTATTTTGCTTAATTGTCAGACTCCCTAAAGAGAAAATCATTTAGATTTCGAAACATTGGAGAACAAATTTTAAACATTAAACAACTTTGTCCGAATGACTTAATTTTTTCTTGCTCCTTTATAATATTTTACTCTCGGACGTTATAAAGACTAATAAGAAATAAAAATCTATAACAATCCAAATAGTGGAATTTTCCAAGTTAATAAAAATTTTCATTATTTTGTATTAGTAACCATTTTTTACTAATTCAGATTTTAAGCTCCAAAAGTGAGTTACTATCAAATAGTAAAAATTTTACCATTTTTGTATTAGAAACCTACTAAATAGTAAAAAAACTACTAATCGAAATAGTATGAAACCACTAATCAAAATAGGGAAACTTTACTATTTGAATTAGTAGTTTTCTACAATTTCAACTAGTTCTCTACTAAAAATAACTAAAATTCTTACTATTTAATAGTAGTTTAACTTTTCGCTAATTCATTAGTTTAAAAACCCACTAAATTCAGATTTAATAGAGAGTATATGCAATTACACATTCAAAACCAAAAAACTACCCGCAGTAATTTTTTTTCACACATTTCTTTTTATCTCTATCAAAATTACTCATCATTATCCCATGCTTTTCCGATTGAGAGGAGCACATATATACGTTACCCATGTCTTTTATTCAACAGAGATAAAAGCCTAGAAAATAAGCAGGAAAAATGTAGTATGCCGAGCGTGACGTTATGACATTGAGCGTCCGGATATTCTGATGGCGTCGCTCGTACGCCATTCTGTGATTGTTATGAATTTGCTATTAATAATAAATAAACAAGCATAATAGAGGGCCGTCTCGGTGCATTAGTTTCAGGATGCATCTGGCCGTTTAGTCAGGGTAATTCCCCTAAATAGGGTTGAGCGCTGTGAGGAGCGTGGCTACCGTAGAGGATTGGTTAAACGTCAGGAAACTGGCGTTCTCGATTGGTCGAGAACGAAGAATCACGGTTACAAATCATCCCTTACATGTCGCTATCTATTGTACGTGACGACACTTTACGAGACTCTTAGCGGTTCACGAAACGCACTAACTCACATTTCGTCGTTGAGTCTTTGTCCTGACAAACTGCTGTCGCATAAATGGGTGGAGAGTAAATTTTACTCGAATGAGCGTTTTAAATCTCGCGCCAATCAGGTGGAAACTTTAGCCGGCAAATTCAAAAAGAGCCGTCTCATTCTTTCGAGTATTGAGACATTTTCCGAAAAAAAAGAGAAAAAAAGAAATGATATCTATCATGATTAAACGTCTTTATTTAGTAAATATGACATTTATGACTTTACGATTGAATTGTGTTTCATGAGAAAACATGTATTTCAGTGAAATATTCATTGAAATTGCCTTCATATGGGTAAATCCATTTTCATGTTATTCGTGATTTAAACATTTATAACAATGTGTTCTAAATAGTTTCAAAGTATCAGTTTTTTTGCTTCTTCAGCAATTAGGCAAATTTATCTTTCTTTCAACAAGTGTGTCACTAATGAATAAAGATAATTGTAAAATAAAATAATTTATGATAAATAAAGAAAATTAGAGAAAATTAAAATAATAATAATTAAAATAATAGAAAATTAAAATAGAATTAAACAAAACCGCAAACAGTATCAAAAACAAAAGAAGAAAAATCTTTTAAAATGGAAACAATTAATTATGTAATTCGACGCTCTCTGTTCATATAATTCTTATTAAAAAACAAAAGCAAGACAAGCCTTATTGTCTTGATGTTGCAATAAAATTCATATTCTTTTTTTAGTGTATTATAATTCTTATTCAAAGTTGCATGCAAAACAATACTTACTGAAGCTAGCGGTCAATATTTAATTCCTATTCAAAAATGCGTACAAAATCATTTTTAATATTACGTACGAGATAAGTCATTTTTAAATTTAAGTTAAATTTAAAATTAGAATAAAGCTAATGAAGTCAAAAATTGAATATTAATTGCGAATTACTTGAAAATAATTTATTTACTTTTTTTACTACTTTTTCTACATGTGTCTTGGCGATCATAATATGAATATAAATAATTATAATTTCAGTGTTAAATATATTATAGATTAGTAAATATTTAAAATTGCATATTTAAAATAAATATAAATAAATATTTAAAAAGAAAATGAAAAAAGAAAATATTTAAAGTTACATATTTTTTACGGTAAGTAATAAAATGTTTTATTATTATACTAGTAAAACGAATAAAGAATCTTATATTCTTATGCAATTTTAAATATTTACTAACATATATTTAACTCTAAAATTATAATTATTTATATTTTTGTGATCGCCAAGACACATGTAGAAAAAGTGGTAGAAAAAGTTAATGAACTTAGTTAATAAATTATTTTCAAGTAGTTCACAATTTTTTATTCCATTTTTCACTTAATTACCTATATTATAATTTTAAATTTAACTTAAATTTAAAAATGATTTATCTGGTACGTAATTCATACGCTAGCTATATGCTTTAGTTATTCTTATTTTGCACGCAACTTTGAATTAGAATTTTATTGCACTGAAAAACGAATATGAATTTTATTGCACCATGAAGTCAATAAGAATTGTCTTGCATTTGTTTTTTAATAAAAATTATAGGAACAGGGAGCGTCGAATTATTAAAAGAAAACAAAATATAAGGAATCTATTCTTGAAAAAATAATAAATTATGAGAAGGATTATTGTAAACTTGTAAAAGAATTATAATTATTTTTCACTACTGAAAGTAAATAAAAATAATGCGATTTCAAACATGTAATTTTAACGATAGAAGACTGACTTGCGCAAACTGTTATGTAAATTTTTTTTTTTAATGCAAATTAATAAATAAATTATTATCTAATATATATATAATAATAATTCACAAGATTCATTCATTCTGTCTACACCTGAAGTTTGGCACTTAGATATTTTTTTGTTTAAAAACAGTTACTTTTTAAAAAACGCATTTAAATAGATTAAGGTATTTCTCATGCAGTTATACTTGAAAAAATTGATTTTCTGTGGATTTTCTTTAAATTGTGAAAAAACGTTATTTTAAATGTGCCTTCTATCTGGTTAAAATTTCAGGACCCTTTACCGTCTAAAAAAAATTGAGATATTCATATTCGAAATTTCAATTTATATCATTTTGCATATAAAATTAAAATTTCGAACATGAATAACTCAACTTTTAGACGGTAAAGGGTCCTGGAAATTTTAACCAGATAAAAGGCACATTTAAAATAACGTTTTTTCACAATTTAAAGAAAATCCATAGAAAACCGATTTTTTCAAGTATAACTGCAAGAGAAATACCTTAAAATTTATAAATACCAATTCAAATAATTTTAATTTCTTTCTTTAATAAATTTAAAATATTTTCTATAATTTTCAACAGTTTTCAATATACAATTATTCTCCTTAAATTTTATAATAATTATTCAATTTTTTTTTGTTCTTTTGTCAATTATTCTCGCCAGATTTTTCAACTAATTGACAATTTATTATTCTCCTTCAATTTTATGATTATTCATTAATTTAACATTTTTTCTTTTCGAATACCGATTATTCTTACCATTTTTCGATTTTTTTGTTGTTAATTATTTTATTTAATATTTAATTATTTTCGTCAATATTTATTATTTTCTTCATATTGTAATTATTTTTCTATTTATCAATTATTTCTTTAAAATTTTCATTTAATTCTTTTGTTTCTAATTTATTTAATAAATTTTTAATGATTTTCTTTAATTCTCAAATATGTTCTTTAATTTACAATTATTTTTATCAAGTTTCCATAATTTTCGGATTTTTTCAATTTTTTTTTCACTCATTAAAATTGTTTTTTAACATTTCAATTCAATTATTCAATTATAGAACTATTCTCTGTAATTCTTAGTTATTTTCTTCAAATTTAAATTTGAATTTTCAATTATTTCCTTTAATATTATTAAATTATCGCCTTTTTCTATTATTTTTTTCGATTAAAATTAGGTTCTCTTAATTTTAAATACAATTCTTCAATTATTTACTTCATTTTTTAATTCTATTCTTATATTTTTATTTACACTTATCAGTTTTAAATTTTTCTTTCTATATTAATTATCATTCTCAGCTTTTTTCAATTACGTTTTTCAATTTTTAATTATATTCTTTAAATTTCAAATATATTCTTTAATTGTTAATTATTCCTATATAATTTTCCTAATTTTTCATTTTGCAATTATTTTCTTTAAATTTAATATTTCTTGTTTAATTTTTTCAATTATTTTTTTAACTGTCTATTAATCTAGTCATTTTTCAACTATTTCCTTCTATTATTAATTATTTTACGCAATTTTCAATTATTTCGAACATTTTTATCAATTTTTAATTTTTATCTTAAAATTTTATTATAATTCTTTGATTTTCTGAATTATTTATTTCGGTTGCGTATTAATATATCCATTTTTTAATTTTGTTTTGAATTGCCAATTATTTTAGTCATTTTATAATTTTTTTTTTTAATTATCAATTATTTTTTCAAATTTTAATTTAATTCTTAAACTTTCAATTTTTTCCATAAGTTTTCAATTTATTTCTTAAATTTTTTATTTTTTTCTTCTATGTTTCAATTATTCTTTTCGATTTTCAATACAGTTTTTAAATATGCAATTATTTCTAACAATTATTCCTATAATTTTCTTAATTTTTCAATTTGTAATTACTTTCTTTAAATTTAATATTTCTTTTTTAATTTTTTCAATTGTCTATTAATCTAGTCCTTTTTCGAATTTTGTTTTCAATTGGCAATTATTTTCGTCATTTTTAACATATTTTTTTCAATTTTTCAATTATTCTCGTCATTTTTCAACTGTTTCCTTCTATTATAAATTATTTCCCTCAATTTTCAATTATTTTCTACAATTGTTTAAAGTTTTAATTATTTTCTTTAAATTGTATAATTCTTGGATTTTTAAAATTATTTTGTTCTGTTGTGAATTAATCTAGTAATTTTTCGAATTTTATTTTCTATTGACAATTACTTTCGTCATTTTTAACATATTTTTTTCAATTTTTCAATTTTTTATGTCATTTGTCAACTATTGCCTTCAACTATTAATTATTTTCCGCAATTTTCAATTATTTCCTACAATTTTTTCAATTTTCAATTATTATCTTAAAATTCTTTAATTATTCTGGGATTTTTAAAATTATTTTGTTGTGTTGTATATTAATCTAACTACTTTTTTAATTTTGTTTTCAATTGTCAATTATTTTTATCATTTTGTAATTTTTTTTTCAATTATCAATTATTTTTTCAAATATCAATTATTTTCTCAAAAGTTTTTATTTAATTCTTAAATTTCCAATCTATTTCCTCAACTTTTTATTATTTCCTTTAATTTCAACAATTTTATTTTTCGATTTTCAATCCAGTTCAATTTTCAATTATTCCCAACAGTTATTCCTATAAATTTTAAACTATTTTGTTTAAACTTAATATTTATTGTTTAATTTTTTGAACTATTCTTTTAAATTATGTATACTTATGTAGCCATTTTTCGAATTTTGTTTTCAACTGTCTATTATTTTCGTCATTTTTTAGATACATTCCTCAATTTCTTAATTGAATTGCTTTCCGTCGTATGGAAGTTTGACGGTATTTTTAACATGTGCAATTGTACATATCTCTAGAAATAAAATATGTGCTTGAAATTGAAAAATTATATTATTTTCAGCATTAAATCGTACAGTTCCATGAAGTTGGCTATCTTGATAAAAAATGTAGCAGCCTTCATTTGTTTTTTCATTTTCAAAAATTATTTCTCAACAAAACAGTTCGTTAAACCTTTTTTATTATAATTCTTTAAGCAATAAACGAAAAAGAATCACGCAAAAAAATTATTGTTTCTAAATATATTTCTTACAGATATATATCTATAAATAATGTCATTTTAAAATCCTAAAATTTACAACCAGAAATCATATACGGTTCCGTGGATTTGCCCACATGTATAGACTTTTATGATTTAAAATAAAATTGTTTCAAAACACGATTTTGTTTCTATTGTAAACAATCATTGAAAAACTATATTGAATTTATTTTGTTTTTTAATCATCATTTATTCAATTAATATAATTTTGAGGACCACACCGTGGATAAAGGAGAAGCTGGGAATATTCTAGTCATGCAAAAATAAACGAAAGTGATTATTTTTAACAAAGCGTGATTTTCTCAGTGTGTACACAAGCCTTGTCTGCCTTTACTCAACACGCCCTGCACTTTTCATAATCCCAATTCCCATAAGGAATGGGACCTAAAATTTGCGCCACGCCTACAGTTTAGCGAAATAATGCCGGTCGTTTAAATGACACAAAGACGTTTTAAATATGGGTTCTTCTGACCACCAAGACCGCTGGTCAGTTCTACAGGTGATCAGCGATTTCTGAATTGGAATGCTTGTTTCAATTGACACTGTTCGGTAGGTATGCAGCTTACCAGCACAGTCCAATGTTTCTTTTTCTGGTCCTTTTACAGTTTTACAAACAAGCGGCCAATGGGCGTAGAAAAATTGAAAATCTTCGACCGCGCCCAATTTTCAAATATCAATGCTGGACTGGATTAAGAAAACGGGATTAGTGGACCAGGAGATCGAAATATTTTTCGAAAAACAACTTCTGAGTGGGCTCGAAATTTCTCAACTTGACTTTTCCGCCTCATGGATTAACTAAAGTTGGATGCAGTTGTTTCTGGAACTTGTGATTAAATTTGTCGGAAGAGGCCAATTTTCTGGAATTGGAGGTAAATTAAGCTTGATATGTTATTATGATGAAAACAGTTATTGTAGTGATAGTATGAATTATTATTGTTACGGTATTGCAATTTATTATATTTACTATTGTAATATAATGGATATGGTTATAATATTAATGTAGTTGTAATAACATTTAGGTAAAAAATAACTGGTTTTTTTTTAAAAAAGAAACAGTGACGAGAATAATTGAAATATTGAAAAAAATATGTTAAAAATGACGAAAATAATTGTCAATTGAAAATAAAATTCGAAAAATGACCAGATTAATAGGCAACTCAAAAATTGATTGAAAAAATTAATCAAGAAATATTAAATTTAGAGAAAATAATTGCAAATTGAAAAATTAGGAAAATTATGGGAATAATTGTTGGAAATAATTGCATATTTAACAACTGGACTGAAAATCGAAAAAAATTTAAATTGAAGAAAAAAATTAACAATTAAAGAACGGAATTGTAATTTAAGGGATATAATTAAAAATTGAAAAAGCCGAAAATGAATGAATATAGAAAAAATACAATTGAAAACTGAAGAATGGAAATAAAAATTTAAGAACGGAATTAAAAATAAAGAAAATAATTGAAAAATTGTATTTAAGATTAGAGAAACTTATATTGATAATCAAAAGAAAAAAAAAATGGAAAAATGCGATTATTTATTAATATTAAAGAAAATTTTTGAAAATTTAAATTTGAAGAAAATAACTGAGAACTGAAGAGAATAGTTCTAGAATTGAATAATTAAATTAAAATTTTCAAACAATAATTTTATGAATGAAAAAATAATTGAAAAAATCCGAGAATTATTGAATATTGAGGAATTAATTAAATATCGATAAAAATAATTGAAAAAAGGAAATATTTGGAAACTGAAGAAAATAATTAAAAATTAATGAATTAAATTGGAAACTAAAGAATTGAATGAAAATTTTAAAGAAATATTTCATAATTAAAAGAATTGGAAAAAAATCGAAAAATGGTGAGAATAATTTGTATTTGAACAAAAAATTTTTTTTAAATAATATTTAATTATAAAATTGAATTAGAATAATAAACTGTCAATTGAAAACTGAAGAAAACTATGGAAAAAATTGTAGAAAATAAATGAAAATTGATGAATTTGTATAATGGATTTTCAAGAAAATAATTGATAATAAATTGGGATTGAAGAAAATAATTAGAAATTAAAGCAATAAATTTAAGATTGAAAAATTAAATTGAAATTTTAAGAAAATAGTTGATAATTAAAAGAAAAATTACAAATTATTGAAAATAATTAAATATTAAAGGAAATAATTGAAAACTTTTGAAAATTATAGAAAAAATTATTATTAAAAGCATTATTATACATGTATGGCTACAATTTTACTGAAATTTACCGTGTTGTTTTTAAGATAGAAATTTATAAAGTTTGGACTTTTACATGGACAGTAACAAAACGCGCAAAATGACTATATTTTAATTAAAAAAAAAAAACGGTTCTACAAATTTAAAAAAAAATTAATATATTTTAAACTATAATATAATACGACTTTTACAACAATATATAATATTTTATAGTAAAAAATAAAAATTTATGGATATAAACTATAATACTTATAATCTAAATTCTTGGAGTGTGTAATAGAATTTTCAAACTTAAAACAAAAAGTAGTTTTATTATTTCTGTAAAATGCAAATAAACAAATTCAAAAAATATAATTGTCAAAATTTAATTCGGAGGTAATGGATCAATATCAAAACATTTTTTAAAAACTGTTTTGAAATTGTTTGAAAAACTTTTAAGCTGATTTAAAACTTCTAAAAAATGTTTAGCGCTTTTTAGAACTTTTAGAAACTGTGTTTTTAAAAATTGGATCAGATTTCTCTAAAATTACTTTAAACTGTTTAAAACTTGTTTAATACTCTTTATAACTATTTGAAACTGTTTTTAACTATTTAAAGCTGTTTTTATGATTTTCAAACGTCAGAACTAGTCAAAAAAGAACCTATTTTCACTATTTTTCCAATTTTTTTCAATTTTTAATAATTTTTTTTAATAGCTAATTATTTTCATCAATATTTAATTATTCTCGTCATTTTGTAATTAATGTTTTAATTAGCAATTATTTTCTTGAAAATTCCATTTAAATACATTTATTTTCATTCATTAAACTTGTTTTTAAACTTTAATTTAATTATTCAATTCTACAACTATTCTATTCAATTCTCAGTTACTTTCTTCAAATTTAAATTCCACTTTTTAATTTTCAATCATTTTCTCTAAACTTAAAAAATTATCGCCTTTTTTCTACACCGAAAAAAAAATATTCTTCTAATAAGAGTATAACATTTCTTTCATGAAATCCTCTCAAGCCAAGTTTTTTTTTCAGTGTATTATTTTTTTCGATTATCTTTAAGTTTCTTTAATTTTAAATACAATTATTCAATTATTTTCTTTCATTTTTAATTCCATGCTTCCATTTCTATTTCTATTCTTCAATTTTCAATAATTTTTTCCAATTTTAATTATTTTTTGTCGATTTTCAATCCAGTTGATAAATGTGCAATTATTTCCAACAATCAGTCCTATTATTTTTTTAATTTTTCAACATTTTGAAATTATGTATATTCTTTAAATTTAATATGACTTGTTTAATTTTTTTCAGTTGTCTATTAATCTATTCATTTTTCGAATTCTATTTTCTTTTTTCTATTCAATTGTTATTTTCTACAATTTTCAATTACTTCATAGAATTTTATTAATTTTTAATTATTGTCTTAAAATTATATAATTATTCTTTGGTTTTTAACTATTCTTTTCAATTCTTAGTTATTTTCTTCAACTTTAAATTCCACTTTCCAATAATTTTCTTTAATATTAAAAATTAAGCGACTTTTTCTACTATTTTTTTCGATTATCTTTAAGTTTCTTTAATTTTAAATACAATTATTCAATTTTTATTTTCATTCTTCAGTTTTCAATTATTTTCTTCTATATTTACTAATTCTTGGCTTTTTACAATTACTTTTTTTAAAATTTTTCCAAGTATATTCTTCAAATTTCAATTTTTAATTGCTTTCTTCAATTTTCAGTTATTTTCTTCAATTTAAATTATTTTTTTCGATTTTCAATTTAGTTGTTAAATGAGCAATTATTCCAAATAATAATAATTTTCAATTATTCTCGTCATTTTTCAACTATTTTCTACAACTATTAACTATTTTTTGCAATTTTCAATTGTTTCCTACAATGTTTCTAACTTTTAATTATTATCTTAAAATTTTATAATTATTCTTTGATTTTTAAAATTATTTTGTTCGATTGTAAATTAATCTAGTCATTTTTTAAATTTTGTTTTTAATTGTGAATTATTTTCGTCATTTTGTAATTTTTTTTCGATTACCAATTATTTATTTAAATTTTAATTTAATTCATTTCCTCAATTTTTTATTTTCTTTAATTTCAATTATTTTTTTCGATTTTCAATCCAGTTGTTAAAAGTGCAATTATTTCCAACAATTATTTCTATTAATTCATAGGAGTGATAAATTCTTTTAAAATAATTATTTCTATTATTTTCCTAATTTTTTAATCTGCATTTCTTTCTTTAAATTTAATATTTCTTGCTTAAATTTTTCAATTTTTTTTCAATTGTCTTTAGTCTAGTCATTTTTCACAAATTCTTTTAAATTTTTCAATTATTCTAGTCATTTTTCAACTATTTCCTTCATTATCAATTATTTTCCGCAATTTTCAATTATTCCCTACAATTTTATCAATTTTCAATATTTAATTTTTATCTTAAAATTTTATAATTAGTTTTTTATTTTTTGAGTTATTTGGTTCGGTTGTGTATTAATTTATTAGCCATTTTTTGAATTTTGTTTTGAATTGTCAATTATTTCAGTCATTTTGCTTCCTCATAGAGGAAGTATTATAATTTTTTTTCAATTATCAATTATTTTTTCAAATTTTAATTTAATTCTTAAACTCTCAATTTATTCCTGAAGTTTTCAATTTATTTCTTTAATTTTTTATTATTTTCTTCTATTTCAGTTATTCTTTTCGATTTTTAAGCCAGTTGTTAAATATGCAATTATTAGTAACAATTATTCCTATAATTTTTTTAATTTTTCAATTTGTATTTATTTTCTTTAAACTTAATATTTCTTGTTTAATATTTTCAATTATTTTTTTCAGTTGTCGATTAATCTAGTAATCTTTTGAATTTTGTTTTCAATTTGCAATTATTTTCGTCATTTTTAAGATATTTTCTTTAATTTTTCAATTATATTATCGTCACTTTTGAACTATTTTCAAACAATTATTAATTAATTTTCTCAATTTTCAATTATTTCCTACAATTTTTTTAATCTCCAATTATTGTTTTAAAATTGTATAATTATTCTTTGAATTTTTAAATTATTTGGTTCGGTTGTGTATGTTAATGTAGCCATTTTTTGAATTTCGTTTTCAATTATCAATTATTTTCGTCATTTCGAAAATGTTTTTCAATTTTTAATTATCTTTTGAAATTGTTAACTGATTCTTAAATTTTCCATTCATTTCTTAAATTTTAAATCTATTTTATCAACTTTTTATTATTTTCTTCAATTTCAATAATTTTTTTTTCGTTTTTCAATTCAGTTCAATCTGCAATTATTTCCAACAGTTTTATTCCTATAATTTTTCAACTTTTTTTTTTAATTTCATATTTGTTGTTTAACTTTTAAACTGTTCTTTTCAATTGTGTATTTATGTAGCTGTAACCATTTATCGAATTTTGTTTTTAACTGCTAATTATTTATTCTTTTACAGATATATTCTTTAATTTCCTTATTTGATTTTGCAAAAATTTATAGTTTTTAATGACCAACAAAATTAATGCGCACGTTAATATTGCTAGTTAGTTGAATTACATTAATTTAAGAAAATCGTTTTTTTTTTACCTACACAGTTAAAAATTTTGTGTATTTGTGTAGAAAACAGTCTTTGTTAAATTGTTTGTGTTAAAATTTAACATTTTTCGTGAGTTGATTTTACACATTCTTCAAATGTCATTCGATTCTTGAACATAACCTCAAATGTTTTAATAGTAACACTGTAATTTACGTTTATTTGTTGGTTATAAAGCATAAATTTCCTATTGAAAATTAATTTTAACTTCCAAAAGTTAAAATACAATAGTAATTGCATAAAATCTATACCCTTTAAATTCACAGAAAAAACTATCTGCGATTTTTGCTGCATGTGATTTTCAGGTGAATGAAATTCTTAAGATTAACTCTAGATCATTGTTAAATGTCTCTTTATTTTGATGTTAAATTTACACATAAATATGGTTGACTTTCTGCTGCACTGAAATTTTCACCCAAATCATATATTAAATTAACAAAATTTTTTTCAGTGTTATCGCGATTATATTTGACTTGTACCAAGCAGTCGATAAACACAACAATACAAATTTTAAGTGTACCGTTTGGACATGTGGAATATGTTAAATTTAACACAAAACTTTTAACTATGATAGTAGTGTAAATCACCACTCATCAAAATCCGACTTTTCATCCGCATCTGTTTCTTTATGGCGCGACACTTAGTACATCATTTATTGTCCCAAAAAAACTACAAATAAGTTCAAAATCACTCACTCATTGGAAACTGCTTTCCTCCTACATACCGCAGTCACACGGTAGCATCAAAAAGTAATTTATATCCTATCCATCGGCAAAAGTGCCATTCTATCTCACAGAAAGACCTCAAAAATTCACCTACTATACACTATATATGTATTCAACAACAAAACTCGGTATTCCTCGGATCTTGCCGCCATTAAGAAAAAAAAAGAAAAATGTCCCACCCTCGAAATATACATTTCCCATGCGTGTGCCGCATTAAAGCTCAATCGATTAGTGCTGGCTTATTAAGCATCTTGAATGTAAAACATAAGCGTAGCGCTTTTGAGTGCAGGTGTCATCACACCGAGGCGGCACGCCGTCTTGAAAAGTTCGATTCGACGTTAAATAGCTTCAAAATATCTGTCATCGAGCACACACAAAAGGCAGAAAAGTCGAGTGGAGAATCGAGAGTTGCTTAACCTCAGACTCCCATGCGTCTATAAAGAGTATATACATATAGCCGAGGGGAGCCACTCGAGCGTGAAACGCCAAACTAAACGTCCCTTTGGTGCCCAAATATGAGGCTCCTGTGTATATACAAATACACCGTCATTTGTGTATGATCATTATTCGTGTCTAAATAATACAGAGAAACTTCATATGCATGTGTACACACTTTATAAAGTGAAGTAAAGGCACCAGTCCATTCGTAGATGTAGCGCGCAAAAAGGACATAATGGACCTCTCGCTGCTGCTAGATAGGTGTACATAATGAGGTTACCGGATAATAGGTGGGGGAAAGAGAATCCCATCCCTGAATACATCTGCCCCATTATACTACCCTGGGGTACTCTCGAGACCATTAATCCTCGCTAAACGACAGCCATTTTGTACCTAAACTGGATTGCCAACTCTCTAACTGGTTTCCAGGAGGCTTAATAGACTACTCGAGAGCCTATTATAAAGCGTGTATCTGTATGTATGTACAACTCTCGCGCTCACTGTGTCATTCTCCGATCGAGTATATGAGGAGTGCCTAAATCGAAAAATATGACTTCGATGGCATTTTCGGCACACCTGCTCCGCGAAAGGTATTCACGCCGCTTGCCCTTAAAACTACTACTTAAGTCGCAGACTGCTCCTTTATCTTGAGCTTCATTTTCTTCTCTTCAATGACAACGGTACTTCGCAGAATATATTCAAGTTTAACCGAGAGGCTGTATTTTTCGACTGTAAAGTCACCAAAAACTGGGTATGTCATTCTGCTTTTTGTCAGCTCGGGTTGCAAGTGATTTTATAATTCAACATCCTCTGAGCTTCAGCTGCTTGATGTACTGTAACAAATTATTTATTTAAATATAAAATAAATTCTTTTAATAGTATATAAAAATCAGTTGTGATGCATCACCATTTCGTCATTCAAAATCTACACAATATGATTTAGATACATAGATAATTATAATAAAAACCGTTTCTATCATGAGAATAATTCTGTGGCTGAAAGGCATAACATCATAACTAACATTTTATCGAATTTGAGATAACATCAGATTTGAGTTAATTTATTAATGCTTTTTAAAGTTTCATAACAGTAAAGTGATTAAAATGTTTATTTACGTAGAAAATAATTAATAACACAACAGCATAACTGCATTCAAATCGAAAAAAAGAATTGGTATTCTTTTTTAAAGCGTTTATATTTTATTAAAATTGATAAACAGATGTAAAAACTACACTAGAAAATAGGATACAATGCCAAACACCAAAAATATTGGTTGATTTTTCGATTTTACAAAACCAAGAAAATAAACAAAAACAGGTTTTTCTCAAAACTATGAAAATGCAGTTATGTTATTCTGCCTTTCAGCCACAGAATTAGAGACAATAAATAAAACAAAACAAGTAGATTTTGTTAAAATCGAGAACTTATCATCGTAGATGAAGATTCGCCATCGATTTGAATTTACTTGATGCTCCTGGTGAAGAACTTTCTGACAATTTGAATTTAATACAAAATTCACAGAAGTGAGTCGACGATTCAGGATAATTTTCCAATTGAGATTGGTGTTCTTCATAACGGATCAAGCTTCAAAAAACTTCGATGAGGAACACATAGACAATTTGTCCTCAAGTGAAGATATAATTTTAGAATATAATTAAACACCGCACTGCAATAATAATTAGGACACAAATTTATATCACAGAATATTTCTCGTTTGATTCTCACACAATTTTTAAATAGATATCTTAATAATCTTCATTTAGTTATTTAAGTTCGGCGCACGTTCTGATTTTAAATTAAGACTTTATACAAATGAATCTCATGATAGATAAAGCTCGATGAAATTATATTTTAGCTTATATGTAAACGCATGGGGTGGGGTTGATTTTAAAAACATTTCCCTCTCTTGATCGAATTAGCCATGAGGTGCGAATACTTGAGATATTTTAAATATGGAAATATACAAATTTCCTACAGTAGCAAATGAAAATTAAGTGAAATTTGAATAATGGCTTGATTTTGTGTTTTCTATAGTAAAAGAAAAATGATCTGCTTTTATTTATATCGTTTTTAGGGTAGGGTTGGTATCAGTGGGATACTCTTTTTTATGTGGATGTATTTAAGATTTAAAATTGGTTCAGCTTCTTTTTGGAGTGAATTAATCGCATTTACGCACTTCAATTGCGGTGGGTAAAGTAGAGAGTTATAAAATTTGCTTTACGCATTGCTAGCAGTGTGTAAAATAAATAATTTACTCACTAATGTGGGTAAAGTAAGTACTTTACTCACTATTGTGTGTAAAGTAAATATTTTACTCAATGTTGTGATAAGAGGTACTTTACGCACAGAATGAAGAAAAAGAATCATTACACTGCAAAAAATGCTGTCTTCTAAGTGTCTTATTTTAAGACACAAGACATTAAGAAAGCGTCTTACGGTTATTTCAAGCCATTTCATTGGTTAATAATTTTGAAAGATGCTTTCTCATTGGTTTAAAATTAAGACACTTTAAAACGTCTTAAAAGTGAGGACAAAAATGTCTTAAAATAAGACACTTGTATTTTTACAGTGTAATCCCTTGACTGATTTGAAATATCAAAAATTGGGCTCGAACTGTGCAACCCTTTCCCATGAATCAATTTTTATAAAATTTGGTATAAAGTATTTTTATGGGTCCATGAGTACGGATCTAAAGTCATATTTCCAAAATTCAAATATGGCGTATTCAACATGGCCGCTAAAACTTTGAAAAACTTAAAATGCCAACGAAATTATGCAAAATTTGTTACTAGGAGGTTTTTGAGATCGCTAAATTCGAATCTAATGTCAGAGTTTCAAAATTCAATACGTCCGACAAAAGATTTGAAAAATTACAACGAAATTTTCCGAAACTTGTTACTATAGATAGGTGATTTTTGGGATAATATTTGGCCGACAATATTTTTGCAGGGTGTCTATACTAACCGGGAAAACCGGGAAATAACTCTCTAAATCTAAATTAGTGGTTTTCTACTAATGAATTAGCGAAAAGTGAGCTACTATTAAAATAGTAAGAATTTTACTAATTATTAGTAGAAAACTACTAAGAATTAGTAGAAAACTACTAATTTTGTAGTAGAAAACTACTAATTAAATCAGTAAAAAAATCTACTTTTTTTAAAAGTAAAGTTTCACTATTTCAATGAGTAGCTTTCTACTAAGAATTAGTAGTTTTCTACTATAGAAAAAGGAGCCATGAATTTGACTAATTCATAGTAGAAAACTACTAATTCATAGTAGAAAATTACTAATTCAGATTTAGAGAGAACTGGGAATTTAAATTGACCGAAAAAAAACTGGGAATTAACCGGGAATTTTCTTTCTGGGCTAATAAATTTAACTAATATAGGTTGAATCCATTTCAAATCATGCAGACCGACTAACTTCAAGTTGTAGATTTAACTCCCATTAGAATCGTAACACTTAAAAAACAATTTCTCTTCAAAGTTTTCTAAGAATTAAATATTAATTAGTTCTAATGATATTAAAATTAAGAAATTTTACAGGGTTTAATGTTTTAAACCTATGGTAATATTAGTTTGAAATTTTGTGAAAATGCTTTTACTTAAATCTATAATTGTTGGTTATAAACAAACTTACTTCAGTTTGATTCATAACATTTCACTTGTTTTTGAACTTGCCCTCCAACAATCCAAAACCAAGTAAAAAAATATTTTTCAAAAAAAAATTCTCCTGGCTGCCAGTATGGTTTAGCAAGCTTGAAACTTATGGGAATTAGTTGTCATATTAGTAAGAATTTATAGTAAAATTTTGAGACAAAAAAAAGCTGGGGTTTTTGAGAAAATGGACCTTATTTATTTTCAGAAAATCACCCCCCATTTCGTTAATTTTGAAACTTTTTACAAATTTCAAATAGGATTTTGAAGAATACAAGACCACTCAAAACACCCAAGAAAAATAATTTGATTATATAAATTAGCCAAAAAATTACAAGCGAAACAAATTTTTTTTACTGTTCTTTTGAGTTTTCTGGTTCAAAATTCAAATGCGCATAACTTCGTTAAAAATAATTTTTTTTGAAAAATAAGAAAATACGAGTGTCTTTATTTTCCATAAAGAATAACATATTTCAGTGGCAGTTAAATCTACAACTTGAAGTTAGTCAGTCTGCATGATTTGAAATGGATTCAACCTATATTAATTTGTTTTATAAATAAAGATAATAACTTAATGAATTTTGAACCAATCTGTTTATGCGTTTAAATTTTGTGTAATTATGCGACAATTATGCAATTGAAAAATAAAAAATATACATTAAAAATTAAAATATAATATAATATATTCTCATGAAATATAGATGTTTGTCTACTATCTTTTTTTCTTAACGCAACAAAACCGCAGAAACAATGAAAAACATTAAACATGAAAAAGTCAAATTATTATGAAAAAATGTAGATAGAACTTCAGTTTTTTTATCAGACCGTACATTGCATAATAGTTCATATAGTTATGGGCAATTCTATTGTGTGCTTTCAGTTATCAATTATTTTCATCATATTTCAATTATTTTCTTCGATATAATTCAATTATTCTCGGCTTTTTTCAATATTTTTTTTCAATTCTCGATTACCTTCTTGAAGCTTCAATTCAATTCTTCAATTATTCAACTATTTTCAGAAATTCACAATTATTTTTTTCAAATGACAATTATTCTTTTCAATTTTAAATTATTTTCTTTAATTTCAAATTATTTTCTACAATTCTCAATTATTTTCTTCCATTTTGAATTATTTTCATTAATTTCAAATTATTTCTTCATTTCTCAATTATTTTCTTTGATTTTCTACTATTTTCTACAATTTTCAATTATTTTCATCAATTTCTAATTAATTTCTTTAATTCTGAAATATTTTCTACGATTTTCAATTATTTTAATTAATTTTCAATTATTTTCTTCTGATTTCAATTATGTCCTTCAATTTTTAATTATTTTCTTCTATAATAAATAATTCTCGGCTTTTTTCAATAATTTTTTTTAAATTATCAATTATGTTTTTGAAACTTCAATTCAATTCATCAATTATTATTCAACAATTTTCATAAAATCACATTTTCTTTAATTTCAAGTTATTTTCTACAATTTTTAATAAATTTCTTGAAATTACAATTACATTCTTCATTTTTTATTGTTTTTTTCAAATTCTAGAAATTCTGGGTTGTTCAATTTCTTTTTTCTTCAATTATCACTTGTTTTCTTTTACTTTCAATCCCATTGTTCAATTCTTGAATTATTTTCTTTAATTCAAAATTATAATTTTCGACATTTAATTTCATTTTTTAATTCTCAATTGTTTTTTTTTTCAATATTCAATAGCTCTAAGCTTCTTACAATAATTTTTTTTTAATTTTTCAATTATTTTCTTCAATTTCCAATTTTTTTCTTAAATTTCAATTTTTTTCTTCAATTTTCAATTATTTTTTCATTAATCTTTCTATTTTCAATTTCTTTTCAATTTTCTTCAATATTTAACAATTCTCAGCTTTTTGAAATTATGTTTTTCTTTCAATTTTTATTTAAATTGATAATTTAAAAAATATTTTCATCAATTCGCAATTATTTCCGTCGATTCCTACATTTTTCTGCTGTTTTCAAATATTGTCTTTACTTTTTAAGTTCTTTCTTCAATTTTCAATTATTTTCTTTAATTTTTAATTATTTTGTTCAATTTTCAATTGTTTGTTTCAATATTCAGTAATCTCGACTTTTTTCAATTATCAGTAATTTATTTCATGTTTCAGAACTTCTTTCAATTTTTAATATTTTTCTTCTATTTTCAATTTAAATGTTTAATTGTTCAATTATTTTTTCAATTCTCAGTTAATTTGTTTAAATAACAATTCTATTCTTCAATTTTTAATGTTTTTTCAATATTAAATAATTCCTGGCATTTTCCATTTTTTTTTTTAATTATAAATTATTTTCTTCTTTTTTCAATCGAATTGTTCAGTAATTTTCTTTAATTCTCAATTATTTTATTCGAATTTCAATTTTATTTCTCAATTTTCAATTGTTTTTTTTTAATATTCAATAATTATGTATTTTTCTGATTTCAATTTCATTATTTAATATTCAATTTATTTCTTCAATTTTGAATTATTAACTTAAATTATTTTTTTGATTTTCTATCTAGTTGACCAATTTTCAATTATATTCTTTGAATTTAATAACCATTGTTCAATTATTTCTTTCCATTATTAATTATTTCTTTTCATTTTTAATTGTTTTTCTTTAATTCTTAATCATTATTTTTTGTAAAGTTTAATGTTTAATTCTTCAATTCTCAATTATTTTCTTCAATTATCAACTGTTATCTTCAATTTTTGTAAGTTAACAAGAGAAAAAACCCGGGAAAAATAGGAACAAAAACCGGGAAAAACCGGGAAATCATTTTGAATTTTGGAAATATGGCTTTAGATTTGTACTCAGTGACCTAAAAAATACCCCCTAATAACAAGTTTCGCAAAATTTTGTTTGCATTTTAAAATTCTTATATTTTTTGGCAGCCATATTGGATCCGTCGCGTCGTTTTGAATTTTGGAAATCCGACTTCAGATTCTTATTCAGCGACCCAAAAAACTCCCTGGGAACAAGTTTTACAAAATTTTGTTGGTATTTTAAGATTTTCAAAATTTTTTGGCTGCCATATTGAATTTTGAAAATTTAACCTTAGATTTGTACTCAGAGACTCAAAACACCCCCTTGTATAAAGTTTCGCAAAACTTCGTTGGTATTTTAAATTTTTCTTTAAATTTTCGGCGGCAGTATTGGATCCGCCATTTTGAATTTTGGAAATCTGACTTTAGATTCATACTCAGCAACACGAAAAACCCCCCAGTAACTAGTTTTGCAAAATTTCGTTTATATTTAAAATTTTTTAAATTTTGGGCGGCCATATTGGCTCCGCCATTTTAAATTTTGGAAATCCGACTTCAGATTCTTATTCAGCGACCCAAAAAACTCCCTGGGAACAAGTTTTACAAAATTTTGTTGGTATTTTAAAATTTTCAAAATTTTGGGCGGCCATATTAAATTTTGAAAATCTAACCTTAGATTTGTACTCAGAGACTCAAAAAAACCCCTTGTAAAAAGTTTCGCAAAATTTCGTTGGTATTTTAAATTTTTCTCCAAAAATTTTCGGCGGCAGTATTGGATCCGCCATTTTGAATTTTGGAAATCTGACTTTAGATTCATACTCAGCAACACGAAAAACCCCCCAGTAACTAGTTTTGCAAAATTTCGTTTATATTTAAAATTTTTTAAATTTTGGGCGGCCATATTGGCTCCGCCATTTTAAATTTTGAAAATCTAACTTTAGATTCATACACAGCGGCTCAAAAAACCTTGTAACAAGTATCGCAAAATACTTTTAAAGTTTTAAAAAGTTTAATTTCTTCGGCAGCCATACTGGATCCGACATTTTGAATTTTGAAAATCTGACTTCAGATTCGAATTCCGCGACCCCAAAAACCCCCTAGTTACAAGTTTTGCAAAATTTCTTTGACATTTTAAAAATTTTAAACTGTCAGAATTGGATGAAAATTGTAGTTGTTAATTGAATTTAAAAAAAACATATAATGTTAAATAATTATTATTTGACAAAATTAATAAAACTTGGTTTTTAGAGATTTTTGGGGTAACTATAATAGTGAATTCCTTCATGCATTTTCAAAATTAAAACTTGTGAATCTAAAAAAAAAAATTAAATATTTTGAACTAAATTATTAATATTTCTAATTCAAAATTTCCCAGAATTTTGACGTCAAACCATTTTCTTTGACCCCACTAACTAGAGATTCATTATTTTTGTTAACAATTTCATATTTTTGTCCGACAATTTGAATCCGTTCTTTTTAATTTTTGAAAATAATAAATGGGTTCGTTATTAGCGCAACTTTCAAAACTCTTAAATACCGAAATCATTAATTTTGTCCAAACTTTTGCTTTTTGGCAACCATGTTGAATCCGACATTTTGATTTTGAAAAATCAGTGATATTTATTTAGTATTTAGTATTTTTCGAAATTTAAAATGTTGATAAAAGTACATTTTTTGACAAAATAATAAAACCTAACTATTCAAATTTTCCCAGAATTTTTGGTGTTGAACTTTATTCGCCAATCAATTCAAATTTCAATAATTCTAATTTCAAATAAAACTTAATATTTTACGATTTCTTAAATCAAAAGATCACTGATTTCGAATCGGATTCGTATTTTAAAAATAAAAATGGCGGATTAAAAATAGTGGACGACTTTTTAAAATTTAACTGTAGAAAGTTATCAGTTTTGCTAATAACTTGTTACTCAAAAGCTTCTCTGGTCTCAACAAATACAAAATTCATGTCTAATTTATTTCTAAAAAAAACAAATTTTGTTTGTAAACTCGGATTTAAAATTGTTTACTAATCAATCCTTTTTTAAGTTGTTGATCTTATATTTTTAAAAATACTTTTAAAAACAGTCTGTCAATTCTAATACATAATTAAAAAGGTTTCTTGAAAAGTAAAAATTATTTTTTGTATTAAAAAAATAATGAATTCCCGTTCTTTTAGGTTAAGTCTGACTAAACAAGGACTTGAGTCACTTAATGGAAATCGATCTTTTGTGATGGCTCGATATCAATAATGATTCAAAGAATAATGAAGAACTTGTTAACAATTGTATTTGTCAAAGCTTGCATCGAAAAGCGAGATATCCTGCGGTTCTCTGTTGGTCTATTCTAATGAGATTTAGGTAAGCGGATTGACTTGAAACTTAAATTCAAAGCACATTTCCCTTTCGCTTTCCCCACGGGACCTGCTGTCATTTTCCCTGATACCGACAGCTTTTCCATCGGATTAGTTTAATCCTGAAATACATTTCTCAACCTCACTATTGCAATACTTTATAAATTGGAAAAAATTTTCCGCGATTCTTTCTTCAGCAGCCGCAGAAAAATACGATTCATTCAGTTTAAATTGGCAGAATAATTGTCAAGTGTTTATTTAACGTTACTCTTTAAACCAAGGAAAAAAAATAGAATCAAATTATACGCATTGAAAATAAACTACCTCTGATTTTTTTCTGTTTCTTATTTTAGACAATCTGAAATTCAATAAACGGTCCAAGCTTCATTTATTCCAATTTTTAATCCATTTTCCATTTATATTTTAATTAATATCAAATTTTAAATATTCTAGTTTTTTATTAATCTAATGAAAGTTAACCAATGCAAATAGCAAAATTTGTTTAAATTTTTATTTATAAAAATCTAAATTTATTGAAGATTTATTATTTAAATTTTTTGGTTAATATACAGTTAATTCATCTGAATCTTATTTATCTAAATGTCAATTAATTCAAATTTCATTTTATTCCAATTTTATTTCTTCAAAATTTCAGTGTATCAAAATTTTAATTTATTTAAATGTCAAATTATTCAAATTAATTTTTTTTCAAATTTCAATTTAGGTATCCCAATTTTAATTCATAAAAATTTCAATTATTCAAATTTCAATTTATTCCAGTTTTCATTTATCCAAATTTTATTCAATTTTATCCATTATTTAACTTCTAATTATTAATTTTTTGTGTCTCTAAATATAAATGTATTAAAATTTCAATTTATCGAAATTTTATTTTATTAAAATTTTAATTTATTCAAATTTCAGTTATTTTATATTTATATTTGTCTCTATTTCAATTCATTCTTTCAATTAATTTAAACTGAAATTTATTTAAATTTCCATTAACAGGAATTTTTTATCGACATTAAATCTATAGAAATTTTAAATGATAAAAAATTCTATAATTGTTCTAATTTTAGGAAACATCAAATTTAACTGTTTCAAAAATCATAGAAAAATGTGTGCAATTATTTATTGAATTAAATTTAAATTGTTAATTTCAATCTTCTATGTGTTCAATGCTCTAAATATCAGTATACCCTAATTTTATCAATTTCAAATTTTTATTGATAAAAGCTGATACAAAAGTAAAACTTTCAATAGAATTCTTTTAAGTTCCAATAAATTTTAACTGCAATAAATCAAGCCATAATTTAAATTATCTGAATTTTAATAGAATTATATTTTAATTATGATACAAATTTCAGTTTAGGTATAAATAAGTGTTTCAAACATCAATTTATTTTTTTTATCATTTTTTGTTCCTTATTTATTGCAAATTATTCATAATGTTACAAGTAAATGAATAATGATCGAAACAATTTTTACATTAATTTTTCTTTAATTAAAAAGAAATAAACAACTTGAACTCTAAAACATTAATCTTGTTTCAAGAAATTTGAAAGTATCGTAAAGTATTTTCAGGATTTTATTTAATAATCTTAGAAAAATATAAAATAACTAATTATTAGTATAAAACTACTAATTCAGTAGTTAAATTTAACTAATAAAATAGTAAAAAATAATTAATGTAATTAGCAAATATAAATCTACTAATTTTTTTGGTAGTTTAACATAACCTAAAAATTACTTTGACTAATTAAATTAGAAGTTTTTTTTTACTAAATTATTAGTAAAAATTGCTATTTGACATCGTAACGAGTTTTTTTTTGTTGAAGTTAGAAAAAGATGAATTTTATTTTGTTGTAGTTACAAAAAAATGAATTTGGTTTTGTTGCGAAACAAATGAATTTTGTCGACACTACAAAACAATTCTGTTGCTCACATATCAACAAAATGAATTATAAATATTTTTCAAATTCGTTTTTATTTGTTAAACTATCTTTATAAAAGATTTAAATTTAAAGAGGGTTTAAAAGTTTTAAATAGTTTTTAAACTATGTATGTATTACAAATTTGCAATAATTATAAGTCATTCTGAACAGTTGAAAACAAGTTCTAAATAGTTTTAAGCAGTTCTAAAAACCGTTCTAAACAATTTTAAGTAATTGTGAACAGTTATCTACACAAGTTCAAATGTCCTTAGTAATCTTCGATTTCAAACTACGAATTTTAACAAAAGTATTTGTTTTAGTTTTCTAGAAAAAAATTTGAAAATGCCAAACAATTTTTAATTTTATTGAAAAGATATTATAGATTTCACTGAGTCAAATAAAACGAAAAAAATCTTCACTTTTTTAACGTTTCAACAGCTATGCTGCCCTCATCAGAAACTAAAAATTTATTAATAACAAGTTTAACAAAAAATTAATTTACAAATTATGCATATAATAATTACCGTAAAAATTAACAATGAATAAATTAAATATAAAGACGACGACAAATTTTTGACAACAAGTGTCCCGTCCGTTTACTAAAAATAAAAATATTATTGAACTAATCAATGACATATATACATATTACATTGTATAATATTGTATAATAATATATACATATATACATAATATAATATGTACATAATATAAGGGTACATTCTTGATTGTCGAAAATTAAAATAAAATTAAAATTAAAATTCTACCTTGAAAAAATATTACAAACTTAAAAATTTGTTTATAAATTATATGAAATTAATTATTTTAAAACAAGTTTTTACTCAAAATAGTACATTACATATCCAATCAAAACCTTGAGAAGAAAAATAACAAATTAAAGAAAGAAATATAAAGATACAAAAAAATTTTTGTTTAAAATTTATTGTTTTTGATAAAATTATTATGTTATTTTTTTATGTAATGTTAATGTTCATTTCGATATCTGTATTTACGTTCTTTAAGAAAATGAGTATATCTGTTTTTTTACTTTTATCTTTCCCCCTTTTTATTAAAGAATTTTTGTTTTTTGTTGATTTTTCGTAGGAATAGATGAAATTAAATAATTTTTTAATGAATAAGCTGTTTTTTCAAAAAGGCCATTGACATATGGTAGGAAAACTTTAGGTGATCTTAGATAAAGAAGTTTATTTATATTATTGTCAATATTTGATTTAATTATGTTAATAGGTGTAGAAAAAAAAAAATTTAATTAGTTGTTCTGGATAATTATTGTTTAAAAGAATCTGTTTTATGGTTTCTATATTTTTTTCATCAAAATTTTTGATGTGAAAGTTTTATAGTAAAACCTTATAGTAAAAACCTATACTCATTTTCTTAAAGAACGTAAATACAGATATCGAAATGAATATTAACATTACATTTAAAATAACCCAATAAGTTTATCAGAAACAAAAAGTTTTAAACAAAAATTTTTTTACTATCTTTATATTATTTTCTTTAATTTGTTATTTTCCTTATCAAGATTTTGATTGGCTATGTAATGTATTGTTTTAAGTAAAAACTTTTTTTAAAATAATTAATTTCATATAATTTATAAACAAATTTTTAAGTTTGTAATATTTTTTCAAGGTAGAATTTTAATTTTATTTTAACTTTCGACAATCAAGAATGTACCCTTATATTTTGTACACAATGACTTATCATAATTCGATGTCATTGATTAGTTCAATAATATTTTTAATTTTAGTAAACGGACGAGACACTTGTCAAAAATTTGTCGTCGTCTTTATATTTAATTTATTCATTGTTAATTTTTACGGTAATTATTGTTGACGCCATTTCATTTTTATTATATGCATAATTTGTAAATTAATTTTTTGTTAAACTTGTTATTAATAAATTTTTAGTTTCTGATGAGGGCAGTAGCATAGCTGTTGAAACGTAAAAAAAGTGAAGATTTTTTTCGTTTTATTTGACTCACAATCAGTGAAATCGATAATATCTTTTCAATAATTATTAACTGAGTGATAAATTCATAATATTATGAACAAAAAAATTTATAATATTATAATAATTTTTAATTTTCTTTACTTCTTAATTCAGTTAAACTTATAACTAAAATCGGAGAATTCTGGAAATATTTATCAGTTTATTATTAAAGAATTTATTAAAGAATTGTGAAAATGATGTTTTCTAACAATAATTTTTTCATTTTTAAATTTTAGAAAATATGCACTTCTATCGCACAGATGTACACTGTTAAAAATTTCTGTATTTGTGCTTCACATACATGTATATGAAATTCCATTTAAAATAGAATTATATATTAAATCCAATATAAATTATCCTAAATTTAATATACTGTATATTAAATTTGTTATTCATGTATCTGAAAATTCATAACGTTGAATAAATTCTAATATACATGTATATTAAATTTAATATAATTGTATGTTAAATTGAATTTCATATACATGTATGTGAAGCACAATACAGAAATTTTTAACAGTGTACATAATTTTTTTTTTAAATTAATCCTGAAACATTTAGCTATCTAAAGGCTTTGATTTAATTTATAAAAATGAGTTCTAAAATGAAAATAATTAGTTTAATTACATCGTTTGTTTTTGGGCAAATTGCCTTGGTTAAATTGCCTATATGCTGTAAAACTTCTAAGCAAGATACGTACGATACGGAAAATTTCTCAGGTTACGTATATTTTGATGTAGAAACTAAATATCAAGTTGTTACTGCTTCTGTATAAAAAACCAGAATTTAAACAAATTAATTATATTAATTATTGCATTTATATTAATAATAATTATAATAATTATGCATTGAAGAATCATTTTTAATATATTTTTAAAACATGATTTTAAATAACAGCGGGATGAATAAAAATAAGTGCGCATGCGCAGATAAAATACATAAGATTACGAGAGATACGTGTTGTCACGTGACTATAAAGAATCATGGCGGATTAACCTGTCACATTTGGCATTGAATGTCAAAATTTTCGATTTCTTTCTAAAACTCACTCTTTTCTGAAGCAAGCAGATATTTTTGTAATTTATTACAGTGTTTAATTTACTTTTGCAAGTTATTTTATAATTCTAGAAGCTTTATTTATTTGTTATAGACTTTATTTCCATTTTTTGTCGGACAGCTTTGGCTTGAAACTTTAGTTTTATGATGAAAAGATTATATTTTTGTATTCAAAGCTAGTTCTTTTTTTAATATTAACAAGATAATTGATTATAGAAAACATATACAAAAAATTTTGTTACTTTTATTCATATTTTTGTGCACAAGCGGTTTACCCAGTCGTGAGTCGAAATGGCGAATTTTGACATCAATATTTAAATAATTATTTTGTCTATTTTTTCTGAAATAAATACTTAAAATTACTACCTCATTATACACGGAGAAAAAGGAATTGTTGGATTTACAACCCGGATTGTTAATATAGAACTGACAAATCCGGTTTGTTGTTGCAGCAAATTTTGTGTTATCTTAGCAATTTGGGATTGTTGTAGTAACAAAAATTTTGTTACCTAACTAAATTGATTGTTACTTCAACAATCCCTTTTGTTACTACAACAATCCCTTTTGTTACTACAACAATCCCAAATTGCTAAGATAACATAAAGTTTGCTGTAACAACAAATCGGATTTGTCAGTTCTATATTAACAATCCGCTTGTAAATCGAACAATTCCTTTTTCTCCGTGTATTCTTAAAGGTTGTTTTCTAAATATTTAATGGTTTAGATTTCTCAAAATTATAATTAAATACTTTTTTTTGGCTCCAAACTTTACTATAGGCATTTTGGCCGACTCTCCCCTACATTAGTTTATTTTGTATTTTATTATAAACTGTTTAAGTATAGTTTGTAGTCTTGAAATTAATGAAATTTTCCACAAAATATAATATTGTTATCTTATTTTATTGATTTTAACCATATAACATGATAATTACATTATTCAATTTATTTTGATAACAATTTTTTCTTTCTCTCATAATACGGACAAAAACAAAATTTGCTTGAGCTAACAAAACTTTTCATTAGGGGCCATCCATAAACCACGTGGACAGTTTTGGGGGGGCGGGGGGGTCCATCAAAAGTCCACGATTGTCCACGAGGGGGGGAGGGGGAGTTGGAGCAAATGTCCACGTGGACATGTATTTAAGCATATACATAAAGATTTCTAGCATGTCAAATTCTTGACTTATGTTTAATCAAAAATTTTCAAAGCCAGGGTTTTCTGAGTTTCTGAGCCCTGTTTATCAGAATCTTGACGTCATGGACCAGTTTTGTTCATGGTCATATTCTTGTTTAGTAATAAAATATCTACAAGAAAAATTTAGTCCGATGCTTAAATAAAAAAAAGTCATTTTTGTCGACCAGGGTAATTTATAATGTTAAAAATTAAGGAATTTATGTTATTTTCCGTAATCAGTACTTAATTAATTATAAGATGTTCAATAGAGTGGTCCAAAATTTTTTTTGGATTTTTTTATGCTCTTACCCCCTAGAATTTTTTATCGAAAAAAATACCCCTATGATTTTTTGTTAAAATTATATAGTAATGAGAGGTAGCTCAAAGCTGATGAAGTTCCCCATGTATTTTTGATAAAATAAAGCTATAAACTTTTAATATAGCTTTAACTTTATAAGGTTTACAACCTTTTATGTTTGAAATAACTAAAAATAAACAGTAACATTAAAATTTATTTAAAAAAATGTTTAAACAATTTATTTTTGTTATTTATCAGCTTATGATAAAATTAGAAGAGAGACCTTGATTTTTTTTTATTAAGTTTTCAACTTTTTATATTTTACATAACTCAAAATATATAGCAACTTCAAAATTTATTTACAACAATTGTTAATGCAAATTATTAAAGCATTGTTAATTGCCATCTTTTGATAAAATAAAGATAGTAACTTGCAATTTTTTCTTATGTACTATGAATTTGTAAGATAAAGTTATAATTTTAGTCATTGTTTAAGTTATTAAATAATTTTAACTTGATAATATTTTCAGACTGAAGCTAATAGAGCGGTTTAGTTTTTTTCTAAATTTATCAACTTTAGATATAATAAAGCATTAGAATTGTAGTTTTACTAGAAAATAAATTTTAAAAGAAGATTATCTTTAATTTGTACTTCTAGATCTCACAATAACAGTGTCCTTTCATTAATTTTAATGCAAAATTTAAAAACATTATTAATAAACTTTAATAGATAACTTACTGGACATTTTAAATGTCTAGAGCTATTATTTTATCCTTCATTTTCATAATAAATAATTTATTCTGTTTCTGAAATAGTTGCAATACCGTCCCAAGCATAAAAGTTGTAATATTGAGAAAAAATGGCAAGTCTCTAGCTTCATTGTATCATAAGACGATAAATAACAACAATAAATTGTTTAAACAATTTTTAAAAATAAAATCTGGTATTACTGTTTACTTTCAGATACTTGAAACATAAAAAGTTGCAATGTTGAAAAAAATTGCAAGTCGTTATATTTATTTTATCAAAAGTTCATAAATAACAACAATAATATCTTTAAACAATTGTTAAGAATAAATTTTGAAAGTATTGTTAGTTATTAGTTACTTCAAACGAAAAAAACTGCAAATTTCAGAAAAAATTGTAAGTCTCTATAGCTTTATTTTATCGAAAGTTGATAAATAACAACAATAATTTGTTTAAACAATTTTTATAAATAAAAATTTTAATTATTCATTACTTTTAATTACATATCACACATAAAAGTTGCAAAAATTAAAAAAATTGCAAGTCTTAAGCTTTATTTTATCAAAAGTTAGTAAATAACAACAATAAGTTTAAACAAATTAACAATTACGTGAATTAAACAGTAAAAGCTTATAAGTTATTTTTGTAAAATAGTGCAAAAAAAATCCCAATAAAATCGTAAAAGTTATTTTTTAACGTTTTTTCCATAATTTTGCAATTTTAGGGAAGGTTCTACGACCCTGTACAAAATATTAAACAACAAAAAATTTTTAATAAATTTTTGGATGTTATTTTTTGAACGTTTCTAAGAAGATGCAGAGTTGTCCGATTAAAAAATATTGATTTTCGTGAATTCTATATACTAAATCTACGAATAAGTATTTTTTTCCTGATGCAAAATTCATGTATAAAACTTCATCGGCTTCATCGGCTTTTAGCTAAGTCTAAAATTTAGAGTCTAAATATTATTTAACTTAAAAAAAATGGAGGTATTTTTTTCGATAAATAAGAATAATCCTAGTGGATGAGAGTATGAAAAATTAAAAAATTTGTTTACAATGCGTTTTTGGACCACCTTAATGGCCAAAGTTATTTTTTAAGATCTATAAAGATTGTTTAAAAATGTATTTGCTAGTAGTGAAAATTGTCTTTAAAAAGAGGATAGTGATTTTCTTATTGTTACAAACCACTTCTTAGGTTTACGATTTCTTATAGTATATTTATGCGTATATTTTAATTTTCCTTTTAAGAATAATGTAAATTGTGTTTATTTATTATTTTTTCATCAACTTCTTTATTCCAGCAATTTTTTTTTGAAAAATATTCAGAATTAAGCTTTATAATTGTATTAACTTATTGGTTTATAATATACAAAGAATTTTTTTGCAATGTCCACGTGGACAATTTTGTAAGGGGGGGGGGGGGGGGGGTAAAATGTCCACGATTGTCCACGAGGGGGGGGCGGGGGGGGGGGGTCAAAAATCAGCAAAAAAATGTCCACGTGGTTTATGGATGGCCCCTTAGCAATCCAAAGTCTTTTTCACTCGTGTCGGTCATGAGAAGGAATAAATAAACCCCGGTTATTATTCTGTGTAAAAATTTTATTTAATTTAAATTAATCAATATACATTTTCTGTTATAAAAACACAAGATTTACAAAATTTAAAAAACAAATTATCAAGTTAACTGGTTCACACCAAAAAGTACAAATTATCAAGTAGGAATACCGTTAAATATAAAAAAAGAATCGCCTTATCCCTTTTTTCCAACAGCCAATTTTAATGAAAAAAAGAAGCGTGCAATTTGTTTGCAGACATCTTCCTTATACATTCTTCCAGCTATGAAAACTCTATAGTACAAGATTCTGACACGTCGATCGGCAATTTCTCACGAGAAGCCAAGAGGTCGAGATTCGGATATTAATAACCAGCTTCATCCATCTAATTCTAGGTGAGTGTAATCTATACCTGGAAGCCATCAATCCAAATGGACAACTGGGGCCCAATAACCAGAATTGCCAATCAATTCGCGCATTGCGCGCCCGGGAATTAGACAATTAGGAGTCGTCACGTTCTATCTATCCCTCTTCGCTGGTCGTGTCAGTCCCTACCTCCTCCATATAGTCTGCACTATAGGGTCTCTCTCCACCAGTTGACTCGGTGGGCGCCAGTATCGCCCGAAGGGGAAGCTGAACTTACGGAAGTTTCAATTTCCCGCGCGTCCGATTGGTCGACATAGATCAAGCGACACGCCCCTCACCAAAGTACCCGGCAGTCGCGCAAACGTGTTCGTATTGGTCCGCTTTCTGCGCTTACTGGATCTCCGGCTTTTGCGGGGGCGGTGCAGCAACAGCATCAGCAACACCGATGCTCGGGCTTTCCGCTCCCGGAGCAGGGACCTGGTAATCAGTGCCGTTTCCGCGGCAGTAGCGGCTACCACGCGATTTTACATAACTCCTTGCTTCTTTTTTTTCCCTCCCCCTCGGGATTTCCGTCCTTTATCCAATTCAGTGTCATGACACGAGACGCGATTCTTCAAGTGATCCACCCAAATCAAGTGAGAATGTTGTTCACGGTGCTAAAATGACAACCCATCAATTGCCCTTTTGTTGGACATGTCCCAAGGTCAATGCTCAGTTGCGTGATATCAATGTGTTTGTGCGCCAGGTGCTTCTAGCCATGATTCTCAGTTAGCGATACTTTAAAGGCTACTTTCGAGAAGATAAACATGAGATTGGTCATTGGTTTCCTGAATCAAGGAATTGGGTTGACCGATTTTGAGACGATTCTAATTTGACATTTATAAAAAGAAAGTGGTTATGTTTAGTTTTGTAAGAATGAGGAATGGTTATTGAAATGTTTTTTGTTTCCGTTTTGAGGATGGGAGATAAGTGATATGATGAGGATTAGTGGAATTGTTAGTTGAGTCAACCGTTTGGAGATAGTAGGGTACCAATGACACAGATTTGGATTAGGTGTGCTGGGTCAAATAAAGTGCAGCTAAAATCTTGATAGTGGTTGAGGCTGGTAAAAATTGTCTTAATGAAGTTGGGTGAAGGAGGACGGGAATGAGCAGAGGCGAAGGAACGGTTATGCAGGAGCCAGAGGAATTTGAGGACATGGCTACGGCAACATCGGCATCGTCGACTCTGAAGCCCCGAAGCGGGAAGATAAGCTTCAGCGTTGACTCGCTGTTGAGCAGTACGAAAAAGTCGCCGACGGCTGGATTTGGTCGGAGGGACTCGGAGTCGGAGAGACTCGAGGCGGACAAGAATTTTGAGATGGAGGCGAGGTATAGGGAGCTGCTTTTGGAGCAGCAAAGACTTCAGAGTAGAGAACTTTTGGCGAGATTGAGTCCCCATGGTGTTGCGCCGTTTGGTCATCATCAGAGGACACCTCTGGCGGAGCATCGTCAGGAGATGCTGACTGTGAAGGATTTTTCGAGGACGAATCATGACAAGTCGTCGTCGCCGATTAGGATGGATTTGGAGCAGAGGGACCAGGACGAGGGCAGTGATTGTGTTTCGCCTAATAGACTTAATGAACTGAGGCGAGAGCGACAGGATGAGGACAGGGTTTTGAATCGGTCGGTGTCGCCAATTCGGCGAGAGTTTGACGACAGAAGTGACTCGGACGCTAATAGATCGCTGGAGGGCGACAGGACGACGGATCATCTTGATGAGGAGCACGAGATGAGAAGTGTGGGTCAGTCCGAGGACCTGAATGTGATGGACTCGGATTGTGAGCTTGAGAGGGACTTGGAGCTGGGCAGCCAGGAGAAAGAGAAATCAAGCCCGGTAGTTCCCCAACCTATACACCCCGGGGTGCAAAGGTCCTCGGGACCTTACCTCGGACCTCCGGGGGGCCCCGGGTGGAATCCCACAGGATTTCCGCATTCCCTTGCCGGATTCGCGTGGCTACCCCCACCCCCACATACGCACAATCATCATGGACACCTTTACACCTCGCATGGAGGACCCACCAGTCCTAATGGTGAGTTATTTGTTTTTTTTTTTGACATGCCTATTCGTACAGAAAATCAAATTTAAATGCTGTCTTTGGCAGCGTAATACCTCATTTGTTTTGGCTGTGAAAAAACATAATAAAATTGTTTGACGAAATACCGGGGGTTGGTCGTGATTTTCTGTACGAATAGTAAATCTTTTTGTGAGAGTTTGATTATGTTTAGCGATTGGGGATGAATATTGTTTTGGTTGGAAACGGAGCAGTATTGATTAATAGGTTAGAATTGGGAATTGGGAAAATTTAAATGCTGTCTTTGGCAGCGTAATACCTCATTTGTTTTGGCTGTGAAAAAACATAATAAAATTGTTTGACGAAATACCGGGGGTTGGTCGAGTTTTTCTGTACGAATAGAAAATCTTTTTTGAGTTTGATTAGGCTTAGCAATTGGGAATGGATATTGTTTTGTTGGAAACGGAGCAGTATTGATTAATAGGTTAGAATTGGGAAAATTCAAATGCTGTTTTTGGTAGCGTAATACCATATTTTTTTTGGGTGTGAAAAAATATAATAAAATTGTTAGACGAAGTACCGGGGGTCTGTCGAGTTTTTCTGTACGAATAGAAAATCTTTTTATGAGAGTTTGATTATGTTTAGCGATTGGGGATGAATATTGTTTTGGTTGGAAACGGAGCAGTAATGATTAATAGGTTGAAAATTGGGAATTGGGAAAATTCAAATGCTGTCTTTGGTAGCGTAGCACCATATTTTTTTTGGCTGTGAAAAAACATAATAAAATTGTTTGACGAAATACCGGGGGTTAGTCCTGATTTTCTGTACGAATAGTAAATCTTTTTGTGAGAGTTTGATTATGTTTAGCGATTGGGGATGAATATTGTTTTGGTTGGAAACGGAGCAGTAATGATTAATAGGTTGAAAATTGGGAATTGGGAAAATTCAAATGCTGTCTTTGGTAGCGTAGTACCATATTTTTTTTGGCTGTGAAAAAACATAATAAAATTGTTTGACGGAATACCGGGGGGTTGGTCGAGATTTTCTGTACGAATAGTAAATCTTTTTGTGAGAGTTTGATTATGTTTAGCGATTGGGGATGAATATTGTTTTGGTTGGAAACGGAGCAGTAATGATTAATAGGTTGAAAATTGGGAATTGGGAAAATTCAAATGCTGTCTTTGGTAGCGTAATACCATATTTGTTTTGGGTGTGAAAAAATATAATAAAATTGTTTGACGAAATACCGAGGGGTTGGTTGATTTTTTCTGTACGAATAGGAAAATATTTTTATGAGAGTTTGCGATTATGTTAGCTTTTGGGGATGGATATTGTTTTGTTTGGAAACGAAGCAGTATTGATTAATAGGTTAGAATTGGGAATGGGGAAAATTTAAATGCCATCTTTGGCAGCGTAATACCATATTTGTTTTCGGCTGTGAAAAAACTTATAACACTATTTGACGAAATACCGGGGGCTGATCAAGTTTTTCTGTACGAATATAAAATCTTTTTGTGAGTTTCATTAAGCTTAGTAATTGGGGATGGATATTGTTTTGGTTGGAAACGGAGCAGTATTGATTAATAGGTTAGAATGGGGAATTGGGAAAATTCAAATGCTGTCTTTGGCAGCGTATAGTACCATATTTGTTTTAGCTGTTAAAAAACAAATAAAATTATTTGACGAAATACCGAGGGGTTGGTAGAGATTTTCTGTATGAATATAAAATCTTTTTGTGAGTTAATTAGGTTTGGCAATTAGGGATGGGTATTGTTTAGGTTGGAAATGGAGCAGTATTGATTAATTGATTCAGAATTAGGAATTATGATGGAATTAGAATATTCTATTGGAATATCGAGTTTTCCAATCATTGGAGAAAAAATCTTAATGCAGAAATGGAAAATGAAACAAATTGATGTAAAAGATTATTATGTCAGGAATTAGTTAAAGAGATGTATAGTGTAAAAGGGTACATAGTCATGTAAAATGTTATTTTTCTAAATATTTAATTTCATGTCGATGATATTTAAAAGATGTATACTTGTTAGTAATTATAGATGGAATTTGATTAAAAGATTGAAGAAGTAATAACTGAGTAAGAGGGGGAATTTTGAAATTCGGCGGGTAGTATACAATTTATCCGAAAAATCAAATGTTAGAAAATCTAGAAATTTATTACTACTAGACTGAAGAGCGAAGTTTATGTGAATACAAGATAAGATATAGTTCATCAGAAAAGAGTTGTTGATTATACAGCGTACCATTGTTCATATTAATATAAATTTGTGCTGAATTCTTTTACATTTTAAGACCAAGTGGATTGAAATTGTTAGATTGTATAATAATCTAAAATAATAATCCGCAAGATTCATTCATTCTCTCATTCATTCTTGTCTGTCCGCACCTGAAGTTTGTCACTTAGATATTTTTTTGTTTTAAGGAAGTTCTACCGTAAATCGATTAATCAAACAGATTTTGATAAGACTTAGTGTACTGATAAATAAAGTTTCTAAAATTTTGTAGTTAAACTTTTGAGACCTGTAGGTTCCTGGGAAAAAAGTTATGATCGATATATTTTTTCACTGTTTAACCTGTTTAACATTGATTCTTATGAGAATTCATTACTCTGTCACATATATTTTCGTACTAAAAATTATTAAATGACTAGATAGTGATCAAAGTTTGTATAGTTAAACACAGATATGTAATGAACCGATATTGTATTTAAAAAAGGACAATAGGTTCCTGTGAGAGTTGCAATAAATTAATTTGTAAAAATATTTCACGTTTTACACGATACAGTTCAGACGTTCTGATATTTTAAAATGTTGATTTTGATCGCACATGAAAAATAGTCATATTTAAAAAGTAAATAAAGTTTATAAAGTTAATAAATACAATTGTTTAATTGTATATCAGTAAAATTAAATTTAAACCTAACCACAAAATAATGGTCTCTGTTTTGACTAGTATCGTCATACGGTAGAACCTCCTTAAATCAGTTACGTTTGAATAAATGTATCTTTAAATTAAAATTAGAGTTTACTTTCATAAGAGTTAATTTAACTGCATTGACAGAAAATAAATTAATTAAAATATAGTTTACCCTAAAATATTGAACTGAAATTTCCATACACTCGAATTTTTAGTAAATTAAAATTTAATTCTATCAATATAAATTAAATTGAAATGTTCTTGTGATTAAATTAATTGATATTTAGATCATTGAAAATGAGATCGTAAAAAATTTTCAAATAATTATTTTTAATGAAAATCTAAATTAGTAATTAAGAATCAATATATATTTAAGTTTTAATTTATTGAGGTTTGAATTCATCCAAATTTTTATTGGTTATTACGCTTTAAATTATCTAAATTTTAATCAATTCTTGCGTTTTTATTATTCTGCTTATTAATATCTAAACATTTCAAATTTTCACAATTTTAATTTTTTTTGTAAATATAAATTTCACTTAATTTTAAATTCCATTAGACCCAATTTTCATTGATTCAAATTATAGTCTAAATTATTATTTTTAAACTTTTGACTGATTAAAGCTTTAATATACAATGAAATCTTTTTGTATAATTCGAAGTTTTTATATAATGGTTATAATGTTAAAAATAATTTAAATATACATTATTAGATTTTGAAAATATGTAAAGTTTATAACAGTTCAAATTTGAATTAATTAAAATTTTTATTATTTAAAATTTAACGGAATTTAAAAAAAAACTAAATATAAGTCTTAAGACTTTAACAAATAAAAATTTTAATCAATTGAAATTTAAATAAATTTGAGTCAACATTTCGTTGAAACTGTTTTAAGTTTGGAACTATTTTAAATTTGGAAAAATTAAAAAATACAATTATTCACTTTAAATTTTATAATTGTTCTTTAATTTTTTTTGATATTTTGTTCTGTTGTCGATCATTCTCAACAGATTTAAATTTTTTCTTTCGATTGTAATTATTTTCCTAATTTCTAAATTATTGTCTATAATATTTAATTATTTTAGTCATTTTGTAAATTTTCTTTCAATTATAAATTATTTTATTGAAATTTCAATACAATTATTCAATTTTCATTTATTTTCTACAATTTTATTTATAATTTTCATCAGTTTTTAATTTACAATTTATTATTCTCCTCCAATTTATGATTATTCATTAATTAAAAAAAAATATTTTCTAATCACGATTATTCTCACCATTCTTCAATTTTTTTTCAATTGTTAATTATTTTTTTTAATAGTTAATTATTTTCGTCATATTGTAATTTTATGTTTTCATTATCAATTATTTTCTTGATATTTTCATTTAATTCTTTAATTTTCAATTTATTTCGTCAATTTTTAATCATTTTCTTCAATTCTCAAATATTTTTTTTAATTTTCAATTATTTTTATCGATTTTTCATTAATTCCTCAATGTTTAATAATTCTCGGATTTTTCCAATTACTTTTTTAACTCATCAAAATCGTTTTAAAATTTCAATTCAATTTTTGTTATTATTATTATTATTATTATTATTATCGCTTATTTTCTATTATTATTTTGATTATCATTAAAATTCTTTAATTTTAAAGTTAATTGTTCAATTATTTTCTTTAATTGTTAATTCCATTCTTCAATTTTTAAGTATATTCCACAAATTCAATTTTGAATTCTTCAATTTTTAATTATTTTTTTCGATTTTTAATCCAGTTGTTAGATGTTCAATTATTCCCAACAATTATTCCATCAATTTTCTTAATTTTTCAATTTGCAATTATTTTCTTTAAATTTAATATTTCTTGTTTAATTTTTTCAATTATTTTTTTTAGTTGTCTATTAATCTACTCATTTTTCGAAGTTTGTTTTCAATTCACAGCTATTTTTGTTATTTTCATGATTTTTTTAATTATTCTCGACATTTTCAACTATTTCTTTCAATTATTAATTATTTTTCGCAATTTTCAATTATTTTCTACAATTTTTTCAATGCTCAATTATTATCTTAAAATTTTATAATTATTCTTTGATTATTTAAATTGTTTTGTTCGGTTGTATATTAATCTAGACATTTTTTTAATTTTGTTTTCAATTGTTGAATATTTTTGTCATTTTGTAATTTTTGTTTCACTTATCAAATATTTTTTTTCAAATTTTAATTTAATTCTTAAATTGTCAATTTATTTCCTCGACTTTTTATTATTATTTTTTTAATTTTAATTATTTTTTTCGATTTCCAATCCAGTTGTTCAATTTGCAATTATTTCGAACAGTTATTCCTATAATTTTTCAACTATTTTGTTTAAATTTAATTTTTTAAACTATTCAATTGAATTGTGTATAATTATGTAGTCATTTTTCGAACTTTTTTTCAGCTGTCAATTATTTTCGTCATTTTTCAGATATATTTCTCAATTTCGTAATTCCTATTATTTGTATTTGCAAAAATTTATAGTTTTAAATGACCAACAACAATGGAATTTTAACGTTGCTAGTATTAATATAATTGTTAAATTGGACGAAATACAGAGGGGTGAAATTTAATTTAAGATAATCCCCTGGTAAATAACAGGATTTATATGGATTAAAATTTCGCTTCAAATTGAAAAGATTATTTCGGAATGATTCGGAAAGAATTTTCTATAAATTACATCTATTTTTAGATTCGGATAAAAACTTATTAGCTCGGAAACAAATTTCAAATTGCCTGGGAAAAATACTGATTAAAACGTATTCAACTAAATAAAATTCGATCCGATTTTTTCGTCATGGAAATAAAGTAGTGGCAGCACATTTTACAAATTTAGGGTAAAGGTAGTAATCGGCATCGATAAACAAATTGTCGATAATGTCGAGCATCTCGTTAAAATGATATTTGGATTTGGTTGTTTTATCTTGTTTTTAGATTCTCATCACAAATGAGAAGGTAATATTAATTTAAAAGGAAACGGAAAAATAAATAAAATCTTTATTTGTGTTATATCAATATAAGTTAAGGAATACCGATTAATTTGTTAAGGTTAAACGAATATTGTCGGGTTTGTAATTATTCAAATTAACTAATTAACGACCGTTACGAAATTAATTTGGTTTTTGGAGTTTTTTCAAAATATCTAGTAGAAGTCAATACATTGAAATTAATTCATCAACTGTAAGGCAAATAATAATAATCCTTTCATTTTTTTAATAAAAAATAAACTTTTTCGATTTTGCTGAATAACGCTTATTTTGAGCCTCAAAAATTCTTTGTCTTAATGAGTAGGTGATGAAATTTTTGCTGTGGTTCATAATCCTTTTTCTGCATATTTAACTATTTTTTAAAATAGCTTTTTAATCAGCTTAACTAATAGAAATTACTTATTTTTGTAATGTGTAATAATTAAGTTACGTTGCTTGCATTTTTTTTGGTTAGGACTTGTAAACAGAATGATCTGGCGATAAAAAAAATGTCAAAATAACACGCGAAAAGCAATTTAAAACAACTTCACTAATTATGACAAATGTTATCGACAATTAAAAAGTTAAAATCACATGAGCCCACTTAAAACAGTGATCAGCTCACTGAAAATAAAGTCATTTTTAATTATTCTGCCAATTATTTTGAAATACTTATCCGTATCTTTTGTATGAGAAATATTCATATTTAATTCGGTAAAAATAAAAGTAACCTAAAAAAGTCAGTAGTTCAAACTATTATTAAAAGCAATATTTTATTATTTTGGGTTACAATTTTATAGCAATTTAGGAGGTTATAATCACACTCATTAAAATGGCACATTTATTAATCATTTCTGGAAGATATACAACATTAAAATAGAAAAATTGTTTCAAACGCAGTTTTAAACGATAAGATTAAAGTAAAATATAAGATTAAAAAATCATATATTAGTTACAGTGAAACATAAATAAAAGGTGAAACAAAATACATAAACAATGAATTTTAGTTTCAAAATATATACTAGAACAGTGGCTCTTTATTAACTCAGATTTTATTTATTGATCTTCAATATTTTTGTGTAGAATTTTAATTATTATTAATTATAATTTTAACTAAGTACAATTTATAATATCAAAATAATGAATTATTTGTCTTATATTTTTGATTTCAAACTTTGGATTTAAAAAGATGAATTAGTAAAAGCTAAAATTTATTCCGACGGTTCATCTTCTAAAAGTTTATATCGAAAACTAACATGATTTTGAATCAAACAATTAAAATTGTTTCCCGAGTTTATTTTTAAATTTTATTTTTAACAATCAAGTGAAATTTAAATTTTCCAGAAAGAAATTCTTTAACCAAAAAATAGTTTTTAAAAAAATGTACATACTCGAATATTTTAAATTTACGATTTCTATTTGGAAAATTAATTTTCAATTGAACAATAAAATTAAAACAATTAAACTTTCAGTAATAAGAAATTTTATTTTTTTATTTTTATAGTATATCAGTGCTTTCTGTACCAAAAGGGCATATTTTCTGTTTGCTCGTTTATGTAAAATTTTAAATAAATAATTCATAAAGATAACGAAAAGAATTTGGATCAATAAAAGAAAAATGGATTTTAAACCGAATAATTAAGTTTTTAAATAAAGAATTAAATTTTAAACACTATAGTTAAATTATTTGAGGACAAAATTTAAATTTGCATTTTAGGAAAAGAGGTTTTTTAATCGAATACTTGTAGTCGCAACCGCAAATAAATAAAACTGATTTATCAGCTGTTAAATTACCATCCACGAAGAATTGTGTTTTTTAAAAAACAATTAATGAAAGATTAAATTTATAAATCAAGCTAATTAATGCAAACAAATGAATAAAAAGCTTAAAGTAATAAAGAAGAACATTGATAAGAGAATCAAATTAATAAACAAATTAATTGAATAAACCAAGAAATACATTAATGGAAAAAATTCAACATTTTTTGTATTTTCTCTCAATTTTTGTAATTAAAAAGCTGAAGATGATTAACAGAAAATATAGTAAATTTTTGTTTTATTAAGAATGAATTTTATTGTTATTTTAAATGTTTTTGACAAAATCGGGAAAATGACTTGAGTCTAATTTTAAAATTAGAAAATAAATCTATAATCTATTTTCAGACAAGAAATGATAATTCAAATAAAAAACCGAATTTTCAATTATTAAAATTTACATCAACTTCTTTTTTGAGAAAGATAGAAAATATAAAATACTTTGGCCATTGATGGGAAAATCTTTCATTTTCAAACAGCAAGTATTCACTTATAAATAAATTTTAATAAATAAAAATTGTTAATTTTTAACCAAGTGTGTAAACTTCTGCAAATCATTACTTTAAAAAATTAGTTTAATCAAAAAATTTTCCAAGTTTGAATTAAAGTCTTTAATTATAATTCTTAACATTCTTAAAATCGAAAATCAATTTTAAACCAGTATTGAAGTTTAACTAGTTATTTTCCCATTTATCAAACTTAAAACTTTGAACTAAAAATGCCATTTTTTAACTAATTTCTAATAAACTTTCAATTAAAGCAATTGTAAAGTGAACTTCTAAAACTTTAAGTCAACAGAGCATAAATCTTTTAATAATTCATAAGTTAAAAAGAGGAAATAAAATGGAAAGTCACTGGTCAGAAATTACCGTCTACAAAAATTCCTAGAATATTGGGAATTATTCCTTATCCTTAGAATATCTGAATAATATTGCATATTTTGCGAATTCTTAAAATCCAAATTATCATGTGCTTTTTCTTCATTTTTCTTTAGTAGCATTCTACACAGTGAAAACAAATTCTGAAAGTGTTCATATCTTAAAATTTTAATTTTGCATTAAGCACAGAAATAAGACTCACACTAATTGATGAATTTGCTATTATTTATAATTTTTTAAATTTGTTTAAATAACAAATTTTCTACGGTTTCGATTTTTGTATAAGTCTATAAAATTAACACAGATAGTTTAATAAACCGTTCGTTTATTGTTTTTCAATGAACATTGGTCTCTAAATCCGAATTAATGATTTTCTAATGAATTAGCGAAAAATCGGTTACTATTAAATAGTCAACAATTTTACTATTTTTAATACTAATTTTAATACTATAATTTTTAATACTAATTAAAAGGAAAAAACTACTAATTTGAAAGTGAAATATCTACCAATTGAAAAATTGAATTTCACTATTTATATTTATATATTTTAGTACTTAATGTTTGGTCAATTTATTATTAAAAAATCACTAATTCAGATTTAGAAATTGAACTTATAATTGCTGAAGTTAAAAAACAAGTTGATTTTCAATCAAGTTAATAAAATAATTTAAGATGTAAATTTCTTAATTTAAGACATTTTTCCTCAACATAAGACACCATGTTTTTGCACTGAATTTATCGATTCAATAAAGCAGTTGACATATGGTCCTTGATAATGGCATGAATCAAAACAAAGACGGTATATATTAACATCGTATAGACATAGTGCGTCCAATTTAATTATGTATTTATGAAACCAATTATAACCACTATCATCGTTGGCGACATATTTGCTTATCTCAATGACACTATACTAATGATCAATTACTTTAATCTGTTCATTATCTTATTTTTAATATAATTGTATCATTTATACATATATATATATATGAAATCTATTTTCAAACAATTTTATCTTTCAATAATTGAGTATCATAATTTCTCCGACTAGGCGAAAAATTGATTATATAAAAACAACCTTGCGTGTAGTTATTATAGACATATCTTCTTTGTTTATAATTGGAACAAGTTGCAGCGCAAAGCAGAAACAACTAAATAACACTTTAAGTGTGTTGTTTTCAGCTCAGCATAAAACAGTGTCACTCTCATCAAATCACTGCCTTAATGATTTATTGATTCTACTATGTATAATGTAAAGCAATATGCTGCTGTTGATCATCAGGCTCAGAAATGAGTGAACGTTGCCATTTATCTTATTCCAACTTATTTTTGCCTAATTAACCGGTGACTCTTGAACGGAACTTCGACCCTTCCGGTAGGTTAATTAAATTAGCTAATTTTAAATTTGTAATTAAAATTGAGAGATTAATTAATTAAAATTGAGAGATTTTTGAATATTTTGGACATATGCGGTCTTTTTTGTAAAAATTGCCATGAGGATAATTGGTAATTTACCAATTGGTAAATAGCCAATTGGTAATTGGCCATTTGGTAACTGACCAATTGGTAATCAAGTAAAAATAACCCTTTGATTTGTATTATTATTATTCTTGAATAAAAATAATAATTATTAGTCAAATTCACAAACCGGACAAAATGTCCGTGTAAAAGTTTCGAGTAAAAAAAATTATTTAATGATATTTTTGGAAAATAGAAACCATCGCACATTATAATAAGAACCTTTAATTAAATAAGAAAAGTATTTAAACAATTTATTTAATTATAAGAATTATAATTTATTTATTATAAGAATAAATTGTTTTTAAAATATCTTGTTTGAGATTCGCCATTTTCGATACGGGTAATTTGCCAAGACAAAAATAATGTATAAAAATGCGGATAAAAGTAAAAAAGTTTGGTTTATTTGTTTTATAAAATTAATCATCTTATTAATATTTTAAAGAGACCTTTTAATACAGGAAATATAAAGTATATATAAATTAAAAATGAAAGGTTTCACCTTATATAAGTCCTGATTTCATAATTAAGTAATAATAATAAAAATTATTTAGACTCTTTTTTGGCCTATACGACTGTTTTATTGTTAAATTTGCGTTTTTACATTTGAAGCGTTTCGACGCAAAATTTTCTTCTTTTTATTTATTTATTTTTTTTCTTTTTCTCCAAAATAGTTTCCTCTTATTCAGGAAGTATAAAAAATATATATAATGTTTCAGATTGAGCAACTCATAAAAGAAACTAATAACTATATAATAAAAAGAATATAAATACAAAAAATATAAAGTAAATTTAAAAAAAATTATCAACATTAATTAGATATGAAAATTCATACACAAAAACCAAAAAAAAAAAATATGACAAATATCTGAAAAATAAAAATTTCATAGAATGTTGAATTTTAAAATTTATTAATTAATAAAAATGTTTTTAAGAAAATTTTCTAAAATAAACACCTGAATGATTCCTTCTAAATAATTTGACAATGATTAAAAAGCAAATTCATAAGAAATTCATGGTGACTTTAAACTTTGTGACTTTTATTTAATTATTCTCCTATGAATTGGATTTTAATCATTGTCAAATTATTTAAAAGGAATCATTCAGGTATTTATTTCAGAAAATTTTCTTAAAAACATTTTTATTAATTAATCAATTTTAAAATTTAACATTCTGTGGAATTTTAATTTTTCAGATATTTCTCCTAATGCTAATGTTTTTGGTTTTTGTGTACGAATTTCCATATTCAATTAATGGTATGTTGATACTTTTTTTTTAATTTACTTTTTATTTTTTGTATTTATATTCTTTTTATAATATTGTTATTAGTTTCTGTGAGATAAAAATGCATATTTTCTAAAATTCAAAAATGAACAAATTATCGTTGGAAAGCACCATTTTTATAATTCTTTAATAAATTCTTTAATAATAAACAAACAAACATGAAAATTTACAGAAAGCATCTTTACCTTAATATTCTTTATTAATAAAAACAATTAATGTTTAATATTTATTTTTAGCCAAATTATTAACGAATGCCAATTTACCCAAATAGACATTTCACCCGGTTTTCCCCTAAATAAACTTTTTTTAAAATGAATTCATGAACAAGTCACTGAAGACTGTATAGAAAAATGATTGATGAGAAAAGAAATTTTAGAAATTTGTTTACTTTTACTCAGATTTTTAAATAATTTTTGTGAGTCGGTTACTTACTTTTAAGTCAGACAAACTGGATATTTTTGCATTTGATTCTTAAATAAAAATTTGTTCATTGTTCTCTAAAATAAATCCTTTAAATCATCATTTTATTCATGAAGATTGATTTTTTTTTTAATATTTTGTTATTTCGCTTTAAAATTAACTTTATAAAAAGTTGGTGTAATTTTTCAATTTTCATACTCTATTGTTGCAATATTTCTCTTTTAGACGTACTCTACTAAATAATTTACCTCTTAATACTCTATTGTTATCAATAAAAAATGTTTAATACTCTATTTGTAAAAATATTAATATTTTAATATTCCAATCATGTAATGTTTTATTTTTTGATACTCTATATTACGTTTCAGTGTTATATATATATTTATAGTCGACTTATTAAATTACTCTTTTGATGAAATTTTAATACTCATGTAATTGTGTTCTTTACTTTTTGTTACCCAATGAATACAATTTTTTACATTTTAATACTCTATTGATGTAAGTTTTTACTTTTTGAATTTTGATATTTTAGACATATATAACTTCTCTTAACTTATTTATACTCTATTGATATTTTACTTTCTAATTTAACTTTTTTTGTTATTTTACTTATGTGAGTTTTCATTTTTGGATTCCTTCTTGATGTAATATTTATACTTTTGAAACTTCATTGCTACAATTTATCGTCATTTGATACTCCTACTATGTAAGTTTTTAAATCTTATACCCCAGTTGATTATTCATGAGTTGAATGACTCTCAAATGATTTTATTTTCCATTTTTGATAATTCGACACTTTTTTACAGCTTTGATATATTTTAATTAACATCTTCTGATACTATAATCACTATATTTTGCTAAATTTAATAATATTTGATTCTTTTTGCATATCTCTCCACAACCAATCTGAATGTGGACAAATAATTGAAAATAGTAAAAATCTTCATTTTTTTAATTAAACTTAAAAAAGTTACTAATGTTTAGTAAAAACTCTAAATAATTTTAAATTCGATTCAATTGCTATTCTTCAATTCTTTCAAATTAAAAAAAATGCTTAATTTATAAAAATAAAAGAGAAAAAATAAAAAAAAATAAAAGTTAAATTGATTCAGGCAAAAGTACGTGACCAGATGATAATTATAAGAATCTTAAAAAGTGATATAGAAACTGTACTAAACCCTTAAACTTTATTATTCGAATAGTAAAATAATTTGTTAAAATTTGTGCTCTGCTAGATTAAAATAATTAGACTCATTCACGCTGCGTTAAAAACGATTGATTACCTAGTCGTAAATTAATCTGGTTGGTTGACTAGACTAATTTTACTGCCATGATCATTAACTAAACTAGTGTCGATAAAAAATAACTGAAACGGTTTCGCAAGCTTTTGAATTATTGGAAGTAGAAACGCTTTTTTTAGAATCCATTTCTTGATATTTCTTAAGCGTTGCTCTAAATTTGAATATGTGTATAAAATTGATGACATAATTTTCAATTTTGTGAAATTGAGAAATATTTCTTAATTTACCAAAAAGGTTATGTCATCGATTTTATTTCTCAAATTTAGATTTTCTTCAATTGAAATTGAAAATTTAATTTTTCATTTTTAACTTTAATCGTGTGTATATTTGTATTTACTGCGATAGGATAATTTCATTTTAATATGGGTATACAAGCGAAAAAATCGAATTTGAGAAAATAATATTGAACTTTTAGACTGATGTCATGAATATAGAATTTATTACTATACTATTTAGGAATGATTCCTAAACTGTTTAGATTCGATATTGAGTTTTAAAAGTCAGTATAAAAGTTCTATGTTGTTTAAGAGCATTTTTTTTTTTTAAACTCAACTGATGAGAAAGAAGATTTATTTTACCAAGAATAAAAATATATTTTAATAGTACAGCTGAATTTTTGCTTTCAAATTAGTTATTTTTAAATCATTCAAATTTAGAGAGTTTTTTATGTTTTTCTTTAATATACTGATAAACGTGAAAATTGTAGGAGCAATTTATATTTTTACCACAAAATACTTTCTTAATAAAAACAATTTGCCTAATCTTGATTTTCGAACAAAACGAACATTTTAAGCTTAATGCTAAAATACTTTCAGGGGCTGCTATAGGACTATGAATGGTAGTAGATGTTATTTCTTTTAAATTTTAAATCATTAACCACTTACTTAAAATTTTGTCAAGTTTATAACATATAACAATTTTAATTTCTTTAAACTTCAATTAATTTTAAATTTCATTGATTAAAAATTTAATTAACCCACTCTTTAAAGCTTTAAAATTATTTTAAAATTTCTTCAATTTTTAACAATAATTTTATATTATAATTTCAATTATTTCCTGAAAATTTCAACTAATTTCTCATTTTCCAAAAATTTTCTTCTATTCCTAATTATTATAATTATTTTTCAAATTTCCCTCTTAATTTAAAATTCGATTTCCGCAAGTTTCAATTATTTCCTTCAAGACCAATTTCGTTTTATTATTTATTAATTAATTTTCAATTTCTTTCTTCCTTTTTCGATTATTTTTACAAAATATGATTTTTGTTTTTGAAATTGTAATTTTTTTCTTTAAATTACAATGAATTTATTCAACATCAAATTATTATTAATATAAATTTGTAATGTTAATTAAATAATAGAAGGACATGACTCATCAAACTTGTTAATTTAATTTTCAGTTTCACTATTTTCATCGTTTTTCATAATCATTTTCCAAATATTTTTCAATATTAAAAAACCTGTATTATGCTTCATCAATTTTTATTAAAGAAAACTAAATTTTTAAAATTTTATTTATTGTTTTTAAGTTTTAGTTGTATTTTTTTAATATTTAAATGATGTTCCTCGATCTTCAATCACTTTATTTTATATAAATTATTATTTATATATTTTATTTTATATTTTAAATAAATTCTGTAATTTTCTCAATTTTTTTTTTCTTAAATTTCCATAATTATCTTTAATTTTTTATTATTTTTATCATTTTTCAAGTAGTCTTGTTTATCTCAAATATATGATGGAATTTTTCCAATTACTTTTTTCAAATTTTTATTATTTTCTTCAATTTTCAATTATTTCTATCATTTTTCAATTATTTTCTGTCATTTTTTATTATTTCTTAATTAATTTTCTAATTTTTTTTATTTATCTGAAATTCCAGTTATTTTTCTCATTCTGCAATTATTTTCTTTTATTACAAATATATGTTGTAATTTTTTCAATTATTTTTCACAAATTTACATTATTTTCTTCAATTTTTAATTATTTTTATTACTTTGCAAATATTTTCTCGAATTTTTTATTATCTTCATTATTCTTTAATTAATTTCCTAGATTTTAAAATATTTATCCCAAATTTTAATAATTTTCTTCAATTTTCAATCATTATTCTTGACATTTTGCAATTATTTTCTCCCCCTTTTAATTCGATATATTAATTATTTTTTAATTAATTTCCTAAATTTTCATTTATTATCTCAAATCTAAGTTATTGTATCAATTTTTAATTTTTTAATCATTTTTCAATTATCTTTGTCAAATTTCAATTACATTCGTCAATTTTTACTTATTTTCTTTAATTTGAAATGAATTTCACAAATTTCGTATTATTTTGATTATTCGTTGATTAATTCCGAAAATTTCTATTATTTTCTTCAATTTATTTCTATAATGTTTTAATTATTTGCCTCAATTTAAAATTCTTGAATATAATGATATATATAATGATATATATAATGAAATTCTTTTCACCTAATTTTAATTATTCTAATTTTCATCTAATCAATTTTTAAAAATTTTAAGCATTTTTCCCTCCAAATTTGAATTATTTTTTTTTTAATTTTTTCAATTTAAAAATTTGATAAATTTTGTTTTATACAAATAAACCATGTTTTATTTATGTTTAAGAAGGTTATCTCCATTTACATAAACTTGAACTAGAAAGTCGTTTTTCACCCCAAATAAAAATATTATTTAAATTAACTTCATCAAGTTTGGAAAGACCCAGTTGTACATTTTTCAGAAAAAATTAGGTTGAGCTAAAATTTGTTGATTATTTAAAAATTTTGTTTTTTTTCTTTAAATTTTCATCCAATTCTGACAAATAATAAATAATTTTCCTGGTTGAAACATTTTCCACAATTTTATTTGTTAGATTTTGTGAAATAATATTCTGTTTAAAAAATACCTAAAGAACACATATTATTTATTTAATAACTTTTGAACAAAATATTATTTGACAAAACCCAACAAAAAAAGTTATAGAGAACAAAAAAAATTTGGTGAAATTAAATTTTGTAATAGTTTTATTTGATAGGAACAGTTATTTTTTAGTTTGAGGTTATGTCAATTTTCCCCTGTCAACGTTAATTATATGCAGATGGCAAAAATTTACAAGTCGCCGCCCCTGAATGCCTTTAATTCACAACACTTAAGAAAAAATAATTGATTGTAAAAATAAACATCAAACATTGCACTGTCTAAAAAACACTCTTATGTCGGCCATATTTGTTTTGAAACAAGTGGCGCCTCATTGCCCGCGGTGGTAATTTTATTTACCAATAGTGTCAAAGAATTGAAATGAAAATGTATTATTTAGCGACAATACAAAAAAAATAACCTAAAAAAGTTAACATACTGAAAATCGAGAGCATCAGGACAGTATCAACAAAAATATGAAAACTTTAACCTCGAATTGTGTTACCAGACTGACTGTTTACTTGTAATTAAGGACCGTACATTAAATTTGTTTGATATTTGCTAGCACGATGTCTCAGTGATTTTTCTATACGTGATTCCTAGAGTCACGCGCGCTGGTAGCCATGTTTGCACTAAACGAGGCATCTGACCAGTCAGACTCGTTTCGAGGAAGCCCTAACGAGTGACACTTGCGGCACCTGCGGACACGAAAATAAGGACATTGTCGCTGCACTCTAGGCTCAACCTAGCCATGCGTTTCTATTCGTCGAATCTCAAAACATTTATCTAACATCCTATTATCGTTCGTCAACCAATCATTCGTGCGTGTTTAACTTTTTTACATGAGTGGACAGCCAATAAGAAGTGTCGATACCATGTGGAGTACACAACATCAAATGTATAGATGTCGATTTATTGGTTCATTTTTCCCATGATTACAATTGCTATCAATGTCTATTGCATTTCGAAATGCAAGAGGAATTTTTTTGAGAATCTCCAAAAAAAATTTAGATCCAATTTTATGCCTATGCACATAGAAATCGTAAGACGTAAACTTTAAACTTAAGAATGAGAGAGAGTAGGACAATATGTGTCTGTCCTACTTGCTCTCATTCTTAAGATTTAAGTTTACGTCTTACGTAACCTTATCGTAAGACGTAAACTTTAAACTTAAGCATGAGAGAGAGTAGGACAGAGATATATGTCTGTCCTACTTGCTCTCATTTTTAAGAATTAAGTTTACGTCTTACGAGTTCACTGTGCGTTAGCCTTTTGATATATGTCTGTCCTCCTTCCTCTCATTCTTACGATTAAGGATTAGCGATTACGATTCATTGTGCTTTAGGCTTTAAATTCTCGATAATTTGAAGTTCGATAAGCTAACAGAGAACTTTACCGTAAGTTAAGTCATTCAAGAGCATTCATCGAGAATTTATGAGAATTTAAAAATATTTGAGTAAGTATCATTTTGACAAAACTTATTTTGACAAAATTGTGATATTGTATAAATATAGTTAAATATTTTTTGTACAACTGGTAAAATTAAAAGATTTTTATAGGTTATAGCTAGATATTGAATATTTGATTTTTATGAATTACTTGATGTGTTTATTTATCTTTTTAATTTATTTATTTATTTAATTAATTAATATTACAGTCTTTAATTTAAAGTGTTGTACAAAATAACATTTACCTTTGTTTGTACAATATAACAATCTTCAAACTAAGTTTTACGTTAAAATTATACTTATACTTAAATATTTAATCAAAATCTCTATCCATTTTCATTAAGTAGTTAATATATATTATGCAAAAATAGTTAATTATGTGGAGTAATGAGAATTTATTGTAAAATTAAATCATAAAATAATAAATTATTTATAAAGAATCAAAAAAATAATGTCAATGTTTGAGGTTATGTGTCCTAATCACGTGATTCAAGGGAAAGCGTGTATTTTTCAATAATTTACTTTTCAACATTTGACTAATAAATTATTTTATAACTTTGTAATAAATATATACTTTTTTCAATTTATTAGAAAGAAATAATAAAAACAATAATTTTAAAATTCCAAAAGAAAATCGACACAACATCCGCATAATTTAGCAGAGCGATATTTCCCTATTTTCCTATCATAAACAATGAGAAAAATTAAAACAAAAATAAATTCTCAAAAATCAGAAAGTAATTTACTATGAAAGTAATTTACCGGTAAGTTATCAGAAAACGTTCTCATTCTTGCGGTAATATTACCCAACTAAGAACTCTAAATTTGACACAAACTTCAACTCAATTTTCCGTGTTTAACCTAAAATTGTGAAATTTTGACTGAAACGAATTTTTCAATTGAATCAATGAAATTCTCACTGGTTCAATTTAATAATAGAGAGATTTATCGTATTTTGTTTTTATTGCTTTTACGATTAGATACATGATTGGAATTTGTTCAGTAAGGACAAATTTGTTAATTAATTATTGTAAATTACCCATTTATGATTCTTTCATTTCGAACAAAATTATTACTGTTTTTGAATTATGTCCTATCCCGACCCACAGAAGTAATATTTAATTAAATATTCATAGGGGACGTTTCCAAAACTATAAATTTCTCGTTAATCGCATTATACACGTATATTTTATTCAAAACATGATTCCCTTACTTGAAAATAATTTCAATTAACTTTCACAACATATTTTAACTGAACGATAATTGACGATTAAAAAAATAATTACAAATTTCGAAAATAATGAAAACAATTAAAAATTGGGAGAAATAATAAAAAAAAAAACTCATAGAAATATTTTTAAGTTAAGGAAAATAATTGAAATTTGAGAAAAACACTTAAAAAATTTGGAAATTTATTGATTATTATTAATAGAGATTTTAGATAAATAATTGCAATTTTTGGAAATAAATTAAAAAGTAATTAATATAATATAAAATTGGAGAAAGTAATTGCAAAATGATAAAAATAATTTAAAATTACAAAAAGTACTTAAAATTTTTAAAAAATTGCAAATTTTTGAAGTTAATTAAAAAATTACTAAACTAATTAAAAATTGATTAAAGTTATTCGAAAAAGGTAATAACAATTGAAAATTGAAGAAAATAATTGAAATTTGAAATAAATAATTGGAATTTTTGAAAATTAATTTAAAAATAATGAAAATAATACAAAATTGGATAAAATCATTGCAAAATGATAAAAATAATTTAAAATTGAAAAAAGTAATGAAAATTTGAAAAATAATTGCAATTTATGGAAACCATTAAAAATTCAGGAAAGTTATTGAAAAATGGTAAAAATAATTAAGAACTCATAAAAATAATTTGAAATTGAAGAAAAGAATTGAAATTTTAAAAAATTACAAAATATATTTCAAACAAAAGAAAATAATTAAAATGAATTTGGAAACTTGTAAAGTGAAGAAAATAATTCTAAATGACAAAAGTAAATAGGAATTTAAAAAAAATAATTGAAAATTGAGATTAAAAATAGAAAAACTAGGACATTTACTGAAATATAATAAAAATGATTACTGATTGGAAAAAAAAATTGCAAAATGATTAAAATAATTGAAAATTGGAAAAAAAATTATTTAAAATTGAGAAAAAATATAGAAAAATTAGGAAAATTAAAAAATAATGAAAGTGATTGAAAATTGGACAAAGTATTGCAAAATGATGGCAAAATGATGTCAAAATAATCAAAATAAATGAAAATTAGAAGAAATAATTTAAAATTTGAGAGAATTAATTCTAAATTTTGTAGAAAAAAATTAAAATGTATAATTAATGAAAATTTATGAAATTAATTGCAAATTTTCGAGAAAACAATTTAAATATATAATTAGTGAAAATTTATTAAATTAATTGAGGACTAATTAAAATATTTAAAAATGGAAGAAAGTAATTGAAATATGATATAAATAATTAAAAATTGAAGAAAACAAAAAATTTGTGAAAAATAATTGAAAAAATTACAGAGTGTATTTGAAATAAACGAGTCTACTTGAAACATGATAATAATAATTGAAAATTGATGGTAATTATAGTAATTATAGAAATTTGAGAATAATAATTGCGAAAATTACAGAATTTGTTTAAGATAGAAGGAAATGATTGAAACTCAAAAAGCATCACTAAAATAATTTAAAAATACCATTAACATTAAAAATTAATCAATAAAAATTGAAAAAAGGTTGAAGCAATGAAACAGGATTTTCAGTATTGAAAAATGTTTGGAAAACGATGAAAATATAGGTACGGATAATTAAATTTAAATTAATAATTCGATAGTGAAAAAATTAATTATTGTAGTTTGAAGAAAATAATTATTATTTGAAAATTAATTATATTAGGTAAAAATAATTCAAAAATGATTAAGAGAACGGAAAATAAATACAATAATTAATAAACAATGAATTTGATTTAATGATGATGAAAATATTTGAAACTGAAAAAGCAATTTAAAAAATTAAAGAAAATAATTGAAATTTGCGAAAAGTAAATTTAAAATTCAGGAGAAAATTTAGAAACAATTATATATAATAATTGAAAATTGAAGACAGTTTTTTGAAAAATGATCAAAATAGTCGAAAATTGTAGTAAATAAATAATTGAAATCATTTAGTAGAAAATAATGATTAAAGATTGAATACATTTTTTTAGTTTTTTCTAATTTAGTTTGCTTAAAAAATAGATTAATTCAATTTTTAATCAATTAAAGTAATTTCAAATTATTAAAGTTTAAAGAAATTAAAATTGTTTAAATTAATTTTCAATAATTCTCGATAATTTTATATCACTAATTTTATATCCATAATTTTATATAAGCCAGATAAAATTTTAAATAGGTGAAAAATGTTTTCAAATTTAAAACAAAAGGCCATCTAGTGACAAACTTTAGGTCTGGACAGAATGAATCAAAGGAAATAATTTTAATTTATTTATGTAACTTGAAGATTATTATTGCTTATAAATATAAATCTAATTAACTTTTAGAAATTTGTCTACTAACAAGTAATTTTGAAATTATATTAACAATCGCACTATATTCTAACAATTATGTTATAATTACTGAGAATAATGTTACCAACAAGTTTTATTCCCGACTTTTTATCAAAATAAAATATTAATTATTAGATAGCTTTAGTTAACGAAGGTCAGTCTCAAAACTTTTTTATCATTTATTAGAATTTTCTAGTTCTTGAATCATATAACTTTCACGATATTGCTCAACTGAGTTCAATATGTCCCCTTTGTCTCACGAACTTTGCACTGATTAGTGTCTTTGAAATAATCATGAAAGGTATATCGTAACATTTAATCAACATGAGCTTCTCACACAAAATGAAAAGCATTATTTGTTTTTGTGTTACATTGTTTTTGGTAATTTGGAAAAACAATTTCCAAACAAAAATTGAAATTACTAAAAGTAATTCTTTTTGTATTACATCTTTTGCTAATATCTAAAAAGAATTTTCCGAATTATATCCAAAAGTAAATTTAAATAATATTTGTGTAAAAATCTACATAGACATAATTCATAACAACCACCTGTTTTCCATCCAAATAATAAGTATTCGCAAACATCCAGAAAAAATCACCAATCACCTGTTTTGCGCCCTAAATAATTGCACGATTATTTTTTTCAAAAAATCTACAAATATAGAACAATCACCTGTTTTCGATCCAAGAATAATTAAATTTCTTAATTTAAATTGAAAAATACAATACGTGATGAACAAAAGAACGCTCATGCATAATTAAGAAACTTATGTCCTTTTATGGAATAAAGTGATCGTTTGCCCGCATTTCGCATAAAAATGAATCCAGTCGCAAAAATCAGATATTTATAATTCACAAGTAATAATAATAAAGTAAAAGTAGATATATATACAATTAATTGGAAATACGTTACATTCTCTGCGCTTCTTTAATTAATTTTCTTGCATTACTCAAAGTATACACCAGGTGTGTTTATACAGGTATAAGTGATCGTTAACTGGAGCACAACTCATTTCCAATATAAAGGGTGCCGTGTGCACATTTTTATTCGCGCTAAGGGACATCTTAAGGCGTAAACATTCGCATTTACATTCACGCCCCAGCGACCATCGTCTCTTTTCTGTGAAACGGAATCGACGCACCTTAACTGGTAACGCGTTTGCTCGCATGAGTGGAATTCGTTAATGTACCATCACATGGACATTCTGTAGACGTTTCTTGCCGAAACCCAACACGAATTACGTCTCGAATAAAAGTCAAATTACACGCGTTTTGCACCCCGTTATTTATTTTTTCTCAGGGGGAACAAAAAAAAAACAAAAAAAAGCATTTCCGATACCAAATATCGCCATAAGACTGAGAGAGATCGAGGAGATAATCTCTGACTGCAACTCGCAAACTACACGTGTATTTAATTCACCTTTAATGCGAACGAGTTCGCTTAATTAGTACTAATGATTCGCTCGGCACCCATGAGAGTGCTGCGGCGTTCGTGAGTCCGTCGGGAATTAGATAAGTGTAAAGATACGATCACTTGATAAGTAATTCTGTCATATTTCACGAAAACGATATGCTTACTCAGTGGATCGAATCGGACTATCATTCCCACAGATTTTTTTATGCTGTTGCGCAATGGTAGCAGGATAAACGGGGTAAATTGAGTCTTTTAATGTGATAGGAATAAGTGGTTGAATGAGATGTTTAACGGTTTAGTATATGCAGGTGACGTAAAAAAATTGCCACATGATTTATTTTTGTGATGATCACTGATGCTTTGGTAGCTTTTGGTAAAAAAGTTCAGTAGGTGACAATAGAAACCTCCGATATTTCGTCAAAAAAAAAATTAATTCTAAATCTGAATTCCAGATCACATTTTCTAAATTCTAGATTTCATATACTGGATTACGCATCTTAGATTTGCCCTGGTAACTTTTGGTAAACAACTACTGTGGGTGGAACAAGAACCCCCTGGTATTTCGTCAAAATAAAATTAATTCTAAAATCCGATTTGAACTTCACATTTTTCCAAATTCTAGATTCCACATAACGGAATTTCACATCCCAGATACCATAATCTGGATTTCACATTTCTAATTACGTATTCAAGATTTCACATCCTGGATCCAACATCCCAGATTCCACAATCTGGATTTTACAATCCGAATTACACATCACTTTTTTTTGTTTTTTTTTAATATTATAGATTCTATATCCCGGGTCCCACATTTTAGATTTTAAATCCCGGATTCCACATCTCAGATTCCACATTCTAAATTCTATAGCTGTATTCCACTTGCAAAATTCACACCTGGGTTTTAAAATCTTAATATCGATATCTCGGATTCCACATTCCAGATATCACATCCCAGATACCATACCCCGCATTTTCACATCTCAAATTATGTATTCAACTTTTCATATCCTGGATCCTACATTCCAATTTTTACATCCTAGATTCAAGAATTCGGATTTTACAATCTGAATTTAACATTCCCTATGGGAAATTTGCCGATGCTCAAGATCGGCCCAAGCTTGGGCTAATATTGGTCTAATATTGGCCAAGCTTGTGCCAAGCTCTAGCCGATTGTCATTTCCCATAGGGTCACAGCTTCCTAATCCTAGATTCCATATTCCAGACTTCATATCCCGAATTCTACACTCCATATTTTGTATCTTGACTTCCACATCCCAGATAACACATTCCAGATTCTAAATCCCGAATTCCACATCTCAGATTCCACATCTCAGAATACACAACTCAGATTCCACATTCCAAATTCTATATCCCGTATTCCACATTTAGGATATTACATCCCAGATTCCAAAAACTGAATTTCACATCCAAAATTATTTATCCAAGATTTTACATCTCAATATATCCCACGTTTAACATCCCAGTTTCCACATCCTGAATTTCACATTAAAGATTTTACGTTCAAAATTCTATATCCCGGATTCCACTTCCCTAATTCCGTATCCTATCCTTTACATCTGAAATTCCATATCCCGCGTCCCATGTGCGAAATATTATATCTTAGATCCTATAATCCGAATTCCATAATCTGAATTGCATAATCCGAGTTCCATATCTCAGATTTCATGTCAGAGTTTCCAATTACCTCATTCCAATTACCGCATTTCCTATCTAAGATTTCATATCCGCGATCCCACTTCCATATTCCAAATTTCCTGTTTGAAATTCTACATTCCTGTTTCCACATCCCAGATGACGCAATTTGGGATTCCATGTACCAAATTCTCGAATTCATGTTTCACAACATTAATTCATTATCCAAAATTCCCTACCGAGAATTTCTTTTCAAAGAATCCACTTTCACAGATTTCACATCCACAATTTCACATCCGAAATTGCGTATCCGAGATTCCACATCCTAGATCCTACATCCCAGAATCAACATTCCTGATATGACCTTCCAGATTCCAACTTCTAAATTCTAAATTCCGGATTCTATATCTCAGAATCCAGATGTCAAATTCTATATCCCACATTTCATTTCCAAAATTCACATTCCAGTTTACACACATGGGGGTTGCAACAATTCAAACTCTATTTTCTAAATTCCACATTTTGGATATCACATCCCAGATTCCAAAATCCTGATTCCACAACCCCGAGTTCATAATTTCCATATTCCGAATTCCCTACTACTGATTTTAAATCCCAAATTAGGTATCCAATGTTTTACATTCCAAATTCCAAATCCCGGATTCTGCATCCCAGATTCTGTATCCAGAATTATACATTCCAAACTCTACATCCTGAATTTCACATCCCAAATTTTACATCCTCGATTTCAATCTTGAATTCTACATTCCGAAATCCGTATCTTGGATTTTAATTCCAGGATTTTAAATTCCTTAATCCACATCCTCGAATGTAGATTTTGTGATTGTCAAGATTTTCGACTATCGAGAAATATAGATTAAATCGACTGATTTTTATCTAAAATGCATAAATTAGCATTTTTGAACATGTGTTTGGATGTATGTATGTGTGTTTGTTGTAATTTTTGGTCTTTAGAATTTACAATATCTAGGGAGCGTTAAAATGCATTTCAATAAAATTTGGTAAGCTTCTTAGTCTTAGAAATATCTTAATTTAGACACAGAGATTTTTGAAAATATCCCATCAAATTTTTTAAGCTTCTTCTGTCATTGAAAAATATTTTTTTTATGCTAAAAATACGACTTTATAAATATAATTATTATCCTATATTAATTCATGACTATGAAGTTTTTTTGACATTTAAAATTTGTTTTTTTAAAAAACATCTAGATTTTTAAATTTATAACTATAGTTCCTTTATAAAGAATAGTCTAGATTAAAAAACGAATTGATTTGTCTATGCAAAGTATATTTTGTCACAAATTAGTAGAATTATTTATTTATAGCAAAATTGAATTTTTAATCTTTTTTTTTTTATGTAACTTCTAGTTTTGTCGTTTATTAGGCATGACTTTTCAGACAAAAATATTTTAGAATGGAAAACGAATCGATTGATCTATAAATGAAAAAGTATAATATGTGTTCCCAGAAATTAAGAGAAATTATTGCCTTTTTTATTTTTTCTATTTACCCTTTCCTTACAAAATTTTTTTTTATTTTGTACTTATTTATTTATCTTTCAATTTTATTTATTTCCCTCACATTTTAGTTATTTTCTCTAATTTTCTAATTGTTTTTCTGCAATTCTTAATTAATCATTAATATGTCAGATTTATCTTTTAATTCCAAGTAATTTTTCAATCTTTTTTTTTATTTAGATTTTTCCATTTCTTATTTTGTAACTTACTAGTAACTTTTTCATTTTTTGTTACTTCTTTTATTATTTAAATATATTTTCACTCTATCGTACTTTTTCTACTTCTAGATAATTTTAGGTATTATATAAATGTAATTCTACATATTTTTTAACTTGAAATATTTTTTTTCTCCTTATTTATCCAAAAATGTGAGAAAATTTTCACTTTCTGTAATTGTATTTTTTTGGCATCTTTTAGCTTAAATGTAAAAATTTTAACTTTCTAGTTATCCTTTTTCAATCTTATAAACATGTCTCATTTTCCAGATTATTTTTTTTATTTTCTAGAGATTTTTCTGTAATGGGGAATACGAGTTACTGAATTCGGAACGAGGAACATGGAATGTGGAATCTAAGATGTGAATTTTGTGATAGGAAATTTGGAATCTGAGATGTGGAACGGGGAATGTGGAATTTAAGATTTGAGATGTAAATTTAAATTTGGAATAGGATAGGAAATTTAGAGTGTAGATTTGTAGAATCTGAGAAAAATTCAGGATATGAATTTTGGAACATAGAATCTGGGTTATGAAATCTGAGATTTTTAGTTTTAGGATAGGAAATCCACGATGTAAAGTCCAGGATATGAAATTCATGAACTGTGATTTAAAATTTGGAATATAAAATAGAGGATTTGGGATATGGAAGCCGGAATGTGAAATCTTGGATGTAAAATTTTTAATAGAAAATTCAGTACGTGAAATCATGGATGTTAATTCTAGGATTTGAAACTCGAAAATAGAGAATTCGAGATATAGAATCCAGAATTTGGATTCTGGGATATGGATTTTGGAATGTAAGATCTGGAATAGTAAATAGGAAATATATAGAATATCGCTATTGTGAAATCTGGAATAAGGATTCTGAGATAGGGAATCTTGGATGCGAAATATTGGATAGGCCATCCGGATGTGAAATCTTAAATATCACTTTTAAGATAGGAAGTCTAAGGTATGGAATCTGCAATGTGGATTTTAGGTTAACGAATTTGGAATGTGAAATCCGGGATGTTAATTTCGGAATGTCGAATTCAGAATGCAAAATTCTGGGTAGAGGGAATCCGGAAAGTGGCAGCAAATAAATACTTGCTGGAATAGAAAAATTCGGGATATGAAATCTGAGATAGGGAATTTGGGACATAATATATTAAATGTAGAATCTCGGATATAGAATCTAGGATGTGGAATCTGGATTGTAAATTTTAGAATAGTAAATCTGGAATGTTTATTTCGGTATGTGAAATTCAGAATGTGGAATCTGGTATGTAGAATTCGGGACATAAAATCTCAAAAGAAGAATTCCGAATATAGAATCTAGGATGGGAAATTTGGAATGTTAGTTTTGGGACATTAAATGTCAAACGCTGTTTTCCGGATATCGAATCTAGGATGTAGAATCCAGAATGTGGAATTTAGGATGTGGAATCTGTTTTGTGGAATTCAGGACATAAAATCTCAAATATAGAATTCCGGATCTGGCATCTAGAATGTAGAATCTGGGATGTTAAACTCAGAATGTGGAATTCGGGATGTGAAATTTGGGATGTGGAATTCTGAATGTGGAATCTGTTATGTGGAATTGAGGACTTAAAATCTCAAATACAGAATTTCGGATGTGGCATCTAGGATGTGTAATCTAGGATGTTAAATTCGGTGTGTAGAATTCCGAATGTGGAATTTACGATGTGAAATTTAGGATGTGGAACTCCGGATTTGGAATTTATGTTGTGAAATTCAGGATTACGAATCTAGGATGTTAAATTCGGTACTTGGAATTCGGAATGTGGAATTTCGAATGTGGAATACGGGATGTGGAATTAAGGATGTAGAATTCGGGATGTTATAATTAGGATGTGGAATTACGAATGTGGAATTCCGGATTTGGAATTCCGGATGTGAAATTCTAAATGTGTAATGTTAAATTTGGGACATAAAATCTCAAACGTAGAACTCCGCATATAGTATCTAGGATGTGGAATTCTAGACATAAAAACTCAAATGTAGAATTCCAGATATGGAATCTAGAATGTAGAATCTGAGATTCGGTAGTGGAATTCTGGATAAGGATTTCGGGATATGGAATCTGTTATAGGAAATTTATGATTTCGAATCCTGAACGCGGAATCCTAGTTGTGAAATCCGGGTTGAAGAATCTGAGATGTAGAATCCTGGATGTGGTATCTTGGATAAAGAATTCAGTAATCGAATCCTGGATACAAAATCTGAAATTTGGAATATAGAACACTAAATCCTGGATATGGAATCCAAGATCTAGAATCTGAGAATATTTCCCTGATCAACCTCCAAAATCTTCAAATTTCTTGTTTTTAATTTTCTTTTTCTAATGCAACTGAATAAAACTAAAAGTCCTGCAATTTGCATCGAGACAAATTGATTACCAAAATTGAACACTCCAAAATGTGAGACCTTCATAAAAATAAGTTTTACCAAAATTGTGGTAAGATATCTCAATATTTTCCCTACTATAGAATATTACTAGTTTTCCAGTTCAGTGCCAGTTTAGAAGCAGAGAAAACTGCATCATTTGAGAGATTTCCTTACAAGATATGGATGTCGAGTTATGAATAGAGTTGGTGATATCTGATCAAATACGGTCCAAAAGAAAGTTGTAATCGTATGTGATGCCAAGGGATATAAATGCTCTTATAAATGGACCATTTGGTGCGTAGAAAATACAACGGCTTATGTGCTGAATGTCTTCTGATAACGGCAAAAGCGATTCATTGATTATTTTGTGATACGTCTCTGTAAAACATAATTCTTTTGATTCGTTATCTTTGAAATCACCCATTCACGCATTGCGGCCAATTCAAATCAAGATCTAAGGTTACTCATTTGAATATTCTGTGAGTTCTATACACTGTGTGAACAGAAAATATTGTGTAGAAATTCAAATTGAATAAATTTTACCTGTGTAAAGTGAGATCTAATCGCATATAGATGTTAAATTAAATACTAAAAGATCAATTTATTAGTGGAGAATTTTCTTATTGTGAGGATTATGGACTTTGGAAATTAGCTTTATGAATATTCATTACCCGCGAGAATTAATTGAAAATTAATGTAAACATTTGTTGTGTCGATATGAACAAGGATATTGTCGTTTTTGTTGACTTATCTTGTTCTTGTCATTCCACATATTGTTATATATATTTTTCTTTTCCAATTTATGAATTAAATTATACATTTTTCTTTTTACTCGATTAATGAATTAAATTAATAATGTGTTCTTTATTTATGTTTATGAAAGAAATTTATTGTCATTCAAGTACATATTCATTAATTTAAATATACTCAACTTATAAGGGTCTTTTATATAAACCTGCATTGTTCGACAATTTATTATCAAACATCTCAACTTTTTTGACCCACATTTCCAATTTAAATGTGAAATTCTTAAATATGTGTTTAATTAAATAGACACTTTACTTATTAAATACATCACACGGACAATTAAATTATATTTAAATAACGAAATTAAGTGTCAAGAATAAAATAGAAATATCTCAATTTCTAAATTGCTTCTGAACTTTGAAATCTTCAAATTATAATTGTTTTTTAATTTTCTTAAGATTAGGAAATTAGGTTATACTTGTGAACACGAGTATCGCAAAAACTGATATTAAATTTTGTAATTTCTTAATTAACAAATCTCGTGATTTAGATAGTGTTATCGTGACCTTTAACACAAAGTGGCATTTTCGTATTTCTAAATTGATTACTGATTTCATTTGTCTTCAGATTACGCTAATTTGCTCAAACTATATATTATGTGTTTTACGATATTTATACATACACGCATAACTTTTTATTGTTCATGACTCTAATACTGAAACGACTTTTATTTCTTATCGAAAATATTTTTTTCAAAATTGCAACCACTCAAAATTATAAATCAAAATTTTTAATCTCTCAAATTTGCATCAAAATTTAAAAAAAAAATTGTCAATGTGTTCAACTCTCTTAAATTGCAGAAATGGACATTTCTTTCACTGATTTTTTGTTTCTCCAAATTGGTTAATTTTCATTATGTGATACACCTGAAAAATAGCTGCTCCCCGAGAAAAAGTTTATAATGACAAGAAAATCGTCTTTCGGAAAACATTTGACGTAAATTGACTGGTCAATCGATCAAAAAGTTTTTGGCCTGTCGACGTGACTGCATACCCACGAGAATGGCTACCTAATTGGACAATTAGAGTGAGTGAACCAGTGAATGAACACATTGATACAAAATTGAAGGACGAATTCCTTCAGTCAGCCTATTACACCTTTTTTACCTTATAGATTTAGTTTCTAAAACAAAACAAAATATCTATACATTATTATAAAATTTTTACATCCGCATATATAATTTTGATAAGTAACTTTTACAAGGCCTTTTATCTCTAAATCTGAATTAGTTAAAAATAACTAATTTGAATGCAAAAACTCAGTCACTAATTGAAATAGTTATATTTCTACTAACCATTAAGTAAAAAATAACTTATTATTAGTTAATTTCATTTTTAGGTTATGTCAAAATTACTAAAATTTTAGTAAAATTCTGTTTACTGATTCAATTAGTCAAATTTTAACAATTTTTTAGTTATATTTTGACTAATAATTAGTTATTCTTAACTAATTGCAGAAGCAAAAACTCAGGCACGATTTTACTAATAATTAGTTATTTTTAACTAATTCAAATTTAGAGAGATATACTTTTTTCTGACAATATTTCAAAATACCACAAAGCAATTAACTAAGTAGAGAAAAATTAATTTTTACAAATACACGATTGACTTTACTAATGAATTACACATTGACCAATAATGAGAAAAAAATAAATACCTATTATCACACCTAATTATCTAAGAATGTTTAATTTACTATTTTAAACAAATGAGTGTTACATTGTCACATTCTCTGTAATTACTTTCGGAAACTTTTCATATTTTATAGATTAAATAATCTATAATGTCTGTAAAATTACATTAGACGAACTAAAGAAATAGTTTGGAAAATTGGGAAACTTATTTTTGGAAAATATGTCAATGTCTATAGTTACCAATTTCTTAATTTTCTGGTAATTTTTATACTTTTTGTTTTCTCATAGACGAAACTTTGTGATCGTTAAGATTTTCGATTTTCGAAAAATAGTCTAAATCGACTCATTTTCATCTAAAGAGCGTAAATTTTCATTTTTTAGCAAATGTCCAGATGTGTGTGTGTATATCGTTTTTTGTCGCCAGGATATCTCGAGAACGCTTTCACGGATTATAATAAAATTTGGATGACTCATTAAGCTTATAAATATCTAAATTTGGACATAGGGATTTTTAAAAATACTCACTCAAATTTTTTTGAGCAATTTCATTCATTGCAAAAATCCTCTTTCTGCCAACATTTTTTTTCATGCTAAAAATACAACTTAAAAACTTCAATCTCTAATTTTGCTTTCACTTTTCCATTATTTTCTTCCGTTATTCTATTCATATCCTAGCTATATTTTTTTAAATTCTAGTCATTTTTATTTATTTTCTAATTATTATCTTTATTTAACCTTTAAATATTGTTTCCTTCTATTTATTTTCGAATTTTTCTTTTTCAATCTGTTCTTCTTCAATTATTTCTTCATATTCAATTCTTGGATCTTTAACCACTTTCAAAACTTTTCTTTTTATGCAACAAACTCTCTAAATCTAAATTAGTTCCAAATAGCTAATTTGAAAGCAAAAACTCAGTCACTAATTGAAATAGTTATATCTCTACTAATTACTTAATTATATTTAGGTTATGTCAAAATAACTAATGTTTTAATAAAATTCTATTTACTAATTCAATTAGTCGAATTTTATCTATTTTTTAGTTATTTTTTTTACTAATAATTAGTTATTATTCACTAATTAATGAAACTAAAACTCAGCCACGATTTAACTAATAATTAGTTATTTTTAACTAGATTTAGAGAGCAACTAAATGCAAAATAATATTTAATATTTTAACCTAAAATATAATATTTAGCCTTTTTTTGTATTTTTAAACAAAATTTTTCTAGTTATTTATCTGCATTTCTAGTTCTTTGTTTGCTACTGATTTTTTTAGTAATTTTTTTAAACTTCTAGTTTTATTTAATCAATTTATTGTGGTTTTATTTATTTTCTAGTTATTCTGTAACTTTCTACTAATTTTAATAACTTTTTAGTTACCACTATTTTTATTTCATAGTTATTTCTTAACACTGATAACATAGAAAACCGTTTCAAGCTGGTTTTTTAATTTCTTTTATTTATCCACCTTTAGAATTTTTTTTGCGCCAAATAGGTTCATAAAAACTAGTTCTATTTGATAATTCTGTTCTTTTTTTTATTTTCTTGATATTTTCTTAGCTTCAAAGCATTTTTTTTATTTTTAATTATCATTGTACTTTATACTTATTTTTTAATTTCTAGATGGTTTTTTAATATTCGTAATTTTTTTATTGTTCTAGTTAATTTTTTAAAATTTTTTAAATACTTTTCACATTTTAGTAATTTTTTTTTCATTTTCTAACTATTTTACTTTATTTTTTAGTTCTTTCTTTTTAGGATTTTTTTTATAACATCTTCTTCTTTGTAATTTCAAATTTTAGTTATTTTTCCACATTTTAGAGATTTTTCTTTATTTTTCAGTTCTTTCTTTCTAAAATTTGTTTCTAAATATTTTCATATTTGTAATTTAAAAATTATGTTATTTTTTACATCCTAGTTATATTTCTTAATTTCTAGATATCCTTTATCATTATCCAGATATTTTAAACAACAATACAATATAAAATCTTTTTCCCATTTTCTAGTTCCTTTTAATTAATTTCTAGTTTTTTTGTAATTTTAGTTATAGGTATATGCACTTATAAGAGACTTTTTAAAATTGTTTGGTACTTAATTTTAATTTCTTCCATTTTTATTTATTTATTTTTTTTATTCAACTTCTAATTCTAAACAAAGGTACTTTCTAGTAATTTTTATTTATTTTCTAGTAATCTTGTTTTAACAAGAAATACTTTTTTTATAAATATTTTTTTAATTTTCAAGTTACTTTTAATAAAATTCTTCCTTTCCCCCTTCTCTAATTACTTTCATAATTTTTAAATAAATTTTTAATTTCTAGTTGTTTTCAATAATTTTTACATATTTTCTTAATTTACTAGTTATTTTGTCACTTTCAAGTAATTTCGCCTTGTCCTCTAGTTATTTATTTTTTTTTTAGTTACTTTGTAACCTTCTAGTAATTTTCTTTATTTTCTTGTCATCCTTTTTTAACATCAAGATTTTTTACTTTACCATCGTTTTTTCTCATTTTCTAGATATTTATAACTTTTTAGTTATTTTTTTCACTTTCTAGTTATTTTTTTGCTCATTTTCTAGTTTATTATTTATTAGTCAATTTTATAATCTTTCCTCCATTTCCTAGTTAGATTTATTTAACTTCTAGTTATTTTTTTACTTTACGGTAATTTATATATATTTTTTAAAAATATTTTTCTATATCTAAGTACTGATTCCCATTCTTTTTAGAACTGAAGTTTTTCAAGTCGACATTTTCTAATTTTTATATTACTCTTGTTCAATTTAAATTTTTTTTTGACTTATTTACGCTCATTTTTTCAATGACTAAATAATTTTTAAACTTTTAGTAATTTTTTTAGTTTTTTAATCCAGTTTCCTAAATTTCAAAATATTTCTTATACTCTAAAGATTTTTTTTCTTTTCTAGTTACCTTGCTTTTTTTAAAAAATATTTTTCTCTTTCCAGGATTTATTAACGTCTTCTATAGTTTTTTTATACTAAAATTCAGTTGTCTGTCAAAATTAAATGATTATTTTTTACTTTCTGGTTATGTTTTTCCATTACGTAGATATTTTATTCTATAATATAATTATTAGTTTCTTTCATATTTTGAAAAGCGCTTCCACTACTTTTAGTTATTTATCTATGTTCCTAGTTATTTATTTACTAAGAAGCCGTCTATTTTCTTATTAGTAATTTTTTAAAAGTTTTTAGCAATTCCTTTAAATTTCTAGTTTTATTTAATCAATTTATTGTTGTTCTATTCATTTTCTTGTTCTCTGTACTTTTCTAGTAATTTTACCACTTTTTAGTTATTTTCAACGTTTCTAGTAATTTTTTACTATTTAGTTATTTTGTAACATTTTAGAAATATTTTTGATTCTCCAGTTATTATTTTCAATTTATAGTTGTTTTTCTTGGCCCACTGCTATTTTTGAAAAACTTTTTCAGTTATATTTCTTAGGATTTTCTTCATTTCAGTATAATTCATATTATTTTATAACTTTTTTCTCTCAATTTCTAATTCTACTTTTTATTTTTTCAGTGAAAACCTTTAGTTATTTTTTGCCTTTCTGGTATTTTTGCATTAGTTTTGTGTTTTACTTTTCTTGTATCAAGGTTATTTTGCTTCACAATTATATTTATAAATTCTCTGCCTATTTTTATCAACTTTTAGTTATTTTCTTCATTTAGTTATTCTTTTTTTTTATTTTTAGTGTGTTTTTTATTTTTTATTTAAATCTAATTTATTTTTAAGATTTTTTCTGAATTTCCCGATCAATTTTTTAAATTTCTATTTTTCCCATAAGATTCCATTTTCAATTTCAATTTCTAGTTATTTGTCACTTTCTAGTAATTTTCCTTTTTTAGTTCTTTCTTTCATTTTCTTCTTTTTTAACTTTCTATTAAGTTTTTCGTTTCTTAGTTTTATTTTGAGTTATTTCTTCACTTTATTGTAGTTTTTTAAAATTTCTATATCTTTATTTAACTTTTAGTAATTTGTATACTTAATTTTTCAATTTCACAGAAAATACTAAATTATAATAATTTTTCTTTATACTCAAGGCCTTTTCTTATTTTCTATCTAAATATCTCTTTCTTGAAATTTTTCACATTTTCCAAATTGTATAAACTTTATTTATATTTTTGAGTCGACATAACCTACTTTTATAAAAACTGAAATCGTCACAAATAACAAATCTTTTTCAATAAAACTGTACTGTTTCTTGAAGGTCTCATTAAGAACTTTGTTTGTAACAAGTAAATAAATAAAATAATACAATAAATAAAAACCCGACACAAAAATGTTTTCAAGAATAGATTATAAAGAAAAATATCGTCTAGATAATATGGACTATATTGTGGGATCCGTAATCCGTACACAAGTTAATACTTTTAAACACAGAACATTTATTTAATATTTAAGGAATCATATTCCAAAGAACAATTTAATAGCAAAATTCTCTTTATAACAATCACTCCTCGATTCGTCGCCATATTGTAACTCACTCTCCCTCTCCTCTCCTTGGCGCTATCGTCGCCGAACAATTTTTAAACGCGGTTAATTCAAACACACATCGTAAATATAAAATAGAAATATGAATTTATCTGGTCCTACAATATAAAAAGAAAAAAAAAGAAGTGAAGCAAGAAGAAAAAAAGCCACGAAAATTAAAAGAAGAAAGAGGAAGAGGCAAAAAATGACGATTTCTAAAAATTTGAAACGTTAGTCGCTTTAAAAAGTTGATTTCATGATTTACAGTGCGATTCACACCACGTGCGTTTTAAACTGATGTTGCACACCACTTTCATCGCGTCACGTAACTTAACACGTGCGATTCTTCAAGTAGTACCTAAAGGGTTTTAAAACCCCATGTTTTCTGGAAAAAAGTTCCTCTCAGATTCTGCCTGGATCTTTGGAGAGCAGTTGAGCGAAATACGGACAATCGTAATGAGAAACTTGTGGTCTTTCTGAGAAAGAAATCTCCGTCCTTTACGGGATTCTCGGCGCATAAAGTCCAACAAGGAATCCATAGCCACGAACCTGTCCAGTACCAACTCCGACTTCGAGAGGTCTAACATAAGTCTGGTGTGGTCGTACACACCAAGCATGATAGAGTCATACATAACTCAGGACATCCATAATGCAATTCAGCACGTAAAAACTGACTCTTGTTAGTTTGACTTAGCACGCACCGCGAACTTATTCCGATTTCATTCCACCAATCACAATTCAGTCTGACTTCTTGCTTCACGGAACAATTGTTTTACTTCTTAGTATTTGAAAAAGTGGCCAATAAAAATTAAGTACCAATTAGAAAACGCACATATCCTTAAACGAGTGATGTTATCCAATATGGATCGATTCAAAAAATTATCTATAGTCCTTTTATCTCTTATTTTCGCAAGATTCCGCTTAAAAATTCTATGACCCTGCGTCCTTGGTCACCATTTCTTATAAAAGAAAATCTTGTAAAATTCTTTTCTTTCAATTTTAAATTGAAAATCCAGGGTGTCTACTAACCGGAAATTGACCGGGAATTTTCTTTCTGGGCTAATAATTTTAACTAATATATATATCAATTTTGTTTTATAAATAAAGATAATAACTTTATGCATTTTGAACCAATCTGTTTATGCTTTTTTAAATTTTGTGTAATTATGCGACAATTATGCAATTGGAAAATACAGTGGCATACCGAGCATTTTTGGCGCCTGGGGCAAAAGGTATTTTTTGCCACCCCTTATTGAAAATTATTTCATCGATTTGCCACCCCCAAATGCATTGGGCTCGAGGTTGGCGCTCGGGGTAACTGCCCCCTCTGCCCCCCTCTAGATACGCTACTGGAAAAATAAAAAATATACATTGAAAATTAAAATATAATATAATATATTCTCATGAAATATAGATGTTTGTCTACTATCTTTTTTTTCTGAACGCTAACAATACCGCAGAAACAATGAAAGACATTAAACATGAAAAAGTCAAATTATTATGAAAAAATGTAGATAGAACTTCAGTTTTTTATCAGAACGTACATTGCATAATAGTTTATATAGTTATGGACAATTGTGTGCTTTCAGTTATCAATTATTTTCATCATATTTCAATTATTTTCTTCGATATAATTCAATAATTCTCGGCTTTTTTCAATATTTTTTTTTTCAATTATCTATTACCTTCTTGAAGCTTCAATTCAATTCTTCAATTATTCAACTATTTTCAGAAATTCACAATTATTTTCTTCAACTGACAATTATTCTTTTCAATTTTAAATTATTTTCTTCAATTTTCAATTATATTCATCAATTTTCAATTATTTTCTTCAGATTTCAATTATTTCCTTCAATTTTTAATTATTTAATTTAATATTCAATAATTCTCGACTTTTTTCAACTATTTTTTTTAATTATCATTTATTTATTTCACATCTCAATAACTCCTCCAATTTTTAATTATTTTTTTCTAAAATCAATAATTCTCGGCTTTTTTCAATATTTTTTTTCAATTATCAATTATGTTTTTGAAACTTCAATTCAATTCATCAATTATTATTCAACAATTTTCATAAAATCACATTTTCTTTAATTTCAAGTTACTTTCTACAATTTTTAATAAATTTCTTAAAATTACAATTACATTCTTCATTTTTTATTGTTTTTTTTTAAAATTCTATAATTCCTGGGTTGTTCAATTTCTTGTTTCTTCAATTATCACTTATTTTCTTCTACTTTTAATCCCATTGTTCAATTCTTGAATTATTTTCTTTAATTCTTAATTATAATGTTTGACATTCAATTCCATTTATTAATTTTCAATTGTTTTTTTTTCAATATTCAATAACTCAAGGCTTTTTACAATACTTTTTTTTAAATTTTCAATTATTTTCTTCAATTTCCAATTTTTTTTCTTAAATTTCAATTTTTTTCTTCAATTTCCAATTATTTTTTCATTAATCTTTCAATTTTCAATTTCTTCTCAATTTTCTTCAATATTTAACAATTCTCAGCTTTTTTAAATTATGTTTTTCTTTCAATTTTTATTTAAATTGATAATTTAAAAATTATTTTCATCAATTCGCAATTATTTCCGTCGATTTCTAAATTTTTCTGCTGTTTTCAAATATTGCCTTTACTTTTTAAGTATTTTCTTTAATTTTCAATTAATTTTCTTTTATTTTTAATTATTTTGTTCAATTTTCAATTGTTTGTTTCAATATTCAGTAATCTCGACTTTTTTCAATTATCAGTCATTTATTTCATGTTTCAAAACTTCTTTCAATTTTTAATAATTTTCTTCTATTTTCAATTTAATTGTTTAATTGTTCAATTATTTTTTCAATTCTCAATTAATTTGTTTAAATAACAATTCTATTCTTCAATTTGTAATGTTTTCTTCAATATTAAATAATTCCTGGCATTTTCCATTTTTTTTAATTATAAATTATTTTCTTCTTTTTTCAATCCAATTGTTCAGTAATTTTCTTTAATTCTCAATTATTGTATTCGAATTTCAATTTTATTTCTCAATTTTCAATTGTTTTTTTTTTAATATTCAATAATTCTGTGTTTTTCTGATTTCAATTTCATTATTTAATATTCAATTTATTTCTTCAATTTTGAATTATTAACTTAAATTTTAAATTATTTTTTTGATTTTCTATCTAGTTGACCAATTTTCAATTATATTCTTTGAATTTAATAACCATTGTTTATTTTTTTCAATTGTTGTTCAATTGTAGATTAATATTTACTTTTTTTTTTAATTTTGTTTCTAATTGTCAAATATCTTTGTCATTGTTCAATTATTTCTTTCCATTATTAATTATTTCTTTTCATTATTAATTGTTTCTTTTAATTCTTAATTATTATTTTTTGTAAAGTTTAATATTTAATTCTTCAATTCTCAATTATTTTCTTTGAATTTCCTTTATTTTCTTCAATTATCAACCGTTATATTCAATTTTTGTAGCCATTTGTAGGTCTATTTATAGTTATACTTAAAATAAATTTTAAGTTAACAAGAGAAAAAACCGGGAAATGACCGGGAATTTTGTGGGAAAAAATTAATAGACACCCTGAAAATCTGAAAAATTGTTTATAGTATTCGACACAATTTGAATCGAATTAGAAATAAAACTTGTGGTCTAAAATGTTTAAGAGGGATCTATATATTAATATTCAATTGTCAAAAATATATAATTCTAATTCAAAGCGCAGTTCAATATGAAGCTAGTTCGTCGTACATGTAATATGATTCCTATTCAATGTTCAGAATAATATAATGCTAACTCAAAGTTTCGTTTAAAATAATTGAAATTTAATATTTTAAAATTGAAAAACTGTGGAAAAAAGAAAAATATAGACCTCAATTCGAAATTAAAATTTAAGTTTACTTGTAATAAATATTAAAATCTCAATTAAACTATAATATTATTTTATGCTGTTCTTTTTTGGTGTAAAAGTAATAAAAAATTTTCAATTATTATCAATAATTAAATTAATGATGTTTCTAGTTTATAAACAAATAACATGAAATTCAGATCTTACACATTTAGATTTAGGATTTTAAAAAAAACGAACTTATTTTTTAATTATTAAATTAAAAATATCGACATTTTAGATAAAACTTAGTATAATTAATTCTAGATTATTCTAAGTATTTTAAATGCTTGATATTAAAAATATAATTTTTAGTCATTCTTTTCTAATGATAAACAAATATTTAAGTTTATTAATAAATTTTCTTAATTATAAAATTTACATTTTATCCATTTTGTATATTTTAATTAAAAGATTTAAAAATTAGTTAACTTGATTTTAAATTTTAAATTTAAAAGTTTAAGATCTAAATTTCATATTATTTATTTATAAACTAGAAATTCCATAAAAATTATTCATAATAACAGAAAAAAGTAAATTATTTTTATATCTAAAGAAAAAGAAGCGGGAAATAATATCATGATTAAATTAGCATTTTATTATTTATTGTACTTAAACTTGAATTTGAATTATATTAATCGAAACTTATTATTATGATATCAAACATTTACCACGTTTATATTAATCTTGAACAATAATACTAAAAATTTGTTTAAAATCTTAATATTTTAGGTTAAAATGGTGAAAAATTAGTATGCTTTTTTTAAATCTTGAATTAAATTTAATCTAATGAATAAATACTAATAAAAGTTTAAAAACTTAATTTCATGTGATTTGTTGTTTATAATGAGAAAAATCATGCATTAAATTATTTATAACTGGAAAATTTAATTATTTTTACATCAAAAGACAAGAACGAGTTATAAAATATCATAATTCAACTAGCATTTAGTACTACTGTATTTAAACTTAAATTTTAATTATATTAAAAGTAACCTTGAATCAGCATTATATTATTCTGAACTTTGAATAGGAATCATATTGTACGGACAACGAACTAGCTTCATATTGAAATGTGCTCCGAGTTAGAATTATATATTTTTGACAATTGAATAAGCTTTTTATCAACGGGAGGCTTCGAAAAATATTATTACATTGTAAATATTGAAAACAGCAACAAATGTTATATAATTGCCTTATATACATAAAAAAATATAAACTTAAGTATACAATTATAAGGATGATATTTATGAAATTTTCTAATTTCGTTTTTTTATCGTGAAAAATTTAATAGTCAAAAACATTTCTTTGGTCATACGATCAATTACAAATAAAATAAATTTTTAAGTGATCATATGACCAAAGAAAAATTCTTGACTATAAAACAACATATTAGACTGGATAGTTTGTTTAATTTTAAAGACTACTGCTTGTAGTCGCACATTTAAACATCACATATTTTTAGGTTATAAACATAAAAACATGTGATTCAATTGAAGAAAGGATACCAACCTCATAATGCAGAATTTAGTAAAATTTTCGGCACCACAGTCAAAATAGCGCTAAATTTGAAAACTTATTATTTATTTAATTATTTCAATTATGTTATTTTTTTTTAATATTAAATGAAGGTTAAATTATACTAAATTAGGGAAATGTAAAATAAATTAATATTGTGAATTTCATATGGAGGTTGATTTAATTTAATTTTTCATATTTGTGCATGTTGATAAATAATTTTTATAAAAATAGTGATTAAGTAATGTTTATGCTTAGAAAGTAAAATATTAAATCTGTAAAAATTTGTTGCCACAATTTTTGTGTTACTTTTATTTTTTTTTTGTCATTCATAGATATTTATTTAGTTTTTAGTTATTTTTCCTCATTTGTAGTAATTTTTTTAAAATTCCTGTTTTTTTTTGTAATTTTCTTCACTTTCAAGTTTATTTCTAATTTTCTAGTAACTTTTCAATTTATTCAAATATTATTCATTTATTTGAAACAAAAACCAGAAAGAGTTTTTAATTAGTTTAGTTTCTTAAATATTTTTTAGTTACTTTGTGGCTTGCTATTGATTTTCTATACTTTCTTGTTACTCTTTCTTCAAATCAAGTTTTTTATACTTTTATTTTTTTCCATCTTCTAACATTTATAGACAATTTTTTAGTTATTTTCTCCACTTTTCAGTTATTTTTTCTCTTTTACGTTGTGATTATCAATAATTTCTAGTAGTTTGTCTTATTTCTAGATTTTTATATTTACTTCCTAGTGTTTTTTTTTCGTTTTTAATTAATTTTTTTAGAACCATCTTTTCATTAGTTCATAGTTATTTTCTTCACTTGCAAGTTAATTTTAAATTTTCTAGTAACTTTTCAAACTATTCTATTTTTTTCAAGAATGTCTATATACTGAACTATATACTTAACTTCTAAACTTACTTATTTTCTCATTTTCCAGTAATGTTATACCTTATTTTTTAGTTATTTTATTTTATTTTTTTTTTAATTATATTTCATTTTCCAGTTACTTTGTGACTTTCTAGTAAATTTTCTTTATTTTCTAATTACCCTTTTCTAATATCCAGATTTTTTTTACTTTTTAATAATTTTCTTCTTCTCTGTCATGTTTTTCTTCTTTTCTGCTTACTTATTTTTCATTTTCAATTATTTTCTTTTTTTCTAGTTATTTTTTCTTACTTTATATGTTTTTATTTCATTCTTCGTCATTTTTTTTTAAATTTTTTCTGTATTGACAAGTAACTTTTTATACTTCTTATCTAAATCTTTACATTTTTTTTGTTTTTTTCAATTTCTATAGTAATTTTTTATAGACAAAATTACTTCTAATCGCGCATTAAAGTACTACATATTTTTAGGTTATAAACATGAAATCAAGCGTTTTGCACTGCAAAAACTATATTTAATATCACTATTGCAAATAAATTTTACTGGCAAAATAGAAAATATAAATTTCATAAAAGATTAAACATAATACAAATTAAAAAATCTAAAAATGATTTTTAAACTTGATGACGTTTATAACCTAAAAAATATAAATAAAACTAGGGTTGGAAAGTTTCATGAAACTTTCCTAATTGAAATGTTTCATGAAAGTTTCAATGCTTCATGAAACATTTCAAAGTTTCAATATGGCGCAAATACATGGGCAAACTAACCTTACCTTACTTGACAAATAAATTTAAAGGCGCGAAATTTAAATTCTATCCCCTCCACTCAAAGTTTCATGAAACTTTGAAACTTTCGTCCATGAAACATCATTGAAAGTTTCAATGTTTCAATGAAACGATTCACAGCTTACAACCCTAAATAAAACCAATCTATAAGATCTTGAATTTAAATTTTAAAAAGCATTAAAATCCAAATTAATTTGAATTAAAAAATCCAATTTTGGAGTTGTTAAAAAAAAAAAGTTTCAAATCAGCAGAACATTCACTAATTAACTGTATGTATAGTGTCTGTTTGTCAGAGCGAGTATCAAATGACACCAATAGATTATCAACAATTGTTTTGTAAATTGCAATAAATTTAAATTACCTGTTGTTGGAAATGACCTACTGTAGAACAAACTCGTCTAATTATCTTTATGGAATGCACATACACTATCACAAATAGTCATTAATACGTTAACGGCTCAGTTCTCCTTCGATCGTTAAAATTTATCGATCAATTTCTTCCTCGCCCTATCGACTATAAAGAATAATATAGTGCTGTTGGGTAATTGAGAGAAGATACCCTCCAGGTGGATCATCATCTTAATTAGCTTCTTTTCACGATTTACGAAAAAATTAGCTTTCATAAAAACTTAAACACTCCAAGTTATGGATTTGATCCTCACATATAATTATATTAGAAAAATTAAATTAAAAACAGAAATTCATTTATGATTTGTTGAATAATAATCAAGAACTGCGGAAGTTTCTTGTCGATATAATAAATTCTACTTTAGATACTGGGAAATTATGTATAGAATTAATATTTATTAAAGAAATTATTATTGGAAAATAATTCTCAATTGAAAAAGAAGATTCAAATTTCAAATTTAGATAAAAGTTAAAATATGTGAATGCCCTTTTCAATTACTGAATCAGTGACATTTTCACCGATTCAATTTAAGAGCAAGTGCATATATCGTAATTTAAAACCGATTTCTTAAAAATACATTTCTTAATCTAAATAGAGCTCTTAAATATTTAGCATCCTTAATTAATATTTCGATTTCTTAATTAATATTTAGATTCGAGCATGTTTTTAATTTAGAATTCAGAATCCTGTTAGTCAGTATCTGGATCTTCCTTGAAGTGATTTTAAAATGTTTCTTCTGCGAATTTATGGACGATTTAATAAAACCATTTTCCAGAATTGAATTAAATAATATATTCTTTGAGAATGAAACTGTATTTGTGAGAAAGGTTTTACGAAATAGGAACCGAATGTGAAAGGTTCTATAAATCAGTACACAGGGCGTGAACAGATTCAAATCACGAGAAATGCAACGTTCATTATTTAATCCAAGTTATCCTCTTCAATAAAAGCCAGGCCCATTTGATTCTTGGCGAAAAAATTATGCTCTTTTACGAGTTTTAATTAAGTCTACATTTTTATAGTTTAGCAAAACATGATGATTAGAATTTTAGAAAATTATTAAAATACTGATTTCCAATCTATTTCGACATTTATATTTTTATTCGTTAATTCGTAAAGATTTTTTTTTCGTATTATTTAAACTTTTATGAAAATATTTAAAGAATTCTGATATTTTTTAATACCGATGATAAAACATCTTTTGAATGTCACAAATTTCTGTATCGATTTGTTTTCTAATTATAAAAACGCTGATAATACAGTGATTAATTACACATTCCTTGAATAAGCCACTTTTACGAAAATTCGTCGACACAAAAATTTGTTTCGAACTTGGTCGGAACCTTTTTTAATTGCCTGAAAAATCCTTCTGTCGGCAAGTCAAAGAAAAAAATTCCGGTATTTCTTAGAGAATAATTTTATCATGGCAATAAAAATATTTTTAATTATATCATTCAATTGTTTAAATCTAATTCATCTTCTGTTACTAATTTATAAATTAATTAGATTATAAAACACGCCTTGCAAGAGATTAGTTTCTATTTTTCTGTGTAGCTTGAGTTATCGACATTATAAATATTTTAAATATAATATTTAAAAAAAGTAATAAAACATGTTTTATTTTTATGACAGAATTTATAAAATTAGCGTTAAAATAATTCTACAACATATTTCGAAAATAATTGAAATATGAAAACAGAAAATTGAAAATTTTGCAAATTAATTGAAAACAAAAATAATGAAAGTAAAATAAATAAAAAATTAAATAATTAAAATAATAATTTAAATAATTCAAAAGTCATAGATATGTTTTGATATTGAAGAAAATAATTGAAATTTAAGAAAAATGTTGAAAATCTTAGGAATAAATTAAAAAATTGGATAAAATTATGTATTGAGTTTCCACTTGTATATTTTTCTGTAAATAAATAAATAAAGTAATTGAAAATTGAAGAAATTGATTCAGAAATAATAAAAATGATTAGCAATTTAAGAAAATAGTTGGAATTTGGGAAAAAGAATTTTAAAAATTACAGAATACACAATACATATAAATTAAAAGAAAATAGTTAAAATATGATATAAAAACAATGATGAGTTGAAAAAAATATATTAGATTTGGGAGAAATAATTGAAAAAATTAGAGAAATTTATTTTAAATAAAGAAAAAATTGAAAAATGAGATTAATAATTCAGAATTTAATAAATTAGATCAGAAATAATAAAAAAGATTAAATATTGAAGAAAATAATTGAAATTTCAGAAAAAGAATTAAAAAATTACAGAATGTATATGAATTTAAAAAAAATAATTGAAATATGATAAAAACAACAACGAAACAACTCAAAATTAATTTTGAGAGAAATAATTGAAAAAATTGGATAAATTTATTTTAAATAATAAAAAATAAAATTTGAATTGAAAAACTGAAGAAAATAATTGAAAATTGAGATAAATAATTCAGAATTTAATAAAAGTAAATCAGAAATAATGAAAATAATTAAAAATTAGGGAAAATAATTGAAAAAATGAGAATATTCACAAATTAGGGGAAACGAATTAAAATATAATTTAAAAAATTGAAAAGTGAAGAAAATAATTGAAATTTGAGAAAAAGAATTGAAAAATTACGGAATAATAAAAATTTAAAGAAAATATTTGAAATACGATAAAACAATGATAAGTTAAACAAAATAAATGATATTTGTGAGAAATAATTGAAAAAATTATAGAAATTTATTTAAAAAAAAATTTAAATTTGAGAAAAATACTTGAAAATCTTAGAAATGAATTGAAAAATTGGAGATGATTAAAAATTGAGATAAATAATTGAAAATTTAGGAAATGAATTCGGAAATAATAAAAACAATGCAAAAATGAAAAAAATAATTGAAATTTTTAAAAAATCCGATAAATAATTGAAAAATTAATAAAATAATTGATATTGCATATAAATAGTATAAAACTTTGGAAATAATGAAAAAGATTGAAAATAATTGAAAATTGAAGCATATAATTGAAATTTGAGAATAACAATTGAAAAAATTATAAAATACTTATGAATGAAAAGAAAATAATTGAAATATGATAAAAACAATGAAAAGTTGATCAAAATAAATTAAATGTTTGATAAATAATTTAAAAAATTATAGAAATTTTAGAAAAATTTTGAAAAATATTGAAAATTTTGGAATTTGAGAAAAATACTTGAAAATCTTAAAAATGAATTGAAAAATTGGAAATAATTGAAATTTGAGATAAATAATTGAAAATTTAAAAATTGAATTCAGAAATAATAAAAACGATTAAAAATTGAAGAAAATAATTGAAAAAAGATAAAAGTAATTGAAATTTCAGATAATTAATTAAACATTTTGAAAATTATAAAAAAGAATTAGAATAATTAGATATTGAAAACAATAATTCAAATTTGAGAAAAACAATTGAGATTTTACAGAATATTTATAAATTAAAAGATAATAATTGAAATATGCTAAAAGCAATGAAAAGTTGAACAAAATAAATTAGATTTGTAAGAAATAATTGTATCAAATTGTAGAAATGTATTTTAAATAAAATAATAATTCAAATTTGTGAGAAATACTTGAAAATTTAAGGAATTGATAAAAAATAATGAGAATTATTAGAAATTGTAGAAAAAAATAAAGAAAGATGAAAATAAAAGAAATTTCAGATAATCAATTATAAATTTTGAAAATCTTAAAAAAGATATAAAATAATTTGAAATTGTAAACATTAATTGAAATTTGAGAAAATGAATTGAAAAAATTACAGTCATATGATTTAAAAGAAAATAATTGAAATATACTAAAAAAAAAATGGCAAATTTAAAAAAATAATGGAATTTGAGAGAAGTAATTGAAAAAATGTGGAAAAATATATTAGTAAAAAAATTAGTTATAAAAATTATTTTAAAAATTTGTTATTTAAGACAATAGTTAAAAAATAAGATAAATAATTTAAATTTGAAGAAAATAACTAAAATATAATAGAAACAAGCTACATTAGAAACAGTTAATAAAATTTAAAAGAAATAATTTAAAAAAATGACAGAATATATATTAGTAAGGAAGATTTAAAAATTCAAACCAGACAGTAGAAAAAGACAGCAATGTTAAGACTCGCGCGTTCTTCGTATCTTTGTCTTTTTCTTTCGAAATCTCATTTACTGTATGTTAAATACAAAAAATTAATTAAAAAATTTTTACTGAAGAGAATAATTAAAAAATCATAGAAATAATTGAAAATTGTGAAAGGTATGAAAAATATGAATATAATTAGAAATTGTAGAAAAGAATTGAAAAATAATCAAAATAATTGAAAAATAAATCTTAAAATTTTAAATTGAAGACAATAATCTAAATTTGAGATAATAACTAAAAATTTATCAAATTAATTGAATAATAATGAAAATATATTAAAATTAGGTAAAATAATTGAAATATAAATTTTAATTTCAAATAATTGAAAAATACAATTAACGTTCCAAGAAAATAAATAAAAATATAAAGAAAAATGTAGCAAGAAAACAGTTTTTCAATTTTGAATACGATTTAAATATGATTGTAGAAGAGAATAATTGAAAATATTCCAAATGATAATTAAGTTTGTATTTATAATTCGATATAAGTACTTTAAAGAAAATAATCATTATTTGTAGAATTTGTAATTAAAAATTAATAAAAGAAATTGAAAATAAAAAATAAAATAATTACTAAATAATAAAATTGATTCAATGTTGACGATAATTAAAATTGAGAAAGTGATTGTAAAAATTAAAAAACATAATTGTAATCTATCGAAAGTAAATTTAAGATTACACAATTTTTACATAAAATTAAGTATTTATAACAAATTTATTTTTTATTTATGACTCATTTATTCACCATCAATCTGTTATTTTCTCATTAATCATTATTTCAAAGAAAAAACACATTTCTACATATGTCAAAGTGAATTTTTTTCATGTTGTGAGATGTGTGCTAATGTGCATTGTCCGTTTGTTAAATTACAAAGTGGACAGAAGTCAGCTATAATTTCTAAAATGCCAAAGCAAATATAGAAATAGACGATGACCCGATGACACTTTGAAAGATTCTATTGAAAGGCCTAGAATACTGAGAATTGAAAAAATAGCTTAATCTCTATTGCCCAATGTGTACTGCTCATTAGCAGGTATCCGCTGTGCAAATGTAAATGGAGAATAATTCCGTATTGGGAGTTTTCACTTTCTTTGCTGTCCATTCTCAACAAGACTGCACTTTCTAAGCAACATAAAGAGTCATATACGTGTTTCTTGCAACAATTTCGACCCATCAGAAAACGATACAAATTCCAGCTTGATTGATAATTATGTCTGATTACCGATTACTCTCAACGGAAGTGACAGAAATCGTTAAGAGTAAATTAAATTGTAGATTATTTATTATCCTCAAGTGCGCACTTGATTTCTTTGTTAATATATCTTTTAAAACCAGTTGCAACTTCTTAAAAAGTTTTCATGGCTTTTAACGCAGTTTTCATCATTTTGTATAAATGTTTTATCATTTGAAATATTTTTTATCGTTCTAGAAACTTTTATACATTTTAGGCAATTAAGAGGATCATTTCGAACAATTAAAGAGATTATATTAAATACAATAGAAATCACTTTAGATTACATTTTGTGTCTTTTAGTTCAATTTTCAAATTTTTCATTTAGTTGATTTTAAACAATTACGATCATTTGGTAGCCAGGTTTTAATTAATTTTTGCAAACAAAGTTGCGGAAATGAAATGCTAATCATAGATTGTATTCAACTAATAGCTCTCACACTTTATTTACAGGAAATTTGTTTATCACCTTGAAAATCGAATTATTGCATAATTAATTATAGTTGCAAAAAGTGTGCCCTCGACTTCTAATTGTCATGTGACCCTTCCTACAAATTCTACTTAAAATTCTAGACAATATTCAAATTAAATACAGGAAGTCGGCATAATTGTAATGTCATTTAAAATTCATTTGGGAATTTGTAGAAATTTAAAAGCGGAAAAATTTTCCGTTATTTGAATTATTAAACCTCTTGGATAATAATTGATTAAAATTCTTGAATTTAAATGACAAAAATTCCGAATTTTGACAATTGAAAAGACTTTTTAGTGCTCAAATCAATTGCAAAATTTTTTAAAAATAGAAATGAAAATAATCGAATAATTAAACAATTTTTTTCAGGTGACTTAAGGTTGCCAGGTCCAGGTCCAGGTCCGGTGAGATGCACCTTAAGAAAACACAAACCTAATCGAAAACCAAGAACTCCGTTTACGACGCAACAGCTGCTTTCTTTGGAAAAAAAATTTCGCGAGAAACAATATCTGACGATAGCAGAGAGAGCGGAATTTTCATCTTCGCTTCATCTCACAGAGACGCAGGTAAATATTTATGTTTTTTTATTAAAGAAATTTTATTGATTTCGCAACTTACTTTTTCGTAAAATTGTTTAACTAGATCTTTTAAAATTGTTTGTAATTAATTTTTTACCTATTTGGTTTGGGTTAAAAACATTTCTTAGTTTGAGGTTATGTTACGTTCATCATTATTCTTTTTTTAATTCTTTCTTTTTCTTTTTAAAGATTTGTACTTTTATGACTTGATTTACTTCTTATGATTATTTATTAATTCCCAATTAAAAGTTTCAAATTATAGCGTGCATGAGGACAGTTTACGAACCCATTACAATGCATCAGACAAAATTAAGCTCGCATTCATTTGCTTAGATAAACCGGAATCACCTTACTGACCCCTTCCCACTTTTTTCCTCTTTTATAACCCTTAACAAAATTCATTGCAAGCCAGAAAGGTTAAATTATAATTCGTGATTCCCGGTGTAAAGAAAACTTAAATGAGCTTGGATTTAGGAATATCACTTCTAAAATTTGTAAATTCATTAGACTTTTTTTCTATTATTTAAATGTTCTTATGATCGTACTTCATATTGGATATATTATACTCAAACTGCAAAATTCAATTTCTAACCTGATATTTCTTACCTGATATATTCAAAACCTATTAATCTAGATAGTTTGTTCAATTTTAAAAAATAATTGCCGATAGTCGCGTATTTAAACGTCACATATTTTTAGGTTACGTAAGAGGTGTTGACTAATAAAAAAAAGTGCTACCAACCTTGAAATTTTATTAAATTGGCGCCACGGTCGAAATAGCGCCAAATTTGAAAACTTATTATTTATTCTCTACTGAAATAATCAATAAATTATGCTGTTTTGAATAACAAATTTTAAGTTTACAATACCATTGTCTATTTTGAGGTTATGTCAAGGCATACAACTTCCTTAAGAAGCAGTAAGAATACAACAAAAAAATCCATAATTAGCAATTAATTAATAAAGTGTAAAACAGCTTTAAAAAAAAAGTCCCATGACTTTTTCATGAATCACTTTATAAATTCTTGCACACTTTAAATCATAAATATACTTATAAACTACTTAAAGATACGTATGCAAATTTTTGATGTCAAATTAAACACGACAGTCTAATAAATTGCAAACAACACTTCAAGTTGCCCTTCAACTTTTCGTATAATTTTGTACTTATTATTTTGAAAAATGATAATGATTAAAAGTATCTGGGAACTAAATTGACATGGCTGATAACCGTAAAATCAGCAAGTTGGCAATTCATATAAATAGTTTGAAAATTATCTCGGCTCAGTAAGCAGCTCTTATATTCACTGCATCCAGATCATTACATATGCATAATTTGATCTTTCAAGCAATCGTATAGAGATTTTTTTTTTTTTTTACTAATACTTAATCCGGACCAATTGAATATGAAACTTGTAGAACTTACATTACTTTACCGTTCATCAGTCTCAATTATAATTTTATATTTAAGGAAATATAAATTAGAGTTGCAACTCTATCAAGATAGAAATTAATTGTCGACTCGTACAATTTCCATATTTTGCGTAAATTGCAGAAGAAACGATGCCATTTACTTCTAATCTTAAAATCACATTTATTATTATTAAACAAGCTTCCAGTCATTTTGCAAATGGTTGACTGGAATTAGTTCATTTTTAGTTTAATTAAATTTGCAAATTTGCTACTTTGAAATTTAAAATTACTATTAGAGTAATTCTGAATTTGAAAAAAGAGCTTAAACATTTAATCGGAAGTAATTAGTTACATTTAACAAAAAACATGACTGCAACAAGAACTATTTTTTGTAATTAACGATGGCGCCATTTTGTGTGAGTATATTAAAAAAAAATGTATAATGACACTTGGAGGAATAAAACGTAAATTAGATTAATTCATTTTAATTTTGTTGAAGATTTTATACAATGAGATTTAAAAGATGAGTAAATGTGTAATGTAATGAGTAATGTTTTAAAAACATTAGAGTTTCTACATTTAGCTTGTTAGTATTTGAAAAACGAAATTAAATTAAAAGATATTAAACAAAATTGGAGGATGTTTAGAAATTTAGTAAAATGCATCTGGTTAAAATTTATTTAAAATAAATTAAGTAAATTTATTATCTAGAGTTTTTTTGACGGGAATAATTTTGGGAGGATGTTTATTCAAAATAAAATTTTTTTAGAATAGAAAAGTATTAAATACAAAATAAAATCATTTCAATTGTAGGTAATAAAGTATTTTATAAATTGCGTAAATATTAAAAGAAATTAAAAATTTTAATATATTTCATTATGTATCGGGATATTATATTTGAGGTTATATTTATATACGTTAATCAGAATTTAAAAGAATTGGATATGTTCTTTTTAAATATATTTTCTATAAAATTAAAAATATTATTTATAAAAAAGAATTGAAATAAATTCAAAATTTTAATATTTTTTAAACTTTCTAAAGGATTCTGGGTGAAAAAAAGGTATATATTGAAGCGCATTAAATAATTTAATACGTTTTAACGCAAAACGGTCGCAGTTTATCTAAAATGAATTAAGCAGCATTCAATGGAATTACTTTTTTAAAACTTGTAGTATTTAACTAAGGCATTTCTTTTTTGGAATATATTTATTCAAAATTTGATTTTTTTGGAATAGAAAAGTATTAAATGTACAATAAAATCATTTTAATTATAGATGTTATAATATTGCACAAATAGGTATTAAATAGAATTAAAAATATTGACATTTTGGCATTGAAATTAGATATTTTAATAGTTATTAATGTAAGCCTTAAGACTAAATCATCAGTTAGGGATTAAAATGAATTAAACACTTTAATATATTTTATTACAAGCTTTAATACCGTTCAATTTAATTTGAGGTTATGTTTACATAGGGTTTGAATTCAATTTATTCCTTTTCAATACTATTTATGTGAAATTAAAATTTTACCCACAAACATGAATTAAAGTGAATTCGGAATTTTAAGACATTTGAATCTTCTTACCAAAGCGTACTGGGTAAAAAGAAGTTTATTAAAGCACATAGAATAATTTAATCTTTTCTATTGCAAAAAAGTGTACTTATTGGTAAAAATGGATTAAATAACATTCAATAGAATTGAAAAAACTTTTCCACATACCAAACATTGTTTAAAATTATTTAGCACTTAATTGAGAAAAGAGTAATTAAACAGTATTAAATCTTTTAGATTTTGATCCAGAATATTTCAAACGAAAAATTGAATTTACTTCAATTCCTTTTTAATAAATTTTTTTAAGAATTTTTTTCTCTTCATCTTCGAATTTTCATTGAACGTTTCCCGAAAGAAAATTTGCATTTAAAAATATTAAATTTTGTAATTCTTTTTAATTCCTCATTAATTGAATAACCGTTAAATTATTTGTTTTCAAAAAAATTATTTTGACAAAATCGAATATAAAATAAGATTTGGATTTAATTATCTGTTCTAGGTGAAAATTTGGTTTCAAAATAGAAGAGCAAAGGCGAAACGTCTGCAGGAGGCGGAAATTGAGAAACTGAGGTTATCAGCAAGGCCCCTTCTGCACCCAAGTTTCGGTTCGGGACTGATGTTTTCGGGAGTCGTACCTCCAGGAACACCAGGAGTTCCACCTTTCATAGCTGCAGCAATGGCAAGGCATTCACACGCTGCAGCTGCAGCAGCCATGTTCATGGGTCCTCCTGGACACAGACCTTGAGATTGAGGTTCCTAAGACCTCCATAAGGTTCGGACCTGATAAAAACGTGATAATATATAAATTTACTTATTAATTTTGAGGCTACATATAGTTCGTGATAATTTTCAAAGTGGAGCTTACGTCAATAATTTTTGTCTTTCTGCGAATCCCGCTTGTATTCCAGTAAGAAGACAAACATTAAAAGAAATTGTGAATTTTTAATATTTTTTAATTCCTGTTTATTTCCTTGATTGAATATCTTTCCTAATCGCTTATTTATTCACTTTTATCTCTGTTTTGTAACACATTTTTAATCCCTTTTAATTCCCTTGTATATCTTTTAATCCTTTTTAATCCCAATACCTTTTAATTATTTTTGCTTCCTCATAGAGGAAGTATTATTTAATCCTTTTCCAATACCTTCTTGTCTCTATTTAAATTCCTGCTAATCTTTTATAATCCACTTTTAATCCCTTTCAATTCTTTTAAATTCCAGTTCACTTTTTAAATTCTAAAAGGTTTTTATCACTTTTTATCACATTTTAATCCTTTACAATTCTTCTTTATCTCTTTTTAAATCCCTGCTAATCTTCTACAATCCTCTTTTAATCCCTTTAATTTCCAATACATTGTAATCACTTATTAATCCGTTTTCAATTCCTTTTTATATCTTTTTAAACTCCTGCTAATTTTTTGTAATTCCCTTTTAATCCCTTTTAATCCATTTAAATTCCAATACATTTCAATTACTTATTAATCTTTTTTCAATTCCTTTTTATAACTTTTTAAATACCTGCTAATCTCTTATAATTTCCTTTTAATCCCTTTATTAGGATTTTTATCCCCTTTTATCACTTTTACTATTTTTTATTACCTTTAAATTCCTAAATCTCTTTTCTTCCAATAAGATTCAACAAATTGACTGCCAGTAACCTAAAATATTCTTCTCAATATCATTTCTAAAAATGTAATAAAAAATAAGTGTCGATTTAAAGATTTGTTCTTTAATTTTTAGCACCAAGACATTTTATTTAAATACCCGGTAAAAAGAGGTTGATTAAAAAGAACAGAATTACAAAATTGGATATTTCAATGCCTTTAAATGCGCATCAATTTCGTTTTTGTTCAATTTTCTAAATGTGCTCTTTTTTAAATCCATTACACGGCATTAAACTGTTTTTTTAAACATGTATCTGGTTCTTTCATGTTAATGCTATTTAATTCGATTTCCACGATTTTTGTAGTCCAATGCTTAACACTATCATTCATTTATAAAAATCTGACCAAATTAATGTCACTTTTGAATTTTTGGTCCAAAAACAACATTTTTACGTATTAGAAAGCATTAAAAGTTTTAATCAAACTCTTTGTTTCGGATACTATCAATTTGCATTTTTTATCCTTTTTAAATCTTTATTAATATGTTCTTAATTTCATTCGAATATATTTTAATCTCTTTTTATTACCTTCTAAATCCCTTTTAATCTCTTTTTATTCCTTTTTTTTCTAAATCTCTTATATCCCAACATTTTCCAAAATTTTAATCCTCCTTTAATCTCTATAATCCCTTTTCCTATTATAAAATCCGTTAAAAAACCATCTTAAATCTATTTTAATTTCTGTTAATCCCTCTTAATTTCTATTTTAATCTGTAAATCCATTTTCTACAATAAAGTTTAAATAAATTAAAATAATAGCCTAATCTAATAATTTTTTACATTGTTTTAAAATTTTTAAACGAAAAAAAGTGTCCATCTAAAGATTTGATTTCGGATTTTTATCTCAGAAGATATTCTATTAAAACACCTTTTTATTCTTTCCTTAATATCTTTAAATCTCTTTTAAATCCATGTTAATGACTTTTTAAACCTGCTCAATCCCTTTTAATTCCTTTAAATCCTTTTTTCCTTTTTAGTCTCCTTTTGACTTTTTCAATCTCTTTTAATCTTCTCTAATACCCTTTTAAATTCGTTGTTAATCCCTCTTAATCTCTTTTAATCATTTTTTAATCCCAAAATACTTTTTTGTTTCTTCCTTAAACTCTTTTAATCCCTTTTAACTCCATTTCAATCACTTTTTAATCCTGTTCAATCTCTTTTAATACCTTTCAATTCCTTTTTAATCCTTTTTAGTTTCTTTCTGTCCCTATTTCAATCTCCTTTAAACCCTTTTTGAATTCATTCTAAATAACTTAATCTAATCCTTTTGAGTATCATCTTAAAAAATATGTCCGAAAAAAGTGTCGATCCGGATATTTGTTCTCGGTTTCTTAGTTTAGTTGATATTCTATTTAAATCCTTTTTTATTCCTTTCTTATAACTTGTAATCCCTTTCAACTACATGTCAATCACTTTTTAATACTTTTCAATCTCTTTTAATTCCTTTTAATTCCCTTTTATCTTTTTTAGTCTTTTTTCGTCTCTTTTTCGGCCCTTTTTCAGTCTCATTTAATCCCTTTTCAAATTCGTCCTTAATCCCTCTTAATCTCTTTTAATCACTTTTTATTTCCTAAATCCTTTTTCTTCCAACAATTTTAAATAAACTGAATAACAATAACCTAATCGATTCCTTTTCAATATAATTTTTAAAAATTGACCAAAAAAAAGTGTGGAACCGGGGATTTGATCTCGCGCTTCCAGCACAGAAAAAAACGCTTTGACCTGGCGGCTACTAAATATTTAATTCTTAAAATACTTGAGATCAAAGTCTGGTACATCTGAACAGATGAAAATAGAAAAAAGTACACAGATGTTTGAAACGGAATTGATTAGTATTCAGTTTTCAATGAAACATTCTACAATCATTTAAATAAATTAACAGCAGAAAAAATTAAAAAAACAAATTTTCTTAACATACTTAATTGTTAAATTTTTCTTTCAATGTTGGTCTTCTTATCAGCTAATCTGTATGATTTCAAATGTTCTGAAGAACCGCTCAGAAAGGCCAATTAAACGGATTTACAATTTGCTTTTCGGTCATGTTAATATTATTTCTAAATTACCACTTTCCTCGTAATTTGTGCTGCCAAATTGACACTTTCGTCAATTTATGAACTTGAAAAGAGGACGGATAAATTTTAATGTTTCAATTCAGGGAGAAAGTAGCTTTAATTTATTACAGCAAAAATGCATTTTTTTCTTTTAATGTAATTTTCAAAAAATATCAGAATTTAAGAGAAAGCATTAATGTATCCGTTTTACGCTTCCTTTGCGGTCTCTAGACTCTAATGAACTTCTAAAGTAATTAGCCGCCTACACTGTCTATTCCAATCGTCCAAGAAACTCCACTAATGTATGCCCAAAGAGACTGAAAAGTAAAAAGGAATCGAACCAATTCTTTTTTTTCTTTTTTTTTTTAATTCTGCTAAACGCTGAAAATGGTCTTTTATGATACCTGCATGTGACTTTAATACGGTTTGTAATGTGCTGGTTAACGAATGCAGTCTAACGAGTAATGACTTCCAAGACCAGCTGTGTTCGATGAGAAAGTATTTACGTCGCCTTGGTCGATTGGACAGTCCCGCACATGTTTCAGGGCGCACAAAATATTGGGACTTAAATTGTTTCTTGTAAATTTATTGCAGCAATTGAAATAGATTTGTTTCTTTTTAGTTCTTATCTCGCCATTTATCTTGTACAGCTCTTCTTTAAAGCTTTAGTGTCCGAACTTCTGTCAAATTACTATTGTACAATACTTTACCAAAAAAATAAAAAACAAAACAATTCTCTTCTGTGAAATTGTATAAAAGCAAATATTGACAAAGTCAAGAATAACCATTGGAGACAAAGGTTTAAAAATTATTTTCTAATTGTGTGAAAAAAAATTCGACTAAAACTGTAATCAAGTTTTGAATCGAGTTTTTTTTTTAGAGTGCAAAACGATTATTGAAATAAGTTTATGATTAGGTGCGTTCGGCAAAAAAAGAAAATAGAAATAAAATAGCACTTTTTGAAGATGATACTTTCCGGAGAAAAAAAAATTGTCCCTTTCGTAGTGATCACTGCGTTTGAGCATTTAAAAAAAGCATTTGCGCTTGATCTCTAATGCAAAGTACATGTAAAATATACATATGTAAATAGTTCTCTCTACACGCCGATAAACAGTATAGATATTTACAAGCTGAGTCGAAACTCACGAATGATTTGTAGTCTTCTGTTTTCCTTTCAAAGTTTCCAAATATATTTTTACCTGTGTTGAGAATTTACCAATTGAAAGGAATATTTTGCAGTCATACAAGAAACATCCTGTAATTTTTATGTATATATGTGTGAAGGAAAACAGATATGTAAATTATGTATCTACATGTATGATGATTAAGAACGACAAATACGAAAGCAGGAAAGCCAATAAAGTTTTGTGAAAACGAGCGACAATTTCGGCTGTTCCTGACACTCTGTATAAATGTAAACTGATAATTTATCCATGGAATGATGTTATAGTGAAATAAAAGTGATTTCAATATTTAGTTATTGCTTGTTGCTTTCTTTTAATTTGACAATATCCTTTCATTTAAATTATTACGTAATTTAAGCATAAGCCATACATTTATTTAAATATAAATTATTTATACAATTTTTGGAGGAATTTTTATTATTTTTATTATTACACTACGTAATAAGAATAAATTTTTTTCTCAATAAAAATAAATTTTTTAACCTTTCAATTTTATTATACTTAAAAATTCAAATTAAATTTATTAAAATAATTATATAAAAAATATAATAATATACTCGAATTTTTATACAACAAAATTTTTTGAGTTCTAATTAATTTTTTAATTAGAATCTATGAGATGAAAAATTATGGTTTCAGACAATGTGCTTATGTTTCAATTATTTTTCATTCATTCTCCAAATCATTTTCACTTTTTAATTCCTTTTTTTTTATTTATCTATTGTATGTATTTCCTACAATTCCTATTACTCTTTAAAATCCTAGAGTTAGTTTTTTAATTTAAATTAAAGTTCTAAGTTCTTCAAGAATAAATTATTTTCTTCAATTTTCAATTTTTCGCTATTTTTCAATTATTTTCAAATTCTAAAATATTTATTTATTTATTAAGGTGGCCTTACAATAATTTCTCTTTTGTACAATTGAACTTAAAAAATATTAACTATATATATGCTTCAATTTTTTTCTTTTAATAATTACAGTTTTCAATACATTCTTTAGTTTTAATTTTACTACTTTTTACATTTTAAACTTTCTTTCTTAAATTTCTAATCATTTCTTTTCACTTTCAAATTATTTTCTTCGATTTTCAATTATTTATGTCGTTTTTCAATTATTATCTTCAATTTGCAGATTTATTCTTCAATTTTATTAACACGATAATTATTTTATAATTTCTGTATTTTTAAATTTTATTTTCCTCAATTAAAAATTACTTTCTTGAATATTAAATTGCTTGTTTTTTAGGCTTAAATTATATTTTTGGATTTTCAATTATCTTAAAATTGCAGGTTTATTCTTCAATTTTATTACCTACAACAGTTTTTTAAAAATTTTTGTAGTTAAAAACTTATCCCCAATTTAAAATTACTTTTTTCAATTTTCAAAAACTTGTCTTCAGGTTCAAATTATATTCTAAGATTTCCAATTATATGCGTTTTTTCAATTCTTATTTTTCAATTTCAATTTTATTCAAACCTTTTTTCTTTTACTTTCTGCACATTTTTGAATATTTTCCTCATTTTTCAGTTACTTTTCTCAATTTAAAATTATTTTCTTGATTTAAAATTATTTTTTCCAGTTTGAAATTATCTAGTTTTAATTATCAAGCAACTTGCAATTATCTATCAAATTATCAAGCTTAAATTTAATTAGTCAATCTTTTCATTTTTTAATTTTCAAATATGTTTCTCCATTTTAAAGTATCTTCTGTATATTTTCAATTATATTCTTCATTGATACATTAGATTCCTCAAATTTTAATTATTTTCTTTAATTTTTCCTATTATTTACAATATTTTTTATTATTTTCTTAATTTTTCAAATATTTTCCAAAATAAAAAAGGTTTTCCATGCATTTTCAATTAATTTTTTCAGTTTCAGATTTGTTTCTATAATTTTCAATTATTTGCGTAAGTTTTCAATTATTGTCTTCAAATACAATTTTATTATTTAGTTTTTGGTAATATTTACTGCAGATCTGGAAATATTTTCTTTAATTTACAATTATTTTCTTCAATTTGAAATTACTTTTTGTTTTTCAATTATTATTGTCAGTTTCAAACTTTGAAATTATTTTCTACAACTTTCAATTAATGAATTTAGTTTTCAATTGTTATTAACAAGTAAAATTGTATTATTCAATTTTTTAAATTATTTATTATGAATCACAATACTTTATTTACTGTTCAATTATTTAGATATTTATTTATTTATTCATACATAAAAGGCAAAAGCACAAACGAAAAATTATCTTACTAAATGTGAAATTTTTGTTTTAAATTCTCAATTAGCTTTTTCAGTATCAATTTTTTTCTTAATTCTCAATATTATTGTCGGCATTTTTACATTAAAATCTTGAAATACAATTTTATTATTCAATTTTCCATATTATTTAATACTTTCTTTATTTTACATTGATTTTCCGAAATTTTAAATTACCTTTTTAATTTTCAATTATTTTTTTCAATTTCAAGTTATTTTCTTTAAATTTTAATTAAATACTTCATTTTTCATTTATTATCTTCATATTTCAATTATATTAAACAATTTTTCTATTAACTACTACAAATTTCAATACTTTCTTCAGTTTTCAATTATTTATTTCATGTAAAATTAATGTGTTTAATTTTCAATTACTTTTTTTAGTTTCAACTTATTTTCCTCAAATTTTAAATTTATTCTATAATTTTTTTAAAATTATTATTAATCTTTGTTTTCAATGATTTACACTTTTTTCAATTTTTTTTTCAATTTTAAATTCTCTTTAAGTTTTTGTTTTTTTGTTTTAAATTATTTTCTTCAAATTTCAAAGGTAAGTTCCAACTTTTTCAATTTTTTTATTTGTTTTCTGATTTTAATTATGTTTTTCAATTTTAAAACATCATGTTCTTTGAATTTATAATTATTTTCTTTAAATTCAATATTTTATTCGTTTTTTTCAATTATTTTCCTCATTTTGGAATCTTTTTTTTGTAATTATTTTTTCTGTTTTAGATAAATTATTTTCTTCAAACTTGAATGATATTTTTCTAATTATTCAATTTTTATCAACTTTTTGTTTTACTCCTTCATCCTGAATTTTAAAATGTTATTTCGTACCTTTAATTTGTTAGTTCAATTCTGAATTTTTTCCTTCAACTTACAATTTCATTAATAATTTTTTCAATTATATTCAATTTTTCCATTTCTTAATTATATTTCCCAATTTGAAATATATTTTTTATTTTTAAGATATTTTATACTTATCAAATTATCTTCTTCCAACTGCAAATATATTTTTCAATTTTTTTCAATTATTAAAAATGTTAATTGTTTCTCAATTTCTCAAAACTTTTTTCAATTTTCAATTATTCTCTTTAATTTTGAATTATTTTCTTTAAACTCCCTCTATTTTCAACACTATTTTCAATTAATTTTTTTAATTTAAATAAATTTTTGTCATTTTACAATTATTGTCTTCAAACTTCAATTATATTCATCGGTATTTTCAGTTAACTGCTTAAATTTGTAATAATTTTGATAATTTTAAAATTATTTTAATCAATTTCATCCAATTTTCTTGATTTTAAAGTAATTAAAAAATGTTTTAAAATGTTTTTTAATTTTTTTCTATTATTCTTATAAAGTTTCTATTATTTTATTTAATTTATTTTTATTCTTAAAAATTTTAAATACATGTTTTTAACCATTCAATTATTTTACCCATTTTTATCTATTTTCTTAAAATTTAAATTTTGTTTTTTAGTTTGTTTAAAAATTTTGTTTCATTGTCTTTTTTTATATTTTTAACGATTTTTATCAATTTTTTCAATCATTTTCTTCTATTTCGAATATATACGCCTTGTTAGCTTTTTTTATCTAATTCAAATAAATTACATTTAGTCCAAATAAAAAATATCTGCAGATGCTTGTAAAACATATGAATACCTTCAAACAAATTTCTGGCACTTACAGAAAATATAACTAATTTAAAAGAAGTTATGTTCCGCACATTAATTATTAAAAGAACTTTCTCAGCAAAATTAAAAATTTTAATCCTCTCCATAAATACACAACATTTAATTTTGATAACCGTAATCATTTCAATACTGCAACAATTTCATATTCCAGTACATAATATTTCTCACACACTAAGCTCGCATATTTTATTGACAGCTAACAAATACTTAATAATAATAATCACATTATTAATTTTTTGGCAATTATTTCTTGCAATTTATTAAAACGAGACTACTTTTTTTCTCTCTTTGCTTTATCCGCGAGTCTATATTCATTAGCAAAGAAATAATTTAGTAATTACTTTTTGGAGACTAATTTTTTGCCGTTCAATAAAACGAAACTAATTTTTTAGCTGCAGGGAGGCTTGTTTAACGTGGGTCAATATTCATTAAAGAGTGAACAGAGAAAGAGTAAAATTCAACACGTATATTGAGATATTTTATTTATAATTAGCGGCACTGAGCGGGGGTTCTACTGTTCGATAAATCAGCGCGCCGCCGCGCCATCAGGTTTAAGACTTAATTAAAAATTTAGTCAAAAACCAATTAGCGGTCGTGGCGAATTAACATATTTTTAATTACCTACCGAACACTCTTCTGTGGTCTCGTCCTCTGCCATTTTCGACAGAACCTGCTACAGCATTACTTTTCAACTTTATTAGGAGCGAACCTTTCATCTTTGATGAACGCGCCGAGGCCTTAAGAAAAATTGCCGCTCCTTCGATATTTTATTTAAGAATATTTTACGGTGACTTGGGTGTAATAAAATTAGTATAATTATACTTATCAAAATGCGATTAAGTCCGATGATATTTAATCCTTTTTGATTCACGACAGCACTTAGCGCAAACTTTTCATTTTATTAATAATAAAAAATAAACGAACTTTTTTTTTATGAGAATGTCTATTTATTAAACTTATTATCTTGTTTAATTAACTTTATTATCCAATTTATTATTATTAATATAATAATTATTATATTTATTACATTATTATTAAATTTATTATATTACATTACTATTTAAATACTATTATTATATATTTTAATTTAAGAAATTACATTGTAAAATTTAACTGGAAAGCTGTTTTAATAGATTCTGCGAAAAAGAATCGCAGCTTGCATTCCTTCATCGGAGCAGATTAATAAATTAAAGGTGAACTTTACGACAGATAACATAAACCGATTTTTCAACATCAGCTAAACGTTTGCTTTAATGTGATAATAATCTCGAATTTAAATGTAAGATCTTTCATTGATAAGGAATAACACGTTTCAACAACTCACTTGTGCAATAGGTACATAAAAATTCTACCTTACAGGATATATCTTATCAAATAATATCATCTGGAGACAAAATTATTTTTAATGCTTAGAACATTAAATTGTAACATTTAATATAATTTTGATTAATTTATACCCTCTTATTTCACTACATTGAAGCAAGTGAATTAAGATAAGTTTATTAGTCAGTAGCAGTATTAAAAAACAAATTTCCTTTTTAATTTCAAGTACTGTGTTTAATCTACTAATTAATAAATTAGGAGTAACCGTTTGTTTCACAGTTATTTTATTAAATGACAGAAAAAAATGACACAATAAATATCACGTGAAATTAATGATAAATTAAACATTACTAATTGTTTAGAATGAAACAATATTGTTAACAAATTAATTTACATTCGATTGCAAATACAATGTTGAAGTAGAGTGATAATTAAACTTAAGTCAACATTACCGGCTGGTTAAATATTTGATTAGAGTAATTATCGTGTAAATTTAACAAATTGTAACTCACTGTTTCGTGACACTAATGTTTTCTCATGAATAATCTCTGTTAATGAGGCAGCTAGGAAACGCAGATTCAGTATAGACTCAAGGCAGTTCTTTTTTCGTTTGAACGTTAACCGTCTCATCAGTGTCTACTTAGGATAAAATAGTGTCCCACAAAGTCCACTTATTTCTCTCTTTTTTTTTTAACTCAAAACCTTGGAATTTCTAGACGACTTGTCTGAGAACTCTTCTTTTTTATAAATTGTTCCGGTATCATTAAAAGCATTGTGCACAGATATCATTAATTGTGATTTGATATTCTTTCTTCACACATTCTTAAAAAAAAAAAAAAAAATTCATTGGAATTAAATCTAATTAATCACATTTTAATTTCCCCTTTTTCACTGAGGGTCAAGAAAAATGCAAAAATATAATTTCTTTATCAGCTGTACACTTGGGTATGGAGTCTATGAGAAAATGTTGGTCGTAACTATTAAACGGGAGACATAATCGCTGTGTATATACACATATGCGAGTGAGCGGGCCACATACGAACGCTGACAATTAATTAAAGAATAATTTCTTGTCTTTGCGATACGCGGAGGAGCGTCGGTAGTTGGCGGCCAATTATGCTAGGGTACGAGCGCGGAATACCAAATAGCCGCTTCGACATTGAACGGACTGAAACTTCGCTGCACGTCTCTTTACTATACAGTAGCTTTGGAGTTCGACGAAAGGTCGTTAAATGCACCGCGGGGTCTTAAACGCCAGATACACCAAGCCCTTCTACGTGTGAGATGACTTTTTTGTTATCAGAGATTCGTCAAGTTCAGGTAGCGTTCACACGATTGGACAGTGATGACTTTTTAAAGTGGTGCACAAAGAAGGCGCTCTTTCATGATTCAGCACTCGATCCAACTGTATACTGGGTGTCTTCCTGGCTGTTTGCTAAAAAAAACTCTTGACTACCGTGAATCAATATTTCACTTAATTACCACACTGTGGGAAATCAAACTCTCAGGCTTATGCTTCTTAAATTATGTTTTATGTTTACCTGGAACACGGAAAGAATTTGTCAATGGGGAATTGAGTTTTGTTTGGGTTAATTAAACGCTTCCGGGAAAGAAATTAATTCTTTGCTGTTCTCTTGATGTTTCTTTAACAGTAGACGATGTACACATTACGGAATTCTATTCATAAATATCCCCATTTCTATTGCTTTTTTAATATTTTTCTTAGTTTACGAAATTCAGAAAGCACGATTTACATGTTCCTTGAGCATTTTGAATTTTTCAAGAAAATAAAAAATACTCTTCAGAACTCCCTCTAATTATTGAAGGCTCCTTTTAGTTTACGAAATTCAGAAAAGACAGATTCACATTTCCTTTTGTCATTTTAAATATTTTCATAGGATTCCTGCTTATTGAAAATAAGCCATGGTTAGGAAACAGCCTACTAGTGGATAGATTACTGGAAAAACAGAATAAGCAGATTTTTATAAGTAATAGGTACAGTGGATAGAAAAAAAAACAATTATCAATGTCACCTAAATAGCAGCCGTTGTACACATTACGTAATTCTATTCACGAGTATGTCCATTTCTATGACTCTAAATATTCTTCTCATATTACGAAATTCAGAAAGCACGATCACCATGTTCCTTGAGTATCTTGAATTTTTCTTCGAAATAAAAAATACTCTTCAGAACACCCTCAAATTAATGAAGGCTCCTTAACACTTTACGAAATTCAGAAAACATGAAACATTTTTCTTTTTATCATTCGGAATATACTTACTGGATTCCTGCTCGTTGAAAATAAGTTATGCCCATAGGAAACCATCTTCTTGTAGACAGATTACTGAAAAAACAGAATAAGCAGATTATTATAAGTATTATATAACAGATGGCACTGAATGAAAAAAAGTAAAATTACCAATGTCACCTAAATAGTAGCCGATGTACACATTACGTAATTCAATTCACAAGTTTATCCCAATTTCTATTACTCTTTGAATATTCTTCTCATATTACGAAATTCAGAAAGCATGATCACCGTGTTCCTTGAGCATTTTGAACTTTTCTTCAAAATAAAAAATTCTCTTCAGAACTCCCTCAAATTATTGACGGTTCCTTTTACTTTGTGCGAGTCCATGAGTCTTTTAAAACATTTCCGAGTAGGTCCAGGGATTGAAATGAAATTTCGTATTTTTATTCTTAGTGTTAAAATGTTCCAAAAACGCGAGGTTTTAAGTAAAAACAATTATTAGTTTAAAAAATAAGAAGTTTGTTTACATTTTTTAAAATGGCTATATCTTCTGAACGGTTAAAGATAATTAAGTTTTCTTTGTGGCAAAAAATTCAGTAAAATAAGGCCATTAAAATGTATTATAAGCATTTTTAGCATATTTTGTTAATTAAAAAAGTTATTTAAACAAATTAAGATAACTTACGACCGTGGTGTCCAAATTGAAATTTTTAAAGATGAAAATAATCCTTACGTTGCACTCTGTCATATCGAAAAAGAAAAAAATAAGGCACTCTATTAACTTTGCTAATAATTAAGAATTTGTGTTCTGTTTGACAGAACATTGATGTCTACCAGTCAGCCGTTAGAAACTGCGCGCGCCGCTTTAGTTTCACTTACAAAGAACATGTTACACGTTGAGCATTTGACCAGAAATATACACTTGTGAAAAGTGAGGTTTGGCTTCTAACTAGTATCAGAATTGCAAATTTTAAAAAAACAATTTGCATTATTTGCTATTCTGAAGCTAGTTAGAAGCCAAACCTCACTTTTCACAAGTGTTTATTTCTGCTCAATTGCTCAACATTTAACACGTTCTTTGTAAGTGAGACTAAAGCGGCGCGCGCAGTTTCTAACGGCTGTCTGGCAGACAACAAAGTTCTGTCAAACAGAACACAAATTCTTAATTATTAGCAAAGTTAATAGAGTGCCTTATTTTTTTCTTTTTCGATATGACAGAGTGCAACGTAAGGATTATTTTCATCTTTAAAAATTTCAATTTGGACACCACGGTCGTAAGTTATCTTAATTTGTTTAAATAACTTTTTTAATTAACAAAATATGCTAAAAATGCTTATAACACATTTAAATGGCCTTATTTTACTGAATTTTTGCCACCAAGAAAACTTAATTATCTTTAACCGTTCAGAAGATATAGCCATTTTAAAAAATGTAAACAAACTACTTATTTTTTAAACAAATAATTGTTTTTACTTAAAACCTCGCGTTTTTGAAACATTTTAACACTAAGAATAAATATACGAAGTTTCATTTCAATCCCTGGACCTACTCCGAAATGTTTTAAAAGACTCATGGACTCGCACTTTATGAAATTCAGAAAACACGGAACACACTTCTCTTCATCATTTGGAATATTCTTACAGGATTCCTGCTTATTGAAAATAAGTGATGCTTAGGAAACCGCCTACTTCTGGACTGATTACTGGAAAAACAGAATAAGCAAATTAATATAAGTAATAGGTGGTACTGATGAATAGAAAAAAACTACAATTCCAAATGTTACCTTAACAAGAGTCGATGTACACGTCATGAAATCCAATTAAAAATATATTCACTTCTACTTTCAATATCTTTTCGTCAGCAGTCGGTGTACACATTACGGAATCCTATCTAAAAGTATCCCCATTTTCACTTACCATATCTCCTCGTCAGCAGCCAATGTATACATCACGCAATTCTTTTCAAAAGTACCCCACCTTCACTTCTCTGTGTCTACATAAAATTAGACGTTGTACACATCACGGAATCCTATTTAAAAACATTTCCACTTCCATTTCCACTTCCTTTTTCCCCTCAACAGAAGTCGATTATGGAATATTACCAAAAAATATCCCCACCTCCACTTCTCTATTTCTCCTCAACAGCAGCCGATGTAGATATTATGAAATCCAAACCAAAAGTACCCCCATTTCCACTTGACGTGTCTCCTCGTGAGCAGCCGATGCATACATCACGGTATCCCGTCCAAAAGTGACCCCATATACACTTTTAAGTTTCTCCTTTGTAAGAGACAGGAATGGTGTTTAATAGAACGAGATAGACCAGCGCGCTGCGGCGCGGTTGTTATTTTCTTCTTAATGAATGTTTATAATGTGAACTGTTTAAGAAAATTCATAAAGTGTAATTATTTATATAAATTGTTTATAACAATTTTTGAGTGCAAGAACTTCTTTTTTACTATAATTGACACACCCCCAAATATTAAATGCATACATTATTAAGAATGCAAACAAAATTTTGTGCAAAAGAAATAACAAATTGTAAAAAATCATTTTTTTAATACTTTTTGCATTAACATTAAAAATTTATAAAACAATAATAAAAAATCGACTCTCACAGATCTCTTTAGAATTTAGTTCTGCGTTAGAGGAAAGAAGAATTTTTTAATTTGGTTTAAAATTGCGGTCTAAAAATTAATTTGAACCAAATTTTGTCATTTTATCCTACTGTTCTACCTAACCGGAGAATAATAACAAAAAACATAACCTTAAACATAAAAGTATAATATTTTTATTTTACTGAAACTTAAAAGGTTAATGAATTATAAATATACAATAAAACAAAATAAAGAACTAAAAATTATTATTACTTCCTAGTTTCACCATTTCCACTTGGCCGAAAAGAAATCTGATGACAATCACCACGTGCATTCCAATAAAAAGAAATGTCAGAACCTTAAATGACATAAATAATTATGATACTTTAAGAAAAAAAATAACATTTAAATAATAGAACTAAAAAACAGATAAATAAGTTACAAATAAAATAAAAATAAATAAAAGATTATTAATATTATTATCATTACTCACCTGTCAGAAACGAATGCCAATTTAAACAAAACATTATTTCACTCAAAACACTATAACCTTAACAACTTCACTAAAATCACTGTCACTTCTTAAACTATCAGTCCTTCATTATTACAATTTAATTTATTTTCAATTTATTATTATTTCATAAAATGCAATTATTCAATAAACGAAGAATTTAAATAGATTGAAAAATAGTACAAATAAACGTCTAAACTGTGATGTTATTGTTGACAAAAAATATTGAAAATCTGCTAGCCAATCAGAAGCCCGATAAAACGCGTTATACTTCTGAAGTTGGTTGAAAGGGTTCTCGTAAAGGGTAGTCAAGGTCAAAGCTAATTTCTATGTATTAATTATGTTAATCAATTTTTTTGTTATTTTAGATTGCTAACATAAGAAATTTTATAAAATAAACTTGAAGTTACAATATTTAATTAAAAGATTTTAATTCGTCTGCAAAACAAAAAATCGAAACTGAAAACTATCGATAGTGAGGTTTGATATCTACTGACCAATGGGAGACTCGGAAATGGAGTTACACGTCTGAAGTTAACCACAACGTCCGTTCTTTTTAGAATAGGAAAATAGAAATATTCAGTATATCTATAAGATTATTAAAGTTTGGAATTTGTAATGGGCTATATCTTTTAATGAAATCTATAGCCTTAAATAGTGAAGGTTTTGTCCTTTGAAATTAAATAATAAAAGTTTATTGTTCGTTCGAGAGCAATTAGATTTAGGAATTCCAGGTATGCGAATAGCTGCAACTTTTGAGTTTTATGGAGAAGAAGAAGAAAGAGAAAGGTGCTAATTGTCTTATAATGATTTGAAGTAATATTCTAGTTATTAGTGAGTTCAGTTCTGTATTTTTCGTCGGTGTGAAATAAATTCGTTTTGTAAAGAAAATTTTGTTTTTATATTATTCCTAATATCTACTGTTCCGTTGATTATAATAGCAGCCGATGTACACATCACGAAATCCAAACCAAAAGTACACCCATTTCCACTTGACGTGTCTCCTCGTCAGCAGCCGATGCATGCATCACGGAATCCTGTCCAAAAGTGTCCCCACTTCCACTTCTCCGTTTCTCTTTAACATCAGCCGATGTACACATTATGAAATCCAATCTGTATAACGGAATTCCATTCATGACTGAATAACCTTCTCACTTTACAAAATTCAAAAAACTATAACCACATTACCTGTTATCATTATAAACACAAATTATTCAAAATTCCTACTCCTTAAAAATAAATCATGCCTAACAAAGCCCTCACTCGTGACAAAATTACTCGAAAATCAGTATATAAGCTGCTTTTCTCTCTTCTACACTTTTTCCAACATCGCTTTGTCAGACACTAGTCCTCTTCTTGATCCACATTATAAATTCAAGTCCCTCTATTGATTCTGCAACACTACAGAAGCTAACAATCATCATGAATCACAATATATTAACAATCATCATTAATTAACATACTCTAAAATGGTATTTAGACCACCAAGCTAATTCGCATGATCCAAAGCAAAAAAAATCATATTAGCATCTAGAACGTGCCGGCGAAAAAAACAACTTTTAGACCTTCGGACCAGAAAAGGGTGAAGGATAATCAAACAAGAGTGGGGGTTTCGGTGAAAAAATCCACAGTTAACGCGTGCATCGAAAATAGGGACCCCATTCAGTTTATCCAAATTAATTGGTCGTAAATTAAGCGGCCCAGACTGACGACTGTGCGGTGAAACGAGAGAGACAGAGAGAATCGAAGCTTCATAAAGAAAGAAGTTATAGTGAAAGGGTTAACAAGGTGATAGAAGGAGAGACAAAATGAGAGTAGTAGGGGAGGGAGAGGAGTGGCAATAGGGAAAGGGTATAGCGGGTAGGAGAAAAGGTGCCTGCGCAGGAGAGAAAAAGCGAAAGAGGCGACGCTATCCGGGGACAGTAGCGCATCGACACGCCATTATGTGGCGGCTGGGACTAATTTATACAAGAGAAAGAGGAAGACACCGCGTAAAGTCAAGATTGAGCTCAAGAAGGACAGAAAGATTACTTAAAAGAGAGGCCCCTAATTGGAACCCAGCCACTGTTCTTCGCTATGTACCGATGCTTCGATTCATGTCCATTGAGTATTACGCGCTCACGTTCTGATCATCGATTTTTATCCATGATGCTCAACTTGTTTTAAAAATTTCTAATGTCTAATTAAAGCAGAAATTTAATTCCAATTCTGTATCATATAGAGGTATTATTACTGTTAGAAATTTAAGTAAAAATGTTCTTGTTTATTGTTTGCGTTTAATTTCTTTAGTATTAATTAGGCTGTTTGTAGCACTTATATAGGTTTTGTCAATGTTTGTGTGAAATAGGTTCGAATTGTATCTCTATTGTTTTGTTCTAAAATTGTCATAGTAAATAGAGACGGAAATAATATTTATACCTGTAATTTACCTGTACGAGCGGTGGACACGCCTTAATCGTCAGGTAATTTTGATTTAAGACAGACTTGGTAATCGGTATGAAATTTACAACGATGAGATCAGTGGTCTCGTGATACGGAGGAAATCCTAACTAAATTGATTTGTTTGTAATCAACGTATAATGGGAAACTCCTAACGATTGGATATAGAAATCTATTGATATTCGGGGAAATTTCATAAACAAAAGGAAGTTAAGATTGGTTTTATGAGCTTACCTGCCTGACAACGGACCTTTTTGGGAAATGGCATACAAGAATAAGAAAATCACCTTCCGAGGTCTGTTTTAAATTGACTGTAATTAAAATTACATTACGGGAAAATGGGAGAAAACTCAAGAGCTCTTGGTCAGTTAACGTCGGGATTTCTTAAGACGTAGAAGTGTTTGTCCACCTCTCAAAGCAAAGTTAAAAATTGAAATAAAATTAAAATGAAGAACTTTATTATTAAATGGTGTTCTGTGCTCTTTTACATCATCGCAACAACAATTACATTTTTTCGAAAAATAATATCCTATTCGTAAAGAAATTGTTGAATTATTCCTTGAGAAATTTGTCGAATATGCTTCAAGGTACTATTATCTGATTCTTAATAATAAAGAAATGAAGACTGGCAAGAAACGCAGATTTAAGTTTTTGGAATCTCGATTGTCACTTAGCTCAAGGTTATAAAACTCTAGACATCAAAGGCGTAAAAACCGATAAAATTAGGAGAAGAAGAGACTGATGATGAAGGAGAGGTGATATAAAATACCTCAAAGTGTGGACGTCCGACACGGCGACAGCACGGAATGAGCTCATTAGACATGATTACTAGGGTGCGGAGGCTGCTTTCAATGAAGCTCGAGTAGCCTGTACCGCTAATTAAACAACTGTTCTTTTCCTCGTCCAAATTGCTTTCAGGAATAAACAAATCAACTCGAGACGCTAACAATTTACATGCAATAAGTGCATTGCTGCTGCAAGAAACTCAAATTTGAAGAAAACTTTTATATGTTGAGAATGGGATAAATTATTTGTAATACATGTAATGTAATGTTATGCAATGTAATGAAATGTAATGAAATGTAATGTAACGTAATGTAATGCAATGTAATGTAATAAGCTTCTGCGAATGGCCAGGTTTTGAAAGATGACCAAAAGTGTGAGTGCCGTTAATATTTTTAATAAGCATTGTGAGTGGAGTACAAATCATTTATCGATAAGTAAGTTTCGTGAGAGATGAGTGGAGAAGCTCAAATAAGATTTTTGAAATCTTGTTGGCCGATCACGTCCAGCTTCCAAGATAGAAAAACAGAGTCAGAAACCTGAGGCAATTAGTCGATATTTTAATGCGCAAAAAATGTTCTTCTCGTTATATCCTTGGTCCAGGCTGGACAGTCACCACTTCCCAAAGGACCACCAGAAAAACGATTACGGCTGCTCGTACGGCGCGGCGCGGCACCTTGTTAGCGCAAAGATTCTGCGGTTGACGGCTCGGCACAATAACACGGACGTTAACCTTATTCTCGTTCATCTGGCTACCAGCTATCTCAGACTTGGCAAAATACACCAACAATTTTCATTAAGAAGTATCGAACATGGTGGTATGGTGCCTGGCTTCTTCAACATTTTCTCCGACACTTTTACTACACTACTGTTATATAAAAACTTCTTCCCTAAAAACCAGGTATTTGTTAAACGTATTTTTTTTACGGATTATCTGTAATATTGCGTCAATTATCATTTTGTTATATAAATAAATATAAATTTAAGAACAATTTAGGAACTAAAATAGGCTTGTAGGCTTTCCGTTTTTGGTTCGAAACATAACCTCAATTAAATTTCTATTTGAACGGAACGAAACTCGTCGATTTTTGTAAATGTCACTAAAATTAATATTGGATACGTGACCGATACTGACGTCTCCCTTCAAATTTTTTACTTAGGTTCTATTTTTTGTGACATGATTTAAAATTGCAGCAGATATTTAGACAAAGTTTACTTAAATGTTAGACCAATTTTGAGCAAAATGTTAATATTGCCTTCATTGTCTTATCTTTTAAATTAAAATTATTTAAAGCAGAATTTTCTAAAGCGATGAAACGTGAGGTATAAATGGCTTCATCTCTGAATCTTGCAACCCAGCCTTTTCTGTTAAGTGCCAAAGAAGGATGGTGACAGGCAGTCATGAAAAAGTTGTTCTGTATAGTTAACTTTGCGCCATGTATGCAACGTGGGAAGTCTCACTCTGCACTACAATACTTAGTAATTTCTATAAAAGATAAAAAAAAAAACAACAAACTTGTTTACCTGGAATAGAGGATTTCCATTTAATCTATTTCTTCAACCTTAAATCGATATTTATATTTTTAACTCTTGGATCAACGAGAAAAGAAATATAAAGAAAGACACTATTTTTTGTTATACTCTTCTTTTTAACTTGATAATTGTCAATGATTTTTATATTATGTGTTTTAACTTTGAGGATTTTTAAAGTTAATAACTTTTAAAATATTAAGAATTAGAAAACTGTGAGAAAACGGAAGGACATTTTTGAGGTTAGGAAATGTCTCTGAATTTTTAAATTATTTTGTGCAATTCAAAACTATACTTTCTTGATTTTTCGATTTCTTTTTTTCACTTTCAAATTATTTTTTTAGTTGTCAATTATATTCTTTAATTTTTCAACTACTTTCTTCAATTTTAAAGATTTCCATTATTTTTCAATCATTTTTTCAGTTTAACATTATTTTCTACAGAGTTTTTAGTTATTCATATTATTTGCCATTTATCGTCATATTCATCATCTGATTTTAATTTTATTTTTTAACTTTTTTCTACTATTCTACAGAGTCATAAATATTTTCTTTATTTTTCAATTACTTTCTTCAATTTAAAAATCTTCTCTTAAATTTACGATTATTTTTTGTAGTCTCAAATTATTTTCTTCAAGTTTTAAATTCTATTAATCTGTTTTTTCAGATTTCAATTATTTTTTTTCATTTTAAAACATTTTTTTATATTTTCAATTACATTCTTTAATATTTCCTATTATTTAGTACAGTTAACGATATTTTTTTCATTTTTCAATTATTCTCTTCAATATACTTGAATTTTTATAGTTATTATTTTTTGTTTACATTATTCTTTAATTTTCGATTATTTTTGACATTTTTCAATTAGTTCCTTATTCTGGAAAATTTTTTCCATTATTTAATACAGCTTTAAATATTTTTATTCAATTATTTATTTATTTACATATAAACGGGCCATATATTTACTTTATTTTTTAATTATTTTTCTGAATTTATAAATAATTTCTTAAATTGACGTTTATAGTTTGTAGTCTCAAATTATTGTTTTAAAGTTTTAATTGTATTAATCTATTTTCTCAGATTTTAATTATTTTTTCCATTTTAAAACATTTTTTTTATATTTACAATTATATTCTTCAATATTTTCTATTATTTAGTACAGTTAACGATAGTTTCTTCATTTTTCAATTATTCTCCTCAATATAAAATTATTCATTGAATTTTTAATTATAATTTTTAGTTACATTATTTTCTTAAATTCTCAATTATTTCCACATTTTTCAATTAGTTTCTTCAACATTTCATTATATTCTAGAAACATTTCCCATTATTTATTATAGCTTTAAATATTTTTTTCAATTATTTTTTAAGATAAAAAAGTTTTTCTGTAAGTTTAAATTTCTTTTTTTCAGTTTCTTTTTACGTTTCTAATCTCAGAATGGGAAAATAACTAATTTTTTTTCATTATTGTCTTCAAATACACTTTTTATTATTTAAGTTTTTCTAATGTTTACTGCATATCTCAATATTTTCTTCATTTTTCGATTATGTTTCTCAGTTGAAATCACCTTCTTATATCTCAATTTACATATTTTCAGTTCTAAATTATTTTCTTTAAATTACAATTATATTTTTCAATTTTATAAATTATTTTCCTTGGTTAAAAGATTACATGAATTTCAATTATTTTTTTCATTTTTAAATAATTTTCTTCAATCTTCAATTAGTTACTTTAATCTTCAATTATTATCTCCAAATTTAAATTATATATATTCAACAGTTTTTTCTATTATGTACTTTAATTTCAAATTTTTTTTTATTCTGCTCCCTTGTGCAGTAAGCTTTTGTATTCCTTAGATTCTATAAATTTTTTAAAATGCTTTAAGTTAACCTTCCCCTATATCTTTCCACCAAATTCAAAATTTTTATTCCTTATTTCTTCAAAACGAAAAGACAAACCTACTAAAAGAAATATATTTGCTTAAAATTTTGGATAATTATTCACAATGAAAACATTAAAAACGTACTCTTTTCATAAAATTTTTAAAAATATTTTTTCTGGACCCGTTCGAAAATGCACCAATACAAACAATTTTTTTCTATCGAGCCAACTTCAAGTTCTGATCCTTTTACGACTTTTTAACACTTTTTCATCTCAATTGTCACTCTCCTCTAAAATTCCTCAGTTTTCGTTCTTTCCTTAACCAGTAAACACGTACTAGCAGGATTTGTAAAAATAGTCTTTTAAAACTACAAATAATCAATGCTATTAATAATACACTTGTTAATAATTAAAAAACAGTGGTGAAAGTGTCATGTTTATTGGTAGTTCCTCGATACAACAATGGATATAAGCACTTTAATGTGATATTAAGGTACAATATTTCGTTATTAAAATACTAAAAAATCTGTATTACGTCTTAGAAACTAAATATTTTTTACAATAGAATTTCATTTCTACACATAAATACATAAAATAAATAAATTATTATCAACATCATAACCAATTTATAATATTATTACTTCTTTGTCATTGTTTGTTCTTTAAATCTGTCTTACTTACATTATACATTTCATTCAAATTCAACACTTTATACTTCGGTTTTTCAAAATTAATTATATTAATATACATTTATTATAAGAACAATTACCTACAGTATTTATATATTTCTTTCAGCTAATAAAATACAGTCACTGACGAAGATCTTACATTAGGGGTCGAAACGTTTGACTTAATGTAAAAAACGAAACAAAGTTTTTTCTTTATTTCTTCTAAACCCTAAAGCCAAAATAACACATAACCAGAAATTTATTACTTAAGGGTTAAAATAATTTAAAAAAATGTTTCGAATTTTTTTAATACATTTAAAAAAATAATTTTCAGCTTGTTTATTATTGCTTTCAACACTCATATTAGATTAATATTATTCACATCATTATTTAAAGAATTATTACATTTTCTTTTACCTAAAGTGATACAGTTTCTACTGATTATTATCATCCTTCATCAATTTACAATTTTCTCTTCTCTATAAAGCCAAGTTTCTTTTTTTATTAGAGCTTCAGTTCTCATCGAGAGGTTTCACTCTAGTTTTGAAGAAAAAAGCGTCACCTTGCTTCTTCAACTGTATACAAAAACGTCGAAGAAAATAAATGAGAGAGTGATTACCCATAAGGATACACCATATTCAACTGCAACAATTAAAGAAACGCATAAATAGGAAATTAATTAGCTAGTTGAAGAGCGAGATAATTAATCACTATGATAATTGACATAACATGATAATTCATGATTTATTTAGGATCCTAATTAGCTGCGCCATTATAGCACTCCTGGACGAGTGGATACACCTGTAACTTTGTACCCGGACAGGCGGAAATGATCGTTAAAAGGCGCACGCTCACGGGAGAATAAAACCCTTCGTAGAGAGACAAGCGAAGGACATCATTGAAGAAAGGGAAAATACAAGATATGAAAGACGTTTAATAACCATCTATAATAGTATAGTATGCACCAGTATATATAATCTCTCTCTATATATATATATATATATATATATATATATGTCCAGGTTCACACACTCATGCACACACATTCACACACAGTGCTACACACTTACCGAATTAGACGATTGTAGGTTGGTAGATGTGAGTATAGTTAATACAATTTTTGTTCTGTACACTTTTACTGGTAAATGTAGTGTGACGAAGTAAAAAGTTACCTCGCACAATGTTTTTAAATCAATTTAAAAATATAATTATATAATAATTATTATATCGTTTAATAATTGATAGAATGTTAATATACCAATTGTTTAATTAAATTATTCCACACCAGTTTGGAATCAATTCCAGGCAATTGTTCAGCCTTAATGTAAACTTGTCGATTTGTGCCTTTTAAGATCTTCATGTTTTTTTTTCAAATTTCAAATATTTCTTTTTAAAACTTTTTCTTTTTTTTTTCTATTAAAAACAAAAGTCAGTGATATTTTCAATTATTTCATTCAATTGTGATTTATTTTTTACAACTTATCATTGTTTGTATCATATTTCAATTATTTTCTTCAAGTTTTAAATTGTAAAATCATTTTTCAATTATTTTCCAAAATTTATATCCTTCAACTTTCAATTTTTTTTTTTTTTTTTTTTATAATTGCAAAAATTATGAACTATTTAACTGTTTCTGAAACTTTAAACCCGTTTTTCTAAAATCTGTGTTTTCTAAAAACTGTATTTTTCTAAAAACTGTTTTTTTTTCTAAAAAAAACTGCGTTATTCTAAAAAAACAGCGTTTTTCTCAAAACTGTGTTCTTCTAAAAAAAAACTGTTTTTCCAAAAAATGTGTTTTTCTGAAACATTAAATATGCGATTCCAAGTGAAATTTACGTTTTTTTCCGTCAGGTTAACGGTGGGCAATGAAACTTTAGACTTTTATTATATTTTGTATGACTAATGTTTTACATAAATATTAGGTCAAAATATTAATTAGTTTACAAGAATTGAAATTTGCAAAAAAAATTTGAAATCGCAATATCTTCCGTTCTATCAGTCGTATTAAGGTTTTCTTTTTTTTTAAATACTCAGAAAAATATAAGGAATAATTCTATTTCAGGACAACTTTATATAATTTTAAAATTAAAAATGTTATTAACAAAAAATTATATAACTTTTACACAGCTAAAAAAATTCAATGACCCAAATGTTAAAACGATTTTACCTGTGTTCTTTTCAAAATTCCAAAAGAGTTGAAGTTAACTGTTACCTCCTTAATATTTAATTTTAATTCGGTTATGCCGCCGAATGTCCAGTAGCTTAATATCATTCTAGAAAAGAATTTTTGACAAAAATAGTTAAAAATAGTTTTCAATTCTACAAAGGGGTACAAAGTTTCTTTGCTCTGGCACTGATTATACTGAATTCACGTCGTGTAAAATGGGCTTTGCACTTCTCAGCCGGAGATGCGCGCGCAACGTATTAGCAATGTTTACTAGTTTCAAATTCCAATGTTTACATTTATAATTTATTAAAATTAAATATTAAGGAGGTAATAGTTAACTTCAACTCTTTTGGAATTTTGAAAAGAACACAGGTAAGATCGTTTTAGCATTTGGGTCATTGAATTTTTTTTAGCTGTGTAAAAGTTATATAATTTTTATTTAATAACATTTTTAATTTTAAAATTATAAAAAATTGTCCTGAAATAGAATTATTCCTTATATTTTTCTGAGTATTTAAAAAAAAGAAAACCTTGATACGACTGATAGAACGGAAGATATTGCGATTTCAATTTTTTTTTGGAAACTTCAATTCTCGTAAACTAATTAATATTTTGTCCTAATATTTATGTAAAACATTAGTCATACTAAATATAATAAAATTCTAAAGTTTCATTGCCCGCCGTTAACCTGCCGGAAAAGAACGTAAATTTCACTTGGAATCGGACATATTATTTTATTTACTTGTCAATTACTTTCGTTCTTTTTGGTAATATTCAAAAAGTTTAAAATTTTTTCTGTTTCATTAAAAATTATTTTCTTCTCTAATTCTCTCTAATTTTTAATTATTTTCTTTTTTTTCCAATGAACTTCTGAAATTTGTAAGTATTTTTCTGAAATTTTCTTCAACTTTTCTTTATTTAAAATATATTATGTAATTTTTTCAATTATTTTCTCAAATTTTAATTATTTTTTTTCAATTTTATATTATTTATCTCAATTTTCCATAATTTTTTTTCAATTTTCCATTATTTTCCCTAATTTTGCATTATCTAATTTTCTTCAGTTTATTTTTAAGATTTTCAAGTTAAATTATTTTCTTTATTTTTAAAACATTTCTACGATTTTTTAAATTATGTTCCCGAATTTTTAATTGATTTCATTTTTTTTTAAATTAATTCGAAAAATTTGCAATTATTTTGTTTGATTTTAATTATTTTTACAATTTTTTTAAATTCTAATATTTTATCAATTTTGTCCTAAAAAAAAGGTTTATTAGGCTTGACTGAGGGCCCCCTGAGCTCAAGGGCCACGGGGCACTGTCTCACTTTGCCCCTTATTAGTTACGCCACTTGCGACTTCACGAACTTTGAAATGTGATTTGTGAGATCGACACCGTGGCGCATGTGTCGTCGCACATGAACTTGTCGACGTCGCGTTCTCGCTGTCGTCGTATTCTGAACTGGTGTGTTCGACCGTCTGGTCGTGTATTATTTATAAAAAGTGTTAGAACTTTATTAAAATGTAACCAATATTACTGTCGGGGCTCTATTCGTGGGCGTAGACCCTTACAAGGTGAGCTTATTTATTAAAATGACTTTTCATGTTGGTGGAGTCGGATCACCGACAAATAAACATTAAATTTAGAGTCAGTGTTCAATGCGCGTCTTTTTGTAAATATCCGTGCCATGCGGCCGGCTATTTCTACTTTTCTGTAATCTTTTTGATATAGTTTTAATTTAATAGATATGTCATATTGTGGTTAAAATTAAATCTAGTTTGTGCTGCTTCTTATCCTCCACTCTCCAGAAAACTGGTTAGTCGTGACTTGTTGGTTTAAATTGTGTTTAACAGAAAGAGTAAATTTATTAATTTCATTAGTCAATTGTTTTGTTGTTTAGTTATTTATCGTCAAAATAACTTGGTGCTAGGTTCTTATTTTTGTATTGTTTGTTTCTTTTGATTAAAAATTTAATTGTAGGTTTTTTAGAAATTAAACATAATTCGAAAGAATGCGCCATAGTACACATTTACCAAGTCGGTTTGGTAAAAACAAGAAATCAACTAAAAGTAAAAATTAGGAAGGTAATGCTAAATTGTTTAATAAGTTTCTTTTGTTCAAAGATATTAAAGGGTGCCCATCATAGGCTACTCTCTCTTAAATTTATATAATTTCTTCATTGAAAACGGGATTATTCAATTTTACCAAAACTCCTGGTAAATGTGCACATTTACCGGAATGTATACTTTTACCGTCACACACACACACACACACATATATATCTCAGGATATTCGTGGACATCCCTACACCGTAAACCGCGATGACAATCTTTGCAGGACCAGCTAGGTGTGGTCCCAGCAGCGAACAGCGGATTTCCAGGAACGCGAGCCATTAGACCTTCTGGCTGGTGTTATAAATTGTACATCGTTTAATTAGGCTCTCCTCTCCGTCGAGGCTTGACCGTGTCGGTTATTTACCATTGACCGGGCCTCTTATGTGGAAGCTACCGTGCATCAAATTGGGTTTGAATTGGGCCCCTTGACAGTCGGTCTTCTAGAGAAACTAGCCCCCGTTCCAAGCGTCGTCCACCTCGTGCTAAAGAAATTCTTTAAATTAAAATTGTCCCCGAATCAAAGCACCGGCTTCTGGTTGTGTCCTTGTGATCTATGCGGATCATTTCTTCAAGTCGTTAGGTGAAATTTATCCTTTAGAGGAACTTAACGTGTGCTTCTCAAATTGATTGGGCTCTTGGCTGTTTTCGGTACCTGTATTATATACCCGTAATGAATGCCTCTGGGTTACAAATTATTTTGATAGAGATGTGAAGTTCAAGTAACGAGAAGACATTCCTTTTAAGGAAATTATGTGCTTTGTCGAGACATTTTAATTATATATCATTCCTGCAATGTAGTTTGTTTAGGTTAGGGTCTGCGTTTTTAATCGGAATAATTTTAGGTTAGGTTGAGTTTCTCGACTTTTTGTCAACATTTTTCTGTAATTCTACTTATTTTGAAGTTTATTTATAAGTGACTGCTGTAAAAGTTGTATGAGTTAATTATAAGGTAAGAGGAATTTTAATTATTTTCTTACTAATTGAATCAGTCATTTTGTAGTAACTACTGTTTTAATTATTTAGATAGCAATAAATTACTTATTTAATTAGTCACATACTTGTACTTGAATGCAATAATTATGTGTTGAATGTTATAGTTAAAAAAGAAGCTAAACAGTTTGATTGTTAAAATAAATTTTAAAAAAATACAATCAAAAGTAAGAAAAAATAAAGAGAAACGAAAATAAAAAAAAACTTCAAACTTTAATTTACAAGCTATGAAAAACCAAAGATTTTAAAATATATTTAAATTAAAATATTTAAAATATTTTAAAATTTATTTTAATCAATTTAAGTATCCTTCAATTCATTTATAGTATAAGCAAAAAATTAAAATTAATAAGATAAAAATAACTAAGAATAAATTTGTTATAAAATTTAACTGTGAATAAAAATGTCGACTTTAAAAATTAGTCTAATTTACAAGAAAAATGGACAAAAAATTTTGATTTAAATAAAAAAAATCCAATTAGTTTGATTTTTATCAGCCCTGATTTAAATCAAGAAAATATTTTTCTCAGTGTATATGATGACTGGTGGAAAAAAAAATGGACATCCCCCTGAATGAGAGAGTGTTTTGGGAGTGAATATGAAGTCGCTAAAAGACTTAATGAGTGCTATGACAGAATGATCTGTTCTTGAGACATTGGCCGTTAGTTTGTGAGACTCGTGCAATTTTTAGTGAAGGCTTTTAAGCGGCTGTTGGCCAAGCTTGTAGTGTATAGAGTAAGACAGTGGCCACGAAATAAGAAACCGGTTGGGACCCAATTTACTTAACAACGACCGAGAATCCAACACTTGCGGTTGTTCGAGCGCGGCTCTTCTCTGTGTCTCGTATAAACAGTGTCCCTGCATCGGTGTGGATCTCGAACGACTGTGTACGGTAGCAGCTACTAATTTCGACTTCATCAAGCGAGATAAGACTGGAATTTTTGCCACTGCCCGGGAAACCGGCCGAGCGCCATATATAAAGTCTCGAGAAACCACTTTGCCTTTTCAAAGTTCTTAATTTTCAGGCGACGAATTCATTGACTGCTTTATAATCAGAGCTCCTCTTCACCGGAAACCAATCTCGGTTTAGTACCGTTGTACCTACAAAGTATCGTCTCTTTTATGAAAATGTATTACAGGAAAAAGGATGCCCTATACAAATAGCGTCAGGAATACTTGATGTTATTTTGCGGCGTCAAGAAAATAACGTCAGGAAAATAAATATACTATTTGTGTGAAAAAATAGTATAAATCTTACGTTAAAAGATTTATTAACCCTGAAAAGCTCGGATTGTTTAAAGGAGAATTGAAATCCAGGTTTAATTCTGCGAGTCTCATTAACGCGTCCCGAAATTTTTAAAAACTTTTTCGATAGTGACAAGAATGAGAGACGGTAATCACGACGGATTACACAACGTCAGGAAAATAAATATACTATTTGTGTGAAAAAAATAGTATAAATCTTTCGTTAAAATATCTATTGGCTATGAAAAGGTCCGAATGTTTAAAGGAGAATTGATATCCAGGTTCAACTCTGCGAGTCTCACTTTAATTTCATTAACGAGTCCCGAAATTTTTAAAAACTTTTTCGACAGTGACGAGACTACACTCACGGCGGATGACACAATGTCAGGAAAATAAATATACTATTTGTGTGAAAAAATAGTATAAATCTTACGTTAAAAGATTTATCGGCTATGGAAAGGTCCGATTGTTTTAAAGGAGAATTGATATCCAGGTTCAACTCTGCGAGTCTCACTTTAACTTCATTAACGCGTCCCGAAATTTTTAAAAACTTTTTCGACAGTGACGAGACTACACTCACGACGGATGATACAAGACTACACCGTTCCCGAGAACAGTAGCTGTTGTCCTTTCGAGGAGGGGTTAGTAATTGCTGATTGGCCGATGCGCACTCGTTGTACCGCAGTCGAACCAATTAGTTTTTCTGCTCACTATGAAACGATCTAATTGGTTCGACTTCGGTACATCGAGTGCGCATCGGCCAATCAGCAATTACTAACCCCTCCTCGAATGGACAACAGCTACTGTTCTCGGGAACCGTTTAGTCTTGTATCATCCGTCGTGAGTGTAGTCTCGTCACTGTCGAAAAAGTTTTTAAAAATTTCGGGACGCGTTAATGAAGTTAAAGTGAGACTCGCAGAGTTGAACCTGGATTTTAATTCTCCTTTAAACATACTGTTTCCATAAGGGCTCGTAATGTCGCCTAAGAAGTGAGTCGTGCGCAAATACCTGGCACTTCTCACGGAAACACAATCTACCTTTTTATTTGTCTTTCTTTTTTTATATATATTTTCATACATAAAATCGACTTCGTGACAGAAATCCGTTTCTGTCATGGACCGGTTGCTCCACTCGGTGTAAATTTATTCGCCAGTTAGTCGGGCCATTTGATTGGCCGATTCAGATAAAGGCGTTCTTTTCAGTTGCGCGGCTACAACGGAATTGCTTATCAGATAATTGACCGTAAGGTGGATCGACCGGCCCTGAGCTGATTTTAATTCGAGTTAATCAGTTCTGTGTCGCCAATCGAGCTCGAAATCGACACCAACAATTTTTGTCCACTAAACTGTTTTTATGCCAGGACGAGTTATGAGGCGCAAATTGAATCGACGGAAACTTTTGGTCACGCAGGAAATCAAGTCCTCGGAGACTTTCGCTTTGTGGTCACTTTATTATCTCAAATTACGCACAACGTTTCGCCCAATAAACATTTGCTCCCTTCTCAATTCTCCGTGTATCCGCAATGGCCATAAAAAATAATTTAGGACCCGCTTCTCATTCACCTCTGATTAAACTTTATCTTCTTGACAAATCACGAGACAGGAAGATTCTCAGTTTATTGCGAAAATAAACTTTAACGCGCAGGAAGATCTCCGGAGGGCCTAATTTAATTTAACTGGACTAATTACAGTATCATGTGAGTTCATCGCCATTAGCTTATGCTATTTTCGAATATTAAGAGAAACAGCGCACTACTGGTAATGACCAGAGTTATTAACATTCTTCGAGAAACTGGATTAAGTTATTTTGAGGTTCTTTTTTTTTTGTTTTTTAATTGGATGTTGATTAAGACATTGCAAATTGATTTAAAGCGTATTTAATTGTAATTCCTTGGACATTAATTAGGAAATGGTAAAAGAGGTTTATTTAATATAATTCGAGTAGTAAACGACTTGTGAATGAAAATGTTCGTTTGTGGTATTATAAAACAGTGGTTTTTGAAAAGTTTTCAATAAACAAAATGTTAAATTATAGATTAAGTTTGATAATATGATAATGCTTTTATGAATCAAAAAGATACTATTGACGTCTACTTCAATTCCTCATTTCTTCATTTCTACATTTTTACACTTTTTTTAGGAACTTTTTAAGAGAAAAAAGTTTAATTTTATTGAAGTATCTAATGTAATTTAAACAGTTCAGTAGTATCGTGTAATTAACTTCACAAATTTTAACAACCATTAATCAAAAATATCATCCGACTGGCTAAACGGTTAAAGCAAAATTAATAAAAAGGGAAATGAAAAGCATAAAATGTTTAGTTAATAATAAAAAACAAATTAAAATTAGTTGATTATTTTGTCTTTAATTCCTTTTTTATTATATTTACCACCCAGTCAGTTAAGGAGAAATCTGACAATCGGGAAAAAGTTAGTCCGAGACTTTATTATCTAAATCTAAATCTAAAAATGATCTAAATTTGAAAAGCATTTTGTTGAAAGGGTAAATAGCGTTTAATTTTATTAGCGGTAAATTTTATTTTTAACATTTGATCAATTCACATGGTTACATTTGAAAACAAATTCCTATTTATTGGAAACGATTTAGATAAACAAACCTAAAATTTGACAATTGCTTCAATTGAACACAGAATTGTAATTTTTATTCAAATGAAACTTTAAAATGTTAAATTGATCAAAATGTTAAAAAATAAAATTAATTACCCTTTCAGCAAAACGCTTTTTCAATTTAAACTTCCTAGTAACATTTTGGAAACTCAGATACTATTATTTTTTACATATTTTTTCAACTTTTATAGTTATTGAAAGAGCGAGTAAATGATCGTAGGAAGGTCAAATAGAATAAAAAACTCCAATTTTTCCAATTTTTATAGTTATTTTTCCTTTTTTTGTAATTCTTCCTTGTTTTATAGCTTTTTTTCTCAATTTATAAATCTTTATTCAATATATGGTAATTTTTATGCTTTCCTTTCTATTTTTAATCAACTTCTAAATGTTACTTTACGTTCTATTAAATTTTCTACATTTTCTAATTATTTCTCAAAAGATTTTAGAAATTTTTTCAGCAAATAGTTACTTTTTACATTTCTCAGTAATAGTTGAGAAAAACTTTAATTTTTTCCTTTCTCAATTATTTTTCTTTACCTTCTAGTTATTTTTCACTTTTTTGTAATTCTTATTTATTTCATAGCTTCAAATATTTTAATTTGTCATTCTTTACAATCTTTACTCGATTCATAGTAATTTTTCATCCAATTTAAGGATTGTCAACCGCTTGACATAATCTCAAACTAAAAAGTGATTTTTAACAGCAAATGAAAATATAATTGAAATGATTTCACCAAATTCTGAAAGATTCAGTTTTACAATTATCAGAAAAAATTAGGTTGGATTAAAATTTGTTATAAAATAATAATTATTAAAAATTTTGTGTTTTTTCTTAAGGGTCAGTAAGCAAATGAAATTTTCAATAAATTTTGACAAATAATAGCTGTTTTTGCTCTTTCAAACATTTACTACAATACCATTCGTTCAATTTTATTAAAAGTATTTTGTTCAAAAGTTATATATAAACAAATAAAATTTGTTTTTAACATATTTTTTTTAACAAAACATTTGAAACAAAATCCAAAGAGTGGAATGTACAAAATGTTTAAAAGAGCAAAATGAGCTATCATTTGTCAAGATTGGTTAAAAATTGCAATTGGTTACTGACCCTTAAAGAAAATACACAAAATGTTTAATAATTATTATTTTACAACAAATTTTGGTCCAACTTAATTTTTTCTTATAATTGTACAACTAAATCTTTCAAAATTCGGTGAAATTATTATAATTATGGTTTCATTATCTGTTAAAAAACACTTTTTAGTTTGAGGTTATGTCAAGCGGTCGACCATCCTTAACTCATTTTTTAAAATATTCTAATGATTTTTAATAAACGTATAGTTATTTTTAATACTACCTAGTTATTTTTTACTCTCTTGTAATTATTCTTTATTTTAGATCTCGGTTTTTTCAATATATTCATTCGATTTAAAGTATTTTCTATCTATTCTAGTTATAATTCATAATATTCTAGAAATTATCTTCATTCTATATCACTTTAGTATAATTTACTTTCCATTTTTAGTTCCATTTAATTCAACCTCTAGTTATTTATTAATTTTTAGTAGTTTTGTGCCAGAAATGAAATTTTCTTCAATATTGTATTTTTTCTTCAGTTTGTGATTCTTTTTTCCTTCCATGGAAATTTTTTCCCTTTTCCTAGTTATTTTTTACCATCTACTAGATTTTTTTAGATTTGGTTATTTGTACTGATATTCTAGAATTACCGTTACTTTTTAACACTCTAGTACTTTATCCTTTTATTTATTTTGGAATTCTTTTTCTTCAATTTTTGATTCTTCCTAGTTATTTTTTAAAACTCTTGAAACGTTTTATTCTTAAATTAATTTTCCTTAATTTCTATAATTAATTTTCACTTATTTGTAAAACTTTTTCAGTAGAAGGTGAAAGCCTTCAAAATATCATTCTATTTCTACTTTAAAGTAATTTTCATTCTTTTTATTTTTAATCGATTTTTTGAATATTACCTTTCTTTAAATTGATTTTGCTACACTTTCTGGTTATTTTTCACAAAATTCTAGATTTTTCAGTAAATGGTTACTTTTTAGACAGCTCAGTTATTTACGAAAAAACAGATACTACATTTTATTTATTATTTGCCTTTAATTTACAATTTTTTTTTACTTTTTGTTTTAGTAATTATTTTTCCCATTCTAAGTGTTTTTTGAAACATATTCTAGTAATTTTCATCAATATATTGTTCTACTTCAAATATTTTTTTTTAAACGCTAAGGATACTTTACTTTTATTTTCTGATTATTTTTCTTCGAATTTTAGTTACGTTTCAATTATTTGTAATTTTTTTTAATAAAATGTTTTTTTCTTTAAATTGTGATTCTACTTTTAATTTTATAGTAATTTTTTCTACCATTTTTTCGTTTTTCATTCACCTTTTATCAATTTCTAATTACTATTATTACAGTTTCTAATAATTTTTCTTCACCTTCTAGTTATTTATCATCACATTCAAATTAGCCTCATATGTATAATTATTTTCAAACTTTCAAAATATTTTTTAAAACTCAGGTAGTCTTTTCACAATTATTTTTTTCAACTTTGAGTTATTTTCTATTTTCTCGGAAAAAAATCGTTTTTTTTTTGACAAAATTTTCTTCCATGCTAAAAATACAATTTAATGAAAACAAAAATCATACTCTTTATTATAAAACAAATCAATTGTTCTATATAAATTTTATAATTAATGAAAAATTCGTATAATAATTCATTTATTATTTTTTTTTATAACATCTCCAATTAACTTTTATATTATTAATTTATTGCTTAATTGGAAGCTAAATGTTCATGAAATGCACATAATTTTCACCTAGTTTTCTTACATTTTAGTTAACTTTTCTAATTTGTTTTTAAACATTTTTAATTACTTATTTACTTTTTTAAAAGTATTGTTTCTTTTAGTAATTTTCCCCTATTTTTTAGTTATTTTTTAAATATTTTTTTTATATGTTATATCTTCATTTCTTCAATTTGTTATTCTTAATTTGATAAATAGTCATTTTTTCTATTCTAGTTTTTTTTTCAATACATTCTATAGTATAATTTCCATCAATATATTGCTATATTTGACACATTCTAGTGGTTTTGTACTTTATCTTTATTTTCTAATTATTTTTCTTAAATTTATAGTTATTTTCTTTAGTTTGTGTTTCTCTTTTTTTTTAGTTTCTCTTTTCACTTTATAATAACTTTGACCATTTTTCTAGTTATATTTAATTAATCATTTTACGTTTTGGTAATTTTTGTTTATTTTCTAGTTATTGTACACTTGTTATTATTCTTGTAATTATTTATAATTACTTACTTGCAATTATTCTTTATTTTATGATTCAATTTATAGGTTCATTTATATTTGTATCTTCGTTTTTTATTTTTCATTATTTAGTTAGTATTTCTTAGTTTAGGTAGTATTTTTCTGACAAGGAAAATTTTTTCCTTTACAGTTGATTATTACTTCAGATTGTATTTCTTTTTTCACTTTATAGTAAATTTTAATCTTTTGCAGTTACTTTTAATCCACTTGCAGTAATTATTTAATTTCTGGTAATTTCTCTTCATTTTCTGGTTATTTGTCTTTTAATTCTTAAGGAGTATAACTGCCACCCCTGCTACAGCATTTTCTACACTATACTCTTTTTTTCTTGAACTAGACAAATGAAGCAGAATGACACTTTCTTCTCAATGGTTTCTCTTCATTTACCACAAATGTTACCTAATCTTTATAATTCGCAAAGAAACAATATTTTGCTCCGGCTGATTTTATTTTAATTTTTTTTCTACACTGAAAAACGTCCAACAAAGTATGTTATAAAAAATGAAGAACCAACAAAGACTGTCTGTATAGTTTCTCCTCAATAACCACAAATTTATTTCCATCATTTTGATCCGTAATATAACAATTTTTTAAAATCATTCTCTAAAAGTACTGAAGAAAAAAAAGAGAAAATCAACCGAGTACACATTTTGTCGAAAACGTCTGCACAAATGGACCTCTGATTTGTGCCTTTCAGATTGTAAAATCACGATAAGAGTTATAATAGGATCGCTAACAGAACGCGCATCCATTGTAAGTGCAAAACAGCTCTTCCTCCTTTCGCCTTACTTTTTATATTGGTATTTTCTGTTTACGTAACGCGTTCAGGTACAAGTATAAGTCGTTCAATGTTGCTTAAAGTGCAGAACAGGTTGGCTGTTGTGGACGTACAATGCCTGTTTTGTGGATCGAGGGATTCAACTCGTTGGCCACCAATTACACGCTCGGAATTTAAAGACGCGTCTCTCGATAGTCATAATGATAATAATACATACACAATGTTCAACAAGCATAAAGGGGAGCAGAAACGAATTCCCGGCAAAAAGAGCCTTATCCTTTCTTTTACTCTTGTTAATGCTGTACGTGTAAGTCGTATATATATATTCCAACAGAAATAAAAATTGTAAATTATGATTTAGTTGAATTCATTTATATAAAGAACGTTTTGTGCCATTGATTTGAGGCCCACGAAAAAAGAAACTCTCATTGTGCGGATCGGGTTTGTCATTTCGAGGGTTTATACCTTTAATTTGAGCAAGAAAAAAGCCAAGTGAAACAATTAGCAAGAAATGAGTCAGAACTGACTGCAAATGTACAAGTTTATTGAAAGAATGAAGCGCGGGACCGTTTTACTTTCATTTTCCTGCGGATCGGCTAACGATAGTCGTCGATCTTTGCCACCAGGACCACCTCTGGTCCCGGGAATCAAGGGAAAAGGACGACCATGCCCGCAGGCATCCAGAGTATAAATCCTTATAAATTGACAAAAAAGCGACGATATCAGTTGCCAAGATCTCTCAGTAACCTACTCGGGAGCTAAAACAAAAGTCGACCCCTCATCCGGATACCCCACACATCTGGGGTACGTATCCTTATTGCTGCGCGATACAAGGAGCCACTAACTCGATTTACTTTCTTTCGCGCGTTATCCCCGACATTCCTGCAAGTCGTTATCCAGCTGGCAAATTCACGAGTGACTTGATATCGAGCCTAACTGCTGCTCTTTACATCGTAATTCATCAGGTAGCTCGATACAAAATATTATAGTTAACTAGATAATAAAACAAGCTCAAGGGCGTGATTAGTTTCTATACATTGTTTGTTAACAATAATTATCAATATGTTTAAAAATATTTTAATATTTTAATTAGGCAAGTAGGAGTGATATGTGCAATAAAAACGAAGGGTTCCGCGCCTTAATAGTTTTTTTCAACTAAATGAGCTATAGATATTAGAAATTTTTGCTAGTAAACACTATGAAAACAGCCTTTTCCAAAGTTCTTTATAATTTTCCTGTAAACTGCACATCAAACTTTAAATGTCAAAAAATCTAGCAGTCAAAAAAGGAGGGGCAGCGACATTTTTTCGAACTTTTTTTTATAAAAATCGTAGATTTTGGCTAGTTAAAACTATGAAGACAGCCTTTCCCAAAGTTGTCTATAATTTTTCTGTTATCTACACATAAAACTACATATGTGTACCAAATTTTAGCACACTAAGTCGAAAAATCTAGCAGCCAAAAGGGGGTGGGCAGGGTCATTTTTTCGAACTTTTTTTCAAAAAACCGTAAATTTTGGATAGCTAAAACTATGAATAACGCCTTTCCCAAAGTTTTCTATAATTTTCCTGTAAGCGACACATCAAACTTCAAATGGGTACCAAATTTCGGTACACTGAGAAAAATGGATATTCAAATTTACTATCCTGGATATTAAAAAAAAATTATTTTAATATCTGGATATTAAGTTTGAGTATCTAAATACAATGTTTTAATATATGGATGTTAAATTTGAATATCCATTAATTCCATTTTTCTCAGTGTAGCCTAAGTTAAAAACTCAACCCGTCAAAGAGAGGGGGCAGGGTCATTTTTTGCATTTTAGTCAAAGAAATGTGTTTTCTTTTTTTTGGATTTCTTCATTTTGATGAGCTAGAATCACGTTTTCCATTTTATTTTCGTAAATCCAATGTAAAATTACATGTGTGTACCAAATTTGAGGTTTCCAGCTCATATAGTTTGAAAGTTAAGGGGGGGAGGTTGCGAAAGCGGACATAAATAGTGATTTTAATAGGGTTCCGTTTTACGGTACGGAACTGATGGAAAAGTAATGATTATAAAGGAGCTAAATCCGAGTCAGAAGTAAGAATTGCTAGATTGGTTCTACTTTTTGAGATAATCTCAAAAAATGTTTAAAAACACAACTCAACTACTTCGGGGCCATTCAAATATTACGTAAGCATGTTTTAGAGCATTTTTAATATCCCCCTCCTCCAAATAAGCAACAGTAAAATTTTTGTAAACACCCCCTCTATCTTACGTAAGATTTTTCGCTACCCCCCCCCCCCACTCCTTTTTTTAAATAGTTAATTTTAAGAAATTAAAAAAAAAGATAAGTTACACAGGCCTGCAAAATTTCGTTCATGTCTGTTAAAAAAAATAAGGGAGATGATTCTTGTAGATTTTTTGACGCAGAATAAGAATCTGACCTTAAAAATGGCACATCACGTCAGGATTTCTTGTAGTATTATCTTAAATGAACAAAAAATGGCAACTTTAGCCATTTTCAAGAATTTTTTGTGGCTTACAAAATTTTTTTCTTTATTTTCCTAAATGGTGTAGGGGAGACCGAGGAGGAAAGTAACAGAGGTGGAAAGTAAAAACTCTTATAACTTCTAAACTAATGAGCGGATAGACATTGTCCTTAAATAATTTTTAGTCAGTATTGCCCCCTCTAACTCCCCCAAATTATGTTAGGAGTCTACTGGAAGCTATATATCGGATACTGACATTTTGTGCAAAAATTACGTGAAAAGTAAGTTTTTGCCAAAATTTTCAAAATATCACATTTTTTTGATTTTATAGATATTTTAAATATGCTTTTCGTTTTTTTGAAGCTTTTTTATTTATCTTTAAGTCGTGCTAGTGCATAATTAAAAAATGCGAAATACTTTTGTGTAATTTAAACTTGTTTTTTGAAATCCAAGGAAAAGTGGGGTGAGGTGGAAAGTAACACGTTGTTACTTTCCTCCTCATCTAATGCTTTATTTTTATAAACCTCCTCCTTTTTTATAACTATGTGATTTTATATGTTTATTTTATATTTTATAGATTTAATATTGGACTTTTGATTTGAATTTTTACGAAACGATGCTTTTTTAATGTCATTTCTATTCAACGAATACTAAATAGCTAAAAAAAACTTAATTTCAAAAAAGTGCAAAAATATCTGCCAATTATGTACAGAATGTAGTTAATATCACTTTTTCTTTTTATATGTTTATAATAAAAGTAATTTAAATTAATAGCAGTTTTATATTTGAAATGCTAGCCTTAATTTTAAAGTGTTACTTTCTTCATTCGTGCTGTTACTTTCCACCTCAGGGGTGAGGAGGAAAGTAACAGACAAAGAGTTGATTTAAAAGTCCTGCAGTGAACTATCAAATTATTATTAATGTTTAATTCCAATTTTATTTAATAGGTGAAAGTCCAAGCTTTCGATTAATATGTTTACAGAACTTATCCGACAAAGAGTTTTAATGTTAGCATCAAAAAACTGATTTTTGTTACTTTCCTCCTCGGTCTCCCCTATAAAACTATTCTTCAGCTTCAAAACTCATTTTTGAAAATAATTTTACGATTTTTAAAACAAAAAAATTATGCAAATTTGAAATTTTTTTATTTATTGATATAGTCTCTCTAGATTTCTGGGAGTGAGTTTCAATCCACGAAGAATGAAAATTGAACCACTCCCATAAGAGTGAGAAAACCACTCTAAAAGAGTAAAATAATTTTCAAAAATTTTTTTTGAAGCTTAAGAGTAGTACTACACGACACCATTTAAGTAAACCAAACAAAAAAATTTTATAAGACACAAAAAATTCATTAAAATGGCCAAAGTTGACATTTTTTGGCCATTTAATCTAATAATACAAAAAATCCTGACGTGATGGGCCGCATTTTTAAGGTCAGATTTTGAATCTGCGTCAAAAAATCTACAAGAATGACCTCCCATTTTTTTTGTAACAGACATGAACAAAATTTTGCAGGCCTGTGTTATTTATGAAACTTTATTTAATTATAATTATATGTTTTTAAATTGTAGGGGAGACCGAGGAGGAAAGTAACAAAAATCAGTTTTTTGATGCTAGCATTAAAACTCTTTGTCGGATAAGTTCTGTAAACATAATAATCGAAAGCTTGGACTTCCACCTATTTACACTTCAGGACTTTTTAATCAGCTCTTTATTTGTTACTTTCCTCCTCACCCCTGAGGTGGAAAGTAACAGCACGAAGGAGGAAAGTAACACTTTAAAATTAAGGCTAGCATTTCAAATATAAAACTGCTATTAATTTAAATTATTTTTATTATGAACATATAAAAAAGACAAACATACAAAATCACATAGTTATAAAAAAGGACAGTGGCGGTTTTACGGGGGCGCGAATGGGGCGACCGCACCCCACCCCGAAAATCTTATATTTGTATAAGAGAGAGATCTCTTTCTATCCCATACATCGCCCCTCCCGAACACTTTGCCTAAAGCCGCCCCTGAAAAAGGAGGAGGTTTATAAAAATAAAGCATTAGATGAGGAGGAAAGTAACAACGTGTTACTTTCCACCTCACCCCTCTTTTCCTTGGATTTCAAAAAACAAGTTTAAATTACACAAAAGTATTTCGCATTTTTTAATTATGCACTAGCACGACTTAAAGATAAATAAAAAAGCTTCAAAAAAACGAAAAGCATATTTAAAATATCTATAAAATCAAAAAAATATGATATTTTGAAAATTTAGGCAAAAACTTACTTTTCACGTAATTTTTGCACAAAATGTCAGTATCCGATATATAGCTTCCAGTAGACCCCTAACATAATTTGGGGGAGTTAGAGGGGGCAATACTGACTAAAATTTATTTAAGGACAATGTCTATCCGCTCATTAGTTTAGAAGTTATAAGAGTTTTTACTTTCCACCTCTGTTACTTTCCTCCTCGGTCTCACCTACTTTTTTAAAAAATTATGTTTTAAATACTATTTGTTGTTTTGCACATCACAGCCATTTACTATAAAAAAGCGTTAAATTAGGATTACGATGTTTGATCCAGTTCCCAAGGATTTTAGATAAAATCTAGTTTACATGTGAGCTTTATAATAAAATTGTTTTAAATATCTGTGGCTGAAAGGTAAAAGAGCACAACTCCATTTTTATGGTTTCGAGATAAACGAGTTTTAATTTTTTCTTAATTCTGTGAAATCGAAAAATTAACAAATGTTTTTGGTGTTTTGCATTAAGTCTTATTATTTAATGGATTTTTAAAATACGTTTATCAAATTTAATAAAACGCTTCGATTTTAAGGTAGTTGTCGCGTGGATGCTACAGGGTGAAAACCGATCGAAAAAAAGGACAATAAATAAACTTGTATATCAACTCATTTGCTTCCTTATGATCTCTTCTAACGTCACGTAAATACTTTTCATGATTTTGAACCATGTACTATAAGTTTTCGTCATGTGATGTTGACACGTTTTACACATTTTTCAATGAAACTACATAAAACTTAAAAATTTTGGGTTTTAAACTTAATATATTTTCTATGCTGTACGGTCAATAAAGTTCACTTTTTTTTAAAGCATTTGTTTTATCTCAATGTGCAACTTACTGGTTTTATTTGAAAATCTGACGAATCGTTTTCATATAAATGAATATGAGAGACTTAAATTACGTGCATTAAGCGCTAGCGTATATAAAAGATATCAACTTTGGATTTATATTTTGAAGCTCAGAAACGTTTAAAATTAATGGGATAGGTCTTATTACATAGATAAATACTTCTGAAATACTGATGCAAAGTTTAAAAAAAATCTGACGAAAGTCATTCTACGCGACAAATACCTTAAAGAAATTTAATATTTTTTCACCGTAACATTATATTTTGTTGGAGTTGTGTCGTTTTAACTTTAAATTGTAATATCTGACTAACTTCAATTTGTTTTTAAATGTCATTTTCAAAAAATGGTTATGATTTTCTTTCTCTTAAATTCTTGCTTAAATAAGCCATTTTTAGGTTTATATATATTTTTATTATATATTATAATTATTGTATATTATATAAATACATAATGATAAGTCAATTTAATCAATAACTTAAAAAACATTTTGTGAAATCAGTGATTTTTTTAAAGCGTCAATTGTTTTTCTCAACCTGAATGGAGTTGTGTCGTTATACTATTCTATCGACAACAAAAATGGACTTGTGTTATTATATTATTCATTATTTTCTCTGTAAATAAATGTTTTACTCATTTTACAAGTCTTAAACTTTAAAAAGCATGTCTAAATGTATATGAATCTGATGTTATCTCAAATTTGATAAAATGGCGCTTGTGCTTTTTTACCTTTCAGCCACGGATATAATCAAATTAAATTAAATTTGTTAAAATTGTTATTATGACTTAATTTTAAAAAATTTACATACATAGAAGTTTACACATAAAGAAATCATCTTCCGTAAGATTTTAGTAACCCCCCCCCCCCTTCCCCCAGCGTAAGAAAAAATAATCAAATTAGTGACCCTCCATCCCCCAAACTTGCTTACGTAAGACTTGAATGGCCCCTTCCAGAATAATATGCTAAAAATATTGCTACATATTTTTCTCTACTGAAATTGAATCCGAAGTGTCAGGCTTGACGGACAGTCACCTTTTTCACCTTATTTGATGATTTGTCACCTTTTTTGATGACTTGTCACCTTTTTACAACTTTTTTCACTTTTTTTGGATCAAAAATATATAATGTTTTGTAAATATTTCGAAGTATGTTTATAAAATTCAGATTTAATGTATGAATTAAGTTTTATTGATAACACTAGTTTACAGCAAAAATGTACATTTAATGCCACTTTTTTTTTTTATGTACTATGGTTCTCTAAACTTAAAAATGACATTAAGAAATTTTTCTATGTATAGGTTTCCGAAATATGAATTTTTAAAATTTTTATACGTTTTTTTCGGAGGTGACTTCACGTTTTAGGCCGTATCTCGAGTTACAGACGTCCGATTAAGTTTTTCTAGGTGTCAAATTAAAGGTAATCAAATTCCAAACCAACGCTTTTTACATTATTTTTCAATCGGTTAAATATTTTAAGTCATATAGACCCAAAAAAAATAGAAAATTTGAGTTTTTGCCCAAAATCTGAAAAACAAATTCATTCTACCGCCATGCAAAAGTAGAAAACGTCAAATTATGTCCAGTTTTAAATTTTTTACATATATGGCTCACTTTTAAGAAGAAAAAAATGTATGGATGAAAACAATCTATGGGTAATTATTGAAGTTATAAGCCAGGGTACTGAAATTCTCGTTTTACGCCATTTCGGTATTTTACCTCCTTTTATAGTGATTATGTTGATTAATTTAATGAATACAATATCTAATTAGAAAATGGACTTTTTTCACAGATTTCAGATAATTTTCAATGATTTACTAATTCAAATTTGACTGAAAAATTTTTTGGAGTTTTTGACAAAAATTTCTGAAGAGGCATAAATTGATTAAAATCTGCTTTTTTGACAAGTTGAATCAGATGGGCAGAGGTTCAATTTTTGTTGAATTTTGTTCGTTAATAGATGAAAAACTTTGAAATTAGATATCGAAATATGAAAAATAAATTATATTTGACTGAAATTTTTTTTGGAGTTTTTGACAAAAATTTCTGAAGAGCCATAAATTGATTAAAATCTGATTTTTGGACAAGTTGAATCAGATGCGCAGAGGTTCAATTTTTGTTGAATTTTGTTCGTTAATAGGTGAAAAAGTTTGAAATTAGTTATCGAAATATGAAAAATAAATTATATTTGACTGAAAAATTTTTTGGAGTTTTTGACAAAAATTTCTGAAGAGGCATAAATTGATTAAAATCTGCTTCTTTGACAAGTTGAATCATATGCGCAGAGGTTTAATTTTTGTTGAATTTTGTTCGTTAATAGATGAAAAAGTTTGAAATTAGATATCGAAATATGAAAAATAAAACTTGTTTACAGCAAAAATTTACATTTAATGCCACTATTTTTTTTATGTACTATGGTTCTCTAAACTTAAAAATGGCATTAAGAAATTTTTCTATGCATAGGTTTCCAAAATATGAATTTTTAAAATTTTTTTCGTTTTTGTCGGAGGTGACTTCACGTTTTAGACCGTATCTCGAATTACAGACGTCCGATTGAGTTTTTTTGGGTGTCAAATAAAAGGTAATCAAATTCTAAACCAACGCTTTTTACATTATTTTTCAATCGGTTAAATATTTTAAGTCATATAGACCCAAAAAAAATAGAAAATTTGAGTTTTTGCCCAAAATCTAAAAAACTTCAGCAATTTTTGTCAAAAACTCCAAACAATTTTTCAGTCAAATATCATTTATTTTTCATATTTCGATAGCTAATTTCAAACTTTTTCATCTATTAACGAACAAAATTTAACAAAAATTGAACCACTGCGCATCTGATTCAACTTGTCAAAAAAGCAAATTTTAATCAACTTATGTCTCTTCAGAAATTTTTGTCAAAAACTCCGAAACATTTTTCAGTCAAATATCATTTATTTTTCATATTTCTATATCTTATTTCAAACTTTTTCATCCATTAAAGAACAAAATTCAACAAAAATTGAACCTATGCGCATCTGATTCAACTTGTCCAAAAATCAGATTTTAATCAATTTATGCCTCTCCAGAAATTTTTGTCAAAAACTCCAAAAAATTTTTCAGTCAAATTTGAATTAGTAAAGCACTGAAAATTATTTGAAATCTGTGAAAAAAGTCCATTTTCTAATTAGATATTGTATTCATTAAATTAATCAACATAATCACTATAAAAGGAGGTAAAATACCGAAATGGCGTAAAACGAGAATTTCAGTACCCTGGCTTATAACTTCAATAATTACCCATAGATTGTTTTCATCCATACATTTTTTTTCTTCTTAAAAGTGAGCCATATATGTAAAAAATTTATAACTGGACATAATTTGACGTTTTCTACTTTTGCATGGCGGTAGAATGAATTTGTTTTTCAGATTTTGGGCCAAAAACTCAAATTTTCTATTTTTTTTGGACTATATCACTTAAAATATTTAACCGATTGAAAAATAATGTTAAGAGCGATTGTTTGGAATTTGATTACCTTTAATTTGACACTTAGAAAAACTCAATCGAACTTCTGTAACTCGATATACGGCCTAAAACGTGAAGTCACCTCCGAAAAATACGTAAAAAAATTTTAAAAATTCAAATTTCGAAAACCTATCCATAGAAAAATTTCTTAATGTCATTTTTAAGTAACGACAAGCTTAGTACATAAGAAAAAAATAGTGACATTGAATGTACATAAAATTTTTTTTTTTTTGTAAACTAGTGTAATTGATAGAACAACAAAAAATCCGACTTACTAATAAAAAAAGCCATAAAAGAGAATAGAGTCGAATAAACAGTTAACTAATCTTTTCTATGTTTCTGCTAGTTATGTAAACAGAATTAACATTACCATAACATACCACTTTCGTCATTTTGTAATTTTTCTTTCAAATCACAATTATTTTATTTATATTTCAATTTAATTCTTAAATGTTCATTTTATTTCCTCCATTTTTAATTATTTTCTCTAATTCTCAATTATTTTCTTCAATTGTCAATTACACAGCCCTGCATCGGTTTTGTCGAATGAATGTGATGAAGTGTTTCCGAAGGGAATTTTTGCGCTGAACACGAATCTGAAGTCCAAAATGTTGCATCACGTCAAGTTTTCGAAAAAAGGGGGGTTGAAACCCTAAAAAATAGCGTTTTAGGCAGTTTTTGAAAAATCGTAGTACCAAAATTATAAGTGTCAAAAATATCGCTCTTATCAGAAATTAAAGCTTGAAATATGCCCTTTTAAATGAACTATGGGCGAAATTAATGGCATTAACCCTTAAAGAAGGGGGTGTGTTTTTATAGGGTGTTTTGAAAAAATTATTAAACAAAACTACCCAAGTAAAAAACACCGATATTCTTGCAACTTAATAAATTACAAAAATAAAGAAAAATATTTAACACGTGTTTTTACCCTTAAAACTCAAAAAACACTGTCTTGATTAAAAAGTGTTTTTTTTTTATTCTTAAAACGCAAAAAACATCCTTATTGTCAAAAAGGATGTTTTTTATCCTTAAAACGCAAAGCAGCTTTGAAAAAAACACTTGTTAAATATTTTTCTTTACGTTTATAGTGTAAGTTGCAAGAATATCCGTGTTTTTCACTTGGGTAGTTTTGTTTAATAATTTTTTTCAAAATGCCCTTTAAAAAACACACCCCCTTCTTTAAGGGTTAATACCATTAATTTCGAACATAGTTCATTTAAAAGGGCATATTTCAAGCTTTAATTTCTGATAAGAGCGATATGTTTGACACGTATAATTTTGGTACTACGATTTTTCAAAAACTGCCTAAAACGCTATTTTTTAGGGTTTCAACCCCCCTTTTTTCGAAAACTTGACGTGATGCAACATTTTGGATTTCAGATTCGTGTTCAGCGCAAAAATTCCCTTCGGAAACACTTGGTCACATTCATTCGACAGAGAAAAAGTTAAGATTTGCAGGGCTGTGTTATTTTTTTGAACTTTCAATATGGATCTTTAATTATCTTTTTCAATTTTCAATTGATTTTATAAATTTTCATTTATTTCCCAAAATTTTTACTATATAATTTTCTTCAGTTTTTAATTGACAACTTAATATTCTTCTTCAATTTTGTACCTAATTATCCTTCAATTTTTTTTTAAATTATTTTGTTCCGTTTCAATTATTCTCGACAGCTTTCGAATTTTTTTTACTTTTTTCCAATTTTCAAGTATTTTTCTTAATATTTAATTAATTTAGTAATTTAATAATTTTTCTTTTAATTATTAATTATTTTCTTACAAATTTAATTTAATTATTTAATCTTCAATTTATTTCTTCAATTTTTAATATTTCCTCTAATTATAATTCTCGTCATTTTTCAATTATTTCTTTCAATTATTAATTATTTTCCACAATTTATTATTATTTCCTACAATTTTTTTCAATTATTCTCTAAAAATTTTATAATTATTTTTTTTCAATTTTGTTGTTTTTCTGTCTTTTAATCTAGCCTTTTCTCGAATTTTGTTTCCAGTTGTCCATTATTTTCGCTAAATTTCAGATATTTTCTTCAATTTTTCAATTATTCCCGTCATTTTTCAATTATTTCTTTCAATTATTAATTTTTTCCGCAATTTTCAATTTTTTTCTACAAACTTTTCAATTTACAATTATTCTTGAAGTTTATAATTATTCTTTAATATTTTGTTCTGTTGACAATTATTCTCGACAGTTTTTTAATTTTTTTTCAATTTTCAATTACTTTCTTAAAATTTTAATTTAATTCCTCAATCTTTAATTTATTTCTTCAATTCATAATTATTTTCTTTTCTTAATAATTATTTTTAATTTGAAACCCCAGTCTTCAGTTTTCGATTATTTTATTCAATATTCAGTAATTCTTACCTTTCTTTAATTATTATCAATTGTTTTTTCCAAATTTGAATTTAATTCTTAAAGTTTAAATTTATTTCTTAATTTCTTTTATTATTTTCTTAAAATTTTAATTTTTCAGTTTCACAATTATTTTCTTCTATATTCTACAATTTTTCAGCTTTTTTAATTACGTTTTTTCAATTTTTACTTATATTCTTTAAATTTCAATTCCATTTTTCAATTTTTTTAATTTTCAATCTAGTTGTTTAATTTGTAATTATTTCCAACAATTATTCCTATAATTTTCTTAATTTTTCTATTTTCGTAATTTCTTAATATAATATTTCTTGCATATTTTTTGGAATTATTTCTTTTAGTTGTCTATTAATCTAATCATTGTTTAATTTTGTTTTTAATTGTCAATTTTTTTGGTCAGTTTTCAGATATTTTTTTCAATTTTTCAATTATTCTTACAATTATTAATTATTTTCTTTGATTTTCAATTGCTTTTCGAAATTTTTCAATTATTTCCTGCAATTTTTTCAATTTTCAGTTATTTTCTTAAAAGTTTATAATTATTCTTGGATTTTTTCAATTTTTTTGTTCGGCTGTGTATTAGTCTAGCCATTTTTTGAATTTTGTTTTTAATTGCTCATTATTTTCAACATTTTTTAGATATTTTTCTTTGATTTTGTAATTATTCTCGTAATTTTCATTATTTATTGCATTTGCAAAAATTTATAGCTTTAAATGGCTAAAAACAATCCAAAGTTTTTTTCGCTCTTGGGCGCTTGTTAATATATAGCTACTTATTTTATATTTGGTCATAGAATTTGATGAAAAATGGTCTGGATAAACTTGATGTCATTGAACATTGAAATTTTGAAAAAATAGCAACCCTGTTTGAAACACATTCCAGTTTGTTATATTTTTTTGTCACCATTCTGTCACCTTTTCTTGGAAAAAAATTTCACTTTTTCACCTTTTTTAAAGATAAAAGGTACTGTGATGACTGAAGTTGAAATAATCAGATTGTCTAAAAATTTTTTTTGAGATAATTTAAAAAAAAACCTCAAAATCTATAAAAAAAATCAAAAAAATTTTTTTTGGTTCGGAACAATATGGTAGTGTATTTCTACATATTTTTATTCACTGAATCCGAATCCGAAATTAAAATAACCAGATTGGCAAATATTTTTAAAATTATCAAAAAAAAAAAAACTGCTAAGAAACTTTAAAAAATCGCTTTTTTGAAATTATCTAAAAATTTTAGCTAATCTGATTATTTTGACTTTGGATTCGGATTCAACGAAAAAAGATATGTAGAATAATAGTGTCTCGGAAGAAAAATTTTTTTTGTGGGGTTGTGTAATTATAGATTGAGGAAGTTAATTGAAAAATTAAAGAACGTAATTTAACATTTTTTTTATTTATTTATTCACCTAAAAAATTGAAGAGGATAATTGAAAAATAAATTCATGATTTCAAGAAAATAAAGAATTGAAAATTATGTTTATATTTCAAAAGATTTGCTTCCTTATGAAAACAGCTATATATAAAGGATGAAATGTTTTAATAAATTTCAATTTCATTAGAAAAGAAAAATTTCTTAAAATCTATTAATTTTTAGGACAATATATACTATACATAATTGTAAATATCAGTCAATTCGGTTTTCATTGTAAAATATTTTTTATACAGGAATTATTAACTAGAAATGAAAATTGAAGTTAGGTATATTAAAAAAATAAAAATATCATTAAAAATTAAGAACTACCAAATTTCAGATAAACTGTACACTTTTTATATATAATTCACACAAAATAAATAATCATCACTATTATATAAAATTATCATTCACTTCTAAAAAAAAACTTCAAAATCTTGTTTTTAAAAAAAAAATACTGAATGAACATTGTCAATTTCCACTTTGATGTCGGCCATATTGAGTAGTTCCCAGAGTAACCGATAGGGGCGTTTTGTAAATTTAAACTGCCAATTGAAAACATATTCGTAAATCTGAAACTTCCACTAAAACAAGATTCTTCCTTATGAAATTCTATGAAATAAATATTCTAAATAATTATAATTTTAGAACTTAATCACACGTCTCGAATTATCTACCCAAATTCCCAGTTCGGGAATTGGAATTCGTGACATTTAAAAAATTAGTTTATCATAATTTCGTAGTACGTAATTGCTACCAATTCCGAACCGCCATGTTGCATTTCCAAGTTTTTACCACCTTGCTCCCAGCCCTCTCTAACTAGAGTTCTCCCTTCCTCTGATGTTGATATTCCATCCTTTTCTTTGTTAGCCAGTCTCCTTCTCCTTTCTCTCTCTTTTCTCTCTCTCTCTCTCTCTCTCGCTCCCTCTCTAAAAGCACCCCTACTCCACGTGAGTCTTTCTTCTCTCTTGCTCTCCTGTCAGGAACATGGCCGTTTCAGTGGCGCAATTAGAGGCAGCCTGCGCGGGCGTGCTGACTACAATATCATTAAGATAGCTCCTCTCTCTCTGTTTTCTTCTCTTTCACTATCAGCCCTCTCTTTCTAAAACATTATCTTTCTGCCTCCTCTCACTATGCTATCTCTCTTCATCTGCCCCTCGGGCTCACGAGAGACGGAGATACACCAGAAGATAATTACTTAATTGTCATCCCCCATCGGTACTTGGTCCGCCCATTCTGGAATCAGCTTCCCACTTTCGCTCGTTTGCACGATCGTCGTATTAACGCCAGTATAACTATTTTTCAACGCGTTTAATTTCGTTTAATTTTATCTCAGTTCTCTTACCCTTTTAATAAAATTTATTAATAAGAACCGATCGGCTGTTGAAACGTTAAATAAGGAAATTTAGAATTTTTTTTAATAGACCGTTATTTAATCTTAGTGAATTCTTTTGTGGACTTTGGTCTCATAAACAAAAAAAAACGACAAGTTGGTTTAAAAAATTAATAATTTATAGGAATTTAAAAACTTATTTTTTCTAAAAATGGTCTTCATATCTTCAGGAATTATTTATAAAATATTAATTAATATAAATGACTAGCCTAAATTTTAAAAGAGTTACGATATTTCTTCTAATATTAATAAAATATTAACGTTTATAAAAAAAATATTTTATTTATAAATACGTATACATGGAGCAATAAGACTACATAGTCAGAATTGTGGAAGTATTTATTATGAAATTAATAAGATCATCTTTAAACGTAAATAGTATTAAAACTAATTTTTTTCTTATTTCTTAAAAGCTAAACAATTCTCAAAAGAATGAGAATCGACTGAAAGTTGAATGTAAGAAAATTTGAATAGATTGAAATTCTGATAAATTTAACATTTACGATTTGATTAGCAGTTTAAATTTACAAAACGCCCCTATCGGTTACTCTGGGAACTACTCAATATGTCCGACATCAGAATGGAAATTGACAATGTTTATACAATGAGTTCAGTATTTTGTTAAAAAAAACAAGATTTTGAAGTGTTTCCAGAAGTGAAAGATGATTTTATAATAGTGGTCATTATTTATTTTGTGTGAAAACAATGGAATTTGAACAAAAATCCCGAAATTTCTTCTGCTTTACAAGAACAAGTCATCTTTTTTATACAAAATTCAATTTTAATTTTATTAATTAAAAAAAACATCAGTAATTGTGTGTGGTTCTGAATTTAATGCACTGGTTTGAAAACACAGAAAATAAATTTCGAGTTTTTCCGTAGTTTTATTACTGACTTCGCACAATATTATCAAGCCAGAATTAACTACTTCTATCAGTTTTGCTTCTATCATTTTCCTAAATGACGGAATAGCTTTGCAAAAAGAAAATAAACTAGTTCAAGCTTAACGCTAAAATAATTTTTAATGATAACACTTAGAAAATAATAACTTATTGCAAAAGTAAACATCGAAAACCATCTGCTACATTGCACTGTCTTTAAAAATAAAATCCAAACTGATGTCGGCCATCTTTGTTTTGATACAAGTGGCGCCTCGAAACCCGTGGTAGTAGTTTTCTTTGCCAATTGTTAGGGAATTTGAATCGAATAATATTAAAAAAGATAAAATAAAACAAGATAAAAAGAAACAAAGCAATATATTGAAGAATGGGAGAAAATCTTAAAAGAAAAAGTTTAACAAACTATGAAAAAATAAGAAAAAATATATAAATAGCGAAAAATGAACTAAAAAAAAATAGTAAGAACAAAATAAGAAAATGTAAAAATTGTATAAATAGAATGACAAATTCCTCTAAAAATGAAAAAATTTAGAAAAATATTCACAAATTTAAGAAAATTTAGAAAGGAATATGTAAATAAATTTTAAAAAATAAAAAAAAAACAAATTTTTAAACAATTTTAACAACACAAATTTGTTTAAAAAATCTTAGTAATCTGAAAGTTTTATGAAAGGGTAAATACATTTTAGAAAAAAGAGACAAAATGTAAAGAAAGTTAAATAAATTTACATAAAAAATAAGTTAATCTAAAAATAATCAAATAAATGAAAAAAATTGTACTCCCTTTCCCTCTTAAATTAACAAATTAAATAAGAAAAACAAAAAAAAATTAATACATTTTTGAAGTGCTATAAAACCAAAATGAAACCAAAAAAAAATAAGAAAATACTGACATTTTTTTTAAGAATTAGAAATTAAAAAAAATTAATTTTTCGATAAAATGATACCCCTATATTTAAAATTTCAAAGAAATAAAAACATATGATTATTAAATTAGAAAATTATTATTGAGTCAAACAATGATAAAAGAAAATTATCAAGGAAGGAAAGAACTTATAATAAAGTTAGAAAATTTTTAAAATATCGTGAAGATTTAAATTAAGTTAAAATAAATCACAAAATAATTAATTTTTGCATTTTAAGAATGTTTGACTATTGCGACATAACCTCAAACTAAAAAATGGTTTTTCACATAAAAAAAACTATTATTGAAATTAATTTCACCCAATTCTGTAAGATCTAGGTGAACATTTTTTTAAAAAAAGCATGTTCGTTATATTTTTTTTAAAAACTTTTTTTGTTTAAAAAATATGAAATAGAACAATTTTATTACATTAATAATTTTTTACTTATATAGTTTGAGTAACAAATATTTCATGTATGAATTGTAATATGCCTTATATTGGGCAAACCAAAAGACATTTATAAGAAAACAGCAATTTTCTTCAAGATTTCTGAATATTTATTTAAAAATTTTATTTATAATTCAAAATTGAATTAAATTAAATTAAAGTAAATTTAAGACAATTAATGGCAATAATAATTCCAAAAATTGTATTAATACCTCACATTTCTATTCAAATTTTTTCTTCTATTTCAAATAAATACTTTATTTTTTTCAGTTATTTTTTTAATTATCAATTATGCTCTTGAATCATTTTGTTCAGTTCTTAACTATTTATTTTAATTCTGCTTAAGGGCATGTGATGAATAATGACGTCACTAATATAGCCAAATTTTGTCTGTAAAGTTTCTCTTAAAATAATCCATATTTTGACACCAAACTTTGTGGAATTACTTAAAATATCATTAAGAAGATCTCTCTGGCCCCAGTTTGTTTAAAATTTGCCTTAAAATTAATTTTTAAAAGAATTAGCTAATTTTTAAAAAATTAAAAAAATTAAGTTTAAGACAAAATTTAAACAAAATTGGATCAGAGAGACGTCTTCTTAATGATATTTTAAGTAAATTTACAAAGTTTGGTGCCAAAATATTTATTATTTTAAAAAAAAGTTTACTGACAAATTTTGCCTATACTAGTGACGTCATACTCCATCACATGCCTTTAAATTTTTCTTTAAAATTAATTTTTTTTTAATTTCACTGATTTTTTGAAAAAAATTAATTTTCTGACATAATTTAAACAATTATTTAAATCAGGTCCTTAAATCCTCCTAAATGTCCTTAAATTCCTTTAAATATTCAATACCTTTTTAATTTCATTTCTTCGTATAATTTGGTTTCTTAATAGTATGTTATAATTAAAATCATTACGCAAACGAATTTTGTTGAAAAATTTTTTTTCCGTTGAGAATTCCAAGCTATTAAAATTTCTCGTCCTTTCTGGTTATTTTAAAAAAAAGAAGAACTTCTATCCTTGAATATCATTTTCTTATCAACAGGTACGGTAAATTAATTGAATATTGTTGTAAAAGTTGTATTATGTTATAGTAGAAGATATATATTAATTTCTTTTTAAAATTTGTAAAATAAAAATTTTCTTAATTAATTAAAATATAGTCATTTTGAGCATTTCGTTACTGTTTGCATGTTCCAACTTTAGAAATTGATATCTTAAAAACAGAACGGTAAATTTCAATAAAATTGTAACCATACATTAAAATGTATTTAATATGATAGAATTTGATAAGAATATGTAGAAAATTGATTTTTGTTTAAAAATCCTTAATTTTTCTAATTTTTTTTTAAAAGATTCATCTATTTAGTAAAAATTGAACGTTATTTCTTTGATTTTATAATTTATTTTCTTAATCTAAAAATAATGATCGGGAATAATTTAATTCTTTAAAAATAGATTTTCTTATCTATTATGTATTTTTAAACATTTTTTTCAATCTCATCTATAGAATCTATAGATAAAAATGAATAAAAAAAAAGAGGAAATAAAAAAAGCTGATTTTTTTTTAATAATATCCATAAATGTTCCAATTTTAATGAATTTTTTCATTTCTTTTTTAGAATTTGTTTTCCTTTTTTCAATAATCGTATATTTTATTTTTACATTTTTATATTTTTCAGTTATTTTTTACAAGATTATTTTTTGCGCCCCCGAAAGTTTTTAAACATTTTTTTGAAATTTTCTCATTTCTCTCGATATATTTGATTTTGATTAAAGGTATATTCTCCATTTGTCATTATTTTTAATTCTATATTAAATATTTTCATTTTTTCTTTTCCTTGAGACTTTTGTGAGACCGTTTATTAAACATCACTTTTTCATTGAGATTTGCTCATCTTTTAAATATTGAAACAATAATTGTTTAGCTTTATTTTCTCACAGTTCATTTTCCAAATTAGTTTTCTATCCTTTACTTCTCTCTTCTTTTTAAAAACCCTTTTTTCAAAAATCCTTAAAAATCTCCAAAAATCCAAAAGATACATATAAATAATATAATAATAAAAATAAAATCTTCAATAAGGAGAAACATGTGATTTATTATGTCAATATGTTATAAAGTTCATTTGAAGCAAATAAGCGTCTCTGGTATGAAATGTTTGTGGAGGTATGTCTGGCTATAAAAAGCAATAGAATTCCGATCATTTCAATTGTCGTTGGCCATGCAAGCACGAACATAATTGTTGCGATGTGCGAGCTTTAGAAGAAGACGCCATGAGCTTTATAATATTGGTCTCTGGCAAGCTAAGCTTTAGGGGGGGGGGATCGAGTTACAGTAGTAGTGGTAATTGAGGGGCGAGAGGGGAGAGCAAAAGAGAGATGAAAAATTGAGAGGAAAAGAGAAAACGAGATGGAAACTGAGCAAGAAAGAGAAAACACGATGAGGGTGAAAGAGGTGATGGGGTAGTAATGGTGATCCCCCACCACTTGGCGCACGCGTAACCACTGCCAGTCAATATTAACCGACTGCTGTTCTCGAGTCACTGTTGTATGTACAAACGATTCAACAAAATACTGATAAGTACAGCTATTATCTGTAAAAACCCCATTTTAATTAATTTCTGCTATCGAAATTCGTCGGTTTTGAATTAAACTCGTTTTTGTTCTGTTTTTCTAGTAATAAAGCTAAAACCGAGTATAATTACTTTTTAATATTATTTTGATTATAATTATAATAGTAATATATGTGTAGATGAATTTATTACTCGGTTGAGTGATATATAATACCTATAATATAATAATATTATATATAATAACTAGGGGAGCTTCGCCCCCTGCGCGCTTCGCGCACCAACCCCCTATTTTAATTAAAATATTATAATTAAATTGATATAATAAATTAATAATCAGGGATAAAAATAGACTTACTATACCTCGATGTTTTAAAAGGGAGAAAACAAATTTAGGTGAGATTCAAAACGATTTATTTGAGCTTAAAAAGAAGGGATTGAAAAAAGATAAATTGTTATTCAAATGTGTGAGAGATCAAAAATATTAAAATAGATTAAAAAGTAGATAAATTTGTTTAGCAAAATTATAGATAAAAATATAAAAAAAGATTCAAATGAATTAAAAATGAGTTATCCGAATATAAAAAAGAGGAATTAGAAAATATTCATTCAATCAGCAAGCATAAAACAATATTAAGGTGAATAATTGAATAGAAATTAAAATAGATTTAGATAAAAAATTTGGGATAAAAATGATTACTGATTTAATGAATAAAAACCGATAGATAGACATTCAAATGTAAAAAGTTGGAATTGATTTAGACAATCATTTTGACCTTTCCTGATAGCAACTCATAATTTTTCTGGATTTGTTTATTTTTTTATTAAGGACGCTTATACCATCAAGCGGTTCTCATTCTATTGATCCATAATAGCTAATATTTTGTAAATTTCATTTCTTCTTATAATTTGGTTCCTAAATAGTATTTTGTAGTTACAATCATTACATAAACGAATTTTATTGAAAAAAAAATTCCGTTGAAAATTTCTAACTATTAAAATTTATTCTTTCTGATTATTTCAAAAAAGTGAAGAATTACTAACTTTGAATAACATTTTATTAAAACGGTACGGTAAATTAATTAAATATTGTTGTAAAAGTTATATTATATTACAGTTTAAAATATATTAATTTTTATAAAAAATTTGTAGAATCGTGTTTTTTTAATTAATTAAAATATAGTCATTTTGCGCGTTTTGTTACTGTTTCCATGTAAAAGTCCCAACTTTATAAATTTATATCTTAAAGACAGAACGGTAAAATTCAATAAAATTGTAAAAGTACATGTAAATTAATGCACTTAATATGTCATTAAAATTTTATAAGAATCTGTAGAAAATGGTTTTTTGGATAAACCTCCTTAATAACTGTATAATTTTAATATTAACAAGGTTTAATCGAAACATTAATATTCATTTAAGAATATGTACAAAAACAATACAGACAAATTTTAAAAAAAATTTAAATATTAGAAATTATATAGAAAAAATAAAAATGCAACGAAAAAATAAATAAATTTAAAAAACAGTTAAAAAGTCTGAAGAAATAACAAACAAGAAGAGCATTTATTAAACAATATAAAAAATTTTAAACAATGGAGAAAATCTTCAAAGAATCTAACAAAAAGTGAAAAATAAAATTTTGACAAAAACTACAAAATTTTATTAAAACCAGTATTATGAATGATCAGATAAGAAAGTTAGGAATAATTTACATTGAAAAGAAAAAATTAAAGCAAAAATATGTAAAAAAAGTAACAATTTAAAAACCGGTCAAAAAATAAATAAATTTTTCTTCTAGGGAATAAAAAAGGTAAAAAAATCATTGAAGGCAAAGGAGAAAAATTAAGAAATATGTTAATAATGTCATAAAACATTAAACAGTTTAAGAAACATTGATTAAATTGCATTTTTCAAAATCAAAATACTGCGCGGTAATATATGAATATAAATAGTAAAATTTTTTAAAAGAAAAAATTGAAACTACAAAAAAGAGGACATAATATTATATATAATAATATCATAATATAATATTATGTATAATATAATATGTTTTTTGAAATGATGAAAATAAATAAGATAATCAGTAAAAAACGGCAAAATCAGTAAAAATCAGTAAAAGACTAAAGAAAAAAAATTACATTAAAAAACATGTACTGAAAAATAAGCAAAAAATAATAATTTCTTTTAAATGAAAAACTAAATAAAAACGATTAAATAATTTTGAGAAAAGAACAAATATTTCTAAAAAATAGAGAAATTATGATCAAATGAGAAAATTTATTAAAAGATCAAATTGACATAAAAGTAAATAAAAGAAGAAATAATTCTTTAAAAATTATAAAAAATAATAAGTTATGACAAATTACAAAAAAATTGAATAAATGTTTAAAAAACCATAAAATTGAAAAAAATTATGTTTTCCTACCTCCTAATTATAATAGTAAATAAAATAATGCACTGAAAAAATAAAAAAAATTTTCTATAAATGTGATGAAAATAACACTTTTTTAAAATTAACTGAAGTAGGTAATTTACGTAAAAAGAACAAAAATTTTAAAAATCTAAAACATAAAAAGTATTATTAAGCACATAAAAAAAGGAAAATTTATTAAAAAGAGATAAAAGTTAAGATTCTATAAAAATACAGAAACACAATGAAAAACAAAATACTCACAAAATTTTTTTTAAAATCAAAAATTACAACAAAAAAATTAAATATTTCAAGAGAGTGATATAAATTAGTAAACAAATCTACAATTTTTTCTATAATTTTCAACAGTTTTCAATTTACAAATTATTCTCATTAAATTTTATAATTATTTTTTAATATATAAAATAATTTTATTGTGTTGTCGATAATTGTCCCCAGTTTTCGATTTTTTCCAATTGAAAATTATTTTCCTAATTTCTAAATTTACATCAAAGAAGGAGTTGAAATATTAGAAGGTAGAGGAATATAATTTATTTCAATTTTATGGTTTTTTAAACACCTATTCGACTTTTCTGTAATCTTTTAATTAATAATTATTATGTAATTTTTTTTTATTAGGTAATTTTTTTCCTAAATTTACAATTTTTCTATCAATTATAAAATGTCTACAAGATTGGAAATTTTGAGCCAGGCCGTTACGTATTTTTTTTAGGCAACTTATTGTATCACTTATTTTTTTTCTATATGTATTAAAGGAAATATTAATTAATTTCTTCAAATTTAATGTTTCTTGCTTAATTTTTTCAAATATTTTTTTCAGTTGTCTATTAATCTAGTCATTTTTCGAATTCTGTTTTTAATTGTTTTTAATTTTTCCCGTCATTTTTCAAATATTTTCTTCAATTTTTCAATTATTCTCGTCGTTTTTCAATTATTTTTTTCAATTAATAATTATTTTCCGCAATTGTCAATTATTTCTTACAAATTTCTCAATTTTCAATTATTCTCTTCAAATTTAGTAATTATTTTAATAGTTTTTCAACTATTTTATTGGGTTGTTTATTAATCTAGATATTTTTTTAATTTTGTTTTCAATTATCAATTATTTTTACGTTTTGTAATTTCTTTCCTATTATCAATTATTCTTTCAAATTTCAATTTTATTCTATGATTTTGAATTTGTTTCTTTAATTTTTATTATTTTCTTTAAATTACTATAATTTTATTTCAATTTTCAATTGTTTTCTTCAATTTTCTGTTTATTTTCTATAACTTTTAATTATTTTCTTTAATTTCAATTTTTTTTCGATTTTAATTTCTCGCACGTCTAGACGCTCGTCATTATTGCTGGAAATTAATATTTTACTATAATAGTTTATTATACGTTTCGTCTATCTTTCTATCAAAAATTTTTAGATTGAATTCCGATCATTTCAACTTTATTTTTGTAAATTATTCTTAAAGAATACAAGATTAAAATTGAAGTTCTTAGGATTTATTTACGTATTCTGAGAGTTTCTTAAAAATTCACATATCGCTTTTAAAACTCGCGGATAATATAAAAAAATCCCTGCAAATTGCGGGGAATATTGTATAATTATGAGATACAGAAATAGATCCGCTACTGGATTTGGATAAATTGTCTAAAATCAGAAAAGATAGAAATTGGGATGAATAGAAAAAGGGATTAAAATGGATTGGTCTGATTCTCTGATTAAACAGCTGATAGAAAAGGATAGACATGAGTCAATAATAAATAAGTTAAGGAGTCAATATTGTTCAATTTACTATTAATCTTTACCTTTTGATTATTAATGTGAATTTTCAAAACGAAAATTACGTTTTACAACAAAAAATTACATGTAAATTACAGAGTTATTCCTAAGAAATTGAGGTTATGTTCAAGAATCTAATGACAGTTATTAAATCAACACACAAAGAATGTTAAATTTTAACACAAAAAATTTAACAATGACCAATTGTTACACAAATACACAAAAGTTTTAAGTATATGTATAGAAGAATATACACAAAGTTTATCTCTTTATAATTTAAGATTAAACAAGATTCGAATAAGTAAATTTTCAATCTCCTCACTTCCAGCTTATCTTAATTCAACTTTTGGATTTATCTTCAAATTATTTATTATTTTTATTATCCGTAGAAAATAGCAGCTATAAACTAATTACAATCTCAATTTATCGACACATGGATGTTTTTTCTTGGATTTTTCGCTGTTAGATCTTGAAATAGAGATAAGTGTCCTAATTCCTGTTCGATCGTGAAACTCGAGTTCTTAAGCGGGTCATAAAACGCAGGAAATTACCCAAGGTAGAAACGTTCGCGACTTTCTTGATACGCCCTTATCGAAGTCGGTCCTGACGGACTCAGTCAATTTTCGAAACCATCAGCGCCATATAGTCATCAACGCCAAATCTCGAAAAAATTCTACAAATGGTATACTTCGTGAACATGAATGTTTTCTGTAATATGTATTATATCTGAAATCGATCTAAAATAAATTGACTATTAGTTCAAATAAAAAAACGCATTACTAGCCGAGATCCATATAAATTATTATCAGTAAAGTTTATCAAATTGAATAATAATAATTGAAAGTTTATATATTTATAAGAACCTTTGAAAGTAAATAAGCCAAAGAGTATTTTCGCAGACGAAAATAATAAACTGGTTTATTATCTGTTCATAAAAGACCAAATGGTACTTTAAATTGCAACGTACACATATATCTTTAAAAGGATCCATGTATGCTTTCAACGGCCTCAAGAACGACAATTATCTTTGATCTGATTAACATTAATTCGCGTGGGCAATAAACAGCTGCGTTATTACCGACAAGTCTATGAAATGTCTCGTCTGCATGCAACATTCAAGTATCGCATGTGACGTGAACAGATTCTGCAAAGTATATATCACTTGGCACAAGTGAGTCTCTGACCACAAGAAGATGAATTCACATTAAATTGCCTTCCTACATCACATTCATTTGCTTCAATTTAATTATACCTCATTATTGCTTTATTAATTCAGAATTATCACTAATCGTACTCTTTTTCATTTTATAATTGAAATAACTCAGTTAATAATAAATATGTTCCTGAAATTGGATAATTAAATTGACATTAGGGTTAGTTTACAGTTCAAAGTGATGAATATAAAGTTGATAAAGGTAATAAATCGAATATAAAGTTTAAAAAAAAGGTAATTAATAACACTAGTTTATATACCTTCTTTATTTTTGTGATAATTAAAATTGTTTTTATTTAATCTGAATGACTGATTTTTAACGCAGGAAAGAACACTTTTTTTCAATGATATTCAACATTAATTATCTCTCTGCTTTTGGGAGTGTCGAATATTTTTGTAATAACTTTTTTCTATGTAGTTTTTATCGCTCTTTTAGAATCTGTAATCCAAAATCTTAAAAAATGAATTTTCAAAAAGTTATCGGCATTTTTTTGGAGAAAAAAATGGAAATTTTTAACAATTCTGACGAAGTTTTCGAAATTGATCGAACTTTTTATAAACTTGTTACTCGATGGTTTTTGGGGTCGCGGAAAAAAAATCTAAAGTTAGATTTTAAAAATTAAAAATGGAGGATCCAAAATGGCGGGAAAAAACAAATTGTTGTTTAAATAACAACAAAATTTGTTGTCCAAAAAGATCAACATTATATAATGTTCTCAGCAAAATCATTTAAAAAAAGTCTAGTTCCCAAAAAAAAGCAGTTAAAATAGCAAATTATTGCAACACATGTAGAAAAGAATGTGAGGAACATGATATCTTGGTTTTTTTTTTCAAACAGCATTCCTTCTTTGCTCCATGCAGAGATAAAGAAATCGGCAATTGTTCTCTTATTTTAGAATAAGCACAGAAATCACCGCTGGAGGTTAATTTTCAATGTCATCTTCAGACGTCACACAACTGTAAACTAATGAATAAAAACCGACACTAAAAGTTTCGTGAACTCGTTCATTTTTTATTTTTTAATTATTTAATGGTCTGCATAAGACTCACCGAACGTGATGACTCGCCTTTGGCACCATTAGATTTGCCGCTTCAAATTTCAGAGTGGCACCGCTGAAGGACCAAACAGTGCCACCAACGAAACTCATCCGGTTTTTATTTCCGAGGTCGGAACTCGAGGTCAATTCTTAATAAATATTCACTTAGACTGTAAGAAATTCTCGCTCCATTTGCTAAAGTGCTTTCCACTTATTATTATTAATTGAAATTTATTATTAACGATTGGAAACTAATTGACATTCTTTTATTCAATAAAATCATTAATATTTATTTACTTCTTTCACAAATCTTATGTACTGTGACGAGGTTAAAATTCTCCTAGTACAATATTTTTATAAAGATTTAAAAATATAATTATCATAGTGCGATTCCAAGTGAAAATAACGTTATTTTCAGGCAGGTTAACGTCGAGCAATGAAACTTTAGAATTTTATTATTTTGACTTTAGATATAACTAAAATTTTACATAAATATTTAGATCAAAATATTAATTAGTTTACGAGAATAGAAATTTTGAAACAAAAATTTAAATAGCAATCAGTCGTATCAAGGTTTTCTTTTTTTTTAATGCTCAGAAAAATATAAGGAGTCTTTCTATTTTAGGTCAATGTTTTATAATTTTAATATTAAAAAAATTATTAAATAAGAATTATATAACTTTTAAGCGGCAAGAAAAAATTCAATGACTCAAATGCTAAAACGAACTTACCAGTGTTCTTTTCAAGATTCCAAAAGAAATGAACTACACAGTTACTTCCTTGATATTTAATTTTAATAAATTATATATTATAATTATAAATGAGAGTACACATAACCATAACTTTATTCCTCTCCTATGGAAATGAGCGCGCTACCATATTGATTTGTTTACAAACAGAAATCTCCAATGTTTATTTTTATAATTTATTAAAATTAAATATCAAGAAAGTAACTGTGAAGTTCATTTCTTTTAGAATCTTGAAAAGAACACAGGTAAGTTCGTTTTAGCATCTGGGTCATTGAGTTTTATCTTGCTGCTTAAAAGTTACATAATTTTTATTTAATAATGTTTTTAATACTAAAATTATAAAAAATTGCCCTAAAATTGAAATATTCCTTATATTTTTTTGAGCATTTGAAAAAAAGAAAACCCTGATACAACTGACAGTACGGAAGATATTGCTATTTAAATTTTTTTCGAAATTTCAATTCTCGTAAACTAATTAATATTTTGACATAAACATTTTTGTAAAACTTGGGTAATATCTAAAGTCAATATAATAAAATTCTAAAGTTTCATTGCCCGCCGTTAACCTGCCTGGAAATAACGTAAATTTCACTTGGAATCGCACAATAGTATAATTATATCATAATTATATAAATTTAATTATCAATAATAAAATTTTAATTATTTAACTAAAATTATGATTACACACTAGTCTGGAATCATTTCTAGGCTATAATAATAAAAAGTGGGCCGTTAATTGTAATTAGTAAATATATTCCCACTAATTACTGATAATATTGTACCATTTAATTTAGTAGTTTTTAAGTTTTAGTGAAGGGTTAATACAAGTTAGTTGGATTTTAGTTATTCCTGGAATTTTTTAGTCAAATTTTTAAAATTCCAATTGTTTTATTAGTATCTAGTTCCTTGTTTAAATTTATTTTATTAGTTTTTAAGGGCATGTGATGATAATGCTAAACTTGTTCGTAAACTTTCTCCTAAAATACTAAATATTTTGAGACCAAACTTTGTAGAATTACTTGAAATACCATAAGAATGGTCTCTCTGACCCAATTTTGTTTCATTTTTGTGATTAAACTAATTTTTTTTCGATTTTAAGAATTTTTGAAAATTTTGAAAAATCAGGATATTTTAAAATAATTTAGTTTCAAGACAACAATGAAACAAAATTGGGTTAGAGAGACCATTCTAATGGTATTTCAAGTAATTCTACAAAATTTGGTTTGAAAATATTCAGTATTTTAGGAGAAAGTTTACGGACAAATTTAGCATTATCATCACATGCCCTTAATTAATTCTTTTACGAATCGTGAACTTATACAGGCTTCACAGTGACAATGAAGAATATTTTAGGGGAAATAGGGGACTGAATATACAAAAATAGGGAACTTTTAGGGTACTTTAAAAACTTTATAAACAAACATAAAATAATTATATACAGTAGAACCTCGATTTTATTTGGGTAGAACAAAATTACAAAGTTGTAGGATAAAAAGAATATAATTAAAAAATATAATTACAGAATTTTCAAAATAATAATAAAAAAAAGGATAATAACTACAAATTTTGGAAAATAATTTAAAACTGATAAATAATAATTCAAAATTATATAGAAAATTAATGCAGAACTTCAGAAATAATTAAAAATTCAAGATAATAATTGAAATATAAATGATGAGAATCATTAAAAACTGAAGAATATAGTTGAAAAAAGATAAAAATAATGGTAAATTAATAAAAAAATATTAAAAATTTAAGCAATTAATTAAAAAGTAATGAACATAATTAGAAATTGGAAAAAAACAATTAAAAAAGATTATAAAACTAATCAAAATTAAAAGAAAGAGTTCAAATTTGATATAAATAATTAAAGATTTAATAAATCAATTAAAAATAATTTAAAAAATTAAAAATGGTTTCTATAATTGCAAAATTATACAAACAACTGAAAATTTAAGACAGTAATTGAAAATTGAAAAAATTAATTTAAAAATGATAAGAATAATTGAAGAAAAATTCAAAATTGATGAAAACAATCGAGAATTGAGAAAAATAATTGAAAATTTAGGAAACTAATTAAAAAATGATTAAGGTAATTTAAAATCGAAGAAATCAATGAGAAGGTTATAAAACAAATTAAACATTGAAAACAAAGAATTGAAATTTAAGATTAATATATGCAGATGAAGTAAATCAAACTAAAAATAATTTTAAAAATTGAAGACAGTAATTTAAAATTCAGAAAATATTTGAAAATTAAAGAAAACAATCGAGATTTGAGAAGAATAATTTTCAAAAATTACAGAATATATATCAAATTAAAGGAAATAATGGAAAAATAGCAAAACTAACGATAAATTTTTAAAAATAATTGAAATTTGAGATAAAAAATTGAAAATAAAGGATATTATTTACAAAATACCGAAAGTAATTGTAAATTTGAAAAAAATAATTCTACAATTCAATAAAAATGTTTTTAATAAATTGAAATTTAAAATAAATGATTAAATGTTTATTACATCAGTTAAAAAATAATTTTAAAAATTACAATTTGTAGAAAAAAATGGCAAAATTATAGAAATTACAAAATACCGAAAGTAATTGTAAATTTGAAAAAAATAATAGAAAAATTCTACAATTTATTAACAATTTTTTTAATTAATTAAAGCTTGGAATAAATAATTAAAGGTTTAGTAAATCAGTTAAAAAATAATTGAAAAATTGATAATTTGAAGAAAAAAAAATTGAAAAATTAAAAAAATTAAAGATACCAATTTAAAAATGTTTGAAATATTTAAAAAATAATACAAATGACTGAAATTTGAGATAAATAAATAAAAAATGTAGAAAGTGTATAAAAAATTACTTTTCAAAACTATAAATTGGAGAAAATATTCTCAAAGCCATGGAAATAATTGAAAGTTTAAGAAAATAAATAAAATTTATGAAAAATAAGTGATAAAATTATAAAACATTTTTGAAATTTGATAAAATAATTGATAAATGATAAACACAATGAAAAAATAATGAAAATAATTAGAATGTAAAAAAATAATTGCAAGTTTTGGAAATTAATTGAAAAATAATGAAAATATTAAATACGTAGAAAAAAATCATTTAAATTGAATAAAATAATTTAAATTTGATGAAAATTATTGACAGTTTCTGAAATTAGTCAAATAATAATTGAGGGGCTGGATGCAATAAGGGGATACGCGAGACTTTCGTTGGCCCCGCGTACAGCGAGTCTCCGGCAGAAACGGGGGACTTCGAAAGTCGTCTATATCCCTTTATTGCATCCAGCCCCTCAATTTAAATAAGTATGAATGGAAGGAAAAAATTAAGAAATAATGATAAGCTTAATTTGTAAATTGAAGAAAAAAATTGGAATCTGAGATGAAGGATTGGAAATTCAGGAAATCTATTGAAATATAATTTAATAAATGAAAAATTGGAGAAAATAATTTAAAAATGTTAGAAATAATTAAAGATTGAAAAAATAATAAAAATTTAATTTAAAATTTCTAGATACCTTGACTTTAATTATACTTTCGTGAAAAGTAGGGGATTTTAGGGTAAAATTTTCTAAATAGGGGACTTTTAGGGACCAATCGCAAAATAGGGCACATTTAGAGGAAATAGGGGACGGCCTGTGAAGCCTGCTTATATTATGCATTTTATTTTTTGTGAATTCTATTTTTTATTAATTCTTTAGTTTTTTTCGTATTTCCCCCCGTGAATAACCATAATTTATTTTGCATAATTTTAGTTATCAAAATATTACCACAAATAAGTATATTTTTATTTATTATCACACCATCAAACTCTATGTTTCTTTAACTAATAATCTAATGAAACTGTTTATAACAAGTTTTTGTAGAACAACAGTTCCTTACACTATTCAGGTTTCCGTATAAAATAAAAGAAGTGAGTTGGAAAAAGGGAAAAAGAGAGGAAATATTCTGAAAAAAAGGGAAAAAATGTGAATTTATGGAATAGAGGAAAAATGAGGGAATAAGGGAAGCACTGTGAAGCCTGATATTTATTTCTATTCAGTTGAATTTGAGAATTTGTTAATTAGTATTTTTTTCTACTTTGTCGTATTAAATTTAACGTTGTATTTATTAAATTTCATTGTTTAAATATCATTATTAAAACTTCTGGTTTACCTGTAAACTCATCAAACCGGACAAATTTGTCTTTTGAAAAACAAATAATTTTAATAACTCTTTTCTCCATGCACGAACACTGCTCATAACTTTGAAGCGGAGAATTCCATCCTGATTGATGTCGATTGTTGTTTACAGTTTTTTTTCTTCTAGAATAGATCTGTCAAAAAAACCAGGCCCCTGAAACTCTCGAGTTGAAAAAGACACAAGTGTTGACTAAGCGAAACTATGGCGCTGCATGTCAGTTGGGCTGACTCGAGCTGACAATGGCTGGCAAACAGTAAACAAATCGTGAAAAATACTGTTTTTTTTAAATTGTATTTATTTTAACTGATTTTTTCTGAAGAATATTAAAAATATTGAGTATTTTTAAACAAATGTAATAAGAGCTTTTATTTAAAATGGGTGCGAAATGCAAAGTTTTTGGATGCAATTCCGGCTGTGATACAGTTGCGGGAAAAAGTGAATTTCGTTTTAGTTCCAAAAGATCCAGAAGTAATTAAAAAGTCATCACATTTTATTTAGGAACACGAATGCGACAGTTTTCTAAAATTCGAAATATCAAAGGACACAATCAAATGCGCAAAAGAAAAAAACCTGTCTAACTTATGTCAGATTGAAGTTTATATATTTTAAAAATTATAATTGTTAAAAATTTTATTTAAAATATTATATTAAAGAAAAGTCTAACATTAAATATTTAAATTATATTCAAAAACAGTATTATTTAAAAATATTAATTATTTATAAGCATTAAACTGTACAAACTTTAAATCTGTTTAAAAATAATATTATTTTTAAATAGTAATTATTTCTAAGCTTTACACTGAAAATATCAATCTAATGAGACTGATAAAGAGATATATGAACTAAATATTTGATACTATGTAGTTTTACTCAGGGCTGAAAAAAATCATGATTTTTTTAAAAAATCAACAAAATTGGTTTTTTTAATTTAAATCGAATTTATTTGATTTAAATCAAAAATTGATTTTTTTTAAATACAATCAGTATATAAAATCTCCAAATGTTTATTTGTAAGTAGTTTATTTTTCAAACTAAAAACATTTATAAGAAATAATAAATAATAAAACATTTAATCAAAATCATATATACCATGTCGAATAAATGAGAAAATTCCCAAAAAATATTTTCTAATTCATACAAAAAAGCAACGAAAAAATAATTAATTGTAAAAAAAAACGTAAAAAAATAAGAAAACAGTCTAATAAAAAAATGAGAAAATTCTTATAAATAAAAAATGTTATGGACATTATTAAAGAAATGAAGAAAAAATTAAAAAACAACACATCAATGAAACAGGGACATAGAAATATATAAAAAAGTAGAAACTCTTTTAAAAAAATTGAACTATTTACGGACATATTTTTTTAAGTTAAAAAAATAAATATGTAGATAATTAAAAAACCGTTAAAAAATATTACTAAAAAGAATCAAATTTTAAAATTAGGAAAATTAGAGAATTATTTTACAAATTGAAGAAAAAAAAATTAATAACAATTTTAAAAGAAAAACAATTCTATGAAATAGAAGAACGATGTTAAAATGAGAATATTTAGTTCTAAGAAAATGGTAAAATGATGACAAAAATTAAAAAATTAATTAAAACGTAAGGAAGAACTACAAAAATAGAGAAATGTCAAGAAAATTAAATAAATAGGAAGAAAATGGAGTAATATGATAATGATGGTGATATAATAATGATAAATTCATCAAACCAAATAAAATATAGTAATGTTCTTTTTCTTAATCTAACTAACTGCAAAAAAAGTAAAAAGTAGAAAAAATAATAAAATTTGGTTAGAATCTACTAAAAAATTAGAATTAATAAAAATAAAATAAAAGAATGTATATACAAAAAGAAATTAAAAAATCCTTTAAGAATAAAAAAGTTTAGGTAAATTAATCCAAAAATATGTTTATAATATTACACTTAAAACAAGCCAGCAATAAATTTAGAAAAATAAAGAAAATCCGAAAATTTTATGAAGGAATAAGTAAGTTTGCAAAAAATCTCGCAAAAATAGGCTAGATGAGAAAACCAATTGAATAAATTTACAAAAAAATGAGCGTATTTATTTTTTACAAATATGAAAATACATAATTATGAAGGTCTGGGTACGAAATAAAAAAATTTAGTGAATGTTATAATAACAAAATTGTGTAAAATAATATTAAATAATTTTCATAAGATTAAGAAAATTAAAGAAAATCCTAAAATAAAAAGACAAATACAAAAAAAAAAAATATCAAAAGCAAAAAGAGAAAAAATCTTAAAATTTTCTAAAAATAAGAAATCAGAAGATAAAAATTAAACAGCCTAATAAAGAAAAATTTCTTTAAAAAATTGTAAGAATTAAAAAAAAAGATTATTGTGAATATGAAAAATAATTAATATTATTTTCAGGGCTGTTCTAGAATTAAATCACTTTGATTTAAATCACGATTTAAATCATTGGAAAATGTGCATTAAAATCATGATTTAAATAAAAAAAACTTAACAATTCTCCAGATGCCTAATACTACATGTGAAAAATCGCAAACATTAAAAAAAAGGACAGAAATTTGTGGATAAATCCTGGAAATTTCAATTTTAATATTTTAATCTCTATAAAATTTAAAAAATTGTGCTAATACAGATGGTCAAAATGTCTACGATTTACAAATTTTTTGTATGATAGCAAAAAATAGTATTACATTTTTATATCTTTAAGTCATTATAATTATATAAATTCCAAACGTCAATTAAGTCATATTCCAATTGGGTCCAACTTTTAAATTTTAATTAATTGAAATTTAAGTGCATAGGTACTATTAATTACTGCTAAATATTTAAATAATATTAATTATTTTTCATATTCACAATCACCTTTTTTTTTTAATATTCTTACAAGATTTCGAAGAGATTTCATTTTTTCGAAACTGTTTAATTTTTATCTTAATAAATTCTTATTTTTACAACATTTAAAAGTTTTTTCTTCTTTTACTTTTAATTTTTTTTTTGTAAGTTATTCAATTTTTTTTCACATCTTGTCTATATTTTGAGAGATTTTTTGCAAACTTACTTATTCTTCCATAAAGTTTTCAGATTTTATTTACTTTTCTTAATTTTATTATTGAACTTATTTTAAGTGTAATATTATAAAAATGTATTTGGTTTAATTTGCTTAAAATTTTTTATTTTTAAAGGATTTAAAAGTTTCTTTTCTGGACTTTCTTTTTATTTATCTTGATATATTTATTTTTTGTACTTTTTACATTTTTTTAGTTTGTTAGATTAAGGAAAAAAAACATTTCTCTATTTTCTTTCTATTTATTTAATTTACTTGATGTTTCACTATTTTTAGTTCTTTTACTTTAAAAAGAAACATCTTAAAATGCATTGTAGTCACTTTTAAAACGTTTAAAGTATCTTATATTTCAGCTTCCATATTAGAAAACTAATGAATTTTAAGATACTTTTGCTAACTTTTCGGAAACATCTTAAAAGTGACTACAAATGTATCTTCAACTAAAATACCTACTTTTTGCAGTGTTCTTGCTTTTTAATTAATTCTTTACTTTTTGTCATCATTTTTCCATTTCTAAGAAGCATTTTTCCTTCTTTTCAATTGTTTAGTTTTTATCTTATAATTACGAATTTTTTGAAAACATTTATTTGGTGCTTTTATCTACATTTTTTAAATTTCCCAATTTTCTACTTTTTTGAAAGCTTTTATTCTTTTATTTTATATTATATGAATTTACTCATTGTACTAAATATTTTTATTTGAACATCGTTCTTGTATTTCATAGAATTTCTTTTCTTTTAAATTTTTTTTTTAAATTTTATTTAATTGATTCTTTTTTCATTCAATATGTCAAATAATTCTCTAATTTCCCTAACTTTAAAATTTTGTTCTTTTCAGTAATATATTTTAACGTTTTTTTAATTATCTTCTTATTTGTTATTATAATTTAAAAAATGTTCGTAAATGGTTTAATTTTTTGAAAAGAGTTGCTACTTTTTTATATAATAATTATGTCACTGTTTCATTTTTCTGTTGTGTTTTTAATTTTTTCTTTATTTCTTTAATAAACTACTTGCAAATAAACATTTAGAGATTTTAAATACTGATTATATTTTGAAAAAAATGAATTTTTGATTTTTTAATAAAAATCATGATTTTTATCAGCACTGATTATTTTATTATTATGCATTTAAATTTAATTTTATTGAATTTTAAAAGTTTGAAGAAATTGGAATATGAGTTAATTGACGTTTGGAATTTATTTAATGATAATGACTTAAAGATATATAAATTTGATACTATTCTGTGCCATATCTTCATACCAAAAATTTTTAGATCGCAGGTATTTTGATTATCAGTATTAGCACAATTTCTTCAATTTTATAAAAAATAAAATATAAAAATTAAAATTTTTAAGATTTATCCACAAATTTATGGGCTTTTTTAATGTTTGTGAATTTTTACATGCAGTATTAGACGTCCGGAAAATTGTAATTTTTTTTTATTTAAATCATGATTTTAAATGCAAATGTCCCTATGACTTAAATCATGATTTAATTCAATATTTAAATCAAAATAATTTAAATCAATAACAGCCCTGGTTTTAATGTTTTAGAACAAATGTTAATTATATTATAATGGAAGTGAATATTAAAATTACTGCTGTATTATTAAATAAATTGTATTTATAACAGAATAACTGTCAAAGAAGAGATTTTATTAAAAATACCTGATTGATTGATTACTTTCATTTTATTCATTGTTATTCCCGCGCGTATAATAGTTAAAAATTAATTGTGTAGTCAAGAATATTGTTTTATTATTGCTGATATATTGAATATTTTAATCTTTTGTCAGGTTTTTTTTTTCTTTGCTTATATCTTTAATAATTTTATTTTGTCATTCAACAAAAATAAATGGAATAAAATAGTTCTTAATAAGATAAAATTAATTTTTTGTGTGTTACGCAAGGCAATAATTTAAATCTCAGCCCAACTGACAGGCAGCGCCGCGGTGGCCTTAGTCAACTCTCAGTACCACTTAAGCCCATGCAAAATAGACCGACTTTCAGGGGTCTGCAAAAAACTGATGGCGGCCATCTTTATTCAGCGTTGTGCATCAGCGCCACCCATGAAGACTAGAATAAGGAGGTGAAATTAGATAGTTTTACCACAGGGAACGGTGGCGCGGCAAACAGGCTAGCCAGTAGGCGCCTCTTTTTGGTTCGGGCTTTGCTCAGTAACGAATTTTAGTTTTCTGCGCACGTAAGAGGGAGAAACAAGAGAAGGGAAAAGCGAGCTGATCAACAGCTGCTTCTCCCTTCTCCCTCTTCGTGCGCAGAAAACTCAAATTCGTTACTGAGCAAAGCCCGAACCGAAAAGAGGCGCCTACTGTTTGGCCTGCTTCTGTGGACACCCCCACTCCACTCATTTCACCTCCTTATTCTAGTCTTCATGGCGCCACCACTGCGATGTCTATCGTCGCCCAGCTCGATAGTTCCATCTGTCGGTAATCTTTACCACTAATTTTGATGTGTGCTTCGGTTTAGCGGCACAGTGGCGCACATGTCGACGAATTATAAAGTGTAAACTCTTGACGAAGCGTTCTCTCTCTGACCATTCTGAATTGGGGTGTTAGACACTTTGGGCGTATTATTTTTACGAATGTTAAAAACTTAATAAAAATATAACTAAAGATTACTGGACAGGGCGAAAATGTTAGATAAGTGCTTTAAGAGGTTTACGAGGTTACTTTATTGCTCGAGGTACGTATTGTCAAAATATGTTATAACCGTAGTGTATGGACCTCAGTTTAATATCCTGTCTGCGTTTAATCGTGGCGGCATTAGTGGAGGACTGCGGGTGGTCCCATTAACCATCAGCCACATTCAAGCAGGTTTACCTAACCACCGAACCTTTGCTGTGTATTTGCGTTATTAGTTCATAGTTAAAACTATCTCCTTTTTTATGAGAAATTTTTTAAAAACACCAAGAAGACGCCACCATCTTTCACAGAATGTGATAATGAAAAGAAGAATGTTTATTTGAGGTTAGATTTGTAGAAAAAAAAGCTAAAAGAATTTCACGATTTTCTTGATAATTTATAAATTACAAGAAAATATATTTTTTCTCTATATGTATATAAAAAACACTTATGTTTACATTACTGCTTTTTTTTCTGGTAAAGAAAATATTGAAAATGCATTTGCAGTTTAAAAATGCCACAGAGAACTTTCGAGACTCGACTGAATTGAAACGTGAATATCATTTTCCACAATCATATTTTCATGCAGAACTCAACATACGCAAATAGGAATAACGTCTCGAGTAAAATGCGAGAAAGCACAGCACATGTTCCGAGTCACTGTGTCTCGGCCGTAAAATGCGAGCAACGCAGTTAAATTTGTATATTTGTAGAGCAGACGTTGGGACCTTTTGCACGTTTACTGTATGCAGACGACAACGTTAGGCTCCTCTTGTAAAGCAAGATGACTACAGAGAAATCACTGAGACCTTCTTCCACCCTCGCGACATCTCAATCGATTTCTCCAGTCACGAGAATAAGAAAACAACAAGTGCTCAAGAATTTACTTTTAAATTCAAAACACAATTCGCATTTAATCTTATTATCTTTTCACATTTATTTTCTTCGTGCAAATGTTATAAGGATGTAAATAAAATTCGAGTTTTATATGCAAAATTCATTTGTAAACTGATTTTTGCCTGGAGGATGTTTAATCTACGATAAGTACAAATTCGTAACACAAAATGGACAAATGACAAGTTATTGTTGTAATTATATTATCCGATTTTTATATTTTAGGAATTCTTCTTTTACAATTTTATATAAGAAATCAGGCAGTAAGATATAGATATACTGGTGTGTTTGAGCCTGTTACGCATTAGCTATACAGATATGTTTGTCCGTTACGGTAGAGAGACAAAGACGGTAGGTAGCTTGAGATAGAGAGAGATAACAAAGATATGTATAACAGGATGGCAGGTAGCTTAATCCTCTTTTAATTCAGGGTAAACAAATTCAAAACAACTTAATTACAAGGAACAGATTACAAATTTAAAAAGTCGTGATTTATTATATACAAGACAGGTATGCGAGTCTCGCTTAAGGATAAGTCCCTTGATCCTGTGGATTACGCGAGCCAAACGCGTTTCATTATTTTTCTAGTTTAGGGTTTGGCGTTCGAAGATCCCCAAGCAAACACAAATAACTTGAATCAGCCCATCATTGTAGACCCTCTTCATATTCTGGTATGAGAAGCTTCATTGGGGTCTATACGTTGGTGAAAGAATATTATGAGGTGGCTAAAGAGAAAGAAAGCAAGGAGAAGGGCTTTTTTAACAGGTCATTATTGTGTCAGGGAAGGTTTCCCGGGCCATTATTGTATTTGGTGATAAGTTGGGAGATAACTGGTCCTGGGTGTTGGGAAGTTCTCCCTTCTTTTTTGCCAGAGATCGTCATTTCTGAGCCGCGTGCGAGACGTCCGCTGTTATCGAGCTGATCACTGACTAAGCTTTGTTTGTTAAATCGACCCTATTTGATTTTCGCTTGACGACATTGGTCCACTAGTCAATTCGCGTGACCGTCTTCCAACCATAGACCCGTAAATGATGCTAATGCTCTAGAATGATAATCCGCCTGGTTACCTCCGAATCGATTAGGATTAGACCCTTGACAATTATTATTATGAAACGGATTAAATAATTCATCTACTATGGGGTCGAAATATTTTTTTATTAGTAATATTAGTAGGATATTTTAATATTTAATTTGTGTTTTACTAATTTACTTTATTATCAACTGGATTATGAGTAAAGAATTGTTTCTGTTTGAATAGTATGATTGACAGATGGCAGAAAAAGTGACAGAGAAAATTCCGAAAAAATCACTCAACAAATTATTTAGCAAATAATGGAAATTATACTTTGTCTGGTATTTACAAATACTCGAGCAGATTTTAAGCTTTTTTTGTAAAAACCTCTAACTTTAACACGCTTTTACTTAATAGATTGTTTAACACTCAAGAAGACTTCTTATTGCTGTCACTGCAATAACCATAGAATGAGAAGATACATAGATAGCGTCTAAAATGAATTCGCGTCTCTGATTGGCCGGTAATATTTCCAGAAATTTCCTAGCCAATCAGGAACGTGAATCCATTCTCGATCCAAAGCTGAGTATCTTTCCATCTGTTTATTCTATGATCTATCGAATGTCATTAGCCTAACGCACAATGAATCGTAATCGCTAATCCTTAATCGTAAGAATGAGAGGAAGTAGGGCAGACATATATCTCTGTCCTGCTTCCTCTCATTCTTACGATTAAGGATTAGCGATTACGATTCATTGTGCTTTAGGCTAGTGTTATCTGCTTTAAGATATATTTTTTCGTCAAAAGTAATTTCCTCAGTTGTTTATTTGTTTTATGACATTTTCTAAAACGGTAAACTATTTCAATTTTACAACTAGTTTACCGACAGTCGATTAATTTTGGCGGAAAGAATTTCTTTTTTAAATATTACTTTCTTTTTAAATAAAAATGGAAAATATTATTAAACAATAATTGAATTAAAAGTTACGTACATCAATAATAATTTCCTTATTTTAATTTAAAAAGAAAAAAAAGACATTTAAAAGAAAGAAAGTAATATTTAAAAAACAAATTCTTACCGCCAGAATTAATCGACTGTCGGTAAAGAGTTCTGCAATTTCTACTGTTACCTACTGTTACAAATACAGATAGTCTTATGCGTCCGATTTGAAATGACAGGTTAATATTATTCACCAATATGAAAATATAAGTTGTTTTAAAGCGTCAATTCAATGCGATGCGCTAATAAGAGATAAATCTCAGAAAGTTCCAATTAACAAAATAGTACTTATTGTAATTTCCAGTTCTCTTTTATTCCCTGACCACGAAACAATGAATAATTTTTCGTTAATTTTAAATAAAAGAGCCAAAATGCCACTCAATGTAATACTAAATCAAGAAATAGAGCAACAAAATTATTCCATATTATTTTCAGAGTTCATTGACGTAAAACAGATCGCTTCCAACGCCTCTGGATTTATCCAGGCAGCATCCGATTGGCGCTCGTCCCCTGCGTCGTGCAAATCGTTTTTTTCCTCCATTTCACGCGAAGGTAGGAAATGAAAGGGAGTAGGTAGGGTGCAAAAGAGGGACGGAAAAGGACAAAAGGAGATAGAGTAACAAAAAGAGAGAGAAGAGGCGAGCAAGAGCGATGGACAGAGCGAGAGAGAAGAATGGGAAATGCAGGAGGATGAAAGAGAGACAGAGAAGCCCTTCAATTATCGAGCGCGGTTCCCTCGTGGCGGCCATGTTGTACAATTCCATGTCCACCTCCAATGTCCATTCTGGCTATTATGGACACTCTTCGTTCGCTAGCCTCAGGCGACTGCCACCGGTACGGGCTATTGCATATGTATTATATGCGATTGTGTTCCAAGAAACTTGTATTCGATATACGACAGAGGACAGAGTAGAGGACTCTGTACCTTGAGGATGAGGACTCTACCAAGCTCTCTTTGCACCTGGCTCGTGTGTGTTTGTTTGCTGGCACATTGCTTGCTTGCTCGCGTTTCTCGGAGCACCAGATAGTGTCTCTGCAAAAAACAACCGACTGCACTTGAACCTTCTCTTAACTACTCAACCCTGCCCCTTTAATCTATCGCTCTCCTTGTCACGTGATCAAGACAGCCAATCGACCCAGACTATGGAAAATTGCTCAGCTCTAACGTCTCAATTTGCAAAACTCATCGTTCATGTCTTACGTCACTTTTTCATAGGTTATCTTTACTAGAAGATCAGCAGAAATAAAATTGCAACATTTTCAGGCCAGGTGGAACCAATATTGATATAAAAAGAGATTTAGTGGAAGAAAAAGTTTTTTTGTTCTTTGAACTAAGCCCTGGTCCGAATTAAAGAAAATGAAAATTTTTATAAAAAGTAAAGTTGAATAATGTTGGAAGTGAAACGATGTTTTCTAAATGGATATTAGCTTGGTAAATTTGGAAAGAAGTTTGTAGAATCTTAAAGCTGAAAAATGCAACTTAGGTATAGAAAGCAATAAATAAAGGTTTATGAGTTAGTCATTGCCTCGCTTCAGACACGTTCGGAAGCAAAATAAAGTTTGTGAAATATATTCTCTAATTTTGTACTAATATTCTTTATCTTACTAAATTTTATTTTAAATAAATAAGGTTCATTGTGTAATTAACTGTTTAAATATATTTATAATTTCCTGAATATAAATTATGTAATATAGAAATGTTCGTTTTGGAATAAATAAGAAAACTTGGAAGGCATCGCTGGATATTCACAGCAGAGGTTATGTTTCTCAATTAATCCACTGCACTGATTCACGTTGTCATTGTTTTAAGGCGCGCAGTTTTGAAAATATTCTGTAATCAATAGTGATTTACTTAATATTTTGTAAATAATTATTTCAACATTTTCAATTAACATGAATAAATAACCAAATTTCTAAGTAATTATTTAGAAAATGTCAGAGTATGCGGAAATCTCTAAAGCTGTTAAAAATCTCTGGAAAAGGGAAAAAAGCTATAAAATAAAAAAATAACTGTGGAGATACCTAGATTCATGAATGTCTTACTCCCTAGTAACTTTTAAGAAATAAACAATCGGCGCCTTCCTACAGTTTTTTTTTCATGACTTATACCTAAATTGTAAAGTCCATCATGAAATAAAGAAAACAATAAAAAGCACAAATGTGTGTGGATGTAGTTGCATTTTTACAAATTTTTTTAAAGTTTAAGACTAAATAACTAGAAAAAAAATAAAAGTTTAAAAAACAGCAAAAAATTTTAAAAACATTATTAAAAATAAGAAAAAAAGTAAAAATCACTAACTAAAAAATAAAAAAAATTGCTAGAAAGTTAAGAAAAAACTAAAAAGTAGAGGGGAATTACTAGAAAGTTATAAAGTAACTAGATTTTGAAGAAAAAGATAAAAACTTTGGAAAAAGAAACTTTAAAAAATAACTTTAAAGTAATGAAGAATCTAAAAAGTAAATAAATAATTGAAATTAAATAAACACAGCAATAAAATTAAGAAAAAACTAAAAATTGGTGAGAAATACCTAAGTAATAAATTTAAAAAAGAAATTATAAAATAAAACAGTTTTGATAATTAACAAGGGTAACTAAAGAGCAGAGAAAAATTACAAGATAATTGTAAAATAAGTCGAAAATGAAGAAAATAAATTTAAAATGATTTTATTTCTTTATTCTATAAACGAGTATAAAGAACCCTTATGTACTGTATTAATACGTGGTAAATATAAAAAATTTTCAAAAATTCAAAATTTAAAGAAATTACTAAAGAATATGGAAAAAAATAACTGGTGAGAAAATAAATATCAGAAAATGTAGATAAATAACCAGATTTTTTTTTTTTAAGAAAACAATTAACGAATAAAGAAACTTAACTAGAAAGTAAAGAAAAATTTGTAGAAGAAAAAAAATATTTGAAATAACGTGATTTGACATAAAAAATTTTTTAAAAGTAATAAAAAAATATAATATAATTTGAAAATAATAACTAAAAGGTTTAAAAATTACTAGATATAAATTTATAAAAAAAAATAGAAATGGAAAAAAAGCTAATAAGTAATTAGAGTTAAAAAGAAACGTCTAGAAATAAAAGCAAAATTTAAAAGAGAAAAAAATTGTTAATGAAGAAAGATTACTTGAAAGTAAAGTAAAAAATACTTAAAAATCTAAGAGAAAGAAATAAAAAAATGTATTCAAAGTGCTAATACGTGAAAAATTATTACAAAATTATAACGATAACTAAAATGAGAAAAAATTGCTAAAAAATTACAAAGTAACTAAAAATTTGAAAAAATGACTATGAGTTGATAAAGAACTTAATTACTAGAAGATCTAAATACATCTAAATATTGACGAAAATTTACTAAAATAAAATAGAAAATAAATTTATAAATGAAAAGAGAAACTGAAGAATGAAAAAATTACTACATATTTAAAAAATAATGAACAAAAAAATTGGAAAAATATTACTGCCTGTGAAATAAAACAAAAATTTTTAAATTCAAAAAGTGATTAAAAGCAATTTTTGTTGGAAATTATAAGAAAAAACAAACAAATAGAAGAAAAAACTACAAGTAAAGGCAAAATCACAAAAATTGACATATCTGTAAAATGAAGAAATTAACTATAGAAACTAAAGTGTTAAGTCAAAGAAATAACTTAAGACGAAAAATTTAAAAAAAAAACAATGACAAACAAATAACGGAATAAAAATTAAAAAAACATGAAAAAAAATTACTAGAAAATAAAAAAAGAATAAAGAAAATTAATGAAAGAACTAAGAAATAAGGAGCAATTATTGAGAATAAGTTCTGAGTATTTTAAGATATATTATACTTAAAAAAAACTTTACTAGTAAGTCAAAAAATAACTGTAAAATGAAAAAGAACCTTGTAAAGCATCAATTTATAAAAATAACTTCACAATAAATAAAAACTAAACTTGTAAATTTCAAATTACATAATAGTTAGAAATTAAACAAACTAACACAAATTTGATGAGAAAACTAAAAATCCATATGAAATACAAAAAAATAGAAACAATACTGGTAAATAACAAAATAACTAGAATTGAAGATAAATAAATAGAAACGGTTGAAATAAACATCTAAAGAATGAAATGAAATTAATTCTGTATTATAATATAAATTGAAGAATTTAAATATTAAAAAACGATAACTAGAAGTTGTAAAATTAAAAGTAGAATATAATAAATTAACTTAATTTTATAATTAAATAATTAAAGATATTAAGAAACTCCCGGAAAAAAGAAACTAAAAATTTGAAAAGTATTAAAAGTTGTCTTAATATAACAATAAAATAAGAGGCAGAATTAAAAAAAGAAATGGTTATTAGAAAGTGATAAAGTCACTAATTAAACATATACAAATAAATAAAAATTATTAGAAAGTAAAATAATAAAAATTTAATAAAACTGATTAGAAAAGGAAGAAACATTGCAAAAAAGCTAATTTTAAATTATAAATTGAAATTGATGAAAACTATAAACATATTTTTGTATTTAATTTTTTATCTCCCTCCCCCCTCTCCGCTTTTAGGATCATGTAGGAAATCTTTGCTCCAAAAATTTAATTATCCCACCATCCTTGAACATTTTCATAAATAATTGAGGGTATTTCTATATTGGATGGAAATCTGTTATTTTTCTATATTTTTCTCTTCAAAGAATATTCAAAATCCAAAATATAAAAATTCCAGGTTTCGATTTAATTGTCTTAATATTTTCCGAGATATTTGCAATAGCAATGTTAATTTATCGTTTTTCCATTTACTCGGAAAAATGTGTCTTGATCAAATTTTAATACCAGAAAACACCAATAATTAATAAAAAGTATATTATATAATTTATTGAACGAAAATGACAATTAACAATTAATTTAGGTGACCTGTCGATTTTCTTATAATAATTGCAATGACCCTCAATTTTCAGATGATGAATATTAATTCCTGTCCTGTGAACTGGGCATTGAACTTCGGCCCACGGTTAATGATTGTCAATTATTATAATTTTACGGGTATTTTAAACGAGTCATTAACAAGTCATCGATTGATAATCGACAATCACCGGAAATGCGTTCTATAACTCGAGCATAGTGGCCTCGTGATTAAATAAATACAAACGTTTCAGTAATTTTCTTGCCCAATGTATCACCCTTCATTAGAAATTCCGATGAGTGACCCCGCGAGGGTCACTATCAAAACGTTCTATACTCTTTCTGAATGCCATTATCATCGCAGTCGTACAATTTAAATATTGTCGTTTGTACACATCACGAAGTAGTTTACCCGATTTAATGAATTTGATAGCTGTTTATTTCCAACACTCACGCTTTCGTAATTATTCAACACTTGATGAATATTCATCGCCGATTCGTATTTCCAATAGTTAAAGGAATTCAATTAATTAGTGCAAGTCCAATTTCATTATCCAGAATACATAACAATTTTCATTATTTATTTCGTTGTGAATTCTCACTTTGTGACAATATAACTTTTATTACTCACACGCGACTCACAGTTGGGAACTTTTCTTAAGTTTTAGGACAAAAGAGAATTTTTTTTGGAAAGAATTGAGACTAAAATGAATAAGATTTGGACCAAAATAAATGTAGAATATGAGAACATTATGGAGAGGACTTCTTGAAACAAAACAAGAATTCAAAATGGCGATCTAAAATAAAAAGGTTTTAAAATTTATCTGAGACTGAGTTTAGGAGTATAAAATAAAATAATATTAATATAATGAAAATGACTATTGGAGGAAACAAAATTATACTGTAAAATGAAACTAGAATTTGGAATGGATGAAAAGAATTATAAAAAGCAGAGAAATTACTAGAATTTACAAAAATACATAGAAAGTAAAGAAATAGGCCAAAAAATTTTTTATAATCGATATTATAAATCGAAAAATAACTAAAATAAAAATACATAACTACAAAGTGAAAAAACTATTAGAAATTTACACTGCAAATGGAAAATGAAGAAAATAACTACTTATTTGAAAAAAAAGAAATAGAAATTAAAAGAATGCTAGAGAAATTTAAAAAATCACTAGAAAGTAAATAAATAACTGAGAATGATGATAAATAGGAAATAACTATACAAATTGATGAAAAACATTTAGAAATTAGAAAAAAAACCGATTAAAGAAATACCTAGATTTTAAACATAAATAACAACTAAAAGTAGTTAAAATATAAATAGAAAATATATAAAATTACTAGAACTTAAAAATATTATGAAGTACAGAAGTTGAAAAGTTTGTATAAAGTAAAACAAAAAACCAAAAACTAATAAAATTTGTTAAATGAAAAAAAGAGCAGTGAAGTAAAAAATATAAATATTGAAAAAGGGTAACTAGATAGTAAAATAGTAAAAAATTGAAAATTTTTGAAAACTACAGAAACTTTTAAATATGACGAAATTCAGCTTTTGAATTAATTAGACAATAAGAAACATGAATAGAGTGTAAAAAAAATTGAAATCCTAAATTATAACGTGTTAAGAACAACTAAAAAAATATCTAAAAAATAAGGACAGATAGCTAAAACATAAGAGAAAATTACTAGAAAGATAACAATATTTGGAAATTTTAAAAATAACTAAAAAAGAGGGGAAAATGACTGAAAATTTAGAAATATTAAGAAATAAATAAAAATTACTAGAAATTTAAAAAAATGATTGTGTAATAAAATAGGTGAATAAAAAAATGAAACAAGCACTAGAAAGTTAAAAATATAATAAGAAAATGAAGGTCGCAAACAATAAATAGGCAAAAAACAAAAATTATTAGAAAACTTGACAAAAAAAATTTGTAAAAACGCTTATATAGACGAAAAGTCTTAGAATCAAATTATCCATTTTATTAAAGTTTTCTTTAACATTAATTTGAAAATAATAGAAACTGTAGTTAACTTAATTTTTAAATATACGAATTTTAATTTAATTGGCATTTTTTTAAACCGAAATACGACTTGGACGAATTTTTGTTAAAAGGATTGACCGTTTAATTAATTAAAGAGAGTTAAAAATAATTAAGATTTACGATAATTAATAAAAAAAATTCTGGAAATTAAGAAAACGAATAAAAATAATTATATAAATAATAGTTAATAATTATAGAAAATAAGAATAATAATTAACCATCAAGGAAAATAATTGAAAAATGATACAATTAATTCAAAATTGAAAAAAATAATTGAAATATGCTGAAAATATTTAAGATTGACAAAAAAAATTGAAATATGATAAAAATAATATAAATATGAAAAGTTGAAAACAGTAAATAAAATTTGAGTGAAATAAATTGCAATAATCGTAGAATATATGTTTAAAGAAAGAAAATAATTACAAAGTTACTTAAAAAATTTTAATTAAAGAGAAATATTCAAAAATCGCAGAAATAATCGAAAATTGAAAAAATAATTGAAATTTAAAAAAAATACTTAAACTAATAAAATAAGTTTAGAAAATGTGAATAATATTTAAAAATCGATTAAAATAATTGAAATTTGAAAATAATTGTAATTTGAAAACAATTGAAAATTGATACAATTAATTTAAAGTTGGAAAAAATAATTGAAATATGCTGAGAATATTTAATATTGAGACAAAAATTGAAATATTATAAAAATAGTTTAAATATGAAAAATTGAAAACAGTAAATAAAATTTGAGAGAAATAATTGAGAAAATCATAGAATATATGTTTAAAAAAAAAAAATAGTTACAAAATTACTTAAAAATTTTTATTTAAAGAGAATAATCAAAATATCGCAGAAATAATTTAAAATTTATGAAAATAATTAAAAATTTAAAAAATACTTAATAATTATAAATGAAAATCAAGAGAAATAATTTAAAATTAAAAAAAGTAATTAAAATATTCTGAAAATAATTTAAGATTGAAAAAAAAAATGAAACATGATGAGAATAATTTAAATATGGAAAATCGATGACAAATAAAATTTAAGGGAAATAATTTTAAAAAAACTCACAGAGTATATGTTTAAAGAAAGAAGATAATTACAAAGTTACTTAAAAAATTTTAATTAAATAGAATTTAATTAATTATTTATTTATTGAAACATAAACGGGAAAAGTTCCCTTTATTACATAAAAAGAGAAAAGAAAAAAGAAAAATTAACAAGTGAATCAGAAAGAATTATTAAAAAAATCGCAGAAATTATTGAAAATTGATGAAAATAATTAAAATTTTTGAAAACAATACCTACCAAAATAATTAAAATCGTTATAAATTGAAGAAAATAATAGAAAAATTGCAAAATTTATTTTTAAGCAAAAGAAAACAATTGAAAAATTATTTAAAATATGGAAAATTGATGACAGTAAATAAAATTTAAGGGAAATAATTGAAAAAATCATAGAATATATGTTTAAAGAAAGAAAATAATTACAAACTTACTTCAAAAATTTTAATTAAAGAAAATTATTTAAAAATCGCAAAAATAATCGAAAATTAAAGAAACTAATTGAAATTTGAGAAAAATACTTAAAAATCTTAGAAAATAAGTTTAGAAAATGTGAATAATAATTAAAAATCGAGGAACATAATTGAAGATTGATACAATTAATTCAAAATTGAAAAAAATAATTGAAATATGCTGAAAATATTTGAGATTAATAAAAAAACTGAAGTATGATAAAAATAGTTTAAATATATGAAAAGTTGAAAACAATAAATAAAATTTAAGGGAAATAATTGAAAAAATCATAGAATATATGTTTAAAGAAAGAAAATAATTACCAACTTACTTCAAAAATTATAATTAAAGAAAATTATTTAAAAATCGCAAAAATAATCGAAAATTAAAGAAACTAATTGAAATTTGAGAAAAATACTTAAAAATCTTAGAAAATAAGTTTAGAAAATGTGAATAATAATTAAAAATCGAGGAACATAATTGAAGATTGATACAATTAATTCAAAATTGAAAAAAATAATTGAAATATGCTGAAAATATTTGAGATTAATAAAAAAACTGAAGTATGATAAAAATAGTTTAAATATATGAAAAGTTGAAAACAATAAATAAAATTTGAGAGAAATAATTGAAAAAATCATAGAATATATGTTTAAAAAAAAAAGTTACAAAATTACTTACAAATTTTTAATCAAAGAAAATTAATTAAAATATCGCAGAAATTATTGAAAATTGATAAAAATATTTGGAATTTTTGAAAACTGTACCAAAATAATGAAAATCAACAGAAATTAAAGAAAGTAATAGAAAAGTTGCAACATTTATTTTTAAGCAAAAGAAAACAATTAAAAAATCGTTTAAAATATGGAAAATTGATGACAATAATCTAAATTTGAGATAATAACTGCAAATGTAGGAAGTTAAATGAAAAATAATGAAAATATTAAAAGATAGAGAAAATCATTGGAAACTAATAATAAGACATTAAAATTGATCAAAATAATTATTTATTGAAATATTTGAAAGTTCAGGAAATTAATGCAGACATTTTTCCAGTTTTAAATAGTAAATTTTAATTTCATAATATATTTATATTAGCTGTCGAAAAAGTATATTTTTCTAGTCCTGTAGTATAAAATACCATTTTTACTGTTATATCTTGATTTACAATCGAAATTTTGTAAAAATACATATTATAATATTATTTATTAAAACCAAAAATTTCTTCCGTGTAATTAAAAAAAAAATTCATTTGTAGGGGAGAGTGGGGCAAAACCGCTAAGCGGGGCAAAGACGTTTTTCAAAATATCTCCCTTATTTCTAGACCGTTTCAACTTATGTTTATAGTTTATCATAATTATAACTGGAACTATTGTTTAGAAAAAAAAAAATCTTGAAAATATAAAATGTATTAAGAAATATACGGAAAAAATCGATTTTACAAGTCTGAGATGAAATTTATACTGATCAAAACTATTAAATTTTGAATGTAAATTGTGAGCATTTAAAATTGAAATTTTCACGTTCTAGTAGAGTAATGATTTATCTACACAATCTCTTTGAAATCCTGGTTTAATTTTTAACCTATATATATAAAATTTTAAATTAAAAAAATGTTTTTGTTTGGGGCAAAGACGATTGAAAAATATTTCATAAAAATAATTGAATATTATCATGTTATTTTAAATGATGGAAACTTCATGTTAATCAACTGTCAACCTGCATTTTTTCATGAAAACAAATAAGTATTTTTCTCTATCAAATTTATTGTTATTATTATTATTTAATTTTTAAATTGTTTATTAGCATTTATTACTAATTTGAAAAAAAATCATGCCTTTGGAATATTAAATACGCATTATTATTTAATCATATTTTCGCGCGGTTATTTAAATAACACTCTATTTTCGTAGAGTTGATAAAGTAGATTTTGAAACAAAATAAAAAACAATTAAATTGAAAATATGAGGTTAAAAATACAAGTCGTCATTATTTTCAATAAAATGGATTAAATCTCTTTAAAAACCTGTAAAATGTTTATGTTTTATAATTATTGCACCAATAAATGTTATTTAGTATATATTTTAGATCATTTATTATATTTGGAATAATAATATTAGCAAAAACGTCTTTGCCCCAACAGTTGGGGCAAAGCCGCTAGTTTGAATCTTTTTAAAAAACAACAAATAATGTAATTGTGATTATGATAAATGTAACAACGACTATTAAAATCTGTTATTGGTTAGTTTCAGCAGTGTAACAAACAAAAATTACTCCAATTGAACGTATAGTTAAAATTTTGTGCACCAATAAATATAAACCTAGCGGTTTTGCCCCACTCTCCCCTATTATATTACTATAGTCTACAGAATTATTAACTATTATAAAACGCTCTCATTTTGTAGACCACAAATTTGGATTTTTAGAAAAATCTTAACCCCTCCCAGTTATAAATAATCCGTAAAATGTAAATTTTATTTTATTCTGAAAATAAATTCTTTAATAAATTAAAGCCTCTTTTTGATTCACCACTAACTGATTATTCTCGATTATACTCTCTAAATATGTGTACGTCCATATGAAAAGGGCCCAGGTTGTCGATTTTATTTATCGAGATATTCGCATTTTTCTAAAGAAGATTCAGATTTTCGAAATTTTTTTATTGCTGACAAACAAACTACGTAATGTCCTTCGTCGAATCATGCATTTACAATAACTTTATAGTAATTAAAAACACAAAGAAATCTTATTTTTAATTTTAAAAATGCATGGGCGCTAATGGAAATCTTGAACTTTAAACTCGTTTTTCTCAAAACTAGGATTTTGATACTTTTAACTTTGAATGCTTATAGCTTTGTGAATTTTTCATCTAAAGGGGTCCAAGACCTCTCGAAATGTTCGAAATTTAATAAAGAATATGGTCATATAGATAAGTCCAATAGTGCCAAAGTGGGCCCTTTTCATATGGACGTACACATATGAATTACTTAAAAACTACTATTTTAAAAGTGAAAACTTGTTTACCGTGTCAAATAATAATTTTCTACTAATAATTTAGTACAAACTACTCATTTAATTAGCCAAAGTAATTTTAGGTTATGTTAAAATACTACAAGAATTAGTAGATTTCTATTTACTATAACTGCATTAGTTATTTTTTACTAATGAATTAGTTAAATTTAACTACACTGAATTAGTAGTTTTCTACTAATAATTAGTTATTTTTTACTAATTCAAAAAAGAGAAAACTCGTTTACGATTTTAACCCCTAAGTAGGAGTTTTTAACTATTAATTCATATTTAGAGAGTAATATATGTATCAATAACACATTAACAATTCAGAAAATAAAATCGGCATAAAATCGTCGGCTGAAAATAGATCAAGGAAAATGTTTCTATTAAAAAAAAATGCTATATTTCATATCCCTTTCTTGACGATATTGAAACCATTGAAGGGTTCATGTCATATATAATCTTGGGTAGTCGCCCGTAAAAGATATCCGAAGAAAACACCTGAATCGGTTTCTCCATTCTGCGAGCTACAAAGAAAAGTCGTAAGTCGGGGTGCTAGTGATTCTCGAGTCATTTGTCATCGCTCGACGCTCAATTGTTGCACCTTCAATCGCCATCTTGAAGTCAAACAACCCCTCCACTCTTCTCCACCCATCAGCAATTCTTAATAGACCACCGTGCCCATTCACCTTCTATTTCAGGCAATAAATCGTCAAATAATCTTTTTACTTGCATTCTGTCCAAATTTTCAATCCGATGCCTCCACGAGATGTCTCGTACAAACTTCATACGATGAAGTTATTCAACCATTTACACGCAATTGTGTGGGTGAATTTTATGAGTTATGAGATGTATATATGTGTCTTTCAATTCTGCTCCGATTTCTTCTGTGTTTGACAAAATTTATCGAAATTAATGTCAATTCGTCTTTCCCACGCTCTCTTTCATATCCAGGCTATTATTATTAATTTTTTTATTACCAAACGCTTTTCACGATTTTTTATATTTGTCCATTGACATTTTAATGGAATTTCACCTTTCTCTGGTAATTTTTATAGATATACTTACCAAGTTCTTTTTCTTTCTTTTTTCAAATTTTTTTCTTTTTTATTGGAATCTGAATCATGGCCGGCAATATACTGTAAACATTTGTGTCAGAAATCAGAGTTTTTAATTATTGATATTTATTAAAAAGCGAATAATAGTTTTTAAAATACACGAAATTTGCAAAGTGATGTTTAAACTTTTGTTTTTTATTTTATTTTTCTTCTAAAAACACAACATTGTCGTCTAAAAGTATTTTAAGTATAAAAATATAGGTTATGTTGTTACATGTATCTGTCATAACAAACAACTAAAACATTTTTATTTTCTGTTTATTGTGCTTTTTATAATTTATTGTATTTCTTTAATCGGTTTAAATTACTTTTTGTAATATTTTAACTAGAATTGTCTTGTATAAAATATTTATTTAAAAACGTCGATAGCAATAGCATCTTAAACAAATTTGTATACATAGTCACATTACACATAAATTTATTTTATTTTACATGTTTCTACTTTTTCAAAAGAACATATTTTTTCAAATAAGAATTCTAAACATTTACAATTTGAGTACGTTATGAACGCACAAAAATAAATATACTTGAAAAAGTAAATTTTCTTCTAGCAGACGACATCCATGTTTGTTTTTAGACACATAATCTTACTTGTGCATTGTTTTGCTTTTTTGTGTGGTGTTTTACTATTTAGTTACTAATTCTTTGACTAATTATGAGGCCTGCGGATAATTTTAATTTTTAAAAGAGTCCTTTAAGGTATATGCAATGAAAAAAGAAATTGATTTAAGGGCAAATATTGTAATAAAGTTTTTCTTAAGTACGTCACGAGAAATATTATATTAATATTTATTTTATAGAAAATATATGTCTATTTTCTACAAAATAATATCACTGGCTTTAAACAGAAGATATTTTCTTCAATAATTAATATTATTAACCCTTTTTCCCCCTATTTGTAAATAAAAGTTTAAAAATTAGTGGAATTAATGTTTGTAATGATGATGTTTGGATTAAATTCAAAAAATAAAAATTGATGAAATAGAAAATTTTAAATAACTATTATGAAATAATAAAGATTATTTTATGTTCTGGGTTTTATTTTAAACTTTACTTTCCAAATGAATAATTTTGATTTTTGATATAGAAGACACATAAGATAATGAAATATTTGTCAGTGGAAGTGTGGACACTTGTATTGATTTACATTATTTTTTTAGAACGACCATATGACTAATTTTTTTCAAAATTATTGTTATTACTTCAGCTTTGTCTCTAAAGTAAGAAAAAAGTTGTCTAACATTACTGATAAAATTGTCAAATTCTATGGTAATTTAGCTTCTAAATGAGACCGATAACACTAAAAAATGTTTACTATTTCAGAAGTTATTTAAAAGTTAAAAAGGCAATGCGATTAACACTATTTTTATAAAATACGTTTTGGAAATTGACAAATTGGAAACAAAAAAAATTAATTATTTTGAATGACTAAAAACAAGTGTTCACTCAATTATGACCGGCAGTGTAACTTTTAGGTTAGGTTAATACTTGAAACTTTTTCACTATTCACGATTTTTTAATTCAGTAATATGTTGTATTTTTAATATAAAACAATAAATATTAAATCAGAGAGACTTTTTTTAACATTACTTACGTATCAATATTTACAAAATAACAAATTACGTCAATTTTTTGTTTTCTGCTACGACAGTTCCAAATTACTTATTATTGCAATAATTATAACTATTAGTGTATTAATTCAGTAAACAACTTTTCCAATTAATAGTGAAATGTCACCGCATTTATTTCTAAGTCATAATTATTTAAATAAAGAATGTCTATAATTTATTATTCGAATATTACGATTTTCGTAACAGGTTACGGGTAATTACCGGTTATACGTAATATACGTAGAAAACTGTAGAAAACCTTAAGTACAATACGTTTCAAAAATGGCGTCTGAGAAAAACAAATAACAATATGAAATCATAACCTTCTTGAATGTTTATTATCATTTATTACTGCAGCAGTTAATAATTAACATTATAGATAAATATGAGCTTGCAGAGTATAAGAAAAGGTAAACATGAAATATTGGCCTGGAAAAGAGACGCTGAAGAATACAAAATTAAAAATCGAAAATATTGTCATTGATGAAAAAACCAAAACAGTGTCAAAAAATATCTAATATGCCAAACGATTCTAAAAAATACTGGTCATAAAAGAGTTGTGATTTACAGGTTTGTTATAATTTAATTATTTTTTAAATAAATTGTTTCTGCCTACGATACCTGAACTGTATTGTCGAATATTGGATACTTATAGTTACCTTTAAACACATTTTATTCATTCGACAAATAAAAGTGGATTTTATTAATATATTTTGGAATTTATTAAATTCCACTTCCTTTTAATTTTAAAGTTTGCTCAATTATGTAATTATATTGTCAACCGATAATGTTAATGTAGCAGGAAATTATTGAATTCAATTTATAATTATTATTTAATAAATATGTAATTCGAATTAAAGAACAAACTTTTTAGATAATCTTTTTTAAACGAAAAAACAAAAATTCCCAAAAGAATTACATGTCCCATTTGTATTTTGATTATTTGTATAGGTTATGTTAGTAAGGGAGGTAAATTACGTAAAAAATTGTCACGTAAATTACCAGGTAATACGTATAGAATTACGTAGATTACATGTATTAATTTACCTTCCGATCACTGCACATTACTAATCCCAATTACGTTTTCCAAATTATCAAATATTAAATGTCAATTTAGTCTTATTGAATCTAGGACTTTGATTTAAGTTACTTTTGACACCCTGACAATTCTTTTATCGCTCTACAACAAAAAAATGACTTGTAAATCATCGCTCTTCATTCATGACAATTCGTCTCGTTCCTCGAAACTGCTCTCAAGTCCAATTCATAATAACACTTTCCCGACAAAATTTGGCGTAAAATGTTAACTGAGCAGACCCATTCACTTTGGCGGTGATTTGCATCAATGAGCATTTTTTTTCTGTACACCTTGAAATTCGAATTTCTTGTCACTGGGTACTTCATCAATGGTCATTTCTTCGAAGGCTAGTTCAAAATTTACTGAATGAGAGAGCGTGATATGACTTTCTCTTGTATCCACTTCAAGGAAGAATATCCCTGGAGAATGCCTCTGAAAAGTTTCCAATTGTGAATATCTAAACTCGAGTGGATGACGTTGTCATATTTACACCACTCGAATTCTCAAGTGCACTTTCCATTCTTCTGATAGGTTCTTAAATTGGACACGAGTCTTGTCATCGACTTATTCAAAAGGAGTACATTTATTGAACATGATCACAATGCTTCAATGAGTCTTTGTTATGATTGATGATTCCATTTTCGAGTATTTAAGAAACGTATTTTCAAAAGTGCTCTGAAATATTTTGATTCCCTATAATACTCAACATATTGTGAATAGAATGGAATATGACTCTTTAGCGAATTTTTTTTTTTCTATTATATTATTATTCATTTATGTGAACTTTTTTGGTAAATTAACAAGGTAATACTAGGGTCCCAGATTTTTACTAATTTATTAATTGATTATACAATTAATAAATTTATAAAAATTGGAAATATATTTCTTATAGTAGAAGGGGGATCTAACAGGCAGTTTACTTAGATCATAGATTCCTCTTTAATAATTTAAAACATTTTATAATGTGATTAAAAATATTTAATATATTATGGTTTCTAGAATTTTCTAGCTGCTTTATGATAAAATTGAGGAAGTATTTTTTTAAAGTGGGAGAAGGATCTAACTGTGAATTTACTCAAAACCTTCTTTAATAATTTATATTTTTTCTAATCTTTTAGTTGTTTTATGATAAAAAAATTGCAAAAAGAGTGATATAGAGGTATTTGACATTTGTATGTGTCAGGTTTCTCTTCTTTATTTAAGATAAAAATTTCAAAAAGAATGCTAGAGGAATATAACCGGGAATATAACCGACTAAAATTCTAATCAAAAATTTATAAGAATTTAAGTTTTCTATTCATTAATCAAATTAAGTCAAATTTTCTCAATCAATGTACGAAAATAGAATCTCTAGTATCATTCTTATTAGTATAATGATTTTAATTTTAATGTTAATAGTAAGAATTATATATAATAACTATAGCAACATTAAAGACAAACTTTGCATTGTTGTTGGTGATTTAAAACTTTAAATTTTTGCAAATTCAAATAATGAAAATTACGAAATTGAGAAATATATCTGAAAAATTACGAAAATAATTGACTGTTGAAAACAAAATAGTTGAAAAATTGTATAGGAATAACAGTTGGAAATAATTACAAATTAAACAATTGTATTGAAAATCGAAAAAAATAACTGAAAATAAAGAAAATAATAAAAAATTGAGGAAATAATAATTTAAAAAATCAAAGAATAATTATAAAATTTTAAGATAATAATTAAAAATTTAAAAAATAGTAGGAAATAATTTAAAATTGCGGAAAATAATTAATAATTGAAGGAAATAGTTGAAAAATTAAAGAAAATGTAAAAAATTACGAAAATTATTGGCAATTGAAAATAAAATTCAAAAAATAACTAGATTAATATAGACAACTGAAAAAAATAATTGTAAAAATTAAACAAGAAATATTAAGTTTTAAGAAAATAATTGCAAATTTAGAAATTAAAAAAATTATAGAAATAATTGTTGGAAATAATTGCACATGTAACAACTGGATTGAAAATCGAAAAAAAATAATTGAAAATTAAAAAAAGCAATAAAAAATTGAATTAAAATTTATGGAATATACTTAAAAATTGAAAAAAAAAATTATTAAAAAAAGCCGATAATTAATTAATATAAAAGAAAACAAATTAAAACTGAAAAATGGAAATAAAAATTGAAGAATAGAATTAAAAATTAAAGAAAATATTTGAAAATTTAGAAGTGAAATTTAAATTTGAAAGAAATAACTAAAAATTGAAGAGAATAGTTCTAGAATTGAATAATTGAATTGGAACTTTAAAACAATTTTTAATGAGTGAAACAACTTATCGAAAAAAAACAAATATTATTGAATATTATGGAATTAACTAGAAATTGAATAAAATAATTGAACATTAAAGAAAATATTTGAAAATTGAAGAAAATAATTAAAAATTGAAGAAATAATTTGGAAATTAGAGAAGTAAATGGGAATTTCAAGAAAATAATTGATAATCATAAGTTAAATTACAATATGATGAAAATAATTAAATATTGACGAAAATAATTTACTATTAAAAAAAATAATTAACAATTGAAAAAAAAATTTTTAATAATGGGAATAATCGTCATTTAAAAAAACAATTTAAATTGATGAGTAATTATAAAATTGAAGGAGAAAAATAAATTGTCAATTGAAAAATAATGCAAATAATGGAAACAATTGTAAAAAATAAATGAAAATTAAAGAAATCATTTGGAAGTTGAAGAATTGTATTGAAATTTCAAGAAAATATTTAATAATTGAGAAAATGCGAGAATTATTGGATTTTGAATAAAGTAATTAAAAAACTAAAAATTCAATTGAAAATTGTAGAAAATAATTGAAAATTATAGAAATAAATGGAAGATTAAAGAATTAAATTGAAGATTAAAGATTAAAAAAAGACTTGATAATTGACAGAAAAATAACAAAATTTTTTTAAACTTATCATTGTTTTCTTCATATTTTAATTATTGTCTTCAAGTTTCAAATTTTAAAATCATTTTCCAATTTTTTTCCACAAGTTTTAATTGTTCTTATTTTTTAAAATTTTTAAATATTTTTCTCAAATTTCTAATTATTTTCTTTAATTTTTAATCATTTTCAATTATCTATATTCTTTGTTTATTATTTTCAATTACTTACGTTCTTTTTCATAATTTCCAAAAAGTTTTAAATTATTTATCTGATATTTTCAATTTTTCAGTTTATTTTTCAATTATATCTACGATTTTCTTGTATTTTATGCACCCTATATTCTGTATGTTTTGCAATTATTTATCTTAAATTAAAAATTGTTTTTCTCAATTTTAAATTATGTTTATCTTTTTTCATTTATTTTCTCTAATTTTTAATTATTTTAATTTTTTTTGCAATTAACTTTTAAAAGTTTCAAGTACTTTTTTGAAATTTTCTTTAAATTTCCCTTATTTAAAATATATTATGCAATTTTTTCAATTACTTTTTTAAATTTTAATTATTTTCTTTAATTTTAAGTTATTTACATTATTTCTCCATAATTTTTCCTTAATTTTTAATCACTTTCATCATTATTTCTGAGTTAATTTTCTAAAATTTTAATTATTTATCTCAATTTGAATAATTTTGCTTCCTCATAGAGGAAGCTTTGTGATCGTTAAGATTTTCGATTTTCCAAAAATAGTCTAAATCGACTTATTTTCATCTAAAAAGCGTAAATTTTCATTCCTAAGCAAATGTCCAGATGTATGTGTGTGTGTGTGTGTGTGTGTATAGCGTTTTTTGTGTACAAGATATCTCGAGAACGCTTTAATGGATTCCAATAAAATTTGGATGACATATTAAGCTCATGAATGTCTAAATTTGGACACAGGGATTTTTGAAAATACCCAACCAAATTTTTTTGGGCACCTTTTTTCATCGAAAAAAATCGTTTGTTGACAAAAATTTTTTTCATGCTAAAAATACAACTTAAAGAATACAAAAATCATGTTCCTCATATCAAGACGAATCGATTGACCTATATTACTTTTATAATTGATCAAGAATTCGTAAAATAATTCATATTTTTACATAAGTATTTTTGCATTAAAAAGTTTTTTTTTTTAACAACTTTCCCAATTAACTTATATATTATTAATTTCTTGCTTCCTCTATGAGGAAGCAAATTATTTTGCTTACTTGGAAGCGAAATGTCCATGAAATGGATATAATTCTCACCTAGTTTATTTAATTTTCAATTATATTCTCGAATTTTTAATTTATTAATTTATTAATTAATATTAATATGAATATTAATAATATTCTTTATTAATTATTAAATTATTAAATTATTATTATTAATATTAATTTTAATTTATTTAATTTTCAATTATATTCTCCAATTTTTCATTACCCGAATATTTTTAAATTTATTTCTAAGATTTTGAAGTATTTTTCTCAAATTTAAATTACTTTCATTCATTTTAAAATTGTTCATAATTGTAATATTTAATAATAAATTTTACACTTCATTGACTTATAGTTAATTTATAATGATAAATATTTTGTTACTTATCCATTTTTTTTTTTTTTTTTTTTAAATAAATTGTTTGTGTTTTAAAATAGAAACATAGAATCTATGTTTCTCATTCAAACATAGAAAATTCTGATAAATTCTCCGGAAGGAGAATATTCTATGTTATATTCTCGGTTATATTCTCGAGATTGTAACCGGATTTTAAATTACCGAGAATTTTTCAACTCTAGCTAGAGGGATCTAATTGACATTTTTACTTATATCTCTTTTCAATGATCGAAAACGATTTAAATTGGAGTGAAAATATATAATACATTGATTTCTGTAGTATTTTCGCTGCTTTATGATAAAAATGGCAAAAAATGAAAGAGTGATCTAATTGACACTTTTACTTAAATCCCTTTTTAACTATTTAAAACGGTTTAAAATGATCTGAAAAATCTATAATAGGTATATTGGTATCAACAATATTTTAGTTGATTTATGATAAGAATGTTTGTTTCCCATAATGGAAGAGGGATCTAACTACATACAGTTTCAGTTAGATCCCTTTCTGCCAAAAAGTAAATAACTTTAATATTTAGATCCTAATTAATTTTATCCCCTCTTCATCCCATAAATTATGCAATTTTTACTCTACAAAATGGTATAAAAATTATTCTCTTAAATTTCTAGTAACTTTTCTATAATGTTGCAAATTTCTTTTCTTTTTATCTAATTGTAAAGCAATCTATTCTTAAAGCAAAAGGAAAATTTCTCTAAATTAGACAGGATTTTCTAGAATCAAAACAAGCTACTGTTTTATCATTCATGTATACAAGAATTATAGTTATTTTAGCCCGAGATTGTGTAATTTAAAATTAGGAAACGCAAATAAGGGAAATTTATCGATTATGTGTTATTTCTGGTGACATGAATATGTATTGTGTTAGGAGGAAAAAGGGGTAATTCAAAAGTGGGAAACCTTATTGGAAAAGGGTAGATAAGAAGAACTAAGGTGAGGGACGGGTATGGTATAGTGTTAGCATTGAGCGGAAATTAAATATGCCTCGGTCGATAAGTCAGAGCACCATATCAACACCGGGAGATGAGCTATTGTGCTATTTTCGAGGGAGATCCGCGCGCGCCATCCAATGGCTTTTCAGGGCTGTTTATTCGCTGCCAAAGTTTTTATTCCCTTTTTCTTGCTCGTGAAAATGCCGAGCTTGACTTCATGCAAAATCTCGTTCAATTTTAGATAAAGCTTCCTTATTCAGATAAGGAAATAATTTCCAATGTCGTTTTCACATCCATTGTCAAGCCGTACTTCTCGATATTTATTCCAAGAAGATTTCATGAATATATACTGGATTTAGGGTAATTTTGTACAAGTTGCTTTGTGAAAATTGGATACAGAAAACTTGGTTAAAAAATTGTCTCTTATATCCCGTGCAGATGAGAGGTATTTGTTAAATGGTATTTTCTAAGATGAGATATAATATTTTCTAGAGTAAATTTAGCATGAAGTCACTTGTGTCTTTCAATGATAGAGCGGTTATACCTAGTTCGTGCTCGTTAAGTACTTGGTTCTAAAGTTACGATCCGGTTAAAACCATCTTTATGATGCTATTATCAACGCTATTAAGCGCTTTTTAGACCATTTTGAGAGATGCTTGAACAATATCACCCTGCGTTCCAGGTCGATGGGTTTAAACGAGGTATACTCTCTTTTGTCTTCGTTATAATACTATATTACAATATTAAGTATATACGCGGTACTACGCGAAAAGGAACAATTTCATTGCGGCTTTTTTCAATTGACGATTATGGGAATAAATATGGGAGAACTTGAAGAAAAGATGAAAGGGTTGGAATGATTATGTTTTTTATTATTAGTATAGGGTATTAATATCATTCCCTACTTATTAATAACGTATTAATGATTTAGACATACCATACTTTACTATTACAAGACGTTCTAATAGCCTTAATATAATAGGTATCTTATAGTAACACCCACAGTGGCGGATATACCTAAAAACTTTAATTTTAATCTTGTATTCTTTAACGAGGAATGAAACAGACAGTCTGAAAAAAAGATAGTCCAAATGCATTTTTTTGGTTTTCGAACTAGAAAACTTATATTTTCTTGTAATATTTTTCAGTGGAAGTGTGAACAATTATATTTTTAACATAATGAGTAATTAAAAATTGCAATTTGATGAAAATTAAAAAAAATTCTATGTATTAGAAATTTAGGATGATCTAACGTTACATTTTCGTAAATTTCTAGCACATAGAATTTTTTTTAATTTTTATCAAATTGCAATTTTTAATTACTCATTATGTTAAAAATATAATTGTTCACACTTCCACTGAAAAATATTACAAGAAACTATGAGTTTTCTAGTTCAAAAATCAAAAAAATGCATTTGGACTAACTTTTTTCAGACTGTCTGTTTCATTCCTCCTTAAGAATAATTTAAAAAATTAAAGTTGAAATGGTCGAAATTCAATCTAAAGATTTTGGATAAAAAGATAGATGAAACGTATAATAAACTATAATAGTAAAATATTAATTTCTAGCAATAATAACTAGCGCCTAAACGCGCGAGAAATGAAAATTAAAACAAATTGAAATAAAAGAAAATACTTAACAATTATAGAAAATAATAAACTAGGTGAAAATTATGTCCATTTCATTGACATTTTGTATCCAAGTAAGCAATAAATTAATAATATAACAGTTAATTGGAGAATGTATTTAAAAAAAACATGAATTATTTTACGAATTTTTTAATTTATATAGGTCAATCTATTCGCTTTGAAATAAGGAATATGATTTTTGTATTCATTAAGTTGTATTTTTAGCATGGAAAAAAATTTTGGGATTTTTTTCGATGAAAAATAATGCTAAAAAAATTGATTGGGTATTTCCAAAAATCCCTGTGTCCAAATTGAGATATTCATGAGCTTAATAAGTCGTCCAAATTATAATGAAACATTAAAACATTAATTTCCTTAGGAAGGAAAATTTACGCTTTTTAGATGAAAATGTGTCGATTTAGACTATTTTTGGAAAATCGAAAATCTTAACGATCACAAAGCTTCCTCTAGGAGGAAGCAAAAATTAAAGAAAACAATTGAAAATTAAAAAAAAATAATAGTAATTTGAAGAAAATGGTAAAAAAATTGAAAAAACAAATTTAAAATTGAAGAATAAAATTAAAATTTAAAAATATAATTGATAGTCAGAAAAAAATTACAAACTGTGAAAATAATTGACAATTGAAAACAAAATTAAAAAAATATCTAGATTTATACACAACTCAATAAAATAGTTGAAAAACTCAAAAATTAATTACTAAATTTTAAGAAAATAATTAAAAATTGAGAAATTTGTAAGAAATAATTGAAAATTGCAGAAAATAATTTAATAATTGAAAGAAATAATTGAAAAATGACGAGAATAATTGAAAAATTGAAGTAAATATTTGAAAAATGACGGAAATAATTTAAAACAATTGAAAACAAAATTCGAAAAATGAATAGATTAATAGAAAACTGAAAAAAATATTTGAAAAATTAAGCAAGAAACCTTAAATTTAAAGAAAATAATTGCAAATCGAAAATTAAGAAAATTATAGAATCAATTGTTGGAAATATTTGCCCATTGAACAACTGGATTCAAGATCGAAAAAAAATTAAAATTGTAAAAGTAATTGAAAATTGAAGAATGAAATTAAAATGTAAAGAATATAATTAAAATTTGAAAAAAGTAATTGAAAAAGCCAAGAGTTATTGAATATAGAAAAAAATAATTGAAAAATGAAAAATGGAATTGAAAGTTGAAAAAAATTGAGATTTGAAGAAAATAATTTGAAATTATCGAAATTTATTAATAATCGAAAGAAATAATTGTCAAAAGGCGAGAATTTTTTAATATTAAAGAAAGCAATGAAAATTGAAGAATTAAATTGTAATTCGAAAAAACATTTGATAATTGAAATAAGGCGAGGATTATTGAATATTTAATAAAGTAATTGAAAATTGAAGAATAGAATTGAATTAAGAAATAATTATAATTGATAGAAAAATTATAAAACGAGGAAAATAATTACATAATAATAATTATTAATTAAAAGATTACAAAAAAGTCGAATAAATGTTTAAAAAACCATAAAATTGAAAAAAATTATATTTCCCTATCTTCTAAAATTTCCCCTTCTTCTTTTATGTCAATTTAGAAATTAGGAAAATAATTGTCAATTGAAAAAAATCGAAAATTGGGGACAATACAATAAAATTATTTTATATATAAAAGAATAATTTATAAAATATAATAAGAATGATTGTAAATTGAAAACTTTTGAAAATTATAGAAAAAGTTGCAGATTTGTTTACTAATTAATATCAGTTTCTAGAAATATTTAATTTTTTTTTCTTGTAATTTTTGATTTTAAAAAAAATCTTGTGAGTATTTTGTTTTACATTGTTTTTCTGTATTTTTAAACATAGTATTTTAACTTTTATCTCTTTAAAAAAAATTTCTTTTTTTATGCGTTTAATAATACATTTTATGTTTTAGATTTTTAAAATTTTTCTTCTATTTATGTAAATTACCTAGTTCAGTTAATTTTAAAAAAATTTATTTTTATAACATTTAGAAAAATTTATTTACTTTTTCAGTGATTAATTCAATTACTGTTATAATTAGGAGGTGGGAAATATAGTTTTTTTCAATTTTATGGTTTTTTAAACATTTATTCGATTATTTTCTAATTTGTCAAAACTTTTTAATTTTTATAAGTTTTAAAGATTTTTCTTTTAGTTTTTATTTACTTTTATGTCAATTTGATCTTATAATTAATTTCTTCATTGATCATAATTTCTCTATGCTTTAGAAATATTTTTTTTTTCTCAAAATTATAAAATCGTTTTTAATTAGTTTTTCATTTCAAAAAAAATTTTGTTTTTCACTTAATTTTCAATACTAGTTTATTGTATTTAAACTGAAAATTGGAATTGAAAGTTGAAAAAAATGGAGTATTAAGAAAAATAATTTGAAATTACCGAAACTTATTAATAATTGAAAAAAATAATTCGTAACAGGCGAGAACTTATGAATATTAAAGAAAACAATAAAAATTGAAAAATTAAATTGTAATTTGAAAAAACAATTGATAACTGAAATACTGAGAGGATTATTAAATATTGAATTAAGAAAATAATTATAATTGATAGAAAAATTATAAAATGAGGAAAATAATAACACATTAAAGAAAATAATTACATTATAATTATTAATTAAAAGATTACCAAAAAATCGAATAAATGTTTAAAAAACCATAAAATTGTAAAAAAAGATATTTCCCTATCTTCTAATATTTCTCCTCCTTCTTTTTTGTCAATTCAGAAATTAGAAAAATAATTGTCAATTGAAAAAAATCGAAAACAATTATCGACAACACAATAAAATTAGGTTATATTGCAGAATCGTCACTTTCCCGAATTTTTTATCAATGTCTTTCTGTATTTTTATATTATCCTAACTTTTATCTTTTTTTAAAAAAATTTCCTTTTTTTATGCGTTTAATAATACTTTTTATGTTTTAGATTTTTAAAATTTGCCTTCTATTTACGTAGATTTACGTAAATTACCTAGTTCAGGTAATTTTGAAAATTTTTATTTTTATAACATTTAGAAAAATTTATTTACTTTTTCAGTGATTAATTTTCTTTACTATTATAATTAGGAGGTGGGGAAATATAATTTTTTTCAATTGTATGGTTTCTTAAACATTTATTCGATTATTTTGTAATTTGTCATAATTTCTCTATTTTTTAGAAATATTTGTTCATTTCTCAAAATTATTAAATCGTTTTTAATTAGTTTTTCAGTTTTTTGCTTAATTTTCAATACATGTTTTTTAATGTATTTTTTTTTCTTTAGTAACATTTATCCGTTTTTTACTGATTATCTTATTTATTTTCATCATTTCAAAAAACATATCCGTGATTATTTTAACTTTTTGAAAACCTTTATTTCCTCTTTTTTGTAGTTTCAATTTTTTCTTTTAAAAAATGTTACTATTTTTTCATTTATTACCGCGTAGTATTTAGATTTAAAAAATGCAATTTAATCAATGTTTCTTAAACTGTTTAATATTTTATGACATTATTAACATATTTCTTAATTTTTCTCCTTTTGCCTTCAATGATTTTCTTACCTTTTTTACTCCCTAGAAGAAAAATTATTTTTTTTTTTTTTGACAGGTTTTTAAATTTTACTGCTTTTTACATATTTCTGCTTTAATTTTTACGTTTCAATGTAAATTATTTCTAATTTCTCCATTGTTTAAATTTTTTTATATTATTCAATAAATTCTCTCACTTTTTGTTATTTCTTCAGACTTCTTAACTGTTTTTTAATTTTATTTATTTTTTCGTTGTATTTTTATTTTTTCCATATAATTTCTAATGTTTAAATTTTTTTTTAAATTTGTCTGTTTTGTTTTTGTGCATATTTTTAAATGGATATTAATGTTTCGTTTAAACCTTGTTAATATTTTATTAATATTTTAGGTTTTGTGTGAATACAATACCCTACTATTATTATACCATATTAATATCTTACCAGCATCTCATTGTTAGTAAATTAAAAAAAATTAATACCTAAAACGGATTTTGTTTCAAATTTTTCATAGTTTAAACAAATAAAAAGCTTAGAATTAAACCTTCCTAGTTTGCAATAACTTATTACAAAAAGCATAATCACATATGATAATCAATCAAATGACAAATAATTTTACCCATATTTATCTTCGCTAGTACAAATATTAAATTATTTAAGTATGTTTATAAATAATAAACGATATATAATTTTCCCAATACACAATTTATTATATTAATTAAAAAATGACGAAAAAAGTAGTGGGTAATTTTTCTAAACGGCCAAGCCCAGTTGCAGATCCTGTATTCGATACGTCATATTTAATCACAGTCATAAGTCTCAAATGTTCCCCATGGCTTACATCTTGGTAAAGATTCCCCTGGTACACCACATCACATATAATAGACAAACAGTATAATATAACGTATGGGGTGTATCGATACGTTTAACTTTCCCTCCCTAAATGTTTGTTTAGGGTGCACAAGTCGATGGATCATATTTTGTCTGCCCTAGTTAGTCAACCATAGGGTTGAAAATGGTCAATTTTTTCCATCAACTCTTGCCCCTAAACTAACTTGACCACATTTCATTGCGTGTCTGAGATTCAATTAAGCTTGAGTAGTATTTAAGGCTTATTTATATATTATCACCTTTCGCTTTTAATCCTTTCATATCAACTACCAGATTAGTCTGGGAATTAATTTAACACGTCAATCAAAAGTTTTTAGTGCAAAAAAAAGTAATTATTACTTTATTTAATTGAACTTACTTTTCAGAATAAAAGTAAGAGTGATTTAGTATAGATTATTTCCTTGGAAAATGTATTTTTAATAATTGGGTAATAACAATAAAAATTATTTAACCTCTTTTTTGGCCTATACGACTTTTATTATTATTATTATTATAAAAAAATATATTTTTAAATTTGACTTATTTGAGAAAAAGAGTCAATTATGAGTTTTTCAATGACATTGTAAATGTATCAGGAGAGATAATGTCAATGAGAACGAGAAAGAAGAAATAATTGATATTTTTTAATATGAAAGATTGAAATACTTTCCGGAATGGTGTCAAATTCGCTCAAGTTCTAATGAAACTTTCATTACAGTTATAGCAGAGTTGCATCGTCGATGGGAAACAATTCATGTCAAGCAGATATGTGAATAGCGTTTGATAACAGTTCTCTTGGTTATTATGCAGGGTAACAGAATTGCAACTTTGTTAATAGTAGATACATTCCGGAGTATATTAGATACTCATACTTGACTATTGTCTCCTGATTTCTGAAATAACTCGTACCCATTTGTTTCCATTTTCTACAGCAGAGAGAAATCCTCCCTCGCCAACCAACAAGTTAGTAATTAATTTTTGCGAATTACTCGGCACTCGACGTGCTGTCGCTGCTCTATGTACGACTGCGGTATCTTTCCTCGCTCTCATACTCCCCTAGCGATGGGTATGAATTTCCTTCTGATCATTCAAAAACGCAAATTTAATTATTATCTATTATTGTTAGAGAAAATTTTATTTTTCGTTTAGTTAATATTGGATTTATGTACTTACGTGGAATTTAAACTAATTTACATTGAATGGGGTAATAAAAAATCTCAATATGTTAAAAAAAAAGGAGAATGGAAAATTAGTAATTGAGTTAAAATGATGAAAATGACTAGGTTCTATAAAGCAAAATAAGAATGTTAATGTCAAAATAAGAATGGTATCGTTGAGAATCAACCGCCCCTACGAGTAGATTATTTGCTTACCTCGGAGCGCTTTTCCCCGTAGAATAGTATCTGATAATCTGCGCGCGCTTCGTTCTGCGCAGACGCCGAGTGAGGTATAAATAGGAGGGCTCCGCGCCATAGACGACAGAACCGACATCGCAGCGGAGCTGTTAGGATCTTGATTCTTGAGCTATAACGTTTCTTTTTCATCGATTATGGTATTTTTTTATCAGCCATTTTTGTTCATAGGTTTGATCTGCCATATCGAGGTTGTGTAGTAAAATTGCAAACTTCCAATTGAAATAGTTGTTTTACCAAAATAGTTAGTTACACTTTCGAAAAATTGAATATTATTATTAATGGTATTGTTAAAAAGAAAAAAATTTGTTTCAGAAACAAAATTTAAATACACTATAACAATTATTTAGACGATTGCTTGCTATTAAACATTTTCTCGTATAAAAAAGATATTAGTTTTAAAAAATGAGGCAATTTCAAATAACGAAGGCAGAGGAAGATTCTTATGAATTTTATCGTTGATTAGGAAACAAGGACTCCGTATTATAAAATTTTTTGTTCAAGAAAAGTGATTTTTTTTTACAAACAAACAATATTTTGAAAACGGAGTATACTTGTTTAAAAATACAAACAGCTAAAATTTATAGAAATCTATCTCTGAAGAAAATAAACATTTGTTTAATAATATCGCATCATTTTTTATATTTTGTAACCTTTTTATAAATGCAGAAATGTCTTATTGTGTGCACAAGTGTCTAAATATTGTTCCAAAAATTGAAATTTCTCTTTTTAAAATCATATCTTTTTTTTAAACAATACAATAGAAAATAGTCTATTAATATCATAATATTATTAATGTAATAGTAATATTCCATTTTCGAAAGAGCAATTAAATATTCTTTTACTGGAGGTCTGCATCTTCTCTATACAATCTCCTTAAAATTATGTGTACCTTCCATTCATTTTTTTTTAATCCAAATTTTTCTTTAAAAAATATAAAAAATAATATCTAAAATTATTAAATTTAATTATTACCTTTAGAAATAAAGGTTTTATTATTTTAATTCAAGAAAAAGTAGGAAATAGTTTAAAAAAAGGAGTTATTGGCGCCAAAATTTATCGATTGTCGGTAAATGGATTTTCAGTATTTTCCACAGATGCTTAGACACAATCTAAAGTGAGCTCATCTCAGGGACAATTATTTAAAAATAAGTTGATTTGGTACTCTTTTAAGCTTCATTTTTTAATTGTGTTAATATGAAATAAATCTCAGAAAGTTCCAAAAATAAAAATACAATAAAGAACACACAACAACAAAAGGTTCTGCTTTCATACTGAGATTCTTTTTTTTTTAGAAAGAATAAATTATTTTAATAATTTGCAATTTCATAAAAATAAACAAAGTCAAATTCAATTTTGTAAAAAAATTTAAGAGCAGATTCTATAGGGAAAAAAAGTGTAAGTGTTTATCTTTTTATATATGACCAAAATTTAACTAAGTAGTAAACCTAACCTCATTTTTCAGAGAGAGTTAAACATTTTTTTATAAAAATTATTAAATATATTCTTATTTACTGCAAAAATTCAGTTTTTTACTGTAAGTAGTAATTGTTATAATTTCTTTTCATTTAAATTCAGTACAGCTAGTATAAAAATATAATTTACATTTATTGCAATTGAATGAAATTCTTTAAAATCCGTTAATCTGATAACATTGTTTTGTACTAAAAATAAATCGTAGACTATTTTGTAAATTGATAATAAATATTATGCATTAATAGAATACCAAATTTAATTATTTTCATACAATATGTTTACTGCTTTTGAAAAATTTAGGTTAGGTTTACTACTTTGTCAATATTTCGTATAAATAAAATGATCATTTTTTAATAAACACTGACATTTACTTTTTTCGACTACTTTCTCTATTCTAAAACTTTTTTTTAAATAACAACACAATACCTATCTATTTGTATCCATTGTGGATACAAAGGGATAGAAATTTTTTATCCCTCACAAGTAAACATTATGAATTCTTTATTTACAATCCTTTTCAATCATCAGATAATAAAGTTGTTATCTTCTACAGTACCCAAGTTCAAACCTTCGGATTAATGAATTTTTCCTTATATATTTTTATAAGTTAGAATACTATTTTGGGATTGTAAAGAATTAGAATAATGAATAAATTTTAAAAATTGTTAATAAGAAGCATTCATTCGATCCTAAAATAGGTTATATCATAATATATACATGTATTGATACAAAAGGTATTTAATAATATTAATAAATTTTAATACTTTTCAATTACTCTCTTTTTACCATCAGAGAATCAAATTAGGAATTAAGAAATTGTAGTACATAAAAAAAGCGATAGTGTGATTCAAAATTATTTATCTGAATAGGTATAGGAAAGGATGTAAAAAATTCGTTGTTATTCACTTTTCGAGGGGATAAATAATTACTTTCTGTATTTTTATTACAAACATCACAAACATAACCCGAGATTTTTTGCTGCTTAGGTCATTTTCCTTATAACACGTCATATATACTTCTTCGCAGTTTATAAAAAAGTTTAAGTGGGTTTCAAAAAACGACAGTAAGTGACTGACCACGATTATTTGTTAATTAATATGTGAGGGATAAAAGAAGATTAAACTAGATAAATAGCAGATACATTTGGATAAAATGTCAATTATAAAAAAGATTTAGTTTCAAATGAGATAAAAAAGATTTAAATGGGATTTACAATTATTTCTTTGGATATGAAAACGAGGAATTGAATTAATTTAGAAGAGATTCAAAATTATTTATTTGGATATGAAAAGGATGAATTGAAAAAGATCGATTGTTATTCGGATTAGGTGTGGATAAAACAAGATTGAAGTTGATAAATGAGGGATACATTTAGATAAAAAAGTGAAATCTAAATTTACTTAGAAATAGAGATGGATAGACAGAGATTCAAATTGATGAGGTTGGGATTAATTTGGATAAATTTTCTGGGATTAAAAGGGATAGACTTTATGAAGGATGGAATTATGAATTAAAATGAATTGGTGGGATTAAAAGAAGAATAGAAAAAGATAAGGTTTGGATTAAATTAAATAAATTTTCTGGTATTAAAAAAGATAGACATTGTGATGGATGAAATTGTGGATTAAAACGGATTGGTGGAATTGAACAAAAAACAGAAGAATATAAAGTTGGATAATTTTTTTGGAATTAAATAAGATAGATATTGTGATAGATATATAATTGTGGATTAAAATTGATTAGTGGGATTAATCAGAGAATAAAAAAAATAGACCTGAATAGAAAATGATATACAAACTTTATCCTTTATAGTCTTAGAGATTAAAAAAAAATTCCCGCTATAGTTCGCCACTAACATTAAGCATCGTTAATAACTAAAATTTAACATGTCAACAAAATAAGCAAAAAAAATTTTTTTTCCCCTCTGATGTGAGTAAAAAACAGCCTTTCCTAGATAAATTAATATTAATACTAGTAATTAGAAGAAAATTATATTATACAAATATGAACAAAACGCCTGTTTTAAAAATGTAATAAAAGTGAAATTAACTTGAGAGAAATTTTCGCGATTTACTAGAGAATGGAACAAATGGCTCTAGAGAGGTTTGTAGCAATTGCTAGAAGGGACATTCTGTTCTGCACAACTCAATTTCTCGTTTCATTCTCCAGTACGGGTGCTATCTCGTTCGCCTGCCTGAGTTCCCTCGACGGCTGCGTATAATACGCCACCTATATACCAGTTATAATAATGCGAGGGGTGGGCGCCGACGGCTCGCGGGGCGGTGGTACCACTGGTATTGGTTGATATTTCCAACAGTTATGTAATTTCCTGGGTATTGTTGCCGAGCGCTACTCCTATCATCCGCAGACGTGCTCAGGATCCAACAACCACTCTCTCTCTACGGGTATGCTATACATCCCTTCCTCCGACTCCATCTCACCCAACACCCACATCATCCCTTCGTACTGGCGACCCTCTTTCCGAAACTTTCCACGACAACGTCAAATCTCAAATGTCACACATATCAGAGACGATACGTTCTCAATATTCCACTTTCTTCCAATTTGCTCCACCGCATCATCATCTTCTGTCCTAATCACTTTCCAATTTTAGACGTCGTTTGCTCATCTACTGATATTTATTTGTCAATTTTTCATTTAATTGATCAGTCGAATTTTGAGGGGAGAGCAGACTAGAGCGGGTCATTGAACTAAAGAAAATTATATTAAACAATTGAAAATGTATTAATATGTAGTTGAGATGTTTCTAATTGATTTAGAATTTTTTTTATAACTCAGTTCTAAAAACGGAGTAGATTGTACCTCTCGCGGTAGGTAGAAAACTAACGTTTGCTGAACGGAGTGTAAAACGGGGTTCGGAGTGCGAATAAGAAAAATAATTTAACGGAGAAAGGATAACTGAATCGATGTTTTTAACATGTACAGTAAATTTGTCAATTTACAATGTTGGTAGTAGTGATATTGTGTCAATCTACTCACTGTTACCAACAAAATTTCAGTCTACTGCGCAAACGCGACGCAGGGAATCATACCAGTCATACGTCTGTTTGTTTACATCGTTTACATATTTTCAATTGAGAGAATCAGAGGTAAAAGTGAGTGCTGCGATAAATAAAATAAATATGACTTAATATTATTAGTTGCCATGTTCGGTGTGGCATCTTGTTTTAATCTTTTCGTGTCGTGTTTTTCTGAAATCGTTGAGAGTGAAAACCTAACCTCAAATATTGTTTTGACATTTATTATCTAATGAGTTGGCTCTTTTGTTGGCTCCCGCGCCTTTTGCTACTTCATCGTATTTCTGGGAACAATTTTTAGTTTCTCAGTGTTTTTCATTCTGGAATACATGCTCATTGTTAATAGTGCTATGTAAATTTTTTTTGGCACCGTCGCCTCTAACTCGTTTCAAAAACATTGCCCTCGTGTCAAAAACGCCGTCAGTTCACTCTCGTTACAAAAAGTACTATTTTTGTATACTTGAAAAAAATTGCAGACAGCGTATACGCTACCCCTAGCGCACTCTGTCTTTTCATTCGAAAAATATATTCGTGATGAGCAAGAAACATGCAAAACCTAGCGGCTGTTTAATGAAACATTGAAAAAAGTCTCATTTAGTTTCTAATACACGTGATTCTTATATTTAAATTTTTTTCTAAAAAGGTTGGTGAACCCTTCCATACATTAAGAAAAATTTCTATAATAAAAACAACTGTGGGGTTGTAGTTAAAACGAAATTAGTTGAACTGACAAGGATTCTTTGTTTAATTATCAATGAATGCAAGATTAATTCTACTATTGCAAACTAGTTAGAGACTCCTTGTTAAAATAACAAGGATTCCATCTCAAGAAAAAATAAAACTTTGTAAATAACCTCCAAATACATTAAAGAACGTTCTGCGCAGACTCCAGATTAATATCAAATTAATCGATTTGCTATCTTGAACGTCATAGCGACGATTCGTTGGTCAAATTTGCCAACCTCATTAGGCTAAAATATTTATTATAAATCAGTAGTAACAAAATTTAAAAACCAAACACAGAACAACAGCCACTAGATAATAAAAATTACGTAACTATAGTTTTTCGTCAAACAACTTTTTTTTCCGTAAAAACAAAACTGAAAGTCTTTCAGTTGAGTCCAACACATTTTAAAACTGATTCTACAACAATTTTGATAGTGACAATATTTATATAGAATTGTAGGTCGATGAACTCTGTGTATACAATCAAAGACTTTTAAATCTGACTAAATTAAATAGAAGAGAAAATAGAAATGATAATACGATTATGAATTTAATTTTGTAATTAAAGGGAAATAAGATTTTCTAAAAAGCAATATATCTTTTTTTTTTGTTAATAGTAAAATTCTTTGATTTTATAAAGATTATTAATTTTTTATTATATATCATTAGGTTCAAAAACGGTATGACAAAAATGTTAAAAAATTGATTATTTTTTCACTTGATCTTCCTGATATCGTCCTTTCCTATCGGAATTTTTTTTAAATATACGTGTATTCAAACATATTTTAAGAATAAATAATATATTTTACGTTAAATAATTAAATTGAACATAATAACCAACATTATTTATTGCTATTATTAATTTAGAATTTATTTTTAAAGCATAGATGCATATTTATTCTTGGATTTTATGTAGGCATTCTATTTTGTCATAACTTAACATAAATTCAACAGTTGATGATAGTTAATAAATATTATTAAAATGTAATATTTTCTGTTTTTTTTTATATTCTTAATTCTGTTAATAAAAAAATATAATCTAATAAATGACCATCACTTCTATGAAAACTAAGTAAAAAAAACCGCGTATAGCGAGACACAAAACATTATGATTTTGATAATTTATATAAAACAATTTTTTTATTCTTTTATTATTCTTTCTTTATTACATTTTAGAAGTACAAACATGATAAATAACAAAAAAATTCGTATTTAAGTAGAAAAATCCTCAGTAGTCAGACACAAAATATTGCTGAATGTGGAAAGTTTGATATTGTTATTTTTTCGATTTTCACTTAAACATGAGACAAATTTCAGATATGAATTTGTCTTCATAATATATATATTACTTTTATGTTACTTTTTTTTCTTACAATTATACACAGTTTTATACACTCAAAAACAAAAAACACCACATTTGTGATTACTTTCTTAATTTAAAAATTATTATACACTGTTTATTTGTATATGGATTCGTAAATATAAGCACTACACGAGTATAATAAAAATGATAAAAAAATTTGATTTATCAAAACCCAAGTTATTCAAGTTCGATTGTACCTTAATACTATATAAACTAACGTCATCCACTAACTTAGTTAATTATTCCACCTGGGGAATGTTATATATATTAGATATAAACATCCACTATTATTTATAATTTGATAAAATTAGTCACAGAACATGACAATAAGGTTGAATTCATCTATACGTGAAGTCATTTTGAGCACTTTTTAAAGATCAATTTTAATATTCAGCATCCCAAGTTAGACAAAAACGGATCATTGAGAAGACTTTTCGCCTGGAAAAACAAAGTGTGCGAAAAATCAACATTTAAACATTTTTTTTTTTTTGACATCAACTTCTTCTCTAATGTAAAAAAATAATGCAATAATACTCTCTAAATTTCAATTAGTAAAAAACTACTAATTTCTCGGTAAAAACTCGCTTTACCATACAACGAATGGTAATTTTTCTACTAGCAATTTAGTAAAAAATTAATAATTCAATTAATCAAAATAATTTTGAAATTATCTTAAACTACTAAATAAATTAGTATATTTCAGTCAATAAAATATATTTTAATTATTATTTACTATTAATTAGTCAAAATTTGTCTACTGAATTTTTACTTTTCTACTAATAATTATTAGTTACTTTTTACTAATTGAATTAGAGAAAACTCGTTCGGTTTTACCATTAAATCAGTAAATTTTACTAATTCAGATTTAGAGAAATCTGATAAATGAATCAAATTATATGCAATTTTTTTGTTCTAGGCAGCAAGAAGATTAAAAAAACTTTATTAATTCATAAATTATTTGGAACTTAAGAAAAAATCAAAATTTACATTTTACAATATTTATATTTTGAAAATTGACAAAATATCTGCATCCTGTGTTAATTTTATTCAGAAGTTATAGTTTGAAAACAACTGATAGAAATTAAACTGAAAAGTAATTAGCACATATAATAGGGACTTAAAGAAAAGAAAAAATACCCAGGAAATAAAAATATGACAAGCAAATGAAAAAAGAATTAAAAATAAGGAAAAATAAGTAAAAAGTGACCAAATAACTAGAAATTAAAAAAAAAAGCAGAATGTAATGGAAGAAAATTATAATTAATGATAGAAAATTAAAATAAATAATTGTCTAAAGTTCTATTATCCTTATAGTCAATAAGCATGTTACAGAAAATGAAAATCATTATATTAGAATTAATCATAATTATATATTATATATCCTACTTGGAGGTCAATATACTCCACAATATTTTATATGAAACATTTTTACTTCAAATTCCGCATTGCAAAATAACTAAACTAAAAGAAGTATTGCAGCAAGCATATGAAATAACACACGTGTGAGCGCTGATGTATAGCGAACACACCCAAGCATACACATACATACACTTGCCGGCATACCATGATAGTGTGTTGTTTCCACACTAATGCATTTTCGAAATGATGAGTTATTTTTCTATTTTTGTTTACAATTATTAAAAACTAAATTTATATGAATACAAAATCATTAATTAAATCAATTGCCTTGACTGACTTCCGATTTCTTAAACAAAATAAATTTCATTAAATTAATAAAAATAAAAATTAGGTGAACAATAATTCAAAGGATTAAATAAATGAGTAATCAAACTAAAAATAAATAAGATGGCATCTATCGCTGGTTGTTGTCATTCCATGCGCATTTTAGCAATAAATAATCGAATAAATTATTACAAGGAGTGAAATTTAAAACCCACACTCTTTGGAAATTCTATTATTTGATTTAGAACTATCTAAGCCTCGAAGTTCAGACCTAAAAAGGAAAGAACATAAGAACAAAGAAAACTAATTTTGTAATATAAAAAAAAAAATAATAATAATAAAAAGAAAAATGAAAAATAAATTGAATAAATAAATCAGGCTGTGAATTGCTGGAATTATTTCCATCGCGTATGGATACAACGACTAGGAAAGATGATGGGTCATCAAAAATATCCAGGTAGCAACACCACCTGTAACGCCTCTGAAATACAAAATTGCAAATACTGCAAATTTGGCATTTCCTAACAAAAGAACAGAGGCGACTTGTTTGATTAAAGGAATCAACTGGGCGCACAACGAATCGATCTATCAAAGAGGTAAAAGCTCTCGGATACTAAAAGTTGTCTGCCCGTCGTGAGTTCTTAAACGTATTTCTTTGACTTTGATTTTTTAATTCGAGAGTGGCCGCGACGTTCTTTCGTGAACTCGTAAATAAAAAAATCAAAGTTATTATCGCGTATTCTAATCGTTTTCATTTCGACTTGCAATTTTCATCGAAAGTGGTCGCGATAATTAATCTAACTGTAAAGAAATTGGAAGTCGGGATTAGAATTAAAATCGGTTTTCCAAATTATTTGATTTTTCCGGTTTAATTCGAATAACTAATAAAATCAATTGAAAATTATTCTTTTGCCCTTTGAACTTTTCAAAGGTAGAATTTTAGTTATTTTATTTTTTTGAGAATTTAAAATTTAAGAAAATAAACTAAATATAAAAATCAAATTCAACAACTCATCAATACTGGCGGTATACTGGTAAAGTATAATCTCGTTCCATTCACACTACACGACAAAACATACACACAAAATTGTTCTCTGCTTAACGTTAGACTGTATTTGTAACATTTAAACATTTTTTGGTTGTTTAAATAAATGGTTAAAAATGGTAAATCAATCTTAACAATTTAATTTCCTTCTACTATTCCCAAGATAAATACAAACAGAAAAGGCTTGAATAAATAAGTCAGGAATTCGACTCATTTTACTACTCCGTGATGAGTTAAAACTATATCTTATTTCCACAAACAATAAAATCTAAATAAATAATTTTCTTGTTCGTGACAAATAATTTTGGTGGCAGCGGTGGGATTGAATTTCACTGTTTGTTTTATTTTTGAATAGTGACTTTTAGATTTTTGGAAATTTTGTGACTTTCAAAGAAGGAATTTATTTCACTAACGTTCTGGATACTGTACTCTCTCACATTCCATATTCTAGCAAACTTGGCAATTAATTTAAACAGTTTTTTTATATAAACAAATTTAATTAAACCAAAGTGAAGTGCGGGATAAAATAAAAATTTTAAATTAGATTTTTTTTTGCTGTCTCTAAATGTTAGTCGTTTTTAGACCATTGAAAGAAAAATGGTCACCTTTGCACTTTGGGTAAACGCAGAAAAGAGACAGCGAGGACAGTAGTTATACTCAGCGTGCTCGCGAGCTCTGACTTCTTTAAAAATACAAAAACCTTCCCCTGAATAACCTTGTTGAAAGTGATTAGCCACTTGAACAAGTGAAGGGGACTAAACAAAAAAAAATAATAATAATAATAAAAAAAAAAAGGTTCTCTCGACGCGAATAAAATGAATTTCGTGCTAAACCTATCGTGAAAATTGACGTTTCCTATTTGAGTGTAAAAGTTTTTATATACTAACTGATAAAATTTTTGGTTGCTACGATTTAACTAAAACTGCGCCTCGAAGGCACTTATAGTAGTTAAATCTAAACAGTTGTAATAATTTGGCCTTTTATTGGCAGAATAATTGCAATCGCAATCTGAAATTTTACGTTTATAGAAGTTTGGTAAATATTGCTTAAAATTTTAAGAATTTTGAAATTACTAGGATTTAACTAAAACTGCGCCTTGGAGGCACTTATAGTAGTTAAATCTAAACCGTCATAACAATTTGGCCTTTTATTGGCAGAATAGTTAAGACTGCGATTTCAAAATTTAAAGGTATTTTCTTTTATGAAATTTCGATAACGCAATGTAAAGAGGCATTAAAATACACTCCTAATAAGTTACGTTAATCAAAAAAAAAAAAAAAAAAAAAAAAAACTTTTGGCCAAGATTTTCGTTTAATTTCTTTAAGCTGATCAAATGCAAAACCCTTCGAATCCGGTCCCCTTTTCCAAAGGCAACAATCGTAGATCGGGAAAATTAGTAAGGCAGAGAATTGAACGAGCAATCGAACAACAAAGATCAAAAATCCCTGAGGTACCGGCATACCCGGAACAAAGTAACAAGGCTACCAACCTAGCGTTAGCAGTTAATCCGCCTATAAACGAACTTAGGACTTTTAGGAATTCGAAAGAATTTTCGGAATTCTTTGAAGAATTACTTAATCAAGCAGAAGGAAACATAAAAGCAAAGAGTTCCAAGAATTAAAATTGTCAGAATCGATAACTGAATTTTCTAAATTTCCCTGTTTGACTCTTCAATTAATAAATGAAATAAGGTATTAACATTCTTTCATTTAGGCCATCCACTGCGTACAGGCCAAATTAGAATTATACCAAATCGATTATTTCTTCTTAATCAGTCTGGTTCTTAAGAAATAATAGATTTCCCTTTTTTTTCAAGAATTATTAAGAATAGTCAGGATGGGAACTCTCGAGAATTTCTAGAATCGATGAAAGGAAAGTAAAACTCCACATTTAGGCCATACATATTGAATTTAGGCCAAATTGGGATTTTATATACAGATTGTTTTGTTAAAGGCTTGTTCTACACAAAATAATCTGTTTATTTTGTTTGTTTAAGGAACAAATGCTTAGAAATCTTATAAGTATCAATAAAGAAAAATTTTAATTACGATGACATGCCTGTTTTACAATGCCTGGTAGTTAAAAAGAAAAGTAAACGTGGTCGTCGAGCCGGTAGAAAGGTTAGGGAAAGGTACGAACGTGCTATTGCTCGTACTTTAAAAAGTGTAGAATCCCTCCCCGAAAAATTTGATACTACCACAGAACAAACATTCGAGGAAATTTTAGACTCAGTCGTCAAAGCAATAAACACGAATTAAGAAAAAAAAAAAAAACTATTTTTGGTATAAATCCCCACTCAGACTCCAAATCGAAATCAAATGGCTAACGAAAACGACGATAATGGTGAAGGAGCAGCACCTCCGGTTGATCGGAGTGCATCTTCGGTTGCGGACGTCTATGGCTCGCGTACTGATTTAGGATTTCAACCCAATACGCGACATAGTACAACTAATCCGCCCCAAGATGCTGGTTCGCCCCAAGAGAATGCTGCAATCCAGGTTGCACATTCCATCGCAAGTACGCTCGCTATCCAACAAGCTGCAGCACACATACCAAACTACGACGGTAAAAATATTCCGATTAGAGATTTTTTACAAGACATCGTTAATGCCGCCAGTTATGTCCCAGCGTCGTGCGAATCATCCCTAATCACTGCCGTTATAGGAAAATTATTGGGTCCAGCTCGAGAATGTACCAGAAATAAGTCTTTTAACAAAATCACTGACCTAATCGATCTGCTAAAAGAAAGATTTGCTCCGGGTAAACCGTTCGATTATTATTTCAATGAAATTTACCATATTGTAATGAGGCGCGGAGAATCAGTCAACGAATATTATGATAGACTAAATTCATATCTTAGCGGAGCTCAAGCCGCGTTAGAAATCTCACACACCCGCGAAGTTGCCACTACCACAATGATTCCTATTAGAGACTCTGCAACAAGAGCTTTTGTTAGAGGATTACCAGATGAGTTGTCTGCTTCGGTTGACACGAGAGATCCACTGTCGTTAACCGAAGCATTTAAGTATGCTAAGCATGCTGTTGAAAGACGAAGCTCATCATCAAATTCTTATAGAGTAAACCACCAATCAAGACATGATAATTATTATGATAGGTCGTACCCCCAAGACCCACGTTCTAATCGACATCCAGCCGAGGATGTCCGGTTATACGAACCCGACCAAAGAAATTGGCAACAAAATGGAGCTAGGCGTAATTTTGCAAGTCCAAATCGTTATCAATCCCCCGATCGTTACTCGAGGCAATATGAAAATTTTCCTAGAAACCACTCGGACCCACGATATTTTTTAGAACGCAGACGTTCACCTAATCCACAATATCAACACGAAAATCGTAGATATGATCCCCCAATTCAAGGAATCTTGCGCAGACCAGACTCTCCTTATCGTAGTGAATCATATTCGACACCTAACGATGGTGTTAACAGATCTCATTCGCCACTGCCAACACGAAATGCTGATCATTTAAACTCCGATCGTACTCGTCGGAACGACGCGACGGCGAGTCAACAAGATCAAGAGCGTCCTACGGCAGTCAGATTCTTAGAAAATCAATAGACCATACTACTAATGATAACATAGCTGAATCTCCGGTTATAAAGCTCGATGTCCCAGAATTGACAGCAGGAAACGGTAAATTTCTAATCGACACGGGTGCCGATGTTAACCTAATCAAGGTATCGGAGTTAGATCCCCGAGTACCTCTTAGGGAGAACGAAATTTCGGTTATCACGGGAGTGACCTTGAATCGTGTGCACACTCTGGGAACATGCGAATTATTGATTATGGGAAAATATAGAACTTTTCATGCAGTCCAACCTAAGTTTCCAATTTCGGTGCAAGGTATTTTAGGACGCAATTTCTTACGACAAGAAAGGACTAACATTTCCTTTTATCATAATTCGTTAATTACTAACACCAGACCAATAGATCCTATTCCATTTATTGATCCAGAATCAAATAGAGCCCGGTGTGAATTAGCTCCGGAAATCAAACCTATTCCTAGGATTCTCCATGTTAAAGCAAGGACAAAACAACAAATTTCGGTTCCATTACAGGATAACAGCATTCCGGAAGGTTACCTTCCAAAAATTAGGTCACCTGAGGGTGTATTTATCGGAAATGCTTTAACTTGTAAGAGGGAGGGAAATTGTCAAGTTTTTGCTATTAACACTAGGGAAGACGATATGGAATTTGAAGTTCCTCCACAAGAATTGTTCCCGTTTGATTATGGCCACGATTATAGTGATGATGATTCAATGGAGGGCCAAACTCCCCTCCACAATGCAGAAGAAAGAATTAAAGAAATCCTAAGGAAAATTCCCTCTACCCATTTAAACCCAAATGAATTAGAATACGTCCACAAATGGGTAAGAAATGGACATGATCGCTTTAAACTTCCTTCTGACAAATTGCCTATCACCCCTCTAGTAAAACATAAAATTCCCACGACAGATGAGGACCCTGTGAAAATAAAACAATACCGTCAACCACAACAACAGGAAATTCTCATAGAAGAGCATGTTTCTAAAATGTATGACGATGGAGTTATCTCAGGCTCTACATCACCTTACAATTCTCCGGTCCTAATAGTGCCTAAAAAAATGGATTCCAGTGGCAAGGTTAAGTGGAGAGTTGTAACTGATTTCAGAGCCCTAAATGAGAAAACAGTGGGTGATGCATATCCCCTCCCTCACATAAATTCTATTTTAGAACGACTGGGTGGTGCCCAGTATTTTTCTGTCCTTGATCTGGCTTCAGGTTTCCACCAAATTGGAACTGATGCTAGAGATAGACGGAAAACTGCCTTTTCAACCAGGAGAGGACATCACGAATATCTAAGAATGCCCATGGGCATCAAAAATGCTCCTGCCACATTTCAGCGTTTAATGGATCAAGTATTATATGGCATGCAGTACTCAGAGATTTTCGTCTACTTAGACGACATAATTATATTCTCTGCAACTCTCGAAGAGCATGACGTAATTGTGGAACGCCTTTTGTCTAGGCTTCGTGATGCCAATTTGGTTCTACAACCTGAAAAATGTGAGTTTCTTCGTACAGAGGTAACTTATTTAGGACATATTATTACTAGAGAAGGAATTAAGGCCGACCCAAAGAAATTAGACGCCATAGAAAACTTCCCTACTCCTACCACCGAGAGAAATGTTCGCGAATTTTTAGGTATCGCGGGATATTATCGAAGGTTCGTAGAAGACTTCGGAAATGTGGCTAAACCATTATTCAATTTATTAAAAAAGACCCAACCATTTCACTGGGGGGAAAACGAGGAAATAAGTTTCGGAAAACTTAAGGAAAGACTTTGTCGGGACCCTATCTTGCAGTATCCAGATTTTGAGAAAACATTTCGTTTAACTACAGACGCCTCAGATATTGCAGTTGGCGCTGTTTTAACACAAAATAAGGATGGCATTGATTTACCTGTTTCATACTATTCTCGAGTATTTAATGCAAATGAGCTTAATTACTCTAAAACAGAAAAGGAGTGCCTAGCAGCGATCCACGCACTGGAAAATTTCCGACCGTATTTATACGGACGCAAATTTATCTTGTCTTGCGATCACGAGCCATTAAAATGGGTCGAGGCAGCGAGGACTCCTGTTTGTAGGTTATCAAAGTGGCTATTCCAAATAAAGGACTATGATTATGACTTTGAGTGTAAATCAGGTAAAATAAATCGATGGTTACCAGCAATATCGAATAACCCACCCGATCAGGACCACAACTCTGACTCAGAACTGAATGAGTGTGATTCAATGGAACCTGATACCATAACAAAGCAATTTAAAGCATGCCTTGCAGACAAAGAATTCCCAGCACACGTCCGTTCGTTAGGGATAACATCCTATCCAATTAATACGCATGATCGTGCGGCCAAACAAACCGCGAAAGAAATAATAAAGAAAACGCTAGCACCAAGAAAAGATAGACTAGTATCCGACCCCGGGAAACAGGCTAAAGAAGTTGTTGAAAAGTTAACAAAAAAAAAGACTTCTAAATCTACCCTCGAAATTCCCAAGCAAGTGGGACAACTACCAATTCCTCAACCCATCCCTAGTACATCCAAAAATGTCAGTGCGGGAATCCAAAGGAAACCTGGTAGACCTAAAGGATCTAAATCTAAAATCCCTTCTCTTAAACCAGCATCAGAAACTGACAATACCAGTATAGCTGATAGACTCAGAACAAAAAGGACAATCCCTGACTATCGGGATAACCTTTCTGACGCAGAAGGATCAGGTATAGAAGCAGATAAAAGCAGTGATTCTGAACAGGAGTCTGACACTCCTGTTCAGAGACATAGGTTTAGCTGTCTCCCTAGTTTAGACGTACCGGCAACGGTGCCAACTCGTGAAAGCCCTGTTAGAAATACGCAAATGGAAGATCAAGGTGACAAAAAAAGGGGCGATGAGGAAGAAGTCGCGCGGCAAAATATTTTTCCAGAAACCCTAGAAACGCGGGATAATGCCCAAGAAGTCCTAGAACCTGAGGACATTCTTGTATATGCTAGTCCCCCACCATGTAGTAGTGACGGCGATGATTCGGATGAAGAATTTCCTAATATCACACTAGACCCAGCCCTCGTAAAAAGCATTCAGGAATCCATTAGTAAATTCGACAAAACGGTAGGTAAAAATCACCAATCTTGGTACTGGGACTCAAATTTCTTAGATTTGGAACACCCCCCTTCTGATACAGAACCTGGCAAGGGCATCCAACAAGAAAAGGATCCCACAGAATCGGAAGATCGGCCCACGGTTATAGGTTCCCAGATAGATAGCACCATAGACCGTATCACAAAAGAACTTAAAGAAATAGGAGATTTAATGGCCCAAAATGAGTTAGGATCAGTTTTTGACGAAACGGAACATGAATCAAATTGCGAGATCCAGCAGGAAAAAGATCCTACGGACGTTGACACAATTGTACAAAGCGATTCTCCCGATAAATCAATTCTAGCACCCTTAACAAAAAAAGGGGTGACGTTTGCAACCCCAATGCCTAGTCATGGCCCTGTCGCACGTTCTACTCCTTACGTTCAACCAACTGATCAATTAGAACATATTACAGAAGCGACAGACGAAACACAACCGAATTTAACCGAAGTAAGACTTGATGTTAAGAAACCAAAACCAAGACGGTTACAGACCAACGTTCACGAAAATATTACCCAACCATTAATGGCAACCCACAATCCTTCTGAAAGAATCCCTATAGATCCAAACCCCACTAATTTACAATTACAAATGCCTTACATCCATTCTCCCGAAGCCATGGAATGCAACGAGGATAGAAACATCCCAGATTTAGCTACACGAACTAATGTCTTAAATAGTTGTCGCGAATCACTAACATATCAGCATGACAATTTAGTTCACTTTATTTCAAGCGACTGCGAAGTAGTAACTCCCGTCACGAAATTACTTCTGTCAATTGGCAGAATCGACATGAACGAAATTAAAGATAAAAAACCGAAAAAGGGACAAATAATCGTTACAGAAAAAGAAAAAAATAAAATATACTCAGTAGTTTTGAAAAATCAGTATCTCGACTCCACGAATTCAACAGACTTAGAACAAGCGTTAAGGAATTTATTATTTGCTCTAACCCATGATAAAATTGACCAATTTCGGATTGCACGTTTTGGAAACCTATGTGACGACCTCCCTAAAAACACTCTTACTGACTTACTAACGACCATTTTTAGGGACAAGGACATAAAGATTACGGTTTGTTATGGAAACGTAATCACCCCACCAGAAGAATTACGACAGAAAATCATTAAGGAGTACCATTGTAGTACCATAGGAGGACACAAGGGGTTAACAAAAACTTATAGGCGAATAAAAAGTAGGTTTTATTGGACGAATTTAAGAAAGGACATTATTGAGTTTATCCGTCGGTGTTCGGAATGTGCCGAGCAGAAACTTACGCGAGTAAAAACACAAGAGCCGATGCTTATCACAGACACACCCCTAGATACGTTTGATAAGGTCTCTTTGGACACGGTTGGCATATTACCCACAACACCAAATGGAAATAAACATATCCTAACAATGCAGGATCACCTTAGTAAATATTGTATCGCAGTAGCTATTCCCGACATTAGTGCAACGACAATTGCTCACGCCCTTGCAACCCACCTATTTTCGGTACACAGCGCACCCAGATGCATTCTGACCGACCGTGGAAAATCGTTTACTAGTAAAGTTTTGCGGAAATTGGCAAAAATCTTTAATATAGAACAAGTGACCACTTCCGGCTATAGACCTCAAACTAACGGAGCTCTAGAAAGAAGTCACATTGTTCTAACGGAATATATCAGGATCTATGCTAATAATTATGATGACTGGGATAGGTTGCTGCCTTTTGCTATGTTCTCGTATAATACCTCCGTACATGAATCCACGAACTTTACACCCTTCGAGCTGGTCTTCGGCAGGGAGGCTAGAATGCCATCTTCCTTCCCTGAAGAAGAAAAGTTGGAAACGTATGGTTCGTACTTGAGGGAGTTGATCACGAGAATGTATGAAATACGCAAACTAGCTGCTAATAACATCATACAAGCAAAATTAAAAACTAAAGAATATTATGACCGTAAGGAAAAACCCCTTAATGCAAAATTAGGAGACTTTGTTAGAGTAAAAATTGAAGTAAGGTCCGGTAAGCTCGATGCTTATTATGAAGGCCTTTACAAGGTAGTAGGATTCACTGAGAATCATAATGTTATTTTAGAAGCAGAGGACGGAACAAGAATAACAAAACACGCTGACAAACTGAAACTAGCTTACATATGACTAGACCAGTCTTTAAACGTCTCGGAAAACGGATTTCTAATCGATAGGCATGGGTTCATACACGTGTATACCGATGGATCTTGTTTCCGAAACGGCAAGGAACTTGCAACTGCTGGTATTGGCGTATGGTTTTCAGAAAATCATCCCTCTAACATTTCCAAAAGAGCATCAGGCAGACAGACTAATAATTCCGCTGAAATCGAAGCCGTGATATCAGCCGCAACTCAGGCAATAGTTGCTGGCATAAAAAAATTAAAAATTCATAGTGATTCCCGATTCCTAATTGATGGGTATACCCAATGGTTAGGAAAATGGGAATCGAATCATTGGAAAGCATCCAATAACCAACTTGTTAAAAATAAATTAGAATTTTTAGAATTAAAAGAAGCACTTAAAACCTTGGATATTCAGTGGTGTTATGAGTCTGCACATAGTGGCTGTTATGGAAATGAACGGGCAGATGAATTAGCAAAACGGGGCGCTCTATCTTAGAGCCACCCCTCTTCTCCAAAATTTTAATAAATTATGTGTTATTTTCTAGATTAATCATGTTGCATTTGCTGAAATGGATCATCTGGGGAATCCTGCTTTCCAAAGTGAGATGTCAGAAAGCGGCAGCAAACTATTCCAATACCAAATTCAAAACCAACATCGGGATTCATTATGAAAGATTAGGACCCCTGCAACACTCCACGGACGTTTGGCGAGTAGTGATCTATCTAGACACTGCACCTGCACAGAAACCGCTCTCAGATTTCTCGCAACGACTCCACGAGACCATGGAACATTGCCTTGCTATCGCCCAATTTAGATGTTACGAAGAACTAAGCTACTCCAGATTACGAAAAAAATTTGATGCTGTTGCTACATTACAAATCACACTATCGAATGCCGTACAAGAGTTACGTCACCATTCTGAAACTTACGCAGCGGAATCTACACCGATGACGATTCACAGAAGGAAGAGAACACTACCATGGTTTGGATTCATAGGCAAAATCGCCGGACCAACAGCCGGAATCTTAAATTACGAAGATGGTGACAGATACGAAGAAGCCATACACGAATTAAATTTAGTACAAAATAACATTTCAAGACTTATGGGTGAACAGGTACATCTTGTTCGTTCAGAATTTCATGAATTACACGAAAAGGGTAAGCAAAGAGACTCGGAGTTAATGGCATTGAAAACTCAATTAAAATCCTTCGTTAACAATATGACAGAAGTAATTAACACCGCTTCAATCGATATGTACCGTGACTCTTTGCAGAGAATTGCCCTAACCGTCGAATTCTCTATCGACGAACATCATAAGAGTCTCGAACAGCTCATATCTGTAATCAACACCGCTCAAGAAGGAAGACTTCATCCATCTTTATTGAAAAATGAACAAATCCTTCGAATCTCCAGAGAAGTTCAAGATTTATTATCAGATGTAGAATTCCCGCTACATCCTTATCAACTTAATATAATCGATTTAATTAAAATCTCAGCCGTTTTTCCTAGAATCAAAAACGACAAACTCTTCATAGCCGTAGACATTCCATTGTTAGAGAAAACCTCTTACCGGCTATACCAACTACATCCAATGCCCATCATTCAAACACTTGCCGACAATACCACAACCCGAGCCTATATAAGACCAAGGACTAAATATCTTGCCGTCGGGGAGGATAAACAACAGTATTTTTATATTATGGAAACCACTCTGCAATCCTGCGCTTTCATCAGAGGAAAATATATATGTAAATTTACCCAACCCATCTATGAAGCCAAAGGAGTAAGGTCTTGTGAATTGGAATTACTTCGAAAACCTTCTCTAGACGCGTTAAAAATCTGTGATATCCGAATAACTTCAAATCAACAGCCATTTTGGATGCCACTAAGTACTGTAGGAGGATGGATATATACCCTAATCAAGCCAGAACTAGCCTATCTCACGTGTAGAGGAGAAACCACTAAGGAATTGGAAATCTCGGGAACAGGGATCATACAAATAGCCAGAGGATGCACCCTGAAGACTGATAACGCAATAATATCGGCTTTCAATGTCCTCGAGGATCCACAAGAATACCTATACGAACCAATGATCGATTTAAATGTGAGTGAAATTTTTCCAAAAATAATGGAACATCAAAGGATGTACGGAAGTAATATAAACGAAACTGAAATAGGCCCGCATATCTTAACCTGGGACGAAGAAAAGTCTGATGTCTCGCTAGCAGAACTCGAAAAACAATGGAAAATCCTAAGCCAGCACCAAGTAGAAACGGCACAAAATAATAGACTCACCAATACAACTCTGGGAGGAGGCACTATATTAGTATTGATATTCCTTCTATATGTATTCAGAAAACCAATTGGCAAGCTTACTAAAATCGTGACTTTTTGCAGCGGTAAAAATAAAAATTTAAAGGTATCAAGCCCTATCTTACCCGTTCGTAATCATCATCCTAGTCAAGTGCGATTTGAAAACAACGAGAATCCAGAGCCCACATCAGACGAAACGACAGAGGAACCTCCTGATAGTACTTCCAAAGAAACAAAAACCGAGCATAATTGGCGTGATTTAACGCCATGCCCAAGGACAAGAAAGCATCAAGTGCCACCCCAAGACACCTTAGTGTCTTAGGAAAAAAGAAAGTGAAATCTAGTTTAAGTTGAACTATTGTGAACTTTATAATTAAGTGATTAATCTAATTAGGGAGTAAAAAGGGGACTAAACAAAAACTATGAAAGCAAAATTTTATTAATAATACTAAGAAAATATAAAAAGGGTTAATAATTGTGTAATTTAATCATAGAAAAATAATCTAAATGTTAAAATAACGAACGAGTTTATCGAGCAGAAAGGGATTTACGCATTTTTCGAGCGCAGGTCCAGCAAGGCGAGATCATTTTTTTGATGTGAAAACGGGTCCGCTGAAATAAAAAAAAAAAAGAATTGTATCATAATACATCACTACAAAAATTTAGTAATTATGCAAGAGAACAGAAATCTTTTCTTACCAAATCAATGCGTAACCTCGTTTTATTCGGTAAAAATTCCAAAACATAGACCAGAATTACGGCAGGCTCACAAGGATAGGCGGGAAATTCAAAGAAATTGCGGGGTAGCTCGTCAAGTGTAACTTCCCGCAATTCGTCGTCAATAGAGAGCCAATAGCATCCCCCCGCTAATTTGGCTGTTTCAGCCATTGGGTGTCGAAATCTCAACTGAAATATATTGAAAAAGAAATTAGTATTTTTCTGATAAAATCATGGTAGAAAATAGTTTTATAGGTAATCACACCTACAATTACTGATAACAGGAATAAAATCTATCTATTTCAGTTTTTTTTTTATTTTCCTTTTTTTTAATAAATTAAAAAAAAAAAAAATTTTTTACTTTTACACATATTAATTAAATTATTTAATTGATACTAGTAAGACTAGGAATAGTTTGATTAAATAATGGAAAAATTATTCAACAGTAATGTTATCATAAGAAAAACAACTAAAAACATAGACTAAAAGTAAGATAATGAGCAAAGCTAAGCAAAATATATGTATAAATAAATAATAAAAATAATATCAATTTTATTTACATTAAATAATCCAACTAAAAATAAAAAAATTATATCTCTAAATAAAATTGTAATATTAAATTTAAGCTTTATAATAACATAAATTATTCATAATAAGAAAGACAAATTTTATTATTTAGTAAAAATTAAAATAACAATAATGCTATTTAATTTAACTAATGGTTATTATTTAATTATTAATTTATTATTGTTATTATCTCATTAATAAAAGAAAAATCATTTTCAATTAATATTTCCAATACTGTATTTTTATCTTTAAACTATTTCAAATAATTTTAAATTAACGGGATTAAAAATTATTTTTATTCATTTAAATTAAAGTTAAAGTCTAATTTATAAACTGACTTATTTTTATTTTTATCTTATTTGAATAAACTAAAATTAAATCTTAAATTTAAGTCGAAATTAAAATATAATATATAAGAACAATTCAAAAATAATTTTTATAAAAATAATTTTAATATGCAGTTTTAAAAGTAACACCCATGTTACAACGTTATAACATTATGTTATACACAATAAACGGCATAGCTATATCTCACCTGCACCCAAGGAGGGGCTCCAATTAGTAGAAATTTAAAATTGTAAAAGAACTAACCGGGCGCCAGTAACCGCGACATTTAAAAGATCCTACGACCCCACACCAAGTATACTCCTGGGTCCATACGAAACATTGATGAGAAAAATCCGGTCGCATTAACAGAGGGTCGAATGGAACCTTTGGAAACTTTAGGGCCAAAGCTTGCGACATAGGCAAATCCTGCCAATCCGGGATAGTTACGAAGTATCTAAAGAAAATGTTATTAAGTGTCAGCATTATAAGTAAATTTTAGTATCATAACATCGATTGAAAAAAGGGCGATTAATTAAAAATAAATAGACTAAATAGAAATCACCTCATTTCGGTTAAAAAGTAACACCGATGTTACAACTTTATAATATTATGTTATACACCATGAATTACTAATTAATATAAATCAGATTTAAATTTATACTCTCTAAATCTGAATTGGTTGGAAATGGCTAATTGGAAAGCAAAAACTCAGTTACTAATTGAAATGGTTATATTTCTACTAACCATTTAGTGAAAGGTAACTAATTATTAGTCAAATTCATTTTTAGGTTATGTCAAATTACTAAAATTTTAGTAAAATTCTGTTTACAAATTCAATTGTTCAAATTTTAACTATCTTTTTAGTTATATTCTTACTAATAATTGGTTATGTCTTGCTAATTTAGATTTAAGGAGTATGCTAGTTTTAAAATTTAATTATGGTAGACGTCAAAATGAATAATAAACTCGACAAACACATTAAAATATTTACGCCAACTTTAACAACGCGATATAAAAATTTTAACATTACTTAATTGTTTAATAATGGGACCTTAAATTAATTATTCCTAAAAATTTTCACATGAACAACCTTATTTAGCCAAATTAGGATGAAAAACGATATGTTATTATTATATAAAAAAAAAAGGGGGAAAAATTTTATTTTATAGCATGAATAAGTAATTAAAATAAATAAATAAATAAAATACCAAACAAAAACGTAATTAAAGTCCGTAGTAAAACAACTCATTAATTAAATACTCAGTAAATTTCAAATTGAAAAACCGTATTAGCACGTAAGTGTCATTTTCGTTCGACAAAGCTTGACTAACTTCGGCCGACTTCGTATACCTTCGACAGTTTGAAACTTAATTACAACATACGAATAAGAAACCACGATATTCAATTCCAAATCAGAAAAACAACTATTGAAATACTAAAATTTAAATAATATTATATGTAATTTATGTTCTAGAAATCTAATAAGTGGTTTTAATAAAACCATTAATTCATAACGAACTAAATAATCAAAATTTCGAAATTTTAATTTCAAATGAAATCTAAAGGAAATAAGCCGTGCTACAATATGTAAATACAATAGAAATACATAAAAATAGATAATAGATGAAACTAATAACTATACTATCAAAAAAAAAAAGAGACGAAAAAGCGATTATAGAAAAGTAAAATAATAGAAAATAGGCAAAACATACTTACTCATATTTCAGGAACGGTAATGTTAAAACCGTTTTGATCACAAAATATAATTCCACTATGGACGATCTCAGCCGTTCCTTTGATTCGACCCAATACATTAAACTATCCTCGCAAGGAATCTGCATCAACTCACAATTAAAGAAATAATTCCAGCCTTCCAAAGATGTTATTTTACACATCACATCCTCGTCCTCACTAAAAATCACTCGCAATAAATCAATCACCATCACGCAGCAACTCATTTCCAAAACAATGTTCATTTTTACAAAATTTTAAATTGAAATTAATAAAAAGAAGAAAAGATTTCTGTACCGTGCAATGACGAAATGAACACTAAACACTGAAATGAAGCATCCGGCGAAACAGATAACACAAAGATGCAAACGTAGCATTTCTGGACCTGCTCTCAGGTGCTAAAGAAATAAAGTCCCATATACAATTATTAATTCTACTGAACATAATAATATTAACATTATTACAAAATTTAAAATTAGGCGATTAATCGTCAAGGGACGACGATTGAAAAAAGGGGCGAGTTGTAATGGAAGAAAATTATAATTAATGATAGAAAATTAAAATAAATAATTGTCTAAAGTTCTATTATCCTTATAGTCAATAAGCATGTTACAGAAAATGAAAATCATTATATTAGAATTAATCATAATTATATATTATATATCCTACTTGGAGGTCAATATACTCCACAATATTTTATATGAAACATTTTTACTTCAAATTCCGCATTGCAAAATAACTAAACTAAAAGAAGTATTGCAGCAAGCATATGAAATAACACACGTGTGAGCGCTGATGTATAGCGAACACACCCAAGCATACACATACATACACTTGCCGGCATACCATGATAGTGTGTTGTTTCCACACTAATGCATTTTCGAAATGATGAGTTATTTTTCTATTTTTGTTTACAATTATTAAAAACTAAATTTATATGAATACAAAATCATTAATTAAATCAATTGCCTTGACTGACTTCCGATTTCTTAAACAAAATAAATTTCATTAAATTAATAAAAATAAAAATTAGGTGAACAATAATTCAAAGGATTAAATAAATGAGTAATCAAACTAAAAATAAATAAGATGGCATCTATCGCTGGTTGTTGTCATTCCATGCGCATTTTAGCAATAAATAATCGAATAAATTATTACAAGGAGTGAAATTTAAAACCCACACTCTTTGGAAATTCTATTATTTGATTTAGAACTATCTAAGCCTCGAAGTTCAGACCTAAAAAGGAAAGAACATAAGAACAAAGAAAACTAATTTTGTAATATAAAAAAAAAAATAATAATAATAAAAAGAAAAATGAAAAATAAATTGAATAAATAAATCAGGCTGTGAATTGCTGGAATTATTTCCATCGCGTATGGATACAACGACTAGGAAAGATGATGGGTCATCAAAAATATCCAGGTAGCAACACCACCTGTAACGCCTCTGAAATACAAAATTGCAAATACTGCAAATTTGGCATTTCCTAACAAAAGAACAGAGGCGACTTGTTTGATTAAAGGAATCAACTGGGCGCACAACGAATCGATCTATCAAAGAGGTAAAAGCTCTCGGATACTAAAAGTTGTCTGCCCGTCGTGAGTTCTTAAACGTATTTCTTTGACTTTGATTTTTTAATTCGAGAGTGGCCGCGACGTTCTTTCGTGAACTCGTAAATAAAAAAATCAAAGTTATTATCGCGTATTCTAATCGTTTTCATTTCGACTTGCAATTTTCATCGAAAGTGGTCGCGATAATTAATCTAACTGTAAAGAAATTGGAAGTCGGGATTAGAATTAAAATCGGTTTTCCAAATTATTTGATTTTTCCGGTTTAATTCGAATAACTAATAAAATCAATTGAAAATTATTCTTTTGCCCTTTGAACTTTTCAAAGGTAGAATTTTAGTTATTTTATTTTTTTGAGAATTTAAAATTTAAGAAAATAAACTAAATATAAAAATCAAATTCAACAACTCATCAATACTGGCGGTATACTGGTAAAGTATAATCTCGTTCCATTCACACTACACGACAAAACATACACACAAAATTGTTCTCTGCTTAACGTTAGACTGTATTTGTAACATTTAAACATTTTTTGGTTGTTTAAATAAATGGTTAAAAATGGTAAATCAATCTTAACAATTTAATTTCCTTCTACTATTCCCAAGATAAATACAAACAGAAAAGGCTTGAATAAATAAGTCAGGAATTCGACTCATTTTACTACTCCGTGATGAGTTAAAACTATATCTTATTTCCACAAACAATAAAATCTAAATAAATAATTTTCTTGTTCGTGACACAGAAGCTTATGAAAAATAAATAGAACATTTTTAGAAAAACTTGGACTTAAAAAAGTTTTAAAAATGAACAAATAACTTAAATTAATTAAAAACTGGAAAATGAGACAAAATAATTAGAAAATGAAAACAATAACTTATACATTTGACGAAAAATAAGTCATAAATTCGAATAACTGACTGTATACCTAATTTAAAAAAACTCTTGTTAACAAAAGGGGTTATACAAAAATAAACAAAAATTACTAGAAAAGGAAAAATATTTCTGGGTTTTCACTAAAAAGTGGATAACTAGAAAAGGAAGAAAAAAAATTGAAGTAATAAAAAATTATAAAGTGGAGAAAAATTACTATTTATAAACACCGGGAAAAAAGCTTATAAATTTAAATGAATTTCCAGTAACAAAAAATACTTGTAAGTGAATATTATAATTAGTATTGAAAATAAATAACTATAATTAAAAACATCTGGAAATAAATCAAAACTTTTACCTAACAGAATTTTTAGGTCACCGAATTCATGTTTAACAAATTAAATTTTTTAAACCGACTTTTTATTTTAAAAAAATACAATTTTAACCAAATTTTCATTTAGCAGAATTCTTATCTAACATAATTTTAGGGGATCACTGCAAAAACAGGTGTCTTAAATTGTTCAAAAATGTCTTGAAATAAGACATTTTTTGTGTCTTAGACACCAAAAGTATCTTAATTTAAGACATTTTTAGCCAATTTAAGACACCATGTTTTTGCAGTGATAGTATTTTTAATTTTCATAACTCTTTGACCGAATCTTAATTTTCCGAATTTGTATTTAGACGGATTTATTTTTAATGAATGTTTAATATTTCATTCTGTTAAAAGTTATGTTTCATTTTTCCGAATTTGCAAATTTTAGCCTGAATTTACAAATTAACAAATTTAGAAAGTTCGAAAATAAGCTTGCAATTACTAATTTGTTGAACTATTTAAGTAAATTATGATTTTTTTTTTTTTTAAATTTGCAGTGGAATATGCAATTTACCATTTTTTCTGAATTTTATGGCATTTTATGTTGAAAAATTTTAAGGGAATGTGATGGAGTATGACGTCACTGGTACAGGCAAAATTTGTCCTTAAACTATCTATAAAAATAATAAATTTTTTGACACCAAACTTTGTAGAATTACTTAAAATATCATTAAAAAGGTCAATCTGACCCAAATTTGTTTTCATTTTGCCTTGAAATTGTCTTTTAAAAATTTCCGTGAATGAGCGAATTTTTAAAAAGCTAATTTTAAAGCAAAATTCAATCAAATTTGGACTAGACATATCTCTCTAATAATATTTTAAGTAATTCTATAAAATTTTAATGGCAAAATATTTATTATGTTTTAAAGAAGTTGTAGGACAAATTTTACCTATAGAATCAAAATCTGTGAAGTTACGTGTGCTCATGATTTTTCGTTGGGTGAGTATTTTTTAAACTTTTAACATTTTGCTACTCTATATGATAAACAAAAAACAAGAAGTTGAACAGTTTTGCAAAAGTTTAATTTTATTTAATAGTTATTGTTAATAACATTTTTTTGCATGCATTTCAAAATTATTTATTTTCTACCGTTCTATACGATAAATCAAGTTCATTTTTGGTATAAATAATAACAAATAATACTCCTTGTGATTAATATTTGTCATTGTGTAAAATTGTGAAAATTGTTAAAAATATAAACAATTTACTTAAACAATTAAAAATACTTTTATGTTCTCTCATGATTTTTTGCAATTTTTTATTCCATTTTCAAATTCTTTGTTTTAAATGAAAGACACTGAAATTCTGCATTAAACGTATTTTTTTGTTATTTGTAAAAAAAACCCATCAATTGTTTATTAAATGTTAAAATAAAAAAAAAGTTTTTTTTGCTTTGAAACGATTACAACTTCTTATTCGAGGTTTTTATTGTACTAAGACTGACAGAAATTATAAAAGCAAACATTAAAGTTTTTTTTCATGAAAAGAAATCACTTAAAGAAACGAGTCTCAAATGACTAAAAACAACGAAAGAGTGTATTTGTTAATTAAGATTTAATCGAAAAATTTAATCTAAAAAGTCAACTGATAAATGTCATTTTTGTTAATTATAAGTAATAATATTTATTGTAGATAAAATATCATAAGTTATTCGTTTCAAAAAACTATAAGATATAGATTGTTCATAAAAAAATTTTTTAAAATAATAAATTATTTTATAAAGTTTTTAACAAATTTTTCTATTAATAAATTATTTGTTCATAACAATGAGTTGTACTAGTAATAACTTTATAGATTGAAAAGACTGCAAATTAAGTTGTATTCAGTAGATGCTTAAATGACCATAACCTTGAAACAAAACCTTATTTGTCTACTTATTTATTTATAATAAATACAAACAAATTTTAAACAGTATGGTTAATGCAAAAAATTTTTGTTTAATAATTGCTTTAATAATTATTGTCAGTCTTAGTAGAATAAAAGCATCAAATAAGAAATTATAACCGCTTCAAAGAAAATTTTTATTTTTTTATTTTAACATTTGTTAATGGAATTCTTTTTCCAAAAACAAAAGGATACGTTAAATGCAGAATTTTATCGTCTTTAATTCAAATAAAAAGAATTTAAAGATGGAATAAAAATTACGATCTCCAAGTTAATTTGTCCACAGGTGCTAAGAGAAAAAAGTGAATAACTTTTAACCTAATTATTATCATTACACATTTTTCTTTGTTTTTTAATTACTTGTCATTAAAAAAGGAGTAATGGGTGTCTACTAATTTCGTCCCACAAAATTCCCGGTCATTTCCCGGTTTTTCCCGGTTTTTGTTCCTATTTTCCCCGGTTTTTTCTCTTGTTAACTTAAAATTTATTTGAAGTATAAATAGACCTACAAATGGCTACAAAAATTGAAGATAACAATTGATAATTGAAGAAAATAATTGAAATTCAAAGAAAATAATTGAGAATTGAAGAATTAAATATTAAACTTTAAAAAAATAATAATTAAAAATTTTAAAAGAAACAATTAATAATGAAAAAAAATAATGAATAATGGAAAGAAATAATTGAACAATGACAAAGATATTTGACAATTAGAAACAAAATTAAGAAAAAAAAGTAAATATTAATCTACAATTGAACAATAATTGAAAAAATTGAACAATCGTTATTAAATTCAAAGAATATAATTAAAAATTGGTCAACTAGATAGAAAATAAAAAAAAAAAAATTTTAAATTTAACTTAATAATTCAAAATTGAAAATTAAATAATGAAATTGAAATCAGAAAAATACAGGATTATTAAATATTAAAAAAAAACAATTGAAAATTGAGAAATAAAATTTAAATTCGAATACAATAATTGAGAATTAAAGAAAATTACTGAACAATTGGATTGAAAAAAGAAGAAAATAATTTATAATTAAAAAAAATGGAAAATGCCAGGAATTATTTAATATTGAAGAAAACATTAAAAATTGAAGAATAGAATTGTTATTTAAAGAAATTAATTGAGAATTGAAAAAAATAATTGAACAATTGAACAATTAAATTGAAAATAGAAAAAAATGATTGAAAATTGAAGGAGGTTTTGAAACATGAAATAAATAACTGATAATTGAAAAAAAATAATTGAAAAAAGTCGAGATTACTGAATATTGAAACAAACAATTGAAAATTGAACAAAATAATTAAAAATTAAAGAAAATAATTGAAAACTGCAGAAAATATTTGAAAATTGAAGAAAGTACTTAAAAATTGAAGATAATATTTGAAAACAGCAGAAAAATGTAGAAATCGACGGAAATAATTGCGAATTGATGAAAATAATTTAAAAATTATCAATTTAAACTAAAATTGAAAGAAAAACATAGTTTGAATAATTTCAACATAATTGTAAAAAAATTGAAAATTGAATGAAATATGAAAAAATAATTGGAAATTGAAGAAAATAATTAAAATTTAAGAAAATGTGATTTTATGAAAATTGTTGAATAATAATTGATGAATTGAATTGAAGTTTCAAAATCATAATTGATAATTGAAAAAAAATATTGAAAAAAGCCGAGAATTATTGAATATTAAATTAAATAATTAAAAATTAAAGGAAATAATTGAGATCAAAAGAAAATAATTAAAAATTTATAAAAATTATTGAAAATTGAAGAAAATAATTGAAAAGTGTATCAAATAATTGGCAATTGAAAAAAATAATTTAGAGTTGAAGAAAATAATGAAAAATTAATTAAAATAATTGAAAATCGTAGAAAATATTTCAGAATTAAAGAAATTAATTAGAAATTGATGAAAATAATTGAAAATTGAAGAAAATAATTGGCAATTGAAGAAAATAGTAGAAAATCAAAGAAAATAATTGAGAAATGAATGGAAATAATTCAAAATCGTAGAAAATAATTAAGAATTGTAGAAAATAATTGGAAATTGAAGAAAATAATTGAAAATGGAAAAAAATAATTGAAAATTGAAAAGAATAATTGAGCGTTGAAGAAAATAATTGTGAATTTCTGAAAGTAGTTGAATAATTGAAGAATTGAATTTGAAGCTTCAAGAACGTAATCGATAACACAGGTCTACAAAATCAAACTTTTTTTTTTTTTATTACATATCGGAGTGGTTTTCGATGTATTTTTGTGCGCTGAACACGATGCCGGGTTCAAAAATAGCGCATCACGTCATGATTTTGAGAAAAATGGTGGTAAAAACCCCCAAAAACGTGTTTTTGGGGTTTTTCAACATTTTTTTCCTCTTTAACCTGACGTGCTAGGAACTTCAATAAGGTCTTAAATTAAAGCTTGAAATGTGCACTTTAAGATCCATAGTTGAAATACTAAAAAAAATAGAGGCTTTAGAGAAAAGTGGGGGTAAAGACCTCAAAAAACTCGTTTTTGGGGTTTTTCAATATTTTTTTTCTCTTTAACCTGACGTGCTAAAGACTTTAATACGGTCTTAAATGAAAGCTTAAAATGTGCACTTTAAGCTCCATATTTGAAAGACCAAAAAAAAATAGAGGCTTTAGAGAAAAGTGGGGGTAAATATCTCAAAAAACGTCTGTTTGGGATTTTCCAATATTTTTTTTCCTTAATCTTAGGTGTTGGAGTCCTAAAGTGCACCTTTTAAGCCTTCATTTAAGAGCTTATTAAAGTCTCTAGCACGTCAGGTTAAAGAGAAAAAAAAATATTGAAATTCCCTAAAAACGAGTTTTTTGAGGTCTTTACCTCCACTTTTCTCTAAAGCGTCTATTTTTTTTTTAGTTTTTTAAATATGGATTCTAAAGTGCACATTTCAAGCTTTAATTTAAGACCTTATTGAAGTTTCTAGCACGTCAGGTTAAAGAGGAAAAAAATGTTAAAAACCCCAAAAACACGTTTTTGGGGGTCTTTACCCCCACTTTTCTCAAAATCATGACGTGATGCGCAATTTTGGAACCCGGCATCGTGTTCAGCGCACAAAAATATATCGGAAACCACTCCAATATCTAATAAAAAAAACCTTGTAGACCTGTGTAATTGAAAAAAAATATTGAAAAAAGCCGAGAATTATTGAATATCGAAGAAAATAATTGAAATATGATGAAAATAATTGATAATTGAAAGCACACAAAATGCATAATTACACAAAATTTAAACGCATAATCATATTGGTTCAAAATGTATAAAGTTATTATCTTTATTTATAAAACAAATTGATATATTAGTCAAATTTTTCCCGGTTTTCCCGGTTAGTAGACACCCTGTAATATACAATAAAAAAATCATGAAAAATCATGGGAGAACATGAAAGTATTTTTAATTCTTGAAATAAATTGTTTATATATTTAATAGGGCTGTGCAAAAAGCTCGAAATGTCGAGCCGAGCCGAGCCGGTTTTTTTCTGTCCGAGTCGAACCGGGTTCGAGATTAGCTCGAACTCGAAAAATTTGTCGAATACTCGGAAAATGTCGAGCCCCCGACCAAATTGTGATCACAAATGAATTCGGGTACTCGAACGATTCGAGAACCCGAAATATTCGAGAACTCGAAAATCGAAAAGGACCCAAATGAATCGAGAACCCGAAAATTTCGAGAACTTGAACTTACATAACATCTTTTGGTCCTGTAGCTCACTAAGCAACCCATATATGCGCAGTAGTGTTCAAAGTACTAAATACATGCGCAGTAGTGTTCAAAGTACTAAATACATGCGCAGTAGTGTTTCAAGCACTAAATACATGCGCAGTAGTGTTCCAAGCACTAAATACATGCGCAGTAGTGTTCCAAGCACTAAATACATGCGCACTAGTGTTCCATGCACTAAACACATGCGCACTAGTGTTCCACGCACTAAATACATGCGCACTAGTTTTCTATGCACTAAATACATGCGCACTAGTGTTCCACGCACTAAATACATGCGCACTAGTTTTCAATGCATTAAATACATGCGCACTAGTTTTCTATGCACTAAATACATGCGCACTAGTGTTCCACGAAATAAATACATGCGCACTAGTTTTCTACGCACTAAATACATGCGCACTAGTTTTCAATGCACTAAATACATGCACACTAGGTTTCTATGCACTAAATACATGCGCACTAGTGTTCCACGCACTAAATACATGCGCACTAGTGTTTCACGCACTAAATACATGCGCACTAATGTTCCACACACTAAATACATGCGCACTAGTTTTCTACGCACTAAATACATGCGCACTAATTTTATATGCACTAAATACATGCGCAATAGTGTTCCAAGCACTAAATACATGCGCACTAGTGTTCCACGCACTAAATACATGCGCACTAGTTTTCTACGCACTAAATACATGCGCACTAGTTTTCAATGCACTAAATACATGCACTCTAGGTTTCTACGCACTAAATACATGGGCAGTATTTTTCTACGCACTTAATACCTGCGCACTAGTTTTCTAAGAACTAAATACATGCGTACTAGTGTTTAACGCACTAAATACATGCGCACTATTTTTCTATGCACTAAATACATGCGCACTTGTTTTTCACGCACTAATTACTATTGCACAATTTTTCTACGCACAGTACATGTTTAGTGCATGGAACTTTACTGCGCATGTATTTAGTGCGTAGAAAAATAGTCCTCATGTATTTAGTGTGCAGAAAAGTAGTGCGCAGGTTTTTAGTGCGTAGAAACCTAGTGCGCATGTATTCGAGAACTCGAAAATCGAAAAGGACCCAAATGAATCGAGAACCCGAAAATTTCGAGAACTTGAACTTACATAACATCTTTTGGTCCTGTAGCTCACTAAGCAACCCATATATGCGCAGTAGTGTTCAAAGTACTAAATACATGCGCAGTAGTGTTCAAAGTACTAAATACATGCGCAGTAGTGTTTCAAGCACTAAATACATGCGCAGTAGTGTTCCAAGCACTAAATACATGCGCAGTAGTGTTCCAAGCACTAAATACATGCGCACTAGTGTTCCATGCACTAAACACATGCGCACTAGTGTTCCACGCACTAAATACATGCGCACTAGTTTTCTATGCACTAAATACATGCGCACTAGTGTTCCACGCACTAAATACATGCGCACTAGTTTTCAATGCATTAAATACATGCGCACTAGTTTTCTATGCACTAAATACATGCGCACTAGTGTTCCACGAAATAAATACATGCGCACTAGTTTTCTACGCACTAAATACATGCGCACTAGTTTTCAATGCACTAAATACATGCACACTAGGTTTCTATGCACTAAATACATGCGCACTAGTGTTCCACGCACTAAATACATGCGCACTAGTGTTTCACGCACTAAATACATGCGCACTAATGTTCCACACACTAAATACATGCGCACTAGTTTTCTACGCACTAAATACATGCGCACTAATTTTATATGCACTAAATACATGCGCAATAGTGTTCCAAGCACTAAATACATGCGCACTAGTGTTCCACGCACTAAATACATGCGCACTAGTTTTCTACGCACTAAATACATGCGCACTAGTTTTCAATGCACTAAATACATGCACTCTAGGTTTCTACGCACTAAATACATGGGCAGTATTTTTCTACGCACTTAATACCTGCGCACTAGTTTTCTAAGAACTAAATACATGCGTACTAGTGTTTAACGCACTAAATACATGCGCACTATTTTTCTATGCACTAAATACATGCGCACTTGTTTTTCACGCACTAATTACTATTGCACAATTTTTCTACGCACAGTACATGTTTAGTGCATGGAACTTTACTGCGCATGTATTTAGTGCGTAGAAAAATAGTCCTCATGTATTTAGTGTGCAGAAAAGTAGTGCGCAGGTTTTTAGTGCGTAGAAACCTAGTGCGCATGTATTTAGGGCGTGGAACACTAGTGCGCATTTATTTGATGCATCGAAAACTAGTGCGCATGTATTTAGTGCGTAGAAAACTTGAGCGCATATATTTAGTGCGTGGAACACTAGTGCGCATGTATTTAGTGCGTAGAAAACTAGTGCGCATGTATTTAGTGCGTGGAACACTAGTGCGCATTTATTTGATGCATCGAAAACTAGTGCGCATGTATTTAGTGCGTAGAAAACTTGTGCGCATATATTTAGTGCGTGGAACACTAGTGCGCATGTATTTAGTGCGTAGAAAACTAGTGCGCATGTATTTAGTGCATAGAAAACTAGTGCGCATGTATTTAGTGAGTGGAACACTAGTGCGCATGTATTTAGTGCGTGGAACACTAGTGCGCATGTATTTAGTGCGTGGAACACTAGTGCGCATGTATTTAGTGCGTGGAACACTAGTGCGCATGTATTTAGTGCGTGGAACACTAGTGCGCATGTATTTAGTGCGTGGAACACTAGTGCGCATGTATTTAGTGTGTGGAACATTAGTGCGCATGTATTTAGTGCGTGGAACACTAGTGCGCATGTATTTAGTGCGTAGAAAACTAGTACGCATGTATTTAGTGCTTGGAAAACTAGTGCGCATGTATTTAGTGCGTGGAACACTAGTGCGCATTTATTTGATGCATCGAAAACTAGTGCGCATGTATTTAGTGCGTAGAAAACTTGTGCGCATATATTTAGTGCGTGGAACACTAGTGCGCATGTATTTAGTGCGTAGAAAACTAGTGCGCATGTATTTAGTGCATAGAAAACTAGTGCGCATGTATTTAGTGAGTGGAACACTAGTGCGCATGTATTTAGTGCGTGGAACACTAGTGCGCATGTATTTAGTGCGTGGAACACTAGTGCGCATGTATTTAGTGCGTGGAACACTAGTGCGCATGTATTTAGTGTGTGGAACATTAGTGCGCATGTATTTAGTGCGTGGAACACTAGTGCGCATGTATTTAGTGCGTAGAAAACTAGTACGCATGTATTTAGTGCTTGGAACACTACTGCGCATGTATTTAGTGCGTGGAACATTAGTGCGCTTGCATTTAGTGCATAGAAAACTATTGCGCATGTATTTAGTGCTTGGAACACTAGTGCGCATGTATTTGGTGCTTGGAACACTACTGCGCATGTATTTAGTGCTGGGTGTAGAACGGTAGAAAATAAATAATTTTAAAATTCATTCACAGATTTTGACTCTATTTATACAACTGACGTCATACTGCATATCACATGCCCTTAAGTTCAATAAATTTATTTTAAAAAAAAATTCAATTGTCCTATCAATTGTTATCATTATTTTTGCAGAAAAGTATCATTTTTGACCAAAATTAGTAGTAAAAATGTATCCTAACCTAAAAGAAGTATCAAAGAAATATAAAAAAAAATTTCGCCTGAGATACTCACATTTCAAATAGAACAATTTCGATCATAAAAACAAAGAAAGAAGCCACGTAACCAGTAAGAGCAATACGAATCAGAATCAATCGCATTTTCGTAGGATCTTCTTCTTTCATCGGGAAATCCTCGTTTTCCACTTTTTCCGTGTCATTCCTTAACGTCTCCTGCTTCCATTTGGCATAAAGTCCCGACTGCTTCATTCTCGATATTAAAGAACTGAAGCGTTGCACGTAAGGTGATCCAGGCTCCATCTGCATTCCTTCCACATACAAAAACAGCGGCTCCTCAATAATCTTCAACGAAAGATCACCATCCTCATTTCTAAAAGTGTGAAACAACCTCTCCGCCTGGATTTGGATCAACAGACACGAAATTAATTCACGATTGGCTAGACGCTGGAAACACACCGTGGAGGCATCAATCCACGTCTCACTCTTGTTTAAAAGATTCCACGTGATCTCGTCATAATCCTTGGTCACTCCAAGTTTTACGTGCGATATCAATTTAATATCTATCTTGTACAAATCATTTAAATTGTCCATTGGCACTTCAATTTCCGTCTCCAAATTGAAATCCGTTAAAATCGCGGTAATACTTGAGGAGTACAGAGTGCAAGTGAGCAACAACCATCCAAAAATAACTCGTTCCGACATAGAAGACAATTCTTGAGGAATTGACATGCCGAGCATGATTTGAATCACATTGAAAAACTGCCAAGAAGGCATACTGAGATTTAGGATGTACAGGAGTGCGACAACAAACAGGAAAAAGAGCAAAATTGTCAGCAGCATGTAAACAACATCCCAACTTCCTGTTAATTTGAAAATGGTCTCTTTCAAAATGGGCGCTAATGATTTTACGCTCGTTATTCCATAAAGAATGTCTGCAGTTGGACTCACGTTACAGTAGTTGATGCTCAGGAATCCACGAGCGACGACGAATTGAATTTGATTGTGCATTAGTTGGAAATTGATACCATCGGTGTTGCTTTTGTCGCAGTTAAACTTGCCCCAAGTTTCGTCTGTTGTTGGCTGTGCAACGATTGTGAAATTCATCATTTTCGACAGAGTTTTTGCAATCGATACATCGATCCCGAAAGCATTGTTAACGTGACCTGTTGAGTTCCTCGTCACATGAACGAAAGGAGTTGAATTAAACAAACCTACATTCATGTCGAAACCTTGTAAATTTTGCAATTTGTCCGGGAACCAATTCAGTTCTCTGAACCACTTCATTTTTTTGTAGTTGTTTGTGAAAGGATTATAATAATGGACAATCAAATTTTGTGAGATTTGTTTATCAAGAAATGCTCTCGATTGTTTCTCGTTTTCAATTATTTCCAAAACTGCCACTTGGAGAAATGAATTTTTCCATAAGTGACGAAAGAGGTTTTGAAAATTTGAGCTTTCTCTCTGAGCTAGAAAAATGAAGATGCATTTTGGTCGAGTTGCGGTGGATATGGTTCTTTTTAGAAAATCGATTGGATTCGACAATTGAGAAAAGTTGGTATCTTGACTTGAGTAATGGGACATTGTTATGATTAGGTTTGTTTTAGGATTCTGGAGAGAACTTAATAATTTTGGATTTTTCAATTTTCCCCTGATGGTCTGTTTGAAATTGATAGAAACCGAGGGCACCTGCTTTTTGAATTGATAAATTATGTTCTCTGAATTTTTTTCTGAATAATTTTTCAAGTTCTCGTCTGCAATTAGCAACACTTGATACGCATTTTTCGAGGTGTAGTTTATTAAATTTTGTAGCCAGTTGATACTGGTTAGTTCACTTTTGCAATTTGGAAATAATTGAAGAACACTGACGAGGGTAATAAAGTTAATTAGAAACATTTTTATTTCACTATTTTAACTCTGTTCGAAAGCTGATAGTTTAAATAAAGATAGTACATTTAAAACATAAAAGATATTTTTATTTTAATGATTAAAACATCACTGAATATTTACTTCATTATTTAAAGAATAAACATTCGTTCAATATATTTAAAACATACATGAATATTCACTTCATTATTTAAAATATAAATAAACATTTGTTTCATTATTTAAAATGTTAATGAAATTTTCACTTCTTTAATCAGAAATATGGATTGGATGTATTAGTAATACTGTTAATAAAAAAAAACACAAGTAAGACGGTTTTCAAATAGAACTTTGTTGAGCAAAAAGTAAAAAGCGACTGCAACTGGTAGAAAGTACATTTTTTTATTTCGATTTTCATTCTGCGTAAATTATAGGAAAGAAATGGGTCAAACAAGGCAGTCAAGATTGTGTGATTTTTTTTCTAGGTGACATCGGATGACACAGTTTCGAGAAATGATTGTTAAGTAAAGTTACTTAGAAGCTTTTATTACTACAAATTCATGTGTAAAGTAACTAAGCATTGTTTTCAGAGAACCCTTAATCATTTTTGGACAAATTTGAGTCAAATTTTTACAACTGTTACTGAAACAAATTATAAAAGGATATAAATAAAATAAATTACTATATAAATAAGTTTTCAATTCTTAATAACATTTCAAAATTATTATTAGGTTCCAAAAACAATTTTATTTTTATAAGTATAACGAAGTATAACGCATATAGAATTATCATTTTTAAAAATTTCCGTATTCTGTTAGATTGTAATTCTAAATAATTTAACATAAGTCAAGTTTGTCAATCTTTAAATAAGTTAACTAAACATATTCTTCATTAATAATAAAACATTATAAAAAATCTAAATATCCGACAATAAAAAATAAATTGTTTGTATTAATTTTTTTTGCACGAAATTAGTTATTTCAGATAAATACGGTTGTTTACACAAAACTAATTATTATCTATTAATTAATAACAACAAAATGTTTCTTTTTGTTTTATTTATTATTTTTTCTATTATTGACTTTACATTGACCTGACATAGCAGAAGGGAAAATTAACGTAAAATAGCACAATAGTTTCGCAGAAAAATCGATTTCAAAATGTCAAGGCAAAAAAATAAACAAGCCTCAGAAGTCATTTTTTAAAATCAGGTAAAACATTGACGAAAAAATTGATTTTTTTAATAATAGAAACAATATATTTGAATCTGAAATAATTAATAAAAACCAATTCAGGGCCGTACCAAGGCTGTCACGTGCCTGAAGGACAAAAAAATTTCAGGGCTGCCCTAAAAAAAGAATGAAAAAAAATTTCTAAATTTTTTCTTATCAGGGTGTCTAGCTAATAATCATTTTGACAGTATATGGTAAAAATAAAAATACAACGAAAAAATAAATAAATTTAAAAAAAAGGTTAAGAAGTCTGAAGCAATAACGAAAAGTAAGAGCATTTATTAAACAATATAAACAATGTTACACAAAGGAAAAGATCTTCAGAGAATCTAACAAAATGTGAAAAATGAAATTTTGAAAAAACTACAAAATTTTATTAAAACCAGTATTATGAATGATCAGATAAGAAAGTTAGGAAAAATTGACATTAAAACAAAAAAATTAAAGCAAAAATATGTAAAAAAAAGTAACAATTTAAAAACCTGTCAAAAAATAAATAAAATTTTCTTATAGGGAATAAAAAAGGTAAAAAAATCATTGAAGGCAAAAGGAGAAAAATTAAGAAATATGCTAATAACGTCATAAAAAATTGAACAGTTTAAAAAACATTGATTAAATTGCATTTTTTAAATTGAAATACTACGAGGTAATATATGAATAAATAGTAAAAATTTTTAAAAGAAAAAATTGAAAATACATAAGAAAGAAGAAATAAAGGTTTACAAGAAGTTAAAATAATCTGGAATATGTTTTTTTAAATGATGAAAACAAATAAGATAATCAGTAAAAAACGGAAAAATGGTACTAAAGAAACCAAAAATACATTTAAAAACTTGTTTTAAAAATTAAGCAAAAGTTAATAATTTCTTTTAAATGAAAAATTAAATAAAAACGATTATATAATTTTGAGAAAAGAACAAAGAATTCTAAAAAATAGAGAAATTATGATTAAATGAGAAAATTTATTATAAGATCAAATTGACATAAAAGTAAATCAAAGAAGAAAAGTCTTTAAAACTTATAAAAATTAATAAGTTATGACAAATTACAAAAAAATCAAATGTTTAAAAAACCATAAAATTGAAAAAAATTATGTTTCCCTACCTCCTAATTATAATAATAAATAAAATAAATCACTGAAAAAAAAATTTTTCTAAATGTTATAAAAATACAATTTTTTTAAAATTTACTGAAGTAGGTAATTTACGTAAATAGCAAAAAAATTTTAAAATTCTAAAACATAAAAAGTATTATTAAACGCATAAAAAAATGAAAATTTTTTAAAAAGAGATAAAAGTTAAGATACTGTAAAAATCCAAAAAATCAATGCACAACAAAATTATCACAAAATTTTTTTTAAAATCAAAAGTTACAAAAAAAAAAAAATTAAATATTTTAAGAAAGTGGTATAAATTAGTAAAGAAATCTACAATATTTTTTATAATTTTCAACAGTTTTCAATCTACAATTATTCTCATCAAATTCTATAATTATTCTTTAATATATATAATAATTTTATTGTGTTGTCGATAATTGTCCCCAGTTTTCGATTTTTTTCATTTGACAATTATTTTCCTCTTTTCTAAATTGTCATAAAAGGAGAAGGGGAAATATTAGAAGATAGGGAAATATATTTTTTTTCAATTTTATAGTTTTTTAAACATTTATTTGACATTTTTGTAATCTTTTAATTAATAATTATTATTATGTAATTATTTTCTTTAATATGTAGGTAATTATTTTCCTTAATTTATAATTTTTCTATCAATTATAATAATTATTTTCAAAATTCAATTCTATTTTTCAATTTTCAACTACTTAATTCAATATTAAATATAAAATGTCTCCTAGATTGGAAATTTTGAGCCAGTCCGTTACGTATTTTTTTTAGTCGATTTACTGTATAACTTATTTTTCTTTCTATATGTATTAAAGGAATTTTCCTAGTTTATATGTTAAATAAATAAAAAAATATATTCAATAATCATGGCCTTATTTCAATTATTAATTGTTTTTTCGAATTACAATTTAATGCTTTAATTTTTATTGTTTTCTTAAATATTAAAAAATTCTCGCCTTTTGCCAATTATTTTTTTCGATTATTAATAAGTTTCGACAATTTCAAATTATTTTCTTCAAATCTCAATTTTTTTTCAACTTTTAAATTCATTTTGCAGTTTTCAATTATTTTCTTCTATATTTAATAACTCTCGGTTTTTTTATTTACGTTTTTCAAATTTTAATTATATTCTTTAAATTTTAATTTCATTCTTCAATTTTCTATTACTTTTTCAATTTTTATTATTTTTTTCGATCTTGAATCCAGTTGTTCAATCGGCAAATATTTCCAACAATTGATTCTATCATTTTCTCAATTTTCGATTTGCAATTAGTTTCTTAAAATTTAAGGTTTCTTGCTTAAGTTTTTCAAATATTTTTTGCAGTTGTCTTTTTTTTCGAATTCTTTTTTCAATTGTTTTTAATTAATCCCGTGATTTTTCAAATATTTTTTTCAATTTTTCAATTGTTCTCGTCATTTTTCAATTATTTCTTTTAATTATTAATTATTCTCCACAATTTTCAATTATTTCTCTAAAATTTTTCAATTTTCAATTATTCTCTTAAAATTTAGTAATTATTTTTTGATTTTTTCAACTATTTTATTGGGTTGATTATTAATCTAGATATATTTTGTATTTTGTTTTCAATTGTCAATTATTTTCACGTTTTGTAATTTCTTTCCTATTATCAATTATTTTTCCAAATTTCAATTTTATTCTTATATTTTAAATTTGTTTCTTTAATTTTTTATCATTTTCTTCAAATTACTATAATTCTTTTTCAATTTTCAATTGTTTACTTCAATTTTCTATTATTTTCTATAATTTTTAAGTATTTTCTTTAATTTGAATTTTTTTCGATTTTCATTTCTCGCACGTCTAGACGCTCGTTATTATTGCTAGAAATTAATATTTTACTATTATAGTTGATTATACGTTTCGTCTACTTTTCTATCCAAAATTTCTACATTGAATTCTAAACATTTCAACTTTAATTTTTTAAATCATTCTTAAAGAATACAAGATTAAAATTGAAGTTTTTAGGATTTATCTACGAATTCCGGGAGTTTCTTAAAAATTCACATATTGCTTTCAAAACTCGCGGATAATTTAAAAAAAATCCCGTCAAATTGCCGGGAATATTGGTAGATCCGCCACTGAACCAATTGACTCTGAAGTTCGTTGCTATATACTTTTTTTGTTTTAAATTAGCAACTTTTGAAAAAACGATATAATAAACATTTTTTGTATTCTCAAAATTAAATAATTTATTCATTTACATACATTTTAGCATACTAATGCGACTATGACTCAAATTCAACCTAGATGATTTATTTTTTATACCAGGTTTTTTTAGCATGAAAATGAATAATTAATCAAGAAAAGCGGAAATGTATCATCAACCCAATTTCAAGAATTGGAAAATCCTGTGGTGAGAACTCGTTTGGAGAGTCAACAACTCGAATCGATCTACTTACAACTAGAAATAGGTGCTGGTACTTGTAGTGCCCTCGAATCACATTCGAGGCTTTCAATGAGTTTCGTATTTCTGAAATACGTTTCTCGGTGTCTCCGTCTATTATCACCACTTCGCTTTGCTATACCACATCATTCTGACAACTTTGCATTGTTAGCTATTCAACATCACGTGCATATTGTTAATTAAACTACGCTTCACTGTATACGTGAAAGTACGCACATTTGAACACAATTATGTCCCTTACAAATACATCATGTCTCATAGTCTTCAATACAACCGTTTTGCATGAAATCGCAGTTTCTCTTACTCTAAGAAAAGTCCAATCACTTCTTTCACAAAAAAAAAAAAGTTCAAAAGCTGTTCCTTTCAAAATATTTCCAATGATGTATTAACAATGAAAACACAGAAATGTTCTTTTAATACATTTTTGCGTAAATGCATGTAACATTTTTAATATTATACATTCAAAATTATACTTACTTCTGAAATCGTTTAATATTTATTTTGCAAAATTTATTTATACTTAAAACAGAAATAGTTTTTTACTATTAACCACCCGATTTCAATCAATGCGTTATATTTTCCATGTTTTCTAATTGAAAATATTTTTTCAATATTCGGTCTTTCTTGAAACTCGAAATAAAAGCTTGACTTGTTCCCTTGAACAAACGTATTATATTTTCCAGGTTTTCTAATTAAATACCTTTTTTCCATATTCGCGCTTTCTTGAAACTTGAAACCAAAACTTGACTTGTTACTTGGCTTAATCCATAACATTTTCTAGGTTTACTAATAAATTACCTTCTTTTCAATTTCTCGAATCCTGAAACTAAAACACAAGATATTAACACAAATAATCCATTTACTCTGATCAACAAACACAAACTGCTAAAATTGCTTACCTTCAGAAATAGTATCTTTACTTCATCAATTCCAATTGTCGAGATATCAGAAAATTGATTACAAGACCAAATATCGAAAATGTACAAAAAAGTCGTTTTCAAAAGTAATCGCTCTAACACGATTATTTCCTGATTAAAAGCCGTTTCAGTAAAAATGAATATCTAAAGCCTTTGAGTGTGGAGGTACTAAAAGAAGGTCACAGCTACAAATTTAATTAGCGCGGGACAGAATTTTACATGTTTCAAATTGAAAACACATCAGAAAAGTGAACAAAAACCCTGTAGAACAGTCTCATTAACAAGCACGTCTCTCCTCCTATATAAAACTGAAGCTAATTTCCTGTTTCGATGAGAGGCAATTCGATTCTTCTCGACGCAGCACTGCCCCTTTTAATTCAATTAACTAACGGATTTAGTGAAACCTTTGCAGGCAAAGGAAAAAAAAAGAAACGAAAAAGTAATGAATACGTAAGTACATGGACGGAAACAGGTTCCTGGTTTTCCGGGGCCATCGATGACACTCCTCTTTACTACACCGATACAGTATACGACCATGAGCTAATCGCATCGAGCGAACTTGTTGGAATTAATTGGTCCAGCCAATTAACGCGCTTGGCTCAAATGGGCCCACAAGAGATGCTGGCAATGAAATCCCATGAATGGCGCATCCGCAGCGTAGGAAGATCCTGGCCGTGCTCTTCAATTAATTTCAATTCGCAGCTTCTTGAAGAAAGAAAAAAGCATACCTATTAAAAAACAAAAAAAAAACATTCCCAACTCATAAGCTCAAATTGAATTAATTATAAGAATAATAATAGTCGATATCAGTTCGATTTGAATAATTCAGGGTTTATGTACTCCTTCATATAGTTTAGTTTATTACCGCAGTTCATACACAGGCTAATGAAAGTTGCATGCATTTTACAATTGTAGTCAGGAGAACTCGTATAGAATGCTTATCTGCGCTATTAGGATAAAGGAATTAATTACTAGCTTTCAAAGTTGGCAAACATTTGCATTCAAAGTAATTTCTTCTGCCGTCATTTGCACACTTTCTTTGAGTCCTATTTCAAGAATTTAATAGGGCAATAATAATTAATGCACTTTACTGAGAATTCAGCGCTAAATTTGCCTGCATTTCTCACATACATGAATACAAGTAATGATTTCAATTATAATTATTAAGTGATGAAATTTTATTTATATATAACTACCTTCATTAGTGACCCTCTTTTTTATTTATTCATCAAGTTTTTATAATATTGTAAAAATTTAGTGCGCTTGTTAAGTTGCAATCCTGAAAACAGCTGATTTACTTACAACCAAATTCAAGGCTTATGATCCTTAACAGCTGTTTTTGATGAAAATAAAATAAAACTCACCTAGTTTTTAGTGGAAAAAATAAATACTGGATCGATATAATTGTGTCGTACTATTCTATTTGACCCTTGAGGACAAATCATTATTAAAAAAAATAATTAGTTTTGTAGTGATGATGACAAAGACGGAAGATCCAGTGCATCAGACTTTTTATACACTAATTTTTGACACTACACAATACTTGACACAAAAGTGCAACATCAACATTTATAGCTTCTAAATCGCTTGAAACTTTTTTATTTTATACCAAAATGCGACGACATTACGTGGCAGAAAATTCGGTTGTAAACAAAGTGATGATTAAAAAATCGAGAGAGTAGAAACTGACACATTTTGTCCGTGACTATAACAACTAACGCCGCCCGGTGGAATTAGACGAAATCAAATTCAAAATTTAACTTTCCAGAAGTGCATCTTTGAAGAAATATTTCCGGAATATGTATACGATATCAAAATCGAATTGTTTAAAATAATCTTGTGTTATCGAATGGTAAAATTAAACAAACGTAGACTTAGATTTTTTGGATTTTAGTGTAAAGGAGATTCTGTTATATGAAATTGTAAATACTTCCAAAATTTTGTCAATTGTACAATATTTATCTAAAGGGTTGCTCCAATTTTGTTAATATCCACATAATTGCATTGTAGATATCCTATAAATATTCTCAAAAAAACTTTTTCTAAGATACTCTTCTGGAAATTTTAATTTTGAATATGATTCCGATTAGTGACACCAGGAGGCGCCAGCTCTTAAAGTCAAGGACAAGTGATCGAAATTCAATCTAAAAATTATGGATAGAAAGATAGACGAAACGTATAATAAACTGTAATAGTAAAATATTAATTTCTAGCAATAATAACAAGAGCGTCTAGACGCGCGAGAAATGAAAATCGAAAAAAATTGAGATTAAAGAAAATAATTAGAAATTATAGAATATAATAAAAAATTGAAGAAAATAATTGGAAATTGAAAAAAAAATAGTAATTTGAAGAAAATGATAAAAAACTAAAAAAAAAAAATTAAAGAATAAAATTGAAATTTGAAAAAATAATTTATAATAGGAAAGAAATTACAAAACGTGAAAATAATTGACAATTGAAAAAAAATCAAAAAATATCTAGATTAATACATAACCCAATAAAGTAGTTGAAAAACTCAAAAAATAATTACTAAATTTTAAAAGAATAATTAAAAATTGAGAAATTAGTAAGAAATAATTGACAGTTGCGGAAAATAATTAATAAATTAATGAAATAATTGAAAAATGACGAGAATAATTGAAAAATTAAAAAAAATATTTGAAAAATGACGGGAATAATTAAAAACAATTAAAAACAGAATTCGAAAAATGACTAGATTAATAGACAACAGAACAAAATATTTGAAAAAATTAAGCATGAAAAATTAAATTTAAAGAAAATGATTGCAAATTGAAAATTAAGAAAATTATAGAATCAATTTTTGGAAATATTTTCCGATTGAACAACTGGATTCAAGATCGAAAAAGATAATCAAAATTGAAAAAATAATTGAAAATTGATAAATGAAATTAAAATTTAAAGAATATAATTAAAATTTGAAAAAAGTAATTAAAAATAAAGCCGAGAGTTATTGAATATAGAAGAAAATAATTGAAAACTAAAAAATGGAATTGAAAGTTGAAAAAAAATTGAGATTTGAAGAAAATAATTTGAAATTGTAGAAACTTATTAATAATCGAAAAAAATAATTGGCAAAAGGCGAGAATTTTTTAATATTAAAGAAAACAATAAAAAATAAAGCATTAAATAATTCAAAAAAACAATTGATAATTAAAATAAGGCGAGGATTATTGAATATATTTTTTTATTTATTTAAAATATAAACAGGGAAAACCTCTTTAACACATATAGAAAGAAAAATAAGTGATACAATAAATCGACTAAAAAAATACGTAAAGGACTGGCTCAAAATTTCCAATCTAGGAGACATTTTATATTTAATATTGAATTAAGTAGTTGAAAATTGAAGAATAGAATTGAATTTAGAAAATAATTGTAATTGATAGAAAAATTATAAATTGAGGAAAATAATTACCTACATATTAAAGAAAATAATTTAATAATAATTATTAATTAAAAGATTACAAAAAAGTAGCATAAATGTTTAAAAAACCATAAAATTGAAAAAAATTATATTTCCCTATCTTCTAATATTTTTCCTCCTCCTTTCATGTCAATTTAGAAATGAGAAAAATTATTGTCAATCAAAAAATCGAAAACTGGGGACAATTATCGACAATACAATAAAATTATTTTATATATTAAAGATTAATTATAAAATTGAATAAGAATAACTGTAAATTCAAAACTGTTGAACATTATAGAAAAAATTGTAGATTTGTTTACTAAATTATATCACTTTCTTGAAATATTTAATTTTTTTTTCTTGTAATTTTTGATTTTAAAAAAAATGTTGTGAGTATTTTGTTTTTCATTGTTTTTCTGTATTTTTATAGTATCTTAACTTTTATCTCTTCTTAAAAAATTATTCTTTTTTATGCGTTTAATAATACTTTTTATTTTTTTGAGATTTTTAAAATTTTTTGTTTTTTTTACGTAAATTACCTACTTGAGTTAATTTTAAAAAAGTTTTATTTTAATAACACTTAAAAAATTTTATTTTTTAGTGATTTATTTTATTTACTATTATAGTTAGGATGTAGGGAAACATAATGTTTTTCAATTTCATGGTTTTTTAAACATTTATTCGATTTTTTTGTAATTTGTCATAACTTATTAATTTTTATAACTTTTAAAGACTTTTTTTCTTTTATTTACTTTTATGTCAATTTGATATTATAATAAATTTTCTCATTTGATCATAATTTCTCTATTTTTTTTAGAAATATTTGTTTTTTTCTCAAGATTATTTAATCGTTTTTATTTACTTTTTAATTTAAAAGAAATTATTGTTTTTTGCTTAATTTTCAATACACGTTTTTTAATGTATTTTTCTTTTCTGTAGTAACATTTTTCCGTTTTTTATTAATTATCCTATTTATTTTTATCATTTTAAAAAACATAATATCCGTGATTATTTTAACTTTTTGAAAACTTTTATGTCCTATTTTCAATAGTTTCAATTTTTTCTTTTAAACATTTTTACTATTTATTTATATATTCCCTCGTAGTATTCTGATTAGAAAAATGCTATTTAATCAAAGTTTCTTAAATTGTTTAATATTTTATGACGTTATTATCATATTTTTTAATTTCTCTCCTCTTGCCTTCAATAATTTTTTTACCTTTTTTATTCCCCAGAAGAAAAATTTATTTGTTTTTTGACAGGTTTTTAAATTGTTACTTTTTTTTATATATATTTTTGCTTCAATTTTTCAGTTTCAATTAAAATTATTCCTAACTTTCTTAACTGATCATTCATAATACTGGTTTCAATAAAATCCTATAGTTTTTGTCAAAATTTCGATTTTCACATTTTGTTAGAATCTTTGAAGATTTTCTCAATTGTTCAAAATTTTTTATATTGTTTCATAAATGCTTTCACTTTTTGTTATTTCTTCAGACTTCTTAACTGTTTTTAAAATTTATTCATTTTTTCGTTGCATTTTTATTTTTTCCATATAATTTCTAATGTTTAATTTTGTTTTTTTAAATTTGTCTGTTCTGTTTTGATGCATATTTTTAAATGAATATTGATGTTTCGTTTAATATTAAAATTGTAGTTATTAATAAAAAAAAAAAAAAAATCCGGCAAAACTATGAGTTGCGATCCGGAAATGTTAAAATGATTATTCGCTAGACACCCTAATAAGATAAAAATGTAGAAATTTTTTTTCATTCTTTTTTTAAGGGTCCCTGAAATTTTTTGTGCTTGTTTTTTTTATTTCTAATGTTTAATTTTTTTTTAAATTTGTCTGTTCTGTTTTTATGCATATTTTCAAATGAATATTAATGTTTCGTTTAAACCTTGTTAATATTAAAATTGGACAGTTAATTATAAAAAAATAAACAAATCCGGAAAATGTATGAGTTGCGATCCGGAAATATCAAGATGATTATTCGCTAGACACCCTGGTAAGATAAAAAGGTAGAAATTTCTTTTCGTTTTTTTTTAGGGGTGGATCTGAAAATTTTTTGTGCTTCAGGCCTTGATTCGGCCCTGGTAGAGGAGCTTTTGTCATATGAAGTTGAAAATACTTCCAAAATTTTCTCAATTGTAAAATATTTTTCTAAAACATTGCTCCAATTTTGTTAATATCCACGTAATTGCATTTTAGATATCCTATAAATATTCTCAAAATAATTTTTCCTAAAAATACACTTCTGGAAATTCAAATTTTGAATATGATTCAGTTTAGAGTCACCAGGCGGCGCCAGCTCTTAAAGTCAAGGACAAATGGTAATAACCTCTATATTTTGTTGTGTCAAAAATTTGTATATAAAAAGTGTAACACAGTGCATCATACGTCTCTACAAAACTAATTATTTTTAATAATGATTAGTCTCCAAGAATCAAATAAATTGGTGCACGGCATAGTTAAATCTGTATCCAAACTGACATAAACAATTATCGAAAGGTTCCCGTGTAATAAAAGTTTATCAATAATCATAATTGCGAGTCTAAAATAATTTATTATTTATTAAGAATTAATTAGGGAATGGAGGTAGATAAGAGTTTGTGAAAAAGGCGGTATGTTCATTTATAATAACAACCGTTGCCGCGCCCGGTAGATAATGCACAAGACACGTTAAGGATCTCCCGTTCAATTGGTTATGAGCTAACTGAGAGAGGTGGACGTCTCAATTTTCTACTCGGCTTAATGACCCATCGTTAAATCCCGGCTTCACTTCTTGAACCGGCTTCAGCATCAGAGCTCGTCCTGAGGATCACAACCCACACCTGCATCCTTTGCCCAGCATCCAAGATTCCAAGCATCCTACTAACGTAATGCTTCCTTGCTGTAACAACCATCAAGACTCCACTCAAAATACTTGTGTGCCTAATGTCTTAATTACAGCACATTCTCCAATTATCCTGTATTTTAACCTAATAGCTCACTTTTACATTTTTTTTCGTCATTCATAATTGCAGTGAGAAAAATGTTCTTCTGAATGAAACATTCCTTTTATGGACAAATAAATAATTAATTAAAATAAACGTTCTGTGTAAATAATTATTTTGAAACTAAATGATGTGTGTTCACTGAGTGGTTGTAGAAAAATACAATTTAGGAATATTGTTTTTGGACCTTTGGAAATTAACTATTAATATTAATAAAAACTTTTAATTTTTAAAATTAAAACGTAAATCAAATCTTGGTTAAGTTTCAAGAAAGCTAATATTCAAAAAAAGTTATTTAATTAGAAAGCCTGGAAAACTTCTTACCAATCGTCAATCTTTCATTGGGAAGAATTAATCATTTTAAAACTAGATATTAATTTTCTTTTATTTTTCAATTTTTTCAATATTCAATATAGGTATTTTTTTTGCCGTGAATCATATAAGTTAAAAAACGAATATGTCACTTTTATAATTTTTTTTTCTTTGCAAACAACAAAAACCTAAAGTCAATTTCTATAAAAATTTTGTTTTATTTTTTGTATTGTATTTTTGTCAAACGCGAGACAAAATATTGAAGCAGAGTTAATTTTATTTATTTGTCGAATTCAACTTAAAATATTATATCTTTCTCCATCAGGAAAAAAATCTTTTTGCTGACATGAAAACAAAATATTCAAGAAATGAACATTTTCAGAATGTTATGTGTTAACACAAAAAATGTTTTTCAAATATTTTTTATAAGTCACCTCTCTAGGTTGTCGTTGCCATATCTCTGACTTGAACATTTCGCTCAAGAATAACCCCATCTTTTAAAATAAAATGGTATTGCTGAAAATGGGATGTCTGAAAGATTGCTGGAGCACTTTGAGTGCATGAGGATTCGTTGAAAAGTTGATCACGATTAGATTTCGAAAATTCTTCTTCCATTTCCAAAAGTTGATTACAATGTTTTTCATCAAGTTTCGATACCAAGTTAGCATCACCTGATTGGTCGACAGGCCAACAAGTTTCCATATTCGAATATCTGCTAGTCTCGATTTTGTCCTTAGACGGCCTGTAACAAACGTAATCTCTTGTTTCCTAGAACGAATTCTTTAATTTTCTTTAAAACACGCTTTAAATACTTAGCTAAATAGCAAATTTGTTCGAATCGGTAAATTTGTTTAATTAATTACCTTGTATAAACAATTACAGTCAAAAGGGCATTTAGAAAAAAACTAAATTCAAGAATAATGATTTTGCTTCTTTTCGAAATAAAAACAATTTACTCTTAAGTAATTTTTAAATTTTTACTTACGTTTTTAAACTTAGTTTAGATTTAAGTTTTGCATGATTACGTTCCATTATTTCCTCAATGACCTTAGGATCAATTTTGGTTGTTTTTGACTTTCCAGAATCGCTTTTAAATTTATCAATTGTTTGTAAAAGATGCTGGATTTGCAATTTTAGTGTTGAATTTTCGTGGACCAAACAACTGTTTCTCTTCACAATCTAAAAGATAAAAAAAAATGTAATTTAACATATAGCAAAAGTTGCAAATTACTTCATTATAATTGTAATTATTCTCTGGGAAAAATATTGAAAACAATATATCAAAGTTACAAAATATAAATTAATGTTTATTTTTCAAATGTAAAGTAAAATTACTTTTCACTTTTTAGTTAGTTTTTTTTCTCGTTACCTGAAGATATTTCAATTTATCCATTGGCAATGGATCTTGAAATTTCTCGGATATGATAATATTCAGCTCTTCTCTCGCTTCATCCAATTTTTCCATCATCTCCGACATCACTTGTAAATGTTCATTTGTAAGTTGATCTAATTTTTTCTGAAGAGATTCTCTCGACATTTTCATTCTGAGAAATTTAATACAAAGATTATAAGTAGTTTGACTCTTTTCAATCAATTCGCTTTTTAACTCTTTATTCTCTTCTTCCAAAAGGGATTTTATTCTTTCATATTCATGACGGTGGAACTTTGAAATACTTCCTGAATATTTTTCCTTGTAATTTTGCAATTCCTCGTGAAAATGTTCCTTTTCCTTTTGATAAAAAAATCTCTCATCATCCAACTGTTCTAGAAAAAAATATCTTCAATAGAATCTTAAAATTTTTTAATTTTTCATTCAAGTGACTTTAAAAAAACGTAAAAAAAAAGATCACAGTCAAAAATTAATAAGAATTAATTTAATAAATTATGAGAGAATAAATAAGTAGACAATTTATTTAATTATTAGTAAATTTTCTTAATTAAGCAATTATCTGTTTTTATTTCAATTTCTTTTCTGTGAAATCAATAAAATATTAAAGGTTTCTACATTATCGTCTGCTTAGCGCCTGTTAGTAGATTATACGACCTTCAAGAGAGCAAAATGATTCACTCATAGTAAGGGATATTTTCAAGATTAAAAATTTTAATTACGTTTTATATTTCTATTGCTTCTTTGCTGTTTCTTCAATTCTTGTAATAATCTTTCATTATCACGTCGAATTCTTTCCACGTGAAAATCTTTTTTTTTAATTGTATTTTCTAATTCCAAAACGGTTTGTTTAAGTTCTGATAACTGTAAAATTGATTTTTTAAATTTATTTTCTATATGTTCGAATCTTAAAACAGAACTTATAAATTAGTGATATTAAATTAATAACCTTAATTTAAATAATTATTAATAATCAAAAGTAGAAGGTTCACGATTTCATAACTTTTCATAACACGATTTCGTAACTTTAAATCTGACGCTTTTTTTAAAACTGTTATAATTCTAAACCTATTTAATATAATATATTCAATATTATTACCTATTAAAAATATAAATCATTTTATTCAAAACGTAGAGTAGAAGGATTTATTATAAAATTTCATTATTGTAAAATGATACTCTAATTTTTGACAAATTTGTACTTGTAAAAAGTTTCACTATTTTTCAGAGCTTATAACTTTTTTGTGAAACCTTTTAAAAATTTGAGGTTTTGAATATAATTTAATATTAATATAATCAAAATGCCTTTAAAGTTTGACGAACGTGTTTTGCTTTGTTTAGGAAATATTACATTTTTAAATTTTGTACTAAAAAATATAAATACTTTAAATATCAAAATTAACCTTCTTGAATAAAAAATTTTAAAGTTTAATATTTCTGAAACGAAGCAAAACACATTCGTCAAACTTTAAAGACAAGAAGATTATATTAATATTAAATTATATTCAAAACCTCAAATTTTTAGAAGATTCCACAAAAAAGTTATAAGCTCCGAAAAATATTGAAACTTTTCACAAATATAAATTTTTCAAATTAGAGAATCATTTTAAAATAATGAAATTTTATAATAATTCTATCTTTTCTAAGTTTAGAATAAAGTGGTTTATATTTTTAATAAGTTCTGATACATAATATTAAATAGGTTTATAATTATAACAACTTTAAAAAAAAGCGTCAGATTTAAGGTTACGAAATAAAGTTGTAAACATTCTACTTTTGATTAATAATAACACAAAAAGAAATAAAATGTACACAAAGATAATATGCTTACTGAATGCAGAAAGTATTTGAGTTTCACATATTTTAAAACTAGATTTTTTAAAAATAAGGTAGCAACAGTTCTCAGACGAAAGTAAGTGAACTAACCCTAAATTATTCTTAAATAAATATTTTGTACCTGTTGCCTGAAAATTGCTATTTCTTCCGACGATTTATATTTCAGTGCAGAGTTCTTAATCAAATTCATATTATTTAACGGAATATCCTGCATATTATCTGATTCTGAAGATTTCTTTGATTGTAAGAAACTACAATGTGAAAAAATTATAAATTATTCATTTAATTACAATTAATTAAATAACTAGAATTAAAACAATCTACCAAAAAAATATAAATGCTTTTTACATAGGTATTTACCTCTAACAGAATATATTAAAATTATTATAATAATTGTATTAACATTAGAAAACAATTACTTGGATTTGGAACTGAAATTTAGGTAAATAAATGATTCCCAAATTTTTAAAACCAAACTATAAAACTTTGTAAATCAATTTGCAACTCGACATTGAATTGTCATATTCCAAAAACAATTTCTTCGTAAATCTTGAATATTTTAATTTGAATACTTCTTTTACCGTCACAAAGAAATAATATATTTTTTCTTGTCAATAAAATCATTTTTTGATTGTCATTAGAACAACATAACAAAACAGTAAAGCATGTGTCAGTTTGAATTAACCTCGAAATTAATTTCAAGATTAAAAATCAAATTTCGAACCACAATGAATTTTCTTATGAATAAAAACAGTAAAATTGAAAAGTTCATGAGGTACGTTAATAATAATTTATTAATAATGTTTAGAAACTATTTTACCTAACTAAAGCACGTAAACGAGAGAAATTTTTCAAAATACATTATACAAATAATAAAATACGACTCACTCTAAATAAAATTTGTTAAGTTATGCAATCAACACTCTCCGGACTAAATTTTGTTCAGCGTAAGAAAGTTTCAAATGTCAGAAATAACATATTTTGTGTACTGGAGAAAAACACGTTGAAAAAAGTTGTTTAAATATTTAAAAATTTTGCATTAAAAACTTCTAATCTTTAAAACAATTCCATTTATTTATTAATTAGCATGTTTCATTCTATTAATTGTCCTTTTTTTGAAAGAATAATAAATATCTGGCTGATTCCATTTCAAATCATACAGGTCGAATATGTTCAAAATTCAAAATCATGTTTAACATGATTTTTATTGTTTTTAGGGCAAATAATGAGATACTTATTTTTTTGTTTTGAGAAAAAAAATTTTTTCGCAGAGTTACAAGCATTTGAAAGTTTTAGGACAAAGAGTGATTTTTGAACGAAAACGCTAACAAAATTTTTTAAAATCACTCTAGTTTTTTAAAAAAATTATATTTTTTAATTTTGTTTTCTGATTTTACTTATGTTTTAGGTGCTCTTTCTTATCAATTTTGAAAATTTTAAAAATTTTGAAAATTAACAAAATGGCGGCCATTTTTTGAAAAATCAAAAAACTCAAATTTCTCAAAAACGTAATTTTTTTTTTTTTTAATTTTTTTTGTAGTTAGTAGATAACAAAAATAATGTTTTCCAATAGGTTTCATGTGCGCTAAAACACTGTGAAAGGCGCAAGAATTTTTTTTGTGAAAATTATAAAAGGCATTATTTTGACTAATACAGCGACATATATTAGTCATATAATTATTCTATTTCTTGATTTTACTTATGTTTTATGTGCTCTTTCTTACCAATTTTAAAAATTTTTTAAATTTTAAAAATTAACAAAATGGCGGCCATTTTTTGAAAAATCAAAAAACTCAAATTTCTCAAAAACGTAATTTTGTATATTTTTGAAATTTTTTTTATAGTTACTAGATAACAAAAAAAAATTTTTTCCAATAGGTTTAATGTGCGCTAAACACTGAAAGGCTCAAGATTTTTTTTTTTTTTTTGAAAATACAAAAAGTCATTATTTTGGCTAATGCAAAGATATCTTTCAGTTGGAAAAATCACCTTGAATATTTTTTATTTGCTTTTTAAACAACTATTTTTTATTTTGAGAAATATAATTTTTAATTCTTTTTTCTATCTAGTAAATGAAAACAAATTTTAAAGAAATAAAAAATATTGTTTTTGAGAAAATTAAGCATTTTTAGTTTTGAAAAATGAACATTTCAAAAATTTTTGAAATTTCTTAATTTGTAAAGAAAAAGCATGTCAAACATTAGTCAAACATTACTAAAATAAGAAAAAATGGAATAATTTATAGCACTGGTTTAGAAAAGTAATGCCTTTTATAATTTTCACAAAAAAAATTGCTGCGCCTTCCACAGTGTTTTAGCGTACATTAAACCTATTGGAAAAATTTTTTTGTGTTATCTAGTAATTACAAAAAAAATTTCAAAAATATAAAAAATTTGAGTTTTTTGATTTTTCAAAAAATGGCCGCCATTTTGTTAATTTTCAAAATTTTTAAAATTTTTAAAATTGGTAAGAAAGAGCACATAAAACATAAGTAAAATCAAGAAATAGAATAATTATATGACTAATATATGTCGCTGTAATAGTCAAAATAATGACTTTTATAATTTTTACAAAAAAAATTCTTGCGCCTTTCACAGTGTTTTAGCGCACATTAAACCTATTGGAAAACATTATTTTTGTTATCTACTAACTACAAAAAAAATTAAAAAAAAAAAAAATACGTTTTTGAGAAATTTGAGTTTTTTGATTTTTCAAAAAATGGCCGCCATTTTGTTAATTTTCAAAATTTTAAAAATTTTTAAAATTGATAAGAAAGAGCACCTAAAACATAAGTAAAATCAGAAAACAAAATTAAAAAATATAATTTTTTTAAAAAACTAGAGTGATTTTAAAAAATTTTGTTAGCGTTTTCGTTCAAAAATCACTCTTTGCCCTAAAACTTTCAAATGCTCGTAACTCTGCAAAAAAAATTTTTTTCTCAAAACAAAAAAATACGTATCTCATTACTTGCCCTAAAAAACAATAAAAATCATGTTAAACATGATTTTGAATTTTGAACATATTCGACCTGTATGATTTGAAATGGAACCAGCCATCTATAGGTTAGGATTATTGACAGGTCAGCTGTTATATCTATTTATACTGCGTAAAAAATATTAATTGCAGGATTTTTTTTTTAAATTGTTTTTTTTATTTTCTTCATCTATCCGTATTCAAAATTAAATGTAGTTTTTTTAATAAATTTAAAAAATTACACTTTTTTCTCCTTTTACCAAACTTTTATGTGTTTGTTTACTTTTTTTACCTACTTCTTTTAGTTCAAATTCATACCACCAGATGTATTGGAGTTAAACCATTCCCAATTAAGTTATATTTTTTGTTAAAAAAAGATTTTAATGAAAAGTGCGTGGGTTTTAGATAAAAAAGTTAAAAAGATAAAAAGTTGTTATTAAACAACTTTTTAACAAGTTAAAAAAAATTGGTTTATAGGAGGCTAAGCGGAATAAAAGTTAGAGAAATATTTATAAGTGACTGGATTTAATCTTAATTTAGAAAAGGGGAAACCACCCAACAGTAGATAATGATAAACAGTAGATAATTTTAGTTTTCTAAAAAATGATTTTAATATTTTAATGCAGCATTATTATAATAAGATTTTAAGAATTAAATAAGGTAACCTAACAAAATGTTGTTTTTTTTAAAGAATATAAATGATTACCGTGTAAAAATGAAAAAAAACCGTTTTTGAACGTTAGAAACAAAATTTGGAATTTGAATAACAACATGCTGAAAATATTGTTCATTTCAAGAGTATTTTGTTTTCACGTCAGCAAAAAGATTTTCTTTCTCATGGAGAAAGATATAATATTTTAAGTTGAATTCGCCAAATAAATAAAATTAACTCTGCTTCAATACTTTGTCTCGTATTTAAAAAAACGAACAATCCAAAATATCAAACAAAAGTTTTACAGTATTTGTTATTATAATGCTATTTAATTAAAATTGACTTGGGTTTTTTGTTATTTTCAAAGAAAAAAAAAGAAATTATAAAAGGTACATATTTTCAATTAAAGATTACTAGTTTTGAGCAATAGTGTTAAAACTGTTCAAAAATTGAATAACTTTTGCTTAATTTAGTAAAAAATTTGTATTTTGATTGAAACAAAAATTAACTGCATGAAATGAAAAATTTAGGTTGAATTAAATTGGTAAATTTGTTTAATTAATTACCTTATAAACATTTTTAGTAAAAATCGCATTTAAAAAAAGAACTAAATTCAAGAATCTTAATTTTGCTTTTTTTCGAAATAAAAACGATTTAAAATTAAGTAATTTTAAAATTTTTACTTACATCCTTAAACTGATTTCAGATTTGAGATTTTAGTGTTGCATTTTCGTGGACCAAACAACTGTTTCTCTTCACAATCTAGATGATAAAAATCTTCTTTATTCAAAATATAGCAAAAGTTGCAAATTACTTCATTACAATTGTAATTATTCTCTGGCAAAATATTAAAAACAATATAGCAAAGTTACAAAATAAAAATTAATTTTTATTTTTCAAATGTAACGTAAAAGCACTTTTACTTTTTAGTTAGTTTTTTTTTCTCGTTACCTGAAGATATTTCAATTTATCCATTGGCAATGGATCTTGAAATTTCTCGGATATAATAATATTCAGCTCTTCTCTCGGTTCTTCCAATCTTTCCATCATCCCCGACATCACTTGTAAATTTTCATTTGTAAGTTGATTTAATTTCTTCTGAAGAGATTCTCTAGACATTTTCATTCTGAGAAATTTAATACAAAGATTATAAGTAGTTTGACTCTTTTCAATCAATTCGCTTTTTAACTCTTTATTCTCTTCTTCCAAAAGGGATTTTATTCTTTCATATTCATGACGGTGGAACTTTGAAATACTTCCTGAATATTTTTCCCTGTAATTTTGCAATTCCACGTGAAAATGTTCTTTCTCTATAAAAAATGCTCTCATCATCCAACTGTTCTAGAAAAAATATGTTCAATAGAATCTTACAAATTTTAATCTTTTATACAAGTGACTTTTTTAAACAAACGGAAAAAGGTCTAACCAATCAGAAACTAAAGATAAAAACTACAATTAATTCTAGAAGAATAAATAATTAGATAATTTAATTAATTATTACTTCAGTTTCTTAATTAAGCAATTATATGTTTTTATTTCAATTTTTTTTCTGTGAAATCAATAAAATATTAAAGCTTACTACATTATCGTCTGCTTAGCGCCTGTTAGTAGACCTTCAAGAGAGCAAAGTGGTTCACTAATAGTAAGGGATATTTTCAAGATTAAAAATTTTAATAACGTTTTATAATTCTATATCTTCTTTATGCTGTTCCTTCAATTCTTGTAATAATCTTTCATTATCACGTCGAATTCTTTCCACGTGAAAATCTTTTTTTTAATTGTATTTTCTAATTCCAAAACGATTTGTTTAAGTTTTAATGCCTGTAAATTTTAAATTTGTTGTTGCAAATTGATTTACAAAGTTTTATAGATTGCTTTTGAAAATTTGGGAATCATTTATTTACCTAAATTTCAGTTCCAAACCCAAATAATTGTTTTCTAATTTTAACATAATTATTATAATAATTTTAATGCATTCTGTTAGAGGTACATACCTATTTAAAAAGCATTTATATTTTTTCGGTACATTTTTTTAATTGTAGTTATTTATAATAATTGTAATTAAATTCTTAATTTACCATTTTTTCACAATGTATTTTTTTACTATCGAAGGAATGTTCAGAAGCAGATAATATCTCGTTTTAATGTAAAAAAAAAAACTGAATGATCATGAATTAGTGTACGAATTTTTTGTGAATTGTATACTTTCTATATATGAAATGATCGGTTTGAAAACAAGAAATATGGTTCTTTAGCTTATGATTATGCGCTTTAAGGCGCATATTTTTCCTCCATGAAATAATTATTTTTCTTTTTGAGTCAAATTTTCTGAACTGGGCCACCTAAAACTGACTTTTCAAATTTGATTTACTTCTATACATAATTTATTACAGCCAGGTGGTACAAAAACATTCCTGGAAAGCTTTTTTAAAAATTTTAATTTTTCAATTAGTTATAAACAATTAAAGTTTAAAGCACCTTTTTACGAAATTGTCAATTGCTCAGCTGTTTTTTGATAAAATTGAATAATATTTGGTAGAGACATAAAAAAATAGTGCCTCTATTAATCACGATCAGAATTTTAAAAATTCGTAATTATTTATGCAAAATAAATTGTTAATTAATTAAACAATTGAAATTTTTTACAACTTCTGGGGCAGGTGTGAAAAAAATTCAAAAACAGCAGAAATCTGTGTTTTCTGCACTTTCATTTAAAAACAAAAAAATTTAGTACCTTTGAAAATTGAGCAAATGGCGTAATTTTAAAGAGCGGCGTCTTATTAAAACCAGTTTAATTTTTTATTAAACGCATAATTTATATTAACAAGAGCAACATTTTTTGAAGTAATTATTTTAGAACAACTTCTAATAATAAGCTAATTGTTTAAAAAATGTTTGTAGAAGTTACAAACTAGATAATCTTATGAACAATGCATTTTCTTCATATCGTTATAAAGAAGTTAATAACATTATTTCTACATTTTTCTCATGATTAACGGGATGACAAGTTATTTTTAATTTAATTAATTTTTAGGTTTATTATTGTTGAAACAAACATTAATTAAAAAACTACTTTTACTTTTTTTTATTTAATTGACAAATTTCTTGTTTACTTTTGAAGTCGTTTTAGTATTTATTTCTTTCGATACTAAATTAATTTCATAATTTTTTGTAAAATTTAAGAACTATTCTTTATTTTCATTTTTATTATCAATTTTATAAAGAATTTTTATATTTTATTTATCTTTTTGTTTTATATGTTTTGAATAATTAATATACATGCTCTCTAAATCTGAATTAGTAAAATATAACTAATTTGAAAGAAAAAACTCAGTCACAAATTCAAATAATTATATTTCTACTAATCATTTAGTAAAGAATAACTAATTATTAGTCAAATTCATTTTTAGGTTTTGTCAAAATAATTAATGTTTTAGTAAAATTCTGTTTACTAATTCAATTAGTCGTATTTTAACTATTTATTAGTCAGGTTTTTACTAACAATTAGTCATTTTTTGCTTCCTCATAGAGGAAGCTTTGTGATCGTTAAGATTTTCGATTTTCCAAAAATAGTCTAAATCGACTTATTTTCATCTAAAAAGCGTAAATTTTCATTCCTAAGCAAATGTCCAGATGTATGTGTGTGTGTGTGTGTGTGTGTGTGTGTGTATGTGTGTGTGTGTGTGTATAGTGTTTTTTGTGTACAAGATATCTCGGGAACGCTTTAATGGATTCCAATAAAATTTGGATGACATATTAAGCTCATGAATGTCTAAATTTGGACACATGGATTTTTGAAAATACCCAACCAAATTTTTTTGGGCACCTTTTTTCATCGAAAAAAATCGTTTTTTGACAAAAATTTTTTTCATGCTAAAAATACAACTTAAAGAATACAAAAATCATGTTCCTCATCTCAAAACGAATCGATTGACCTATATTACTTTTATAATTGATCAAGAATTCGTAAAATAATTCATATTTTTACATAAGTATTTTTGCATTAAAAAGTTTTTTTTAACAACTTTCCCAATTAACTTATATATTATTAATTTCTTGCTTCCTCTATGAGGAAGCAAATTATTTTGCTTACTTGGAAGCGAAATGTCAATGAAATGGACATAATTCTCACCTAGTTTACTAATAATTAGTGATTTTTAACTAATTACTGAAATATAAACTTTGGCACGATTTTACTAATTATTAGTTATTTTTAACTAATTTAAATTTAGAGAGTGTAATGAAATTATACTTTTATTATATAAATTATAATAGCTTTTAATTTTGTTTTTATTTTACCCCTATTATTCGAATGTAATTGTTATTTAATTTAAGCATAAAAGTCTAATTCCAAATGTTTAAACATGTTTGACGATAGCTTTAAATAAAAAAAATCATTTTATTTTATAACTCAAATGTCTTCATTAATGTAAAACCGGCGTTTTCTTTTTTAAAAATTGTTTGTATTTTTGATAGGTAAATATCAAATTAATCAATACAGGAAATTTGTTAATTAACGTTTGTTTAAACAATAAGAAACCTGAAATTATCTGCAGCAATAATATTGTACATTGTGCACAAAATTTCATTAAATTTTGAAAATAGGAACCGGAAAAAAAATTGTTTATAAAATTTGTTTATAAATTAACAAAATAATTAATTTATAATAGTTTTTCGTAAATTTAACCACTAATTAGTTACAAATATTAAAGAACAGATGGATTTAATTTGCTAAATATTAAGAAAACCAACGAAGAAAACATATTTCGTCTACAGTCTAGTTTATAACATATACAAACATTTTTTAAACAATTATCTTATTATAAGAAGTTGTTCTAAAATAATTACTTCAAAAAATGTTGCCCTTGTTAATATAAATTATGCGTTTAATAAAAAATTAAACTGGTTTTAATAAGAAAACATTTTTTTTCATGTTTAACATTTAATAAATAAATGAAAACAACTATTTTTCAAAAAGTAAAATAAGGGGTGTTATGCAGAATTTTGTTACCTTTAATTTAAAAAAAAATACATCTAAATTGGGTAATATTTCTGGGCCCTATGTTAATTTTTCCACGGACGCTTTTTTTGACCCACTGTGGCGGCAGCGCCAGCGCAGCGGCCGCGGCAGTTCGAATGCTTGGACGCCGCTCTTTAAAATTACGCCATTTGCTCAATTTTCAAAGGTACTAAATTTTTTTGTTTTTAAATGAAAGTGCAGAAAACACAGATTTCTGCTGTTTTTGAATTTTTTTCACACCTGCCCCAGAAGTTGTAAAAAATTTCAATTGTTTAATTAATTAACAATTTATTTTGCATAAATAATTACGAATTTTTAAAATTCTGATCGTGATTAACAGAGGCACTATTTTTTTATGTCTCTACCAAATATTATTCAATTTTATCAAAAAACAGCTGAGCAATTGACAATTTCGTAAAAAGGTGCTTTAAACTTTAATTGTTTATAACTAATTGAAAAATTAAAATTTTTAAAAAAGCTTTCCAGGAATGTTTTTGTACCACCTGACTGTAATAAATTATGTATAGAAGTAAATCAAATTTGAAAAGTCAGTTTTAGGTGGCCCAGTTCAGAAAATTTGACTCTTTTTGTTTCTCAAGATAATTGTAAAAAACTACATTTTTTCACCAAGCAAAATATTTAATTACATTGTCTTTAACTCGTCATAACTTTTACTATAATTGGAGTTTTCAAAAAAAATTTTTAGGAAATATATGCTCTATGCTATTAACAAACCAACAGCGATTTCTTAATTGAGATAAATAATTCCTAAAAATTAAAAAAAATCATTTTTCTGACACATTACGTTTAATCGGTACTTTTCTGGAACCATTTTCGAAAGTCCCTGTAAGAAGTTACATAGACAAGACATAAGCCATTCTACTGACGTTTTAAAAATGTTTTTATTTTTGTAACCGGTAAAACCCGAAGTTCAAGCTATTCCCGAAATATCTATAAACTTCGGGTTTTGACGATATAACACATACAAAAAAAAAAAAAAATTCTTTGTCTGATAATTTAATTTTGGAAATAATTTAAAAAAAGATAACTTATTAGAAAACTTGGAAAATATAAGGCACTGATTAAGGTTACGTACATCAAGTGTTTCAAGAAAGCGAATATTGAAAAAAAGGTATTAAGTATCTGGACTTGTTCTGATACCACAAATAAGTAAAAATACATGTTTTTAAAATCTAGTTTATTTATTTGTTCCTTAAAAATTATGATATATTAACAGATAAAATAAATGAAAGCATAAGTGTAGTTAAAATATTACGGAAAATGTTTTGAGAGATAAAATTAATTTTCCGAAAGTTGACAAGTACGACTTGACAGTTGTCAATTTCACTATCAGGTAGTGAATTTGTTATCTTTATTCGCCGTAACCAATAATTAGAATAATTCTTACCTATCTTCAATATTGAAAAAATTGAGAAACACAAGGAAAGTAATTCCTAGTTATAAAATGATTTATTCTTTCACAGTGCACACGTTGTAATTTAAATGTAAGAAAGATAAAACATTTGCTAAAGCAGGGAAAAGTATATATAAAGATTTGATATTTCATCCAAGGGTAAGTAATTTTTATTAAAAAAGAAATATTTCTCCATAAAAGTGTAATTGTTGATTATAATATATATTCTGCTTTTTTGAAAAGAACAATGTTTCGTACACCAATATTTAGAGAAATTACACTTTTTTTAATGTTCACAACAGTTTTTTATGGTATCCTCCTAGTTGATGTAATTTTTGCACGTAAGAAAGATTTTAATATTGTTTCAAAAGTATTAAATATAGTATGTCCAAATTTAAAGAAAACTATTATTAGTAAAATACATTTAATTAGAAATTTTTTAAATTATGTAATTAATATTATGAAATAAGAAACCTCTCATTCCCGTCTCGCGATTTACCGTTCTTTTTGGTAAAATTTCGCAAATGAATTTTTTCAGTTCAATATTAATTCGAAATGCAAATTTAAATTTGTCATAGTAATTAAAGAAAGGTTCCAGATAATCATAATATTTTTTTATTTCAGGCAGAAGCGGATTTGCTGTAAGGCTTAGTTAGAAGGCTTTAGCTTAGGGCGTCAGGTTTGAGGGGCTGCAAATTTTGAAAGAATACAAAAAATTTTTTTTTAATTTTTTAGAATTTTTTATTTGATTCCGATAGGCGACAGAAATTTAACAAAAGTCTCCTTTGTTTTGTGAGTGAGTGAGACAATGTCTCTCTCACTCTCATGTATTTCTGCTTTCGGTCGACGTTTTCTGCTTACATGGGACTGGACCCTAATACATTAAGTATAAAACGCACCCAACCCTGTTGGGAACTCTGCCCTACAACGGAAAAAGACACGTAAGCCACAAACAGGTCGAACGGAGATATTCAAGGAAAACCATTTGCATCTAGAACTTATGTTTATAGTCACTTTTCAGTAATAAAAGTCAGTCTATATGGGTAAATCATATCTGTTTTAAAATTACAAAATTTATTTAAGCTTATTTTACCCTACTGTAGAAATTTAAATAAATAAATGTTATTTCACTTAAATGGGGAAAATATAAAAACAATGAAAAGGTAAATGTCCTAATTTGTGATCCCTTTCCATTGGTCTTCAGAGAATTATTGTTCGAATATTAAATATTTTAAAGCAAGGACTAGATTGGAGATTATTATTTTTTTGAAATAACCTTATTAATAGTAAGTATATAACTCAAGTTACATTTAATTATTTATAAATAAAAAAATTAAAATCGGACCATTGCAGTTACGAAATTATTATTATGAAGTTTAGGGCGGCAACTTTTAATAGCCTAGGGGCGGTAAATTTATAAATCCGTCTCTGATTTCAGGGTGCGATTACTGTCATCAAGGAAAATCTTTTAGAGGTATGTGCCTTGCGGTCTGGGCATATATAGGTAAGGAAGACGTAGGTACTACATGCTGTTCAGAAAATTATTTCGCGCAAAAATGTTGTATACCTATGGACAAGTGGAATCAATTTTTAAACTTGAGAAAATCTCAACAAAATAAGTCATAGGAAAAAAATCACCACCGCAGAGAAAAAAAAATAGGTTATTAAATTTTACAATATATTTCATTTAATTGGTCTTTGTGCGATATACCCAGTAATTACGTAAAATTTTGTTACAAAATACGAGAATTCTTAAGTATCAAAAACTCTTTATTTAATAAGTTTAATTACACGTTTCACCTTCTCTCTAAAACTGAATCAGTGGAATTTTTACTCATTTTCAATTATTTTCTTTAATTTTCAATTGTATTTTACGTTTTTCAATTACTTTATACAAAAGTCAATAATTCTCGCATTTTCTCAATTATTAAATATTTTCTTAAAATTTCAATACAATTCTTTAACTTCTAAATGATTTCTTTAATTTTTATTTATTTATTACAATCGTCGCTTGGGGGCAGCAACATGCCAAATCAGCTGAACGGTGAAAAACATACCTTTTCAGTTAAAAAGTGAAAAACATGCCGTTTCAGGAAAATTGTGTAAACTATGCCTTTTTGTGTTAGCGGTGAAAACCATACCTTTTCAGATGAACGGCGAAAAACATGACTTTTCAAATGATTAAACAATTTTTCCCTATTTTAGGTTGGCAGCATAGTGGCCAGAAGTTAGTCATTGAAGATAAATATTAATTTTTAAAAAACTAATGTTAAAAAAATAATCTAAATAAAATAAAGTAATTCAAAAGAATTATAATGTTTAAAATTAAATGTGTTTACACACATTAAAGTACCTGGTATAAACTTAAGTTTTATTGACAAGTTAAAAAAAAAATTTTAAAATCATGTAACGAAGTATTACTATATTCGTAAAAAAAACTTTGTTATGATAAAACTTTTTCGATATTATTATATTTAAGTAACAACATTTTTTATATTGTATTGGTAAATTTTTCTCTTGTAATTAAGGTTAAATAAGATACAGTTATTTAGAATAATAAAATATTTTTAAATTAAATTTTATGTTTCTTATGAAATTTAAAAAATTGCAGTTTCATAATTAAATTAGATTTATAAAACAATCGCTTATTCTGTGACTAAATAACGGTTATCGCAAGTATACGTATAAAAAGATGATTATTTAAAAATTTGAAGTAGATGATTTTTTTTCTTATGCATAGGTTTAGCATTATAATATTAATTTTGAAAAGACTAATGTGAAAAAAATAATCTAAATGAAATTAATTAATTTAAAATAATTATAATGTTTAAAATTAAAAGTGTTTACACACATTAAATATTTATACGAGTACCTTAAGTAACTTAAGTTTTATTGACAAGTTAAAAAAGATATTTTAAAATCATGTAACAAAATATTACTAAATTTGAAAAAAACGTTTATTTATTAAAACTTTGTCTATGATTTCATATTTAATTTTCAACATGTTTTATATTTGTTTGCAATTATTTCTCGTGTAATTAGGATAATAAAATATTTCTTTAATTAAAGCTGTCGCTCTTCTTGTAAATGAAATATTATTGAAAAATAATGAATTAGAAAAATTAAATAAATTTACACAATGTTTGCGCAAACAAAACAGACGCATGTGATTTGTTTGTAAATTAATAATTTATTTTATGCCTTTGTAAGAAGTATTACAGATAAGTAAATAATATTCCATTAAGCTACGAGAGCACGGAAAAATTAAACGAAACAGTTCTGAATGTTTACGATCTAGATATCGATTAAATCCTCGTTAACATCTAATAATTCTTTGTAAAACGCATGGTATTTTTCTGGGATTAATCCATCTTTCATTAATTTGCATAAATCCGCCTTTTTTGCTTTGTCCACTTGTAACTTTTCCGTGTAACAGTTATTTAGATCTCTTTTTTCGTCGAAATTAGTTTCAATTTCTTTTGCATCAGCTTCATAGTTATATTTAATGTGTAATTTTATATTTGGAAAAACTGTAATTTCTCTTATATGAGAAATTTTTATTGATTTCCAAAATTTTTTATAACTAAGCACCGAAAAATCAAGAAAATCTTCAGAATTCATTTCTTTAACAATGTAAGGTGGGTCTTGAACTTTTGCTTTTCTAATAAGATCGCACCATTCCTCTTGACAAAATATAGACTTATATTTTGATGCAGTTTCGATTGTTGCATGCATAGAATCACCGCTGGTCTGTGTATGCCCAGTATCTAAATATCTGAAAAGTCACCTGATTTTAATATTGAAAAATTGACAATAAAAGTATAAAAATAATGAATAAAAGAAATACACAAACAAAGAGTTGGATATAAAGAATATTACTTTTTTTTAAAAAATATTATTTAATAAATTTATTATTTTTTAAATTGAATGCCACAAAATACAAGGTGATTTCTGAATTTTTTGAAAATGTACATATTTGAAAGCAAATTGTCTAATTAATAATTATTGCTATTAGTATTTCATTGATATTGAAAGAAAAGTTTTTACGGAAATGAAAATAAAGAGTCTAAACTTATTCTTAATTTTTCCTATATAAGAAACGAGTACTGAAGATCAGCGTTAAAAGTTAACGGAAAAGCGTTAACAGTTAACAAAAAAGGATATTTTATACCTGGTTCCTTGGTTAGGGAGAGAAGGTATTTGTTAAAAGTTTACGGAAAACGAAACTCTCAGCTTATTATACAAATTACCTTGAAATTTAAATTTTATTTCTTAATACAAACAATAGACTACCTGCAGAGAGTCATCATCATTAGAGCAAACCCTTGTATAATGAGGGTTGATGGCTTTAGGAAAAGAGATAAAATTTTCGAGATGATTGAAAAGAGAGAAAATAAATTATATTCTAAAATTTTACCTCATTACTCAAATATTCTTTAAATTTAACATTCTCTTTCTAAGTACGAACAATAGACTAAATAAGCCCATTGGTTTTCGAGTCAACCTTTGCATAATGAGTGTTATAATTGGTTTTGGAAAAGAGAAACAATTTTCGAGCTTTAACGAAAAGAGAGATAAATACATTAGTGCGTGGTATAGAAGTGCATGGTAGTGAAAGTTATTAATGAATAGAACTTGAGTGTGTATAATGTGGAAGCGAATAATGCTAATTATTGTGTACTTTTTAATAAGTGTTTATAATAGAAATGTGTTTAATGTGAAAGTGTATAGTATTAATATGCTTATTGTTTATTAAGAGTTTGTGTTGAATAGTTCTTAATACAGTGAACAGAAAGTGTTTATTATAGAAATGAACTGTAAGTGATAAATAATAAATAATAATGTGACTTTAATAGTAAATATACATTAAAAATTAAATGTGAAAAGTGACAGTGATTAAAATGAAGGCCGTGACTATACGTATAGATTTTCTGTACGAATAGCCAGACCAAGGTGGAACGGCTATTCGTACAGAAAAATGAAAAGCTGTCTTTGGCAGCGTAATATCTTTTGTTTTGGCTGTGAAAAAACATAATAAAATTTTTGGAAATGCTAGGGGGGAATAGACACTTCGTAAAATGAAAGTGTGCAAAATGTGTTGACTAAAGTAACAATATTTAGAAAGTGTTTAAATTTTGTATTTTCAATAAAGTTAGTGTTATGAAATGCAAAAAGTGTCCATAAAATGGAATTGTGGATTCATTAAACAACTGATTGATAACCGTTTAATAAATAATAAAGTGATTATAATGTTTTTAAAGAGTCGTTACAGTGTAAAATAAGTGTTAATAATATAATTATATAAAAGAGATGAGATAAAGATATAAGACAATAACATAAGACAATAACATGAGATAATTACATGAGACAATGATATGAAATAAACAGATAAAAGAATGAGAGAAATGAGGTAAAAATATAAGATAATAGCATGAAAAAATGTGATGAGATAAACATGTGAAACAATAAGAGAGATCAGGTAAAGAGATTAGATAATGAGATGAGATAAATAGATATGAGATAAACATATGAGATACAGAAACAAAAAAAACATTAAGACTTGAAATATAAAGATACTTTGATGACATGTAGGCTAAAGAGGTGATTATGGAGTTAGATCGTGAGAAATAAAAAATAAGATTCATTGTTTGTTAATTTTTTTTTTAAAAGTTGTTTTTAAAAAATAATTTCTTAGTTAAAGAAGAGATACTTCAATTTAAATGATAAAGATAAGGATATTCGTATAATTGGGAAATGCTAAATGACAATCACATGTATAAGTTTCAGGAATTATTGGAACTTTATTCAGGTGGTAGTTTCCAAAAACAAATTACAGGATATTTAGAAATGTTAGATGAAATTAAAGCAATTAATAAGAATTAATCACATATTCAAATATTGTTTAGTGGAAATCAACTTTTGGGTCACTGGATTTGCACTTACTATGATGGAAATGAACTTTTTTTTTATGATAGTCTTAATAAAGGATGTTTAAATGAAGATCAAAGATAATATTTATGCAGGTTATATACATTTACACCTAATGTAGTTTTATAAGAGTACAACAACCAAATTTTGTTGATTGTGGTGTATACGCCATTGCGTTTGCTGTTTCTTTATATTTTAATATTAAACCTGAAAATATTGTATACAATTATGCTTTAATGAGAACTCATTTGTATATGATGTTTGAAAAAAATGTGTCATCTCATTTTCGGATAATTTTACAAAATTGTATAAACTTGGAACTGTCAAGATCGAATAAATAAAAAACAATAATTTGCATGTGAGGAATGTAAAAGATGCGACACAGAAGAGAAAATTAGATTATCAAATTAATGACGGCTTTACAGAAATGAAAGGAGATAGTAGTAGTCCTTCATTACATACAACAATAGGACAGAACAAAGTTGTTAATATTCCTGACTAAGAAACTAAAAAAAGCAGTACCAAATATGAAAAAATGTATTGTAAAAGACCTAAGTTAAAAGGAGAGATGGAAAAGATTGACAAATAACTAATTTGGAAAATGTAAATAGTGACAGAATATAAATGTTTGTAAGAAAAAACATGTGGAAAGTGCGTCAAATTCTATTGAATTAGTAAAAGAAGGTAATAATTATAAAATATTAGAAACAATAGAAGTAAGAAGATATTTTTTAGCAATTCTAATGAGAAAAGTAGAAAAACTAGAGCAGAATATCAGAAAGAATATAGTGAAATGACGAAATTAAAACGAAAAAAATTGATAACAAAGAAACAGAAATATCAGTTATGGAAAAAGTGTGTTTAAGTAGGAAAACAGATTTAAATTTTTCTAAAAAAACACATAAATAGTGCTGTTTAAGAAGAAAAGAGAGATAATAATTCTGACAAATTAATAATTTCTAGCGATTGTAATTAGACAAGTAAAAAAAGTCGTGCAGAATATCAAAGTGTTGAAAGTCAGTTAAAGTAGCTTAAGGAAGTAGGAGGAGATGATAAGAATAAGAAATTATAAAGAATATTGAGCCAGACAAAAATTGTTAACACCTCTAATCAGAAAATTAAAAAAAGTAGAGCAGAATGTAAAAAAAGCTATCGTCAAAGATTGAAATTGAAACAGAAGATGTGCCATGATAAGGATGAAAATAATGAAATACTATATTCAAAAGATATGCAGGAGAAAGATGTAAGGATTTGTGATGAGAAAATGAAAAAAGTCACGCAAAATAACAAAAACAATAACGTAAAAGATTAAAATTAAAAAGAAACGTAATCGATGAGGAAAAAATAGATGTTTCGGAACATAGAGGTAAAAAATGGAGTCATTTATGGAAATGAAAACAACATTGACATTCGTGATTTTGCTTATGCAGAAAAAAATATTAATAGCATAGATGTTTTAAGGTATAACGAACATTATCTTGGTAAAATGTCGTGTTTTTGCAAAAGATGCAAGGCTAAACATTTTGAGAAAGAAAAATTCAAAAGAAATTAACTTATAATTATTGTTGCAGTCATGGTGGTGTATCGTTGCCTTCAGCAAAATACCCTCATAAATTAAAAAAATTGTAATGAAATTGCTATTTTTAATATGAATGCTGAAGGTTTAATACCAGAGTCTTATGTAACGATTTATAATACATCGATTAAACAATTGCAATTGGTTAGTCATTTAGATCCAAATGTTGAACCTTGGATATATCCTATACATTATCCTCTAGGAAGTAAGGGTTATAGTCTCGATATGATTCGTACTCATAGTGATAAGCCAACTAGAAATCAAACTGTGTTCAGATCTGCTTATATAAAATATAAAATAGGAGTAAGAGATCATACCTTCAATCAATTTTTATATGGTAAAAGAATGCTTCAGCAATGGTTATTTGATAATTATCTTAAAGTGGAAAAAGTTAGGTTACATTTTTGTAAAAATAATCAAACAAAATTAAGAAGTGAAACTTACAAAGGATTAATTGATCATTTAGATAAACAAGAAATTGAAAATAACGTACATGTTGGCAGGATGTTAATACTGCCTTCAACATTTATAGGATCACCTTGTAACATGTTAAAACAATATTAATATGCAATGACCATTATGTAGCTTTTCATGGTAGACCAGATTTATTTATTACAATGACATGTAGTTCAAAATGGAAAGAAATTTATGAAAATTTATAACTTAATCAGTCAGCTTCTAAGTTCAAATACACCTGACACGGCTGCAAAAGAGTCTTTCATTTAAAATAGGAAGAATATTGGAGAAATATTATATTATATATAATATTATATTGGAAGAAGGTTCTAAAACATTATGAGCAGAGAGTGTTGATCGGTAAACTTTTTAAAGTAAAATTTTTAAATTTTTTAAGGTATATCATAATTTTTTATAATTATTCTTGATATTTTTCATTTTAATCTTCATCTTTTTTTTATTTAATTAATTTTTAATTAATCAAAATTTGCAAATTGATATACACGATGAATCAAAGATCACATCATTTTAAATTTATTGCAATGTCTTTTTATCATTAATTTTCTTTTTTTATTATATTATGTATTTCTTTTATTTCACATAATTATACATAAATGAAACATTGTTTTAAGAGGGGAACACCAGTTGTAATTTTCGAAAATTCGTTTTTTCTTTTTTTGCATTCTCATAAAGTATACATATTTAAAAATGTGTTTGTAAATTTCTAAGTTGATCTAGTGAAAAATAAATGTGTTATACAGCACTATGCGGCGGCGCGTCAAGGTCGCTTTAGACCAGCTAACACTTACACCAGGTGCTCCATGGCTATTCGTCTTTTGTTTTACGCTTACATTTACAGTTTTTGTACCCTTCCTTCATAATTTTGAGGACAGAAAGAATAATATGAGAAGCAAAGGTCATTTCAAGTATATAACAAAAAATTATGTTGAAACTTTAAATGCAATTTTCTCAAAATAAAATTTTCAAAGTCGGCGATCATGATTACTCGAAAACCATTAAACCGATTTACTTGAAATTTGGGATGCTTAATTTACACATCTAAGTCGTTAAGTGATCGAAGGATTTTTTTTATGCAAAACTATTTTTATATAGCTGAAAATCGACCGTTTATTTTAACGTTAATCATACTGTTGACTTTGACAGGTCACCATTTTGTCGAATATTTTTTTTTCTTCAAATCCTTCGATCACTAACAGGATAATCTTATAATAAATGTAAATCAATTTCATTTTTTCATTTCATACGAAGCATACTTGCAGAATCCTGATCACAGCGAAACACCTTTTTTTGGAAGGCGTCGCTTTAATGGCTCACATCTTCAAAAGTTTTGGTTGAAAAACACTTTTATTTTTTTTTAATTACAGTTTTTAACATGTACTTTTAACTAATAAATAGTATTCTTCAAAAAGTTTCATGGTTTTCTAGGAAAAAATTCTTGAAAAAGCACTTTTTTTAGTTTCAACTGGTGTTCCCCCCTTAAGAAATAATAAAATTTGGCGTGCGCTTTAGCGCGCGCTTTTTTTCTAGTCTGAAGTAAAAATCGAATCAGAAATGTGCAGCTTATTTGAGTTTCATTTCGCATAAAATTGTTTAATATTTTAACCACTAATAGTGAAACATTTTTTTCAAAGTTTTTTTTCAGAAATTTGTGGCAAATACAATTGTATTTTTAAATTCTACTTATTATATGAAGAAAGTTATTTTTTATTATCATAATATAAATAAAAAATTTAAGAAGTTATAAACTAGGTAAAAATTATGTTGATTTAATAAACACTTTGCTTTCATATGAGCAAAACAATTTGCTTCATCATAGAGAAAGCAATAAATTAAAATGGTACAAAAAAAGAAAATCTTATTTCGTAAACAATATAAATAATTTTACAAATTTTATATGAAATATATACTTTATATGAATCAATTTATTCGTTTTTCAATCTAAAATATTTTTTCAGCAGGAAATTTTTATTTTTTTTAAAGAATTTTTTTGATAAAAAAGGTGCTTAAAAATTTGATTGAGTCTTTTCAAAAATCCTACTGTTAAATTTTAGATATTTATGAATAAGTCATCAAAATTTCATTAAAACCGGTTGAAATGTTCTCGAGATATACTGGCAACAAAAAAAGGTCACACTCACACAATATAGCACGCTCACACGCACACATACATTTAGACACTTGCTTAGGAATGAAAATATAAACGTTTTAGACGAAACTAAGTCGAATTAGACTATTTTTGGAAATTTGAAAATCTTAATGATTACAAAGCTTTCTCTAAGTGGAAGCAAACATTTTAAAAATGTAAACAAAAATCATCTTTAAAAATTACGTTTAAAAATAAATTAAAAGAATTTTTAACTATTAAAACCCATGATTATAAACTCTATAGAAAATAATGTTTTCTTTTCAAGATGTTAAAATTTTAATTTCGTTAGTTTTTTAGTTTTATTGAAACTTTATTCACAGTATCATTTTAATAGTAATCCCAAAAAATAAAAAATCTCAGTGAGACTTAAGAAAAAGTTAAAAAATGATATTCAAGTTTATGACACCTTCTGTTATTTAGTAATTTAATTGAGGTTTTATATACCTGTGTGTAATAGTCACTTGATAATTTGCAGCAGCTTTAAGGTACATCGAGAATAGAATTTGATTTTTATTTTGTCCTCCAGGTATCGCTATAAAATCTAAATTCGACTTTTCTTTTTTTACATTTTCGATTATAAAATTCCATATACAACTGCTGATTTCGTTTGCTCCTCTTTTAGCTGCGGTTTCATTTCAAATGTTACATTGGCCCTCTTTACTCACCATATCAAAAATTGTAAAATTGTAATTCGACAATTTCCTTTTATAATACATTTGCGATATTTCTGACCGGGGCGTAGACAAAACTTTTTGCAAATCGAATGTTGCACATGAAATAGAACTATCATTTGTAGCTTCTGTTTTATCCGTTTCCATGATTTGTCGGGATTGATTTTTATTTCTAATATGTTCATCATAGGCATCCTTAAATTTTGGCAATTCCTTCTCAACGTCTGACAGAAATTTGAATGAAGCACTTTCATCACACTGATCCTTTTTAGGGTGATGAAAGCTTAAATTAAACTCATGATTGAAAATGTATCTATATTTGTATTCAGAAGCAATGGGAGTAATGTTTTTATCTGCCATATATTCTTTATACATCGAATACATTTTGCTAATATTTAGAGTTTCATCTAAATATTCACGAGATGATGATGACCTACAATAATGAGACTCTACTTTTTCAAATAAGTTTATGTGGTCGCGTACAGAGTTTAAAACATCATTCGATATTTTCTTTGGTTTATTAGAATGTTTTCCTCGGTTATCGGAATCGATTGTTTGTCCAGATATTGATTTTTTTTTTTAGTTGAAATAGTCTCCAAAACAACTTTTGAAATACCTGTTTGAATAATGATTTTAGTTTTACTGCATTTAAAGATTATTTATTGTATAAACAGATTTTCTTTTAATTATTAATGCATCACTCATGCACACAAAAAAATTAAATTTCGGACGAGACACTGCACTAGTATTTTTTCCCGCCAAAATCCGAATTCAAATTCAGAATTATCGAATTGGCTAAAATATATAAGATTACCTCAAATACGGTTCAAAAACAACTATTAAAATAAAAAAATTCTTATTTGACCTAAAAACTACGCTAGTATACTATTTCTTCTTAGTTTTCTTTTTTGAATCTGAGTCAGAATTTAAAATAAAGAGATTAGATAACATTTTTAAAAAAATTTTTAAAAAACAACTCAAAAACAAGAAAAAAGTCAGAAAATTGTATTTTTTCAGGTTATCTCATAAATTTAATTATAACATCGGATTCGAATTCAGCGGAGAAAAATATGTCTAAATACACTAGCGTAGTGTTCTGGCCTAAAAACTTTTTATTAGGTCTTTATTTGGTATTTTTGAACAGTGTCTCGAAATTGTATCCAATCTGTCAGTTCAGACATCGGATTCGGATTTAACAGAAAAAAATATATGAATACATTAGTATAATGTCTCGGCTAAATTATTATATACCTATAAAAAATAAAAATATTTATATATTTTAAATACAATTCATCATGTTAGTCTTGTTTATTTTACGTTGTATAGCAATGAATTAAATATAAAAAACCTCATTTTTCAACATATAAAAATAAATTACCAAAGGTATTTAAAAACATTGTTCGACAGACTTTAACTCGTCAGGATGGCAAATGTAAGAAGAAGTTTCTCGATTTTTGCTTTTCAGTATTTTCACTATTTGTGTCTTTGCTTTCTTTATTTTCAATTAATTTATCTAAGAAATCCCACTGACGTACATGATCTCCTAGTTTCCAATAATCTTCAAACAATTTCAAACGCTCCAAAGCTGTAACTTTTGTTTGACATTTAGAACGACAACTTATACAGTATGGTCCAATTTTTCTTTCAGAAACGATTTCTGTACCATTCAATTCATAAGACATTCCTAAATTACGAGCTCTTTTAGCAGATTTTTTAAAACTATTTTCAGGGTTTGCTTTTCGTTTTCGCGACGCTTTTTTCTCAACTGATTTTGCATTTGATACTGTACTAGATTCAGATTCTACGAAAAATAATTTTTTTTAATTTAACGTTATATTATTAAATACATTTGCAAAAATTTTACTTTTCAGTGATTATTTAAATCTGAAAGTATGATTTAATACCATTAACTCTTTCATTTTTTTCACGTTCTGGTTCTTCAAAATTTTTCTCTAATCTAAAAGATGCAGGAAAATTTTCTTCAATAGTCTCATATATTTCTAACCCAGGATCGACTGATTTTGCATTTGATACTGAACTAGATTCAGATTTTATGAAAAATATTTTTTTTTAATTTAACGTTATATTATTAAACACATTTGCAAAAATTTTACGTTTCACTGATTATTTCAATCTGAAAGTATGATTTAATACCATTAACACTTTCATTTTCTTCACGTTCTGGTTCTTTAAAATTTTCTTTTAACCTAAAAGATGTAGGAAAATTTTCATCAATAGTCTCATGTATTTCTAACCCAGGATCGACTGATTTTGCATTTGATACTGAACTAGATTCAGATTCTATGAAAAATAATTTTTTTTAATTGAATGTTATATTATTAAATACATTTGCAAAAATTTTACGTTTCACTGATTATTTAAATCTGAAAGTATGATTTAATATCATTAACACTTTCATTTTCTTCACGTTCTGGTTCTTTAAAATTTTCTTTTAACCTAAAAGATGTAGGAAAATTTTCTTCAATAGTCTCATGTATTTCTAACCCAGGATCGACTGATTTTGCATTTGATACTGAACTAGATTCAGATTCTATGAAAAATAATTTTTTTTAATTTAATGTTATATTATTAAATACATTTGCAAAAATTTTACGTTTCACTGATTATTTAAATCTGAAAGTATGATTTAATATCATTAACACTTTCATTTTCTTCACGTTCTGGTTCTTTAAAATTTTCTTTTAACCTAAAAGATGTAGGAAAATTTTCATCAATAGTCTTATGTATTTCTAACCCAGGATCGACTGATTTTGCATTTGATACTGAACTAGATTCAGATTCTATGAAAAATATATTTTTTTAATTTAACGTTATATTATTAAATACATTTGCAAAAATTTTACGTTTCAGTGATTATTTATATCTGAAAGTATGATTTAATACCATTAACACTTTCATTTTCTTCACGTTCTGGTTCTTCAAAATTTTCCTCTAATCTAAAAGATGCAGGAAAATTTTCTTCAATAGTCTCATGTATTTCTAACCCAGGATCGACTGATAAAAGTTTTAAAATATTTACTTTTATATCAATAAAAACAAGTTATTTTTTTTTAAATTAAAAAATTTTGTCACCTGGAAATGATGCTAATGAAGAAAAATTTTCATTGCGATGTTGCATGTGTGGTTCGACGGAATACAGAATGTTGGGATCTTTTAATATAGTTAAAAATAATTAAGTTTATGTCAAAATAGGTTAATTAAAATTTTTTAAGAATTAAACCTAACAAGCTAATAATTAATCTAATGCAGTATGTACAATAATTTAATACCGTCAATAATTTTGTTTTCTTTACTTGATTTCAATTGATCATCAACATCAAAGTAATTTTTAGAAAGATCCGTGTAAATTAATTGTTCCCCTGACGATGAAGGTAAATCATTTTCAAGAATCTGCAGTGCTTCTGTACCATTGTACAAAAAGTCAGGATCTAATATGATAAAATTTGTCAGATATTTAATTACTTTTAGGTGTCAATAAGAAAATATTTACTTACACACAATAAGGCAAATTCAGATCTTATAATGCTAAACCTATGCATAAGAAAAAAAATCATCTACTTCAAATTTTTAAATGATCATCTTTTTATACGTATACTTGCGATAACCGTTATTTAGACACAGAATAAGCGATTGTTTTATAAATCTAATTTAATTATGAAACTGCAATTTTTTAAATTTCATAAGAACCATAAAATTAAATTTAAAAATATTTTATTATTCTAAATAACTGTATCTTATTTAACCTTAATTGCAAGAGAAAAATATACCAATACAATATAAAAAATGTTGTTACTTAAATATAATAATATCGAAAAAGTTTTATCAGAATAGTGATGCATTTGAGCGACACGATCCGAGAAACGAGCGACAATTTTTGTTTTTCATGAAATTGACAGACGAGCGATCAATTTGTTTAGCCTCGGTAAAGCGAACATCTCGGATAGTCGAACGATCATTCCGAGCATCTCGTTTTTACCAAAAAATTAGGCGTGAAGTTGTAGTCAATTAAAAAATAATGACATTTAAATAAAAAATTCAAGTTTTATATGAAACTTTTAAAACTTTCCGAAATGCGAAAATGAAAGAGGTTCAATTCAGACAGGCTATGTATGTTGAAGTCAAAGAATTATTGCCCATTGAAATATATGTTATTTTTCAGATAATTTTAGACGCCACTTATTTTTCTGTTTTGGTGAAAACAAATTTTTAACGAAGTTATGCGGATTTGAAATTTTTAAGTTAAAAAGTGAGATTACAAGAAAATAACGTTAAAATTTTTTAAAGTATTTATATCTTTTTTACTATTGTATATATTAAAATGATCCTTTCTGTGTCTAATTAGGGCTTTTATGTTCTTTTAAATTCCATAAGGAAATTTAAAATATTTTCAAAGTTAAAAAAACGGCGGCATTTAAAAAAAAATCAAAATCAAATTTTCTGATAATCCCCAATGTTTTTTTTCTCTCGATTTTTTTTACTTTCTGGAGGTATAACGATTATTTTCTATAAGAATTTATTAAAGTCCCGCTTCTTGGAGAAGAATAAAAAAAAATTTTCTTTTTAAGAAAAGAAAATTCAAAGTTTTTTTAAACCCTGTATTAGATACAACAAAAATCCAAATAGAAAAAATGTTCCTCTTAAGAAGTGGAGCAAAAAAGTTTCATAGCTTTTATCTCTAACTTGCGAATCTTTCGAATTATTAATTATAACACGAAATAAATACATAAATTTTGCATTTTTGCAAGTAGAATAAAGTTTCAATATATATAGTTTATTTACTCTCCCTTACGGGTTCGAGGGCCTCCGTTCCCTTTACAAAATTTTTACAAATTCTCTTAACCTATTAACTAAATTGCCATAACTTAATTATGTTCTATAAGTTTCGCCTTAACCTACGCCAGAGCCGGGCTTCCGTTTCCTTTTACCATTGTATCCAAATTTCATATTATTTTACCTTTAACTTCTTAATGGCCATTCCCTATCTTTTTCTTACTCAACCACTTCACTCTGCCACAAATATTCCCATTCTAACCTTAAATCATACATACACATATCATTCACTCCCCGTCTATATCTTTCTTATTGCCAACTCTCATTCACTATCTTTTACTCAATTCACACGCTTCCCTTTTCAAACTTCATTTGCCTTTCATCCCACATCCACATTTCTCCATTTATCCAAATTCTCCTCTTTCCTACTCCCACTAAATTCCCTTTCCTCCTCTCCTCCCAAACTCTCAGACGCACAAACCAGTCTCTTCTTCGTTCATTCCACGTTCTGTCCTCCTCAATCCATTCTTTTCTCCCCTTTAACTTTCCCTTCTTTCTCAATACCTCTCTCTTTTCCTCCTCATTTCCCAACCTAACTATCCACGTTGCGCATTCTTCTCTTTCCTCTTTTCCCACCCCTTTTACATTCTTAACTTCAACTTGCACTCCAACTTCTCTGAACAGTTTCTCTATTTCATCGTTACTTTCCCTTTTCCTCATTTTTAACCCTTTAACAACTATGTTATTTTTTCTTTTCCTTCTTTCCTCCTTTTCCCACCTCTCCTCCAATTCTCTAACCCTTTTCATTACACTATCCTCTTCCCCCTTTTCTCTAATCTCCTTCCAACCCTCTTCAGCCCTATCAACCCTACTTTCTAGCTTTTCCATTTCTCCTATTCTTATTTCTTTCTCCCTTATCTGCTTGCTTTGCAATTCTTCTATCTTTTTACAAATATTATCTTTTTCCCTTCTCCAGTTCTCATCTAACTTTTCCAACATCCGTCGTATTTCTTCCAGTTCGGTTTCCACTTCTTTTTCTTTACCCTTTACTACCTTCTCAAATTTTTCCCCGCATATTATATTTCCCATCGTATCAAGCTGTTTTTCATTTACTTCACCGATTTGCTTTATTATCTCTTTTACTTCACTTAGACTACTCTTTCCTTTACCTACCTCTCTTTCTCCGCTTACCTTGCTATCCCTATTTCCCTTTTCGCTTTCATTTACTATACCGACTTGCTTTATTATCTCTCTTAATTCACTTATCCTACTCATTATACCTATCTCTCTTTCTCCGCTTACCCCCTTCCCGCTTTCGCACTTGTCGCTTGATGGGCCTGCCATATCGCTCCGCCTATCACTATTTTCCCCCTCTAACTTATTCACAGACTGCTTACCCTGCCCTGTCATTATCGCTTTCTACCTTACCTACCAAATGTTCCTTATGCAGCAGCCCAACTTTACCGCCCTTTTCACGTAGCCCTCCTTTCCGCACTTTCCTCTCTCCCTCACTTCTCAAAGCACAATTCCTAACCTTACTTTTTCACACCACTACATTCGCACTTTGCTCTTTTTCCATTCACTCCCACACACATTCGATTTACACACTCTTATCTCCCTACTTACTTCTTTCCCACAGACACTTTTTACCACTAGCACTCCACAAAAACCATCACCTAGGCCTAAAAATTGCAAAGCATACACAAACGCGTCAACTCGATTTCGGTACCGGAAACGGAAGCCAAGTTTCAATATATCACTGAAATGCAAGAAATGTTAAATGTGTAAAAACTGACAAATTCTATATAAAATTAATTTAATAAATAATGATTTCTTTAAAATTTGAAATTAGACAGTGTTCCTTTAGATTTTTTAATTTTAATTGCAATTAATTTGCATATTTATTAATCATTGTTTTATTTTTCTACAAAACAAATTATAAAATAAGTTTTGGGTAACACTTATTTTATAATTTGTTATACATAACATAAATGTTTCTGAAAAATAAGATATTTCAATGGGAAATGATTCCCTGACTTCAACATACATATCCTGTCTGAATTGAAATGGAAACAACCATGACATCCTTTTTTTTATTAAACAAAATGATTTATTTATTATTATATAATGATTTAATTTCTTTCTCTGTAATGTCTATTTAAATTCAGTAAAAATTTAAGTGTGTGTAAATGACTTTTAAAAATTGTGCACATCATTTCTTTAATTTTAAAAATTATTCTTCTATTTAATGAAAAAAACATATATTTTTGATTTTTTACTTTGAAGTAACACGCAATTAATTTAAGTTCAAGAAATTAAAATTTTATGTAAATTATTAGTTATACTAAAAAAGTAAATTGTTTATTTTAAAAACGTAAATAAGGGTGTGATAATTAGGTTATAATGGCTTCTTCGGACCATATTTCAAACTTTTAATTTAAATTAATAAATATAGGCTTGAATAAAATTTTTCTAAACAAAGTATTATTATGTGTATTATTGATTCATTTAGATTACTTCTCTCTGATTAAAAATAATAATAATAATAATAATAATAATAATAATAATCATCCGGAATCTCTGTGATATTTGGTGCTATCCGCTACCAGATATCACAGAAACGCTTGATCGATTTGGTCAAGTCCTTAGTTGCCCTTTCCCAAACATCGTGGAAATACTTGGTTTGTTAGGCCGAGTGTTTAAAGGGCATCTAAGGTGGGGTTGCTGGACCTCAACCGGGCGCGTCCCCAGGTGGCGGATAGGGGGATCCTCCTAGATATAGGTGGTATCGGGGAAATGAAATACCCGACGCGGACCATAACCAGATAGGGCTTGACACCTGAAATAATTGTCAACCCTGTGATGGGTTAACCACCCCCACAGGGTAACTTGCGGTTACGACAACTGTAACGCGCAGTGCCACCCACAATAGGTCTCTTTCGGATGGAGACCTGGGTTCAGTTGGGAGTGGCAATAGGATAGAACCCAGGCGACGACCAGGCTACGCCCGTGGACAAGCTCGTGAGCGTCTACGATGGACTGAGGAGATGAAGAGAGATGCCATCTTATGTTGGCGAAACTCTTCTCCTGACCGTAGAGGAATAATGAAGAGATGTTATGAGCGGTGGATCACTATGTATCCCCAATAAGCTCAAATAACATCTCAGAATCTAAGAGATCAGATATCCTCTCTGTTGGGTAGGGGATATGAAGCTCTCCTTCAAGAAGATCGAGACCCCGTAGAGAACAGACGATCAGTTCTCACAACACAACAAATGGTCGAGCATAGTAATGTGGGCGCAAGAGAAACCAAAATTCATCACAAGGTTTCCATTAAAATGGACAAATTGGCAGCGACGAACAGAGAACTTTCGGACCTTTCAGAAGATGTAGACCTCTGGACATTGAACTGTGCAGTTTATGAAAAGGCGGTTTCTTTGCTTCGCGAAAGCAACAGAAAATCTGTTTCTGAACGCATTGCAAGAACAAAACAACGAATTAAACAGGTACAGTTCAAGATTGGGGTGGCCAGACGGATGGCTTCTCAATTGCAGAGTGTGATTGCATATCTAGCAACAAATAGAGCATTTACTCCTAGAGTTTTGGGCATAGCCCAATCTCTAAAAAGATTGCATCATACTCTCAAGAAGTCTAAGCTGCAGAATATCAAGCAGCATTGGATTGAGAAGATACGTACTCTTGTAATTATAAGAGAACAATTAGAACGGCGTGTAAAATGGATAGAGCAAAATAACACTTTTGCTATCAATCCGTCCCGCCTGTTCCCAGTACCTTCTCCAACCGTTGAAAAGCCACCTAGTCGTGAAGAGGTTGAAAACTTCTGGAAGAACATCTACGAAACCACATGTTCTCTAAACGATCAAGATGCATCTATACCACTCTTTCGTAGCTTCTGTCATCGGCAGGGGCTTGAACACCCTATGGAAGAGTGCTCACGAATCACTGAGGAGGAAGTGAGAAATGTAGTTGCTAAAACTAAGAACTATTCAGCACCCGGTCCAGACAAGATTAATAATCTATGGTGGAAGAAGTTCACTTTTACCCACCAACATTTGGCCCGTATATTTTCTAGCTTTCTTAACGGAGAAGATCACGTACCTCAGTGGTTGGTTGAAGGAAGAACGGTACTTCTACCAAAATCAGGAAATTTGTCTAATCCAATGAATTATAGACCAATAGCTTGTCTTAACACCTGTTACAAGCTATTCACTGGTATCCTCAAAGAGAGGATATTAACATCCATAGAGCCAGTGTGGAGTGCAATAGGTGAACAGCGAGGGTGTAAGAGAGGCCTAGCAGGTTGTAGGGATAACCTACTGATAGATAGGTGCGTGACCCAAGATTCGATATTTTATCGGCGCAACCTGTCAATGGCTTGGATTGATTACCGTAAAGCATTCGACTCTACGAGTCACGAATTGATTATCAAGCTTCTTGAATGCTTACAGGTACATCCAAACATTGTGAGATGCTTGAAAGATCTAATGCTCAAGTGGAGGACAAGGTTTGTTATAACATCGAACAAACAACAGGTGAATACTAACATCGTCACCTATAAAAGAGGAGTTTTTCAAGGAGACTCACTCAGTCCTCTACTTTTTTGCATCTCCCTCTTACCTCTGTCTATTGTTCTTCGAGAAAAGCACTCTGGATACATGTGTGGCAAACCAAAAAATAGAGTATATAAGATCAACCACCTTTTTTATATGGATGATCTTAAGCTCTATGCCTCCAGTAAGGAGGCACTTAATATCTTAGTGTTTGCAGTAGCTGTGTATTCCAGAGCTATAGGTATGTCTTTTGGATTGGACAAATGTGCCGTGATTCATCTAAATAGAGGAAGACGAGAAACATCGGATTTACAAAGTAACTCTGAGGACCTTCAGCTCATTGGTGGCAACACCATACAACATCTTGGTGTAGGGGATGCTTACACATATCTTGGGATTCCACAATCGGAGACTCAGGATGTTTGTAAGCTTAAAGATCATCTCCAAAAGAAATATCGAGGTCTTCTTAGAAAAATTTGGTCATCTGAATTATCTGGGAAGAATAAGATACAAGCCACAAATACATTAGCCATTCCTTTACTTCTCTATACATTTGGAGCTGTTAAGTGGAATGTGGATGACCTGAAGTTACTAGATAGAGAGACACGTAGGATGATGTCAATACATCGATGTCATCACCCAAGGTCTTCTGTACCTCGAATTTACCTTCCACGCGATCAGGGAGGGAGAGGTCTACTTAGTGTAGAGTGTCTTCATCGCCGTATTGTATTGGCTGCGGCGTGTTCGGTGATGAACAGTAATGATCCTCTTATGCAATTTGTCCACCATCATGAAATTGCAGATAATGGGGCATTTTTATACAAAGCGGCAAACAGAGCGGCAGATGAACTTAGTCTTCCGTTTGATACCAGCGATACAGAACAGGGATTGGCATCATTAACACCTTTGATGCTTAAAAGACAAGTGAAGCAGGCCGAACATGTACTTCTATTGGAGCAACATGTTAGGAAGCCTCTTCATGGGCAATTCTATAAGATTCTTAGGGAGATGGAGTTGCCTAAGGATCTGTCTTTTAGATTTCTGAAATCTGCTGGTTTAAGATCGGAGACTGAGGGATTTTTATTTGCTTGCCAAGATGGTGTTATCAATACCTTATATTATCGCAGTAAGGTCATGCAGATACCTGTCGACAATTACAACTGTCGAGCATGTAAACAATATCCGGAAACACTTACTCACATTCTAAGTGCGTGTCCGACGTATGCATGTTCCAGGTATATTGAAAGACACAATGCTGGACTTAAGGTATTGTATTACCATCTTCGACACCAATATGGTGTAGATAAGGAACCTGTCTTGCCATACGCCCAAGAGGATCAGGAGGCTGTTGTGGAGAATGAGAATTGCAGAATCTACTGGAATTTTTCGTTTTCTACCACTCATCGTATCAGTGCTACTAAGCCTGATATAGTACTCCAGGATCATAAAGGTAAGATCATCTGCGTGATTGAGTTTTCGGCTCCTGCCGAGGGCAATATCGCTCAGAAGAAGGATGAGAAAAGGCAAAAGTATCAAGACCTGCTGTTCGAATTGAGGAGAATACACAGAGGCTATAAAGTCCATTTAGTTGTCCTTATTCTCGGCTGTCTAGGGGGGATGAGAGCTTCATTTGTTAGCCAGCTTCAAAGAGTTCCAACCTGCGAGCGTCAAGCCGACGCATTGGCAGGTCGAATGCAGAAGGCAGTTCTGCTGAGCTCTCTTCATCTGGTCAGGCAGCACTGTTCTTCATAATATAACATCACGAAGGTAGCTCTAAAAAAGCATCCAATAGCGTTCCTGGCCACCGCGTAAGAACAACAGCGGCAACGGACAGGAACACCTACAGAACAGTGAACTGAAAACACCTCGAGCAAAGGAATCGCGCTATTGCTTACCTTTCAGGACGGAAGGAGCAAAAGCGGATAAGAATACGTAAGGCAAGAATGGGAGAGGTTGTTTTAGTGAGGTATTACCACAGCATGTGGTCGAGTCCCACACGAACAAGTGCGTAAATGCATTTTTTCCTCTCCTAAACTTGTTTTGTAAAAAAAAAAAAAAATAATAATAATAATAATAAGAAAAAGAAGAAGAAAATTGGATTTGAAATTGATCCAAAAACTGTCAATTTTCATCATTTTTAGGATCACTGTTTTTGTAATTTTTTTTGTAATAACTTGAATACTCACTTAGATTGAACATGAGTACATTTACTTTGTTGACCCAAAAGGAATCACTTAAAAATATTAATTTAATTATTATAAAATACAATTTCAAAACTTGAAATTCATTAAAACTGCCATATTTCAACATACATATTTTTTTTAAAGCTTTTAAGAAGCTCAAACTTGGCACATATTTAAGTTTGTTCAAAATAGACATTATATTGAAATTTCAGGAGGGTAATTTGTTTAATTTCTAAAATATTGAAGTTTGAAATTTATTACAAAAGGGGTTATTCTTTTTAAATTTAGATATATATTCAGAAGTTCGTTAGTTAAGCAATTATCGACTAAAAGCAATTTCATTTAAATTTAAAATCTTAATTAATATTACTTTCTAAGAAATTATAAAAAAATAAAAATATTACTTAAATAAATAATGTATTACTTTTATAATTACTTAGAAATTCATCATAATTAAGATTTTTAATTTACATGAAATCGTTTTTAATCGATTATTATTGCTAAACTAACCAACTTCAAAATAAATCTAAATTGTAAAAAAATAACCTCTTTTGTGATAAATTTCAAACTTCAATATTTCAGAAATTAAACAAATTAGCCTCCTGAAATTTCAATGTCCGGTCTATTTTGTACAAACCTTAATATGTGCCAAGTTTGAGCTTCTTAAAAGACTTCAGAAAAATAAGTAGTAGTGTTGAAATATGGCAGTTTTAATGAATTTTAAATTTTGAGATTGTATTTTATAATAATTACATTAATATTTGTAAGTTATTTTTTTTGGAAAAGCAAGTAAAATGCACTGAAGTTCAACTCAAGTAAGTATACGAGTCATTTATTAAAAAGATTTACAAAAAATGTGCTCTTAAAAAATAAAAATATACCAGCAAGACCCCTTAGACGAAAGTCAGTGGAATCACCCATCGTGTTTTTATATTTTCATTTGACAGCTGATGAGTTTGAAATTATCGTCTGATCGCTCGAAATCGTTCGAAAATTGAGACGAAACGATCCGGGAAAAGACAATTGAGAGTCCGAGATGATCGCCCTGAACATAATCAGTAAATCCGAACGATATCGAGCGAAAAAAATTTTTTCTCGTATCGTCGTGCATCACTAATCAGAACAAAGTTTTTTTTTACGAATATAGTAATACTTCGTTACATGATTTTAAAATATTTTTTTTTAACTTGTCAATAAAACTTAAGTTTATACCAGGTACTTTAATGTGTGTAAACACATTTAATTTTAAACATTATAATTCTTTTGAATTACTTTATTTTATTTAGATTATTTTTTTAACATTAGTTTTTTAAAAATTAATATTTATCTTCAATGACAAACTTCTAGACACTATGCTGCCAACCTAAAATAGGGCAAAATTGTTTAATCATTTGAAAAGGTATGTTTTTCACCGTTCGTCTGAAAAGGTATGTTTTTCACCGCTAACACGAAAAGGCATAGTTTACACAATTTTCCTGAAACGGCATGTTTTTCACTTTTTACCTGAATCAATTTTATGATTATTCATCAATTGAAAATTTTTTTTTAAATGACGATTATTCTCACATTTTTTGAATTTTTTTTGAATTGTTAATTATTTTTTTTACTAGTTAATTATTTTCGTCATATTGTTATTTTTATTTTAATTATCAATTATTTTCTTGACATTTACATTTAATTCTTTTATTTACAATATATTTCTTTAATTTCCAATTTATTTCTTCAATTCTCAAAAATTTTCTTTAAATTTAAATTATTTTGATCGATTTTCAATTAATTCCTTAATATTAATTAATTTCCGTATTTTCTCAATCATCAATTATTTTCTTTCAATAAAATTCTTGAATTTCCAATTGATTTATTTAATTTTCATTTATTTTCTACAATTTTTTCCATAATTTTCATCAGTTTTCAAATGGCAATTTATTATTCTCCTTCAATTTTATGAATATTCATTAATTACAAAATTTTTTTTCTACTAATGACGTTTATTCTCACCATTTGTCAAATTTGTTTTCCAATTGTTAATTATTTTTTTAAATATTAATAAATTTTTTAATATTTAATTATTTTCGTCATATCCTTAATTTCTTTATCCATTTTTAATTAATTCAATTCAATTTTTTAATTTTTTATTGCTTTCTTCAATTTTCAATTATTTTTCCAATTTTAATTTTATTTTAGATTTTCAATCCAGTTGTTAAATGTGCAATTATTTCCAACAATTATTCCTATAATTTTCTTAATTTTTGCTTCCTCATAGAGGAAGCTTTGTGATCGTTATGATTTTCGATTTTCCAAAAATAGTCTAAATCGACTCATTTTCATCTAAAAAGCATAAATTTTCATTCCTAAGCAAATGTCCAGATGTATGTATGTATGTGTGTGTGTGTGTGTGTGTGTGTGTGTGTGTGTGTGTGTGTGTGTGTGTGTGTGTGTGTGTGTGTGTGTGTGTGTGTGTGTGTGTGTGTGTGTGTGTGTGTGTGTGTGTGTGTGTGTGTGTGTGTGTGTGTGTACGTGTGTGTGTATAGTGTTTTTTGTCGCCAGGATATCTCGAGAACGCTTCATCGGATTTCAATAAAATTTGGATGACTTCTTAAGCTCGTGAATATCTAAATTTGGACACAGGGATTTTTGAAAATACCCAATCAAATTTTGTTGAGCACCTTTTTTCATCGAAAAAATCGTTTTTTGCCAAAATTTTTTTCCAAGCTAAAAATACAACTTAATGAATAAAAAAATCATATTCCTTATCTCAAAACGAATCGATTGACCTATATAACTTTTATAATTGATCAAAAATTCGTAAATTAATTGATGTTTTTCATTTTTTTGCACTTAAAATTCCTTTTTTTAAAGAATTTCTCGAATGAAATTTTATATTATTAATATATTGCTTTTTCTATAAAAAAGCAAATTTGTTTGCTAACTTTGAAACGAAATATCCACGAAATGGACATAATTTTCACCTAGTAATTTTAATAATTTTTCTTTATTGCTTGTCAATTTATTTATTTATGTGTATATGTATTTATGTATACGTACATATGTGTGGGTAAATGTGTATGCGTGCATAAAGTTTTTTGTAGAGGATTTTCCATAAAATTTAAATTGGTTATTAAAATCATAAATATCTAAATTTGAACTTAGGGATTTTTGAAATTAACTAATCAAATTGTTTTAGTATCTTTTTAATCAAAATAATTCATGTTTTTTTAATTTTTGTTTTTATTAACTTAAAATATTTAAAATATTATTAAACTATTGCTTCCTCTATGAGGAAGCAAATTGTTTTGCTTCCTTGGAAGCGAAGTGTCCATGAAATGGACAGAATTCACACCTAGTTTAATTTGCAATTATTTTCCTTAAACTTAATATTTCTTGTTTAATTTTTATAATTTTTTTTCAGTTGTCTATTAATCTAGACAGTTTTTGAATTTTTTTTTCAATTGACAATAATATTCGTAATTTTTCACATATTTTCTTCAGTTATTAATTGTTTTCGCAATTTTCAATTATTTCCTACAATTGTTTTAATTTTTAATTCTTATCTTTAAAATTTATTATTATTCTAAGATTTTTTAAATTATTTTGTTCGGTTGTCAATTAATCTAGCCATTTAATTTTAATTTTAATTTCTCATTTTTTTATTATATTCTTCAATTTCAATTATTTTTTTCGATTTTCAATCCAGTTGTTTAATTTGCAATTATTTCCAACTGTTATTCCTATAATTTTTTAACTATTTTGTTTAAGTTAAATGTATTTAATGTTTATTTTTTTAAACTATTCATTTCAATAATTGTGTAATTATGTAGCCATTTTTCGAATTTTGTTTTCAACAGTTAATTATTTTCGTCATTTTTCAGATATATTCTTCAATTTTGTAATTTTCATTATTTGGATTTGCAAAAATTTATAGTTTTAAATAGCCAACAACAATGCAAAGTTTGTCTTTAAGGAGGTTTATCCAAAAAACGAATTTCTACAGATTCTTATAAAATTTTAATGACATATTAAATGCATTACCTTACATGTACTGTTACAGTTTCATTGAATTTTACCGTTCCGTTTTTACGATATAAATATATAAAGTTCAGACTTTTACATGGAAACAGTAAAAAAACGCGCAAAATGACTATATTTTAATTAATTATAAAAACACGGTACTAAAAATTTTTTAAAAAAACTAATATATTTTAAACTGTAATATAATACAACTTTTACAACAATATTTAATTAATTTACCGTACCGTTGTTAAGAAAATGTTATTCAAGGGTAGTATTTCTTCACTTTTTTGAAATAATCAGGAAATGTTTCTACGAAAATGATTAAATTGTAAAGATAGAACTAAATATCTTACTTGTCCCGAAATTTTACGAAAATTGACGAAGTTGACAACTTGTGATAAACGAAAGGTTGAGACAGTACTCTCCTAGATAGCATTAGATTAAGACGAATTGTGTCGGATTTTAATTATAATATTTGTAAGCAGTTCCGTGCCAGATTTTAAAGAAATTTAATTATTGTGACAGACTTTTATAAATATTATATACAATTGTGCAGTAACATAGTGGAGTGACTTTAAATAAACTGTGCATTTAAATTACTTTTGTGTATTGAATCATTATAACCTAAACTGTTAATTTAATAATAAAGTGAAACGCACAAGCCACACAAAAAAAGAATAATTTTTATTCTGGGCTTGTAACAGAAAGCAAATTATATGAAGAAATAAAATTAAAAAAATATTGACTATCATGGTCCGTTAGAATGAGAACCGCTTGAGGGTATAAGCGTCCTTAATGTTGCTATAGTTATTTTATATAATTCTTACTATTAACATTAAATTCAAATCATTACTAATAAGAATGACCCTAGAGATTCTAATTTTGTATATTGATTGAGACAATTTGACTTAATTTGATAAATAAATAAAAAATTTATATTCTTATAAATTCTCGATTAGAATTTTGGTCCGTTATATTCCCGGTAATATTCTCGTTCTCATTACCGTTCTTTCATAGATAAAAAACTGATATGAAAAAAAAATTCGACCTTGGACTATTTGGAAATTCGATTATTTGAAGATTCGACAATTTCAATATTCGTCCATTTGGATTTTTGGAAAATTTCATGCACCCAAAAACTTCTTTTAAAATTTCAAATTGAATCTCACGTGAAATCCACAAGTAACACTATATCCGAAAAATAATCCAAAAATCAAAATTCCAATTCTGGGTTTTCTGGGAAATTCCAAGTTTCAATAACTGCAAGAACATGAATGGACCTCTTTAGTTTGGTAGCTTCCAGAGTAGTAACATCGAATTTGATTTTCGAAAAGTTAAATTTAATATGGCGTGTTTTCTTTTTTCCCCTTTTTTAAAACTAGTGTCTTGTGATTAAAACTAGAAGAATTGGAAAAGAACACAAAATGTTAAATAATTATTATTTAATAACAAATTTTTTTTAAATGTACAACTTGGTCTTTCAAAATTAAGTAAAATTAAATTTAATAATATTTTAATTTTACGTGAAAAACCATTTCCTAGTTTGAGGTTATGTCAATGGGCTGAACGTCCTTAAGTTTTGCATCAATTCCACAATATTTACTATGCTATTTCCGGTTCCAACAGGGAGATTTGAATAAACAAAATTTTATGTCGTAAATAATAAATTCTATAATTATTAGAATGTTAGAAAAAATGCTACTGTTGTTTTTCTAATAAGTTAAACCATTTCTTTAGGCCGTTTTAAAAAAAAACAAGTGCATGAAAGGTTCTAAAGTGTCGCAATTTTTACTACTGAATTATAACCCAGTCTCATGATAAAACAGACCCTGGTCTAGTCCTTCGTCAGGTATCAAGTTCTTAAAAAAAATTTTAAACCTGGCCTAAAACTAGATTCAAAGATGATTTTCAGGTTTTTTGCCCAGAAAAGAAATCAACATGATTTTGAAGATTTTTGAGCACTCTAAACTACTTTTCCAACAGTTAAATTCTTTATGGTTTAAATAAATCGTCATATTTGAATTAATAACTATATATTTATAACTTAAGCATTCGTATAAATTAAAAAGCTTTCATAAATTATTTACCGATTATAATCGCAATATTCGTATATTATAATTATAACGTTATTCTCATTAAGAAAATTGCCTCAAGTTAAAGAGGAGTCGCTTAAAATTCATCTGAAATTTATTGTATCGTTTATGTACAAAATTGGTGTACAGACTACAATCAATCGCATCGTCACGCTTCGAATAAATGTCAGGTGTGCATGATTAATGATTTGCTGTACCTGAAATTCCCTTTTTTTGTTTTTTTTTTTTTAATATAATAATTAAACAAGAAAACAAACCAAAAAAAGAGAAGTTTTGTATGGAATGAATAACGTGATGAATTAACATAATGATTTCTTTTTCTCATGTATTATAATCTACGTGGATTTTTTGGTAACACTATTATAAGACACACTACTTGTTATCTTGACTTCCTCCCTCTTTCATTCACATGCAGCAATATTTCTTTTTTCAAAAAACCTACACTTATTCAAACTCAAATTTCTCACACAGAATACTTTTTGTCTCGTATGTTCATCAATGACTTATGAATTAATAAGCAACTATGTGTATATTGACTTTTTGATTCACTGGAAGTACCGACAAAAACAATTGGAAAAAAAACTATAGTACCTATAGTAATACAAAAAATATACGTGTGCGATTAAATATCAATTAATTGTAAATATTGTATAAATGAAAGACTTTTAAAAGAAAATTCTGTCTTTAAAATAAACTTCTAACAAATATTTTAAAAAAGAAAAGTAAATTACAGGGCTCGGATCGGCTTTAAGACTAAAAAAAAGTCGCTTTAGTCGCATAAAATCACAAAAAAAGTCTCATGAAATCATTAAAAAAAAGTCGCAAAAAAGTCGCATGAAGTAGTCAAAAAATTTAAGTTTTGTATAGAAGTCATTTGTTTACTTTTTACATTTTTATAGAAAATAAATGTATTAATTATGCATGAAAAGGTAAAAAAAACATAAACTATATAATTATACTTATTTTTTTAATGCGTCAGACTATTTTATTTCAACCAAAGTCGTTGCGGACCAATTTTTGAAAAATTTGAAAATTCTAAAAATGATTCTTATGATAAGAGTATGAAGTACATCAAAATGCCACTTTTTTGCTCATCAGAAAATATTTTCTGAAATATAGAATTATCTTAAAAAGTGGAAAAATAATTATTTGTATTTGTTTAGAAAAAAAATTTCAATTTTTCTGTGATAAATTGAAAAGTTAGAAACATGTCCAGCTGAGTTTTTAATTTTATAAAAAAAATTAAAAAGGTGTAGCTGTTTTATTCATTGTGACGCACGGACGAAAATTGACAGGCTATTGTGGAAATGACCAATTATTGAATTTATTATTATTAAATGTATTAAACTTAAGGAGGGTAGTTTGAATGAGCTAGTCAAAAGGTAAAAAATTTTTTTTTCTAAAATGCCAAATATGAAATAAAAAGTTTTATGTAAAACTAAATTTTATAATTTTAAACAACATTCCTTGTGTTCCGACATTAAAAAATGTAAGTAATAAAATTTGAAAGAAAAATAGTAATGTTTTGAAAAACATAGTGCAGAGCATTTAGTAATCTATCAAACTAACCATGATTTTAATGACAGCTACAGAATTTTCGATTTTAAGTTTATGACTATTATTTGAAAAATATTTTGTTCAGTAACAGTTATTAAAACTTTATCTAAATAAATTTATGTTTTATTAGAAGTTTTTTGTGTAACTTCCCTTTTTACGCCAAAAAATTCGTTTTAAAATTTGTCGTTTTATTCGAATCTTCGCGGTATTTAACTTTTTTAGTCTCTTGTTTTGTATTGTGTTTTCAACAACAAAAATTTTTTTGCAACATGTTAATTTTAGGATAAATAATACTCAACAACTAAACGGTAAATCTTTTGACTGAGAATGAAAATTTTAAATCTTTTGGTCTTTCAAGAGTAATATGATCCTTGAATATTGAATTATTTTTGTTTGAATTTTGAAATCAAACCTAATTCTACATCAAAGGTTATTAAATGATATATTTCAAGTTACTAATTTTTTTTCGCGTCGGCCATTAGAAAAATGCAAAATATTAAGAAAAATAGTGAATTTTGGAAGACAAGATCTCAGAAACTACACGGTAAAATTATCTCAAGTTTAGCAATAATCTGCATTAATATTTTATGATTGTTTAAATTAGTTTCCCCAATTTTTAATTGATTTCATTTTTTTTTCAATTAATTTGCAAAATTTGCAATTATTTTGTTTAATTTTAATTATTTTTTGCAATTCTTTTTAATTCTAAAATATTATAAATTTTGTTCTAAATAAATATTTATTTTAATTATAGATACTAATTGATTTTTAAATATTACATTTAAAATATTTATTTCTTCTTATTAGATAAATATTATTTACCGATTTTTTATATTTATTATTGTATTTTATAATTTTTAAAATGAATGAAAAACTAATCGCGCGCTTGCGCGCGTTTTATTTTGCTAGTGTTTAGATAAACATATTTAAAAACATTGATTTGTAGGATAATTTGTAGCTAATCGAAATAAAAGTTAGAAAGATGTTTAAGTGCCAGGATTTAATCTTCATTTAGAATAGATAAAAATAGTCTATAGATTCAATATTTTAAAAAATTTCTGTTTCGTCGTTTTAGTTGGACCCTGAATGATACTTTAAGTTAATTAAAATTTTTGAATTATATATCCTAATTTAAGAGTACTTTAAGGCGCATATTTTTCCTCCATGAAATAATTATTTTTCTTTTTTGTTTTTCAAGATAATTGTAAAAAACTTCATTTTTTTCGCCAAGTAGAATATTTAATTACTTTGTCTTTAACTCGTCATAACTTTTACTATAATTGGAGTTTTCAAATAAAATTTTTAGGAAATATGTACTATGCTATCAACAAACCAACAGTGATTTCTTAATTTAGATAAATAATTCCTAAAAATTTAAAAAACTTATTTTCTGACACATTACGTTTAATCTCAGTACTTTTCTGGAACGATTTTCGAACGTCCCTGTAAGACGTTACATAAGCCATTCTACAGACGTTTTAAAAATGTTTTTATTTTTGTAACCGGCAAAACCCGAAGTTCAAGCCATTCTCGAAATATCTATAAAATTCGAGTTTTGACGATATAACATATATAAAAAAAAAATCTTTGTCTGATAATTTAATTTTTAAAATAATTTAAAAAAAGATAATTTATTAGAAAACCTGAAAAATATAAGGCAAGAAAGCGAATATTGAAAAAAAGGTATTAAGTTTCTAGACTTGTTCTGATAAATAAGTAAAAAGACATGTTTTTAAAATTTAGTCTATTCATTTGTTGCTTAAAAAATATTAAAATATTAACAAATAAAATAAATAAAAGCATAAAAATGTATAGTTACAATAGCACGGAAAATTTTTTGAGAAATAAAATAAATTTGCCGAAAGTTGACAAGTACGACTTGACAGTTGTCAATTTCACTATCAGGTAGTGAATTTGTTATTTTCATTCGTCGTAACCAATTATTAGAATAATTATTACCTAACTTCAATATTGAAAAAATTGAGAAACAGAAGGAAAGTAATTCCTAGTTATAAAATGATTTATTCTTTTACAGGCACATGTTGTAATTTAAATGTAAGAAAGATAAAACATTTGCTAAAATAGGGGAAAGTCTTCTATTATATTAATACGATACCGAGAAAACTTCGTTCGTCGTCGTACACACTTCAAAGTTCACCTACTTTTTCCAATAGGCAACTTACAAAAATGTTCATTTTATCATGTTATTACGGTTTGTAACAATGCGCACTGGCACTATTCTTGTCAAGCATGTTAAACTGAACATTTTTTTATGCACAACATATTGTTGCACATGCGCAGTAGTGCACCACAACTGTGTAAACGTGCGCACTACAAAACAAGCATTTCACATGCGCAGTTGTTTTGTATTGGTGTTACACATGCGCAATTATGCACAGTGATAGTTACACATGTGCTCTGATCAAATTTAAAAATTACGCATGCTCAGTGCTGTACTTTACCAGATAAGTAAATTTTCAGTACATATAGTATACTTTTTTTAATAAGTGCACAGTAAAAATCCATTTGATTATTGCGCATGCGTAACACTGTAGCATGGTAAGTGCACATGCGCAATTTTTTTTTTTAGTTTTTTAAGATTAATTTTTTATTTTGTATCCTACTTCAAGTATATTTTCCTTATATTTTGAAATATTTGGTTTTTCGGAATAATACATTTTATAATTTTTTTGTGTGAATAGATTGTTTTTAAGTTTTATTTATTAAATTCTTTGTGAAGCATATTTTGCTTTTTAAACCCTTCCAATGTTACCCATTATATATATTTTTTATACAATGTTTCCCAACTCCCACGACGTGGACGCCTTGTATAGGTATATGGTTTTTTAACTTTATTTATTCTTTTTGATTTATTTTTAAAAAAAACCTTAGGGAGTCTTAATATGTAGCGCTGCCTTTTTTTGATTTTTATTTTAATAATCTTTTTGACGGAAATTATGTATCGATTTCTGGATATTTTTAGACTTTTATTTTATATAATATAATTTATAATTTGCTAACTAAACAGTAGTCATTGACTACTTTTTGAAATGCAAATACATTTATAATTATTAATTATAGTTTTAAAATATGTTTATAAAATTATTTATTTTTAGGCGCTGCCTCAATTGATCTATTTTAATTCAAGATATATGGACTTTATATAATAACACTGTTAATTACTTTTCATTTCTTTTTTTAAAAACAGTGTATACTTTTTCTTTTGTAATATTCGTAACATGTATACTTTTATTTAGACGCAGCCACTGAAAATATATATTACAATTAATTATTATCATTTTCATTGTAGTTTTTCTTTGTTTATTGAGCGCTGCCTTTTGCAGTATATATTTTTTTGATTTATTTTTTATTGAAAACGCAGCCATTATTATTTAGCGCTGTATCCAATATATATGTAATCAGTAAGGCGCAGCTTGGGACTGTATATTTAGTTAATTACTAATTATTAATAATTTTACTATCAGTTGGCGCTAATTTTCCACTATTTTTAATTAGGGTCACCGCAACAGACTCCATTTTTGACATGGTCTACATCAAGTGGCTGCAAGTCCTTTAATTTCAAATATTTTTTTTTTCTTTTAAGTGAGAACTCACTTCAAATGTTACAAAATAATGTAACAATAAAATCATTTAAAAATATTTAGTAGTTTCGTAAAAAAAATAGTTTAAAAGGTTTTTTTTTCGCCCGTGAGACCATACCCCCACGTTAATATGATAATTAATTTTTAAAAATTTTTATAATAATAAAACATGACAATAAAAATTAATAAAATATAAAAAATTTGTAAAAAAAATATTAAACATTCAATGAACAATAAGTTCACTAATATTTTATGAAATGTCCACATCAATAAACAATTAAATTAATAATAATCACCGAGCGAGCGTTAGCGAGCGAGGTTCATTACGCTAGTATACATAAAGTTTTGATATTTCATCCAAGGAAAAATAATTCTTATTAATAAAAGTAATATTTCTCCATTAAAGAGTAATTGTAGATTGAAATATATTCTGCTTTTTTGAAAATAACAATGTTTTGTACACCAATATTAAGAGAAATAACACTTTTTTTAATGTTCACTGTAGTTTTTTATGGAATCTTCCTAGTTGATGTAAATTTGGCAGGTAAGAAAGATTTTAACATTTTTTCACAATTATTATTATTAAATATTAGTGGTTTTCTACTAATGAAGTAGCGAAAAGTGAGCTACTATTAAAATAGTAAGAGTTTTATTATTTTTTAGTAGAAAACTACTAATTTTGTAATAGAAAACTATTTATTTTGTAAAAGAAAACTACTAATTAAATTAGTAAAAAAATCTACGTATTTTAAAAGTAAAGTTTCACTATTTCAATTAGTAGTTTTCTACTAAAAATTAGTAGTTTTCTACTATATGAATTAGAGAAAAGTGAGCCATGAGTTTGACTAATTCCCAGTAGAAAACTACTAATTCAGATTTAGAGAGTATATGTATGTGCAAATTTAAAGGAAACTATTATTAGTAATATTCATTTCGTACGAAATTTTTTAAATTATATAACTAATGTTTTATGAAATTAGTAATCTGTCATTCCCTTTTCCGCTTTACCGTACTTTTGATAAAATTTCGCCAATAAACTTTCTCAGTACAATGTTAATTCGAAATGCAAATTTAAATTTGTCATAGTAATTAAAAAAAGTTTCCAGATAATCATAATATTTTTCTATTGCAGGGTGCGATAACTGTCATGAAGGAAAATCTTTTAAAGGTAAGTGCTCTGCGATATGCAGTGGACATAACGAAGACGTAGGTACTACATGCTGTTCAGACAATTATTTAGATTTAAAATGTTGTATACCTCAGCGCAAGTGGAATGAATTTTTAGACTTCAAAAAAACTCAAGAAAATAAGTCATAGGATAAAAAGCACCACCGCAGAGAAAAAAAATATGGGTTATTAAATTTTACAATGTATTTTATACAATTCGGCTTTGTGCGATGTACACGGTAATTACGTGAAATATTATTACAAAATATGAGAATTTCTGAAGTATCAATAAATCTTTAACTAATAAGTTAAATTACATGTTCTACCTTTATTGGCACCCCAACCCCTCCTGTATTCGTTTTAAAAAAATACATTCTATTTTTTAAGACACCTCAACCAGGGTTTTGAACGTAAAATACATCATGTGAATTACGTGGGTCTTTTTACATAATTCATAAATGTAATTTTCTGTTTCTTATAGAAAAGAGTCGGGTAAATTGCCTAATTGGGTAAATTGGCAATCGTTAATAACTTGGCCAAAATTAAATATCAATCATAATTGTTTTTATTAATGAAGTATATTAAGGTAAAGATGATTTCTATAAAGTTTCATGTTTATCCGTTTATTATTAAAGAATTTATTAAAGAATTGTGAAAATGATGCAACAATAATTTTTTCATTTTTAAATTTTAGAAGAAATGCACTTCTATCTCGCAGACGTACATAATAAAATGTCCATAATAAATCCAATGGAACTAAAAACTACAATATCTAATTGTAAGCTTTATTTTCACGTTTCAAGAAAATCTAAGGAGGGGCGTTTTGAGATATTAAAAGTTTTAGACTTTAAATGCGAATTTTTCTATGAAATTAAAAAAAAAATTAAAAAATGTACAGACCAATTGAAAGAGCATTAAATTCTCTTTTAAAATAGTGTATAACATATTATAAATAATTTAATTTTCATCGAATAAATTTTATTTAAAAAGATACCTTTTTGCGATCTTCTTTTGTAGGTGGAACGGTTTGAAATAGAATAGCCCGCATATATAAGAATTCGAAAAAAAATAATAAACTAATTAATTAAAATAAATAGAAGCTCAAAGAAAAAATCAGATTTTTAGACAGATACTGTAACTTGGCGGGAAGTAAGCAGTGTTGAATTGTTGAATAATAAGGACATGATCACTCAATGCAATCTTTCTTTTAAAAAAAACATTCACGACAAGTTTTTGTATCTGTCTAAAAATCTGATTTTTTCTTTGAGCTTCTATTTATTTTAATAATTAGTTTATTATTCTTTTTCGCATTCTTATATTATATCTATAATTTCTACAACAGATTCACATTTAAAAAATAAATTATAAAATTTTACAATCATTTCTAATTATTTCTAAAAATGTTTAAGTGTAAGTAGATCTATTTAAGAAACTAATATCATATAAACATGAAATTTTTTAATGAAACTTTACTTGGCAAGCTGTCATTTCACAAATTGTATTTTCAAAGAAAAAAAAAAAAAAAGTGTCAATTTAGATAAAAATTTTAAATAGTTTTAAATAAAATGCGGGAGTTGATAATGCACTTGATCAAGAAAATGAATTAAATGAAGTCATTGAGGATCTATTTATTGTTTCATCTGGTTTTTTGGGCGTATAAACTTTTAACGATGTAAATATTAATGAGAGCAGTACATTTTTAGAGTTTTGGATAGTGAAGGTAATATTTCTATTATTAACCTAAGTGAAAATTATGTCCATTTCATGGACATTTTGATTCCAAGTAAACAAAATAATTCCACCCTTTTTTCAATATTCGCTTTCTTGAAACATTTGATTTACTTTACCTCAATTAGTGCCTTATATTTTCCAGGTTTTCTAATAAATTATATGTTTTAAAATTATTTTAAAAATTAAATAACCAAACCAAGAATTTATTTTTTTATTTTTTTAATAGCTTGAACTTTGGGTTTTGCCGGTTACAGAAATAAAAAAAATTTTTAAACGTATGTAGAACGGCTAATGTCTGGTTTTTGTAGCGTCTTACATGGACGTTCGAAATTAAAATTATTAAATTATTGCTACTTCATGAGGAAGCAAATTATTTTGTTAACTTGGAATCAAAATGTCCATGAAATGACAGTTATCGCACCCTGCAATAGAAAAATATTATGATTATCTGGAAACTTTTTTTAATTACTATGACAAATTTAAATTTGCATTTCGAATTAACATTGTACTGAGAAAATTTATTGGCGAAATTTTATCAAAAGTACGGTAAAGCGGAAAAGGGAATGACAGATTACTAATTTCATAAAACATTAGTTATATAATTTAAAAAATTTCGTACGAAATGAATATTACTAATAATAGTTTCCTTTAAATTTGCATATACATATACTCTCTAAATCTGAATTAGTAGTTTTCTACTGGGAATTAGTCAAACTCATGGCACACTTTTCTCTAATTCATATAGTAGAAAACTACTAATTTTTAGTAGAAAACTACTAATTGAAATAGTGAAACTTTACTTTTAAAATATGTAGATTTTTTTACTAATTTAATTAGTAGTTTTCTTTTACAAAATAAATAGTTTTCTATTACAAAATTAGTAGTTTTCTAATAAAAAATAGTCAAACTCTTACTATTTTAATAGTAGCTCACTTTTCGCTACTTCATTAGTAGAAAACCACTAATATTTAATAATAATAATTGTGAATATATATCAATATTGAAGTTAGGTAATAATTATTCTAATAATTGGTTACGACGAATGAAAATAAGAAATTCACTACCTGATAGTGAAATTGACAACTGTCAACTCGTACTTGTCAACTTTCGGCAAATTTATTTTATTTTAAAAAAATTTTCCGTGCTATTGTAACTATACATTTTTATGCTTTTATTTATTTTATTTGTTAATATTTTATAATTTTTAAGCAACAAATGAATAGACTAAATTTTAAAAAAATGTCTTTTTACTTATTTATCAGAACAAGTCTAGAAACTTAATACCTTTTTTTCAATATTCGCTTTCTTGCCTTATATTTTTCAGGTTTTCTAATAAATTATCTTTTTTTAAATTATTTTAAAAATTAAATTCTCAGACAAAGAATTTTTTTGTTATATATGTTATATCGTCAAAACTCGAATTTTATAGATATTTCGCGAATAGCTTGAACTTCAGGTTTTGCCGGTTACAAAAATAAAAACATTTTTAAAACGTCTGTAGAATGGCTTATGTAACGTCTTACAGGGACGTTCGAAAATCGTTCCAGAAAAGTACTGAGATTAAACGTAATGAGTCAGAAAATAAGTTTTTTAAATTTTTAGGAATTATTTATCTAAATTAAGAAATCACTGTTGGTTTGTTGATAGCATAGTACATATTTCCTAAAAATTTTATTTGAAAACTCCAATTATAGTAAAAGTTATGACGAGTTAAAGACAAAGTAATTAAATATTCTGCTTGGTGAAAAAAATGAAGTTTTTTACAATTATCTTGAAAAACAAAAAAGAAAAATAATTATTTCATGGAGGAAAAATATGCGCCTTAAAGTACTCTTAAATTAGGATATATAATTCAAAAATTTTAATTAACTAAAAGTATCATTCAGGGTCCAACTAAAACGACGAAACAGAAATTTTTTAAAATATTGAATCTATAGACTATTTTCATCTATTCTAAATAAAGATTAAATCCTGGCACTTAAACATCTTTCTCACTTTTATTTCGATTAGCTACAAATTATCCTACAAATCAATTTTTTTTAAATATGTTTATCTAAAAACTAGCAAAATAAAACGAGCGCAAGCGCGCGATTAGTTTTTCATTCATTTTGAAAATGATAAAATACAATAATAAATATAAAAAATCGGTAAATACTATTTATCTAATAAGAAGAAATAAATATTTTAAACGTAATATTTAAAAATCAATTAGTAGGGGAGAGTAGTCAGAGTTGGATATATAGTTTTGACTTTTCTCTATAACTTCTCCTGTAGGCCGAATTTTGGTATGTCTCTTATATTATTGGAAAGTTCTACTAAAATGCAATGTTTTTGCTAAACATTGCAAAAAATTTGGACCAATAGTTTCGGAGTTATAGGCAATTAAAAAAAAAAAAAAAGGTAGTCAGAGTTGAACATGGTAGTCAGAGTTGGGTCACTGTAGAAAATCAATGAAATATGAAGATAAATGATTAAAAATGACAATATCTTTGCCTTCGCATGATAGAATAACACTCAAATACATTTGGAAATGACAAAAGGAAACATGAAATTGAAATAAATCATATTTCCTCTTGTATCGCGAAATTGTTCTGAAAGTGAAAAAGTATTACCAAAAATTTTAATTTTCTTTCTTTCAAATAGAAATAAAGTTTTTGACACCTTTTTAAGTTAACAAATTCATTTTCATTGCAAACATGCTTCAGAATTGCAAAATTTTGGGTGTACCAACCTTGACTCAAGCGTCGTTTAGCTTCATATCACACACACACCATGAACGCTTTATACAAACACCAAATTACGTTCCACATTTTCGTATAACATCTTAATGAACAATTTTAGTCAACTTAATTTGTCTTTGGCATATTTCTGATACATTTAATTATCTAATTTTGAAACTACAATAACGTTTTTTGTTGAGCGTATAACACGGACTCGCTTAATACGTCTATATAGTTCGCACACTTCACTGCAATCCATGTAAAAAGTTTGCTAGCATTGCTAACAAGTATTTACACACAACGACATATGGATCTACTGTGATAAAACAAAATAAACGCGATGATTCAACTCTGACAACTGTCCAACTCTGACTACTCTCCCCTACATTAAAACAAAAAAAATGTTATTTACATTAAAGATTCAAATTTTATTATTGCTAAATTTTAATTTCAAAGTAATATCAACAATTGTAAAATAAATTAATATTACATTGCAATCTGAAATTGGGAAATTCGATTTTAAAGAAAAATATTGTTCTTAATTTTATTTTTTGTGTAAATAAAGTCTAAAAACTATAAACAAATGTTATTAATATAATAATATATATATATATTTGTGGCTTTATTTAAATGTTTTAAATTAAAACCATAATAATAATATATTAAGATTTTATTTACGTTAAAAATTTAAATTTATGACTTTTTAATTTTACTTTAAAATTATTTCAAAATTATTATTGTTTAATTTTATTAATTTTACAAATAGTAATATTCACAAAGAATAATAATAATACTAATAATAATAATAATTTTGAAATAATTTTAAAGTACACTTCAAATTTTTATTTGGAAAAAATTTTAAATAAAAAGGAATTCTTAATTAATTGCATATACCTAATACCTATAAATAAACTTTAGGAATAAATAAATTCTACCTAATTAAAATAAATGATATTTGCTGCCTTTCTTTTATTAATTTTTCAAATAATTGTTTTGAAATAATTGTCAATTAAATTTTAGATAGAAAGTTTTTTAACAAAATAAATAATTCGAAAATTAATTTCATTTAATTTATTTTATGAATAAATCGTAACTAATTATAATAAATTTTATAAATATAATTTATTATATTCACTGCTTTTTTTGCAATGTTTCAATTTAAAATAATAATAATAAATCAAATTTATTGTATTTAAAATTTTTTAATATTGGATATTATTTCTTATTTTAATTTAAAACTAGCGAAATTAACCTCGCTCGCTAAATTCTAATTAATTACTATAATTTTTATTATATTTGCTTAGTTTCTTTAAAATATATATAAAAACAAGTTTTATATTTTTAAGAAAAAACCATATTTCGCGCGTTAAATTCAAACAGAGTTGGTAGGGTGTTAGCCATATGTAGTCTACATAACCTAAAAATTATATTTCCTTTTTATCATGAAATAAGCTATTTGCGTCATAGTTCCAGGTTTTGCACAGTTTATTTATTGATCAGCAACCATTTAGCTGTCTGTTAAAATCATATTTCTTTCATAAATACGTTAAATTAGTGGACCATTTATCACCTTACTCGAAACCATATACCAGTTGACAGGTGGTAAATGGTTTTTGCTCGAAACCATGTACCACCTGTCCACCTCGTCAAGTGTTAAATGGTTTCCCGGGACGTGGTATTCAATTTTTTTTACTGGGATTTCAAAACTTAGCCAATTTTTTCAGAAACAAAAAATGTAATTAAAAATATGGCCATGTACCCATACTTAAAATTTTATGCAGATTCTAAAACTAATTTGATATGTTAGAAATATGTATTATTTGGACTTCAGTTTCTGAACAAAATACTGAAAATTATGCACAAAAAAGTACACAATATTTTGTTCAGAAAGTGATGCCCAAATAATACATATATCTAAAATGTCAAAGTAGTTTTAGAATCTGCATAAAATTTAAATTATGGGTACATAGCCATATTTTTAATTACATTTTTTGTTTCTGAAAAAAATCGGCAAAGTGTCGCAATTGTACGCTGCCTGGAAAAGTATTTTTAAGGTTATGTTAATTTTCTCCTTGTAACATCCATACATGTTTTTAAAATCTAATTTATTTATTTGTTGCTTAAAAATTATGGAATATTAACAAATAGAATATAATTAAGAAAGCATAAATATAGCTACAATAGCACTGGAAATTTTTTGAGAGGTAAAATAAATATGTCGAAAGATGACAAGTACGACTTGACAGTTGTCAATTTCACTATCACGTAGTGAATTTGTTATCTTTATTCGCCGTAACCAATAATTAGAATAATTCTTACCTATCTTCAATATTGAAAAAATTGACAAACAGAAGAAAAGTAATTCCTAGTTGTAAAATGATTTATTCTTTCACAGTGCACACGTTGTAATTTAAATGTAAGAAAGATAAAACATTTGCTAAAGTAGGGAAAAGTATATATAAAGATTTGATATTTCATCCAAGGGTGAGTAATTTTTATTAAAAAAGAAATATTTCTCCATAAAAGTTTAATTGTTGATTATAATATATATTCTGCTTTTTTGAAAAGAAGAATGTTTCGTACACCAATATTTAGAGAAATGACACTTTTTTTTATGTTCACAACAGTTTTTTATGGTATCCTCCTAGTTGATGTAATTTTTGCACGTAAGAAAGATTTAAATATTTTTTCAAAAATATTAAATATAGTATGTGCAAATTTAAAGGAAACTATTATTAGTAAAATACATTTAATTAGAAATGTTTTAAATTATGTAATTAATATTATGAAATAAGAAATCTCTCATTCCCGTCTCGCGATTTACCGTACGTTTTGGTAATATTTCACAAATGAATTTTCTCAGTTCAATATTAATTCGAAATGCAAATTTAAATTTGTCATAGTAATTAAAGAAAGGTTCCAGATAATCATAATATTTTTTTATTTCAGGGTGCGATTACTGTCATCAAGGAAAACCTTTTAGAGGTGAGTGCGTTTCGATCTGCACAATAGATAATGAAGACGTAGGTACTACATGCTGTTCAGGAAATTATTTCGATCTAAAATGTTGTATACCAAAGGACAAGTGGAGTCTATTTTTAGACTTCAGAAAATTTCAACAAAATAAGTCATAGGAAAAAAATCACCACCGCAGAGAAATTCTCGCATTTTCTCAATAATCAAATATTTTCTTGAAATTTCAATACAATTCTTCAACTGCTAAATGATTTTTTCAATTTTTATTTATTTTTGCTTCCTCATAGAGGAAGCTTTGTGATCGTTAAGATTTTCGATTTTCCAAAAATAGTCTAAATATCTCGAGAACGCTTCAACGGATTTCAAGAAAATTTGGATGACTTTTTAAGCTCGTGAATATCTAAATTTGGACACAGGGATTTTTGAAAATACCCAATCAAATTTTGTTGAGCACCTTTTTTCATCGAAAAAAATCGTTTTTTGCCAACATTTTTTTCCAAGCTAAAAATACAACTTAATGAATAAAAAAATCATATTCCTTATCTCAGAACGGATCGATTGACCTATATAACTTTTATAATTGATCAAAAATTCGTAAATTAATTGATGTTTTTTCATTTTTTTGCACTTAAAATTCCTTTTTTTAAAGAATTTCTTGAATTAAATTTTATATTATTAATATATTGCTTTTTCTATAAGAAAGCAAATTTGTTTGCTAACTTTGAAACGAAATATCCACGAAATGGACATAATTTTCACCTAGTAAAATAATGATAATAATAATATTACTAATAATATTAACCCTCAACTGCTAGACTATCGGGATTTAACGTAACTGCCAGATTGGGTCTACGGGACCGGACGATTTTCAAACGCTGATTGCTCAGAGCCTAATGAACATATCGGGACGTCATTTTTTTAAAACTTATTGCCAGAACCTGTAGAAAAAGAATATCTAACTTAAATTAATGTGTCTTTAATATTTTTTTAAATATTTCAAGAAATGTAAAGATACTTTTTTAAAAAGTCGTTTTTTTCAAATAGCTATAGTAACACCAAAAATAGACATAAATAAAATTTCTAAGTGGATTTTTAAAGCTTTAAACATGTACCTTAAGTCTGTTTAAGCCATTTTTTGATTGGCTGAAAAAAACATATTTTTTGGGAGAAATGAAAATCATAAAATTTGGTTCATCAAGTGGAGTCACCTGAGAAATTTCAACCCATCGAAATATATGTTACTTATCGGTGCCAATTTTTTTTCTGGGACTATTTTGGATGTAAAAGAATGTCATATTATCAAAATTAAAAAAAAATTTTTTGTTGAAATTTTTTTTTTTTTTTTTTGTAAAAATCTATCTCCTCCTACAATTTTTCATATTTTTTTAATGCCAATTTTTTTATATGCCTTTTTTAAGATTTTTTAATTTTTGTTTTTATTAACTTAAAATATTTAAAATATTATTAAATTATTGCTTCCTCTATGAGAAAGCAAATTGTTTTGCTTCCTTGGAAGCGAAGTGTCCATGAAATGGACAGAATTCACACCTAGTTTACAATTGTTTCCATTATGTTCATCAGTTTACAATTTATTTTTCTCCATCAATTTTATGATTATTCATCAATTTAAAAATTTTTTTTAAATGCCGATTATTCTCACATTTTTTGAATTTTTTTTCAATTGTTAATTATTTTTTTTTAATAGTTAATTATTTTTATTTTAATTATCAATTATTTTCTTGAAATTTACATTTAATTCTTTAATTTCCAATTTATTTCTTCAATTTTTAATTATTTTCTTTAATTCTCAAATTTTTTTTATAAATTTCAATTATTTTGATCGACTTTCAATTCATTCCTTAATATTAATTAATTCTCGCATTTTCTCAATCATCAATTATTTTTTATCAATACAATTCTTTAATTTTCATTTATTTTCTACAATTTTTTCCATAATTTTCATCAGTTTTCAAATGGTAATTTATTATTCTACTTCAATTTTGTGAATCATTTGTCGAATTTGTTTTTCAATTGTTAATTATTTTTTTAAATATTAATAAATTAATTTCATATTAATAAATTTCTTAATATTTAATTATTTTCGTCATATTGTAATTTTTCGCTTTGTTATGAATTATTTTCTTGAAATTTCCATTCAATTCTTTGATTTCAAATTTATTTCTATAATTTTTCATTATTTTCTTCAATTTTCAAATATTTTTTTTATTCTTCAATTTCTTTATCGATTTTCAATTAATTCGATTCAATTTTTTTATTTTTTATTGCTTTCTTCAATTTTTAATTATTTTTTCAATTTTAATTATTTTTTTCGATTTTCAATCCAGTTGTTAAGTGTGCAATTATTTCCAACATATATTCCTATAATTTTCTTAATTTTTAAATTTGTAATTATTTTCCTTAAACTTAACATTTATTGTTTAATTTTTACAATTATTTTTTTCAGTTGTCTATTAATCTAGTCAGTTTTAGAATTTTTTTTTCAATTGACAATAATATTCGTAATTTTTCACATATTTTCTTCAATTATTAATTGTTTTCGCATCTTTCAATTATTTCCTACAATTTTTACAATTTTTAATTCTTATGTTTAAAATTTATTATTATTCTAAGATTTTTTAAATTACTTTGTTCGGTTGTCAATTAATCTAGCCATTTAAAAAAATTTTTTTTTAATTGTCAATTATTTTCGTCATTTTGTAATTTTTTTTCAATTATCAATCATTATTTTTTCAAATTTTAATTTAATTCTTAAATTTCCATTTTAATTTCTCAATTTTTTATTATATTCCTCAATTTCAATTATTTTTTTCGAATTTCAATCCAGTTGTTTAATTTACAATTGTATTTCCAACTGTTATTCCTATAATTTTTCAACTATTTTGTTTAAGTTAAATGTATTTAATGTTTATTTTTTTAAACTATTCATTTCAATAATTGTGTAATTATGTAGCCATTTTTCGAATTTTGTTTTCAACAGTTAATTATTTTCGTCAGTTTTGTAATTTTCATTATTTGAAGTTGCCAAAATTTATAGTTTTAAATAGCCAACAACAATGCAAAGTTTGTCTTTAAGGAGGTTTATCCAAAAAACCAATTTCTACAGAATCTTATAAAATTTTAATGACATATTAAATGCATTACTTCAAACATGTACTGTTATAATTTTATTGAATTTTACCGTTCCGTTTTTAAGATATAAATTTATAAAGTTCAGACTTTTACAAGGAAACAGTAAAAAAAAACGCGCAAAATGACTATATTTGAATTAATTATAAAAACACGGTTCTAAAAATTTAAAAAAAAAAACTAATATATTTTAAACTGTAATATAATACAACTTTTACAAGAATATTTAATTAATTTACCGTACCGTTGTTAAGAAAATGTTATTTAAGGGTAGTATTTCTTCACTTTTTTGAAATAATCAGGAAGAAAAAATTTTAATAGCTTGAAATTTTCAACGAAAAATATTTTTTTCAATAAAATTTTTTTGTGTAATGATTTTAACTACAAAATACTATTTAGAAACCAAATTATAAGAAGAAATAAAATTAAAAAAATATTGACTATCATGGTCCATTAGAACGCTTGAGGGTATAAGCGTCCTTAATTTTGCTCTAGTTATTTTATATAATTCTTACTATTAACATTAAAATTCAAATGATTACTAATAAGAATGACCCTAGAGATTCTATTTTTGTATATTGATTGAGAAAATTTGACTTAATTTGATAAATAAATAAAAAATTTAAATTCTTTTAAATTCTCGATTAGAATTTTGATCGGTTATATTCCCGGTAATATTCTGGTGCATTTGGATTTTTTGAAAATTTCATGCACCCGAAAACTTCTTTTAAGATTTCAAATTAAATCTCACCTGAAATCCAGAAGTAACACTATATCCGAAAAATAATCCAAAAATCAAAATTCCAGTTCTGGGTTTTCTGGGAAATTCCAATTTTCAATAACTGCAAGGACATGAATAGACCTCTTTAGTTTGGCTTCCAGAGTAGTAACATCGAATTTGATTTTCGAAAAGTTAAATTTAATTTAGCCTGTTTTCTTTTTCCCCCTTTTTTTAAAACTAGTGTCTTGTGATTAAAATTAGAAGAATTGTAAAAAATACAAAATGTTAAATAATTATTATTTAATAACAAATTTTCTTTTAATCTAATATTTTTAAATGTACAACTTGGTCTTTCAAAATTAAGTAAAATTAAATTTAATAATATTTTAATTTTACGTGAAAAACCATTTCCTAGTTTGAGGTTATGTCAATGGGCTAAACGTCCTTAAGTTTTGCATCTATTCCACAATATTTACTATGTTATTTCCGGTTCCAACAGGGAGATTTGAATAAACAAAATTTTATGTCGTAAATAATAAATTCTATAATTATTAGAATGTTAGAAAAAACGCTACTGTTGTTTTTCCAATAAGTTAAACCATTTCTTTAGGCCGTTTTAAAAAAAAAACAAGTGAATAAAAGGTTCCAAAGTGTCGCAATTTTTACTACTGAATTATAACCCTGTCTCGTGATAAAACAGACCCTGGTCTAGTCCTTCGTCAGATATCAAGTTCTTAAAAAAAAATTTTAAACTGGCCTAAAACTAAATTCAAAGATGATTTTCAGGTTTGTTTTTTCGCCCAGAAAAGAAATCAACATGATTTTGAAGATTTTTGAGCACTCTAAACTACTTTTCCAACAGTTAAATTCTTTATGGTTTAAATAAATCGTCATATTCGAATTAATAACTATATTTATAACTTAAGCATTCGTATAAATTAAAAAGCTATCATAAATTATTTACCGATTATAATCGCAATATTCGTACATCATAATTATAACGTTATTCTCATTAAGAAAATTGCCTCAAGTTAAAGAGGAGTCGATTAAAATTCATCTGAAATTTATTGTATCGTTTATGTACAAAATTGGTGTACAGACTACAATCAATCGCATCGTCACGCTTCGAATAAATGTCAGGTGTGCATGATTAATGATTTGCTGTACCTGAAATTCCCTTTTTTTGTTTTTTTTTTTTTTAAATATAATAATTAAACAAGAAAACAAACCAAAAAAAGCGAAGTTTTGTATGGAATGAATAACGTGATGAATTAACACAATGATTTCTTTTTCTCATGTATTATAATCTACGTGGATTTTTTGGTAACACTATTATAAGACACACTACTTGTTATCTTGACTTCCTCCCCCTTTCATTCACATGCAGCAATATTTCTTTTTTCAAAAAACCTACACTTATTCAAACTCAAATTTCTCACACAGAATACTTTTTGTCTCGTACGTTCATCAATGACTTATGAATTAATAAGCAACTATATGTATATTCACTTTTTGATTCACTGGAAGTACCGACAAAAACAATTGGAAAAAAAAAACTATAGTATAGTAACAAAAAATATACGTGTGCGATTAAATATCAATTAATTGTAAAGATTGTATAAATGAAAGACTTAAAAGAAAATTCTGTCTTTAAAATAAACTTCTAAAAAATATTTTAAAAAAGAAAAGTAAATTATAGTCGACTAATTTGAAATCAGAAATATGACATTAAAAGCACAGAAACTTTGTCAAAACTTAGTTTAATAACACTTAAGTACATCACACGTATATATGTCAGTGGTTGAATCAAAAGTTATTGATGTTACAATGATCAATTACTGCTTTTACAAAGATCAGGTCTGTTTTAACAGCCAGAAATTGTCGATAAAAAAAAATCTTTTACATTGTCATAATCTTGGAGAGAGTAAACATTAAAAAAAAAATCTGTCGAGCATCAGAATAGTTGTCTTATTATAAGAAACTTATTCCAAATATTTCCAATATTTGTAAATCACACTCAGGGTGGTAAAAATTAATTTTATATATGGTACAAATAACCAAAATTGATATAATAATCAGGCATCAAAAGTTCACATCGCGACCTCATTAAATTAGACTAAATTCGCTGAAACGCAAATAATAGTGTTTATAAACTTATTGTTTAAAGCCTAACCTATATGAGTGTTTTTTTTTTGTTGTTGTTGTATTTGTGTGTAGTTTAAATTTTTAAGGCGCAGCTTTTATTTTTTCTTGTTCTTGTTAGCCTGACTTTTGTTTCTAGCGGCAGACGACATTTTGGCATTCTTCTTTTTAGGTTCGTCGTCCTCGTCATCTTCATCTGGGTCCTATATCGTAAATAAAAATTGACAATTGAATTTTATCTCAAAATGAAAACAAGATAAATCGTCAATTCTTGCAGTTTGATTTGAAATTATAATAAGATTTTAAAACGAAATTCGACTGTCAGATATTCTTGTCGGATGGCACGTCACCAAGACGAAATCAGGTGAAAATTTAAAGTGTTGAGTGAATGAAATGAAATCGTGCAGTTTCAGAATATGATGATTTATTGTACAAAAAAGAATGGAGGTAACAAATTTAAAATTAAAAAGTTTGGATAGACGGGTAGGTACATCTAGGATCTTCTATGACGATCGGTTTTGCTTCTTTGAAGTTTTAAAACGGCGTTTTATTGTTTATTAAGACGATTTAATGTAAAACTTATCCATGTATGCTATTAAAATTAATAATACGGAATGGATATCCTAACACATCACTTATCTACTGCTTCGTCCACCTTTGGGCGTTTGGTGCCGTTTTTTTTAGCCTCTGCGGTTGGCTTTCTTTTCTTTTGTGGTGCCTGAAATTTTTATTTCTGATTTATATTCTCCACGTTCAATAATCACAACTAATCTCATTTAAGTTTCAAGATACATTAGAAAGTAATAAAAACAAGTCTACTATATTATCGTTTTAAATTTATCAAATTGTCAATTATTTCATGGAAATGTGATTTCCCTTCCATGCACATCAAGAAAAAAGAAAATTTACAACAAAAATGTCATTATTAAATTAAATTACTTGAGAACTGCGTAGTTTAAACTTTTAATCGCCATATAAAGCAGGGATATATGGGTTAGTTACAATTTTTTTTACACATTGTTAAAAAAAGATACTTCCCACAAGGAACGAATTAAAAGAAATCATACCCAAAAGTCATAACAATATGCAGGGAATGGGAAATCAATGAGGGAATGAAAATAAACAAAATAAGCAATGTTTCATCGATTTGGTGACGAGCCACAAACAATTTTGCGCCATTTCACTGTTTAATTCCGACAAAGCAATTATTAGTAATAATTAATTAAATAAAATTCTAAATGTAAAATCGTCATTAGCATTTAAATCGAATTCTGCAATATTCTTATTTCCATGTCATCTTGAAACAACTTACTGAAAACAATCAATCTTGCAAAAAAGAAAAAAAAACACAAAGCTTGAATATTTGAAATTTTTTTTGATTGTAATAAACTAAATTTTATCACTCTCGATAAATAATTATATACAATATATAATTTTCAATAATAAATAAAATTTAATTCTCATTAATTACAGTCAATATTTTTTAAACGATGCTAAATATAAAGCAATTCCTTCTAACGCAAGTTATAAATTTAATACATTACCTTCTCGTCATCCTCATCGTCAATATTTTCTTCCTCCATTTCATCTTCCATGTCTTCCATATCTTCGAATTCTTCAATGTGCGAGCCTGAAATAATTTCATTTATTGTAAAAGAAAGTGCGTTAAAACAAGTCCAGAATTTTTATGTTTACAAAATTAAAATTTAGAACTTGTTTTTCTAATTCTATTAAAAATATATTTATTGAAAAATCAATTTTTTTTTTTTTTACTTTAAAGGGTAGAAAATATTCTTACCAAGAAGATTGTGTCCAACTATGTGAACGGGTCCACTTCCCTTAACCAATGTGAAAGTAACTGGTGGGTCAGGAAAACTTAAGTCGAGAATAATCTGTGATGTTTTTCCCATTTCGAGTAAAGCTATTGGGATTTTGATCGGTCCTTTCAGGCCTGTGGCTTCTACTTCCAAAACATTTAATTCGCCAGGCTTAGCTTCAGGTCCTAGAAGTGCCTGTAAAATTAAATAAACAATTTAGTAATTAAATCGTAATTAACATTTTAGTTAACTAAACCTGAATAAAAATTAGTTTTTTATTCTTTAGACAATTTTAAATCATAAAAAAATCACACAAATATTTATCTGGACCCTGCAATAAATTCCAGATATTTAAATTATTTGAGTTCTTAAAGACTTATTTAATACAGAAAATTGTTTTTGATATAAAGCGTACACATGCTTATAAATTACTTGTCTTTATTTATTTATAAAAATGTTATTAAAAAATAGTTAATTAATGAAAATAGGACAAAAAATTTAAATGAAACTGAAGAGAGTGTCTAGTTTATTTATTAACTACTTTATAAAGTAAAAAAATATAGTTGTATGAATAAAATTTTGTGTTAATTATTATTAATTTGTATATGAAAATTGTATCAACAAAATTGTAAAAAGATATGAAAGGAGTTCGGAAATTTAATTAATGTATCCTAGAGTAGTTTCAGATTAAAGAAATACAAGATATTCGCAAATTTGTGTCCACTTTGTCATTACCATAAAAGAAAATTATAATTAAAATTAAGTTTATCAAATTTGAAAAAATCTAACATTGTCCAATTTGCAGAAAAAGTAAATTAAAACATAATTTATTTGACACATTTTTTCTCTTTTAAATTTAACAAAAAATTATAATCAAATCTAACAAATTAATTGTCAAATAAAAACTACTTTAAGTTTTGTATTTTTTTAACAAAAATTATAAAAACTGATCAACTAATTTGAATAAAAATTAATTCGATAAAAAAAATCTTAATCAATTTCTATTTGGCATTAAATTTCGACTCAATTTTCAAAATTCATAAAACTATATTTATCAAAATTTCGTGAAACCCTTTGAATTAGTTTCAATTGATGTTAAAAATCACTGTTTAGTTTGAGGTTATGTTCAGATTTAAACCTCCTTAACTACTTCTATTCAAGAAAAATCGAATGCAAAATTTATCTCTTCGTTTCATAAGATGCTGAAACCCGTGAAAATTTATTCGCAAAACCTTAATTTTAAATATGTAACTTTTTGGTAGAAAATATCACATTTTCTAGAACCATTTTAAATGGTAAATTTTACCCTTCTATTTGCAAGCAATTAAATATCTCTCGTTATTTCATGGCGATGCAAACATTTCGTACTCGAGGTTATTGAAAGAGACGAAAAGGAAGTAACTGGCAGCCATTCTAGTAAAAATGGCGCCAAGTATGAATACATACCACACATACCAACTTAACAAATTTTCATTGATTATAGAACTCCCCTTCTCGGAATGAAACCAATTTTCCACGACCTTAATAACACCGATATGAGATAAACTTCAACCCTTTTGATTTCAAAGAAAGATTTCACTAAAAACATTACCCTAATATAAATGATAATATTGATAAAAAACTCTTTTAAACGTTTCAACCGAAAAAAAGGAACTACTTCTTGGCGCGTAATTCTCATTAGTTTCAAATCCCCACACCTATTAGATGCATTACACCTGGCCAGTAACGCCACATAGAAATAACATAGTATATAATTTGCAACAGATAATCAACAATCATTAAATTAGGTGTGATTAACTCACAACAATGAGATCAAATTTCCAAGACAGTTAATTCAAAACAAATGCTTTTACGAGAATTTTAACGGGGGGATGAGAGATGGCGAATTTTTTTGGTTTAAAAAATGAGAATAAGGTGGAAAATAAATAAGTAATATATCTAATTTTACATACCATTTTAATAATGAGTTTCTGGTCGCCACCAAAGTGCTGACTGGTGCCGTCAGGATCCTCTGCCCTGTGCTCTGGATCCCATACTTCGGAGGCGTTGGCTCCTTCGAGGGTGATTCCTGAATACACAAATCACAATAGAATGCACATTAATACAAGTGGATTCGATTTTTCGTGAAAAAAACTTCTAGCCAAGCGAAGAACAATGGGCTAGTCACAATGGCCGAACGCCTGCCGGCGTCTTGCGACCAGCGCACCGCTAAATTTCAATGGCCGACAAGAGAAAAGTAGCCGAGATCCGGACGCAATAAAGCAACCTCGGACTCCCGGTGCACACAACTTGTAATATTTACCGTATAAATATTCTTCTGCCATGACGATCGGTTAGATAAAAAAGGATTCTTGCTACTGTACGCGGCTAAACTGTGTGTTATGCGACAGAGCGTCAAAGCGTGTGTTCACAGTCGTCGGAAAGAAGGAAGCGAAGAAAAACTGGAAGAATTACCAGAGACACCGCGCGCACGGTGGTCACTCTGGGAAGTACAAAATTTAAATTGACAATGAAATTCGACCAATCAGCGCCCCGGGAAAGCGCGCCTTGATTATGTTCTTTATTCTGATTGGCCGAATCATTTTCACTTTCTCTTGACGACCGTAGTCACTCACGCATATCAAAATGGATTCATCCCTATTTCCGGTTGTAAAAAAAGGAAAAACTTCAATTTAATGATGAAATGAGGGAAAAAACTGTGTTAATTTGTTTGATTAGAATTAAACGGATTGTAAGTTTTGCAGTGGTGAGATTTTGAAGGACAAGATTATGAGGATAAATGTACTCAGTTAATTTGATTTATAAAACGGAAATCAGTGCGCCATCTACATTGACGTGTATATAAATATTTCAAAACTGATTTATTTTATCTTCCGTTCGCAAATTGTTCACGTTGTTCACGCACACATAACAGCTGATTAGGTTATCTGCGCTTAAAAATGATTTTCATTAATTTAACTTCTGTGTTTTGAAACAAGTTTTAAATAATGGATAATTGAATATGGGGAATTTTTAGTATTTTAGTGACAAATCAATATTCATGCAGAACTCACTGTCAAAGAGGATATTTGTAAGTTGGTTTTTTTCATAATTGCGAAAAGTAAACACTGTTAGCTATAGCAATTGTAAACACTAGTTTTTCTTTTATTTATTATTATGCATCTCTTTTAGTATCATTGTTTACAAATAATAATCTTGGGGCTGCATGCTTTTATTTACATTCTTTGACATAACAAATGGAGGTTATGTTTAATCTATTTTATCAAATAAATGAACAGAATTATTTGCAAAAAATATCCACACTTGCTTTTAATAGTAAAACAAATGATTTTTAATTTGTTATTATTATTGTTTTTTTTAAGTTTTAATGAAAATGTAAATTTATTAATATCCACTTAATAATTAATATGCAGTAGAAACCTTTTTAAAAGAAATAAGTATTATCTTCTATTGTTTTAATATATTTTTGTATTATTTATGTGTTTATTTTTAGAAAATATGGCCAATGAAGAGCGTTTAAAATCACTTTTATCAGATTTGGGAAAAGCGACATTACGAGGAGTTCGTAAATGCCCGAAATGTGGAACTTATAACGGTTCAAGAGGTCACTGTTGTAAAAATAAATTTTGCGATGCCGTTTTCAAAGAACCAGGAGAAAAACGAAAATTATCTACAGAAGCTTGTAAATTAATAACAGGATCTACCGCTCAAATATTTTCAGTGAGAGCACGTGATAAAGATCCTGATTATCGAGATTTTGTTCAATTGCCGTTAATCGGTGGTTCGACCTCGAACGAAATTATTCACTTAATTACTCTATCAACATCACTTTGCTTCGTTGATGGTTGTGAAAGAAATTTCAATACAACTTTTTTGAAAAACCAGGTAATTATAATTATACAGAATTACCTTCTATTACTTTTACAGGGTGTCTACTAACAGGGAAAACCGGGAAATAACCGGGAATTTAAATTGTCCGGGAAAAACCGGGAATTTTCCGTCAAACCGGGAATTTTCTTTCTGTGCTAATAAATTTGACTAATAAATTAATTAATTAATTTGACTAATATCAATATCATTATCAATTTGTTTTATAAATAAAGATGGTAACTTTATGCATTTTGAACCAATCTGATTATGCGTTTAAATTTTGTGTAATTATGCGACAATTATGCAATTGAAAAATAAAAAATATACATTAAAAATTAAAAAATAATATAATATATTCTTATAAAATATAGTTGTTTGTCTACTATTTTTTTTCTTAACGCTAACAATACCGCAGAAACAATGAACGACGTTAAATTTGAAAAAGTCAAATTATGAAAAAATGTAGATAGAACTTCAGTCTTTTTAATAGACCGTACATTTCATAATAGTTTATATAATTATGGGCAATTCTATTGTGTGCTTTCAATTATTTTCATCATATTTCAATTATTTTCTTCGATATTCAATAATTATCGGCTTTTTTCAATTATCGATTACGTTCTTGAAGCTTCAATTCAATTCTTCAATTATTTAACTATTTTCTTCAATTTCCAATTATTGGATTTAATTTTCAAATATTTTAATCAATTTTTAATTATTTTCTTCAGATCTCAATTATTTCCTTCAATTTTTAATTATTTAATTCAATATTCAATAATTCTCGACTTTTTCAACTATTTTTTTCAATCATCATTTATTTACTTCACATCTCAATATCTCCTCCAATTTTCAATTATTTTCTTCTATAATCAATAATTCTCTGCTTTTTCATTTTTTTTTTTCAATTATCAATTATGCTTTTGAAACTTCGATAATTCAATTCATCAATTATTATTATTCAACAATTTTCATAAAATCACATTTTCTTCAATTTCAAATTATTTTCTACAATTTTTAATAAATTTCTTCAAATTTTCTTCATTTTTTATTGTTCCTTCAAATTCTATAATTCGTGGATTTTTCAATTTCTTTTTTCTTCAATTATCACTTATTTTCTTCTACTTTCAATCCAATTGTTCATTTCTTGTTGAATTTATTTCTTTAATTCTCAATTATAATTTTCGACATTTAATTCCATTCTTCAATTTTTTTTCAATTTCAGTTTTTTTCAATATTCAATAACTCTAGGCTTTTTACAATGATTTTTTTTAAATTCTTAACTATTTTCTTTTAATTTCCAATTTTTTTTCTTAAATTACAATTATTTTCTTCAATTTCCAATTTTTTTTTCATATTTCTTTCAATTTCTCAAATACTTTTAATTTTCAAATTCTTCTCAATTTTCTTCAATATTCAACAATTCTCAGCTTTTTACATTATGTTTTTCTTTCAATTTTAATTTAAATTGATAATTTTTAAATTAGTTTCATCAATTCGCAATTATTTCCGTCGATTTCTAAAATTTTCAGCTGTTTTCAAATATTGTTTTCAATTTTTAAGTACTTTCTTCAATTTTCAATTATTTTCTTTAATTTTTAATTATTTTGTTCAATTTTTAATTGTTTGTTTCAATATTCAGTAATCTCGATTTTTTTCAATTATTTTTTTTCAATTATCAGTTATTTATTTCATGTTTCAGAACCTCCTTCATTTTTCAATAATTTTCTTCCATTTTCAATTTAATTGTTCAATTGCTCAATTATTTTTTTCAATGAATTTCTTTAAATAACAATTCTATTCTTCAATTTTTAATGTTTTCTAAAATATTAAATAATTCCTGGAATTTTCCATGTTTATTTTTTTAATTATTAGGTAATTATTTTCTTCTTTTTTCAATCCAATTGTTTAGTAATTTTCTTTAATTCTCAATTATTGTATTCAAATTTTAATTTTATTTCTCAATTTTCATTTTTTTTTAATATTCAATAATTTTGTTTTTTTCCGATTTCAATTTCATTATTTAATTTTCAATTTATTTCTTCAATTTTGAATTATTAACTTAAAATTCGAATTATTTTTTTTTTTAATTTCCAACTAGTTGACCAAATTTTTAATTATATTCTTTGAATTTAATAACGATTGTTCAATTTTTTCAATTATTGTTCAATTGTCGATTAATATTTCCTTTTTTTTTTAATTTATTTTCTAATTATCAAATATCTTTGTCATTGTTCCATTATTTCTTTCCATTATTAATTATTTCTTTTCATTATTAATTGTTTCTTTTAATTCTTAATTATCATTTTTTGTAAAGTTTAATATTTAATTCTTCAATTCCCAATTATTTTCTTTGAATTTCAATTATTTTCTTCAATTATCAACTGTTATCTTCAATTTTTGTAGAAATTTGTAGGTCTATTTATACTTAAAATAAAATTTAAATTAACAAGAAAAAAACCGGGAAAAGTGGGAACAAAAACCGGGAAAAACCGGGAAATGACCGAGAATTTTGTGGGACGAAATTAGTAGACACCCTGTTTTATTATTGCTGATAACAGAATTTTATATTTTTTTAGGGGGAAAAAACGTTAGAAAAACCAGTATCAAATTGTCAACATATTCAAGCAGCATTACGATGTTATGCCGAAGCTCAACCTTTAACGTTAAGAAATTCTGTTTTACTATCTCTGAATGTTAATAATGAATTAAAACAAGAAATTTGGTTGTTAGCGACAGAAACATCTGGACCTTTAGTTCAAAGAGTATCAAAGCACACGATGGTAGTTAAATGTAAAGCTACTTCCAAACATCCTTTAGGGTACTTACACTTTTCTTTTTTTATGACAAAATTAAAAGATAAAATAGAACATCGATTTCTGTGCAGTTGTACACCTTCCAAAGTAAGTGAAGAGTAAAATGTTGCTTTTGTATTATATTGTAAAAAATATTTAATTGTATAATTTCCGGTGGCAGTTTAAAACATTGATTATTTTTCTATTTTCATAGGTTCCTAAGTCAATGACAGATAAAACAGACCTGTCTCAATCGTGTCAAAGTGTACGGTGTATTCACTTTTACGCTTGTATCTGTGCTTTCGCTAGTGAAGAAAAATTAACAGAAGAATTTGAATATTACATTAATCTGGATCATTCAAATTCCTCTGTACCAAGACCTCTAGGCTCAAATCTTCGTAATAACGAGGGCGAAAAGTTCATAAATATGGGTAAATATTTATTCTATGTGCTTCTTTCAATTATAAAATACCTATTTCTTTTAGAAAAAAATTATTTTTTTATTTACACAGGGCTGTCAGAGACTCACTTTTACTTAATTTTTTTTTAAAATCGCTCACTATTACTCAGTTTTTTAAAAAAAAAAACTCACTTTTTTAGTAAAATGTTTATTTCAGCTGCGTGGGGACGTACAAATATTTAATTTCTACCCCTCTTTTTAATTATTGTTATCACTTTTAAACTACTACTGCTAATTTTAAAGTATTTATGCAATTTTGAATTTAATATTTTCAAATATCAATTGAATCGTGAATTTCGAAAAGGGCTCAACTCGATTTTTTTCAAATTTTACTTTTTTGAACTGTTATTTATTCATAAATGCTTTCTCAATAGAAAAACTTTATCTGAGGTACTTTTATCGAAAAAGAAAAGATTTGCAATGAAAAAATGTTATTTAAAAAAGTTTTTTGTTTAAAATGTTGAATTGTTTCTGAATTAAAAAACAAATTTATTACATTTTAAAATTAAATAAATAAATTGTCTCTTCATATTAAGAAGCTTTATCAATATACTTTTATGATTAAAACGACTTAATTTTTTCATGAATTTCGAAAACGGCTCAACTCTGACAAATATAATATCAATTTTCTTCAACCCACTGTTATTAAGGACAACTATTTTATCATTTTCTCATATAACATAGTATCTAGTTACTATGAAAGAAAGCTGGACTCTTTAACTTAAAGTTATTTAAAATAAACAGATTTTTCTATCTCCTGTAAAATTTCAAAAAACCTAGTTGAGCCCTTTTCAAAATTCACGATTCAATTATTTTCTTCAGTCTCTAAATTATTCTCAATAAATATGTAAAATTATTACTCAAGTTTTTATTTATTTTTGTCATTTTTCAATTATTTTCTGCAAATTTTAATTATTTTATGCAATTTGTTTTATTGTCATGAATTTTTAAATCTTTTATACCAGTTTTCCGTTATTTGCTTCAAATTTCAATCACTTTCTTCATTCTTTTTATAATATTCATGAATTTTAAAATTTATTACACTTTTTTCAAATATTTTCTAAAAATTTCAATTGTTTTCTTCAAACTTTAATTACTTTCTTTATTTTATTTTTTTTTATATTCGTGCATTATTCTCTTCAAATTTAAATTATTTTCTTCAATTAATTTCTTCAACTTTAAATTATTTTCCTCAAACTTGTAATATTTTTTTCAATTTTTTAATTATTGTCTATAAATTTTTAATTTTTACAACAGCTTTCAATTATTTATGTCATTATTCAATTAGTTTCTTAACATTTCAATTGTTTTTGTCTTTTCTCAATTATGTTTTTTAAATTAAAATTATATTTTTGTAATTATTTAACTGTTATTAACATTTTGTAATTATTTTCTTTAAATGAAATTTTCTCCAATCTTCTTTATTATTGTCATGAATTTATTAACTTTTACACCAGTTTTCAATTATTAATGTCATTATTCAATTAGTTTCTTCACATTTCAATGATTTTATACAGTTTTTCAATTAAAACTTTTTTTTTACTCCATTTTTTAATTATATTTCTCATTTTTCATTAATTTATTTCCAAACTTCAGTTATTTTTGTGGTTTTTCAACTATTTTCTACATAATTATATACATTTTTTTGTCATTTTTAAATTATTTTCTTCAAGTTTCAATTATTTTCTTAAAACCTCTATTATTTTTTTCATTTTTTAAACTATTGTCTAAAAGGTTTAATTTTTACACCAGCTTTTAATTATTTATGTCATTATATAACTAGTTTCCTCATATTTGAATTATTTTGTCAATATCTCAATTAGTGTATTAAAGATTTGAATTTTTTAATCCAGTCTCAAATCCATTTTTTTCAAATTTTAATTTTTTTGTCATTCTTCAATTATTTTCTTGTAATTTCAATGATTCTTAAAACTTTTTAATTATTTTCTTCAAATTTCAATTCATTTGTATTTATTTTTTTATTTTTAATCAATTTTTCAATTAATTTTTTCATTTTACAATTCTTTTTCATTTTTTTGTCATTTTTCAAGTATTTTCTTCTCACTTCAATTATTTTTTCAATTATTTATTCTGTCCTGGTGGTCCCCAAATTAATATCAAATTAATTAAAAATAATTAACTAATTAAAATTAATACAAATTAATACCCAAATTACTCACTTTTTTTTAATTTAAAATCTTACTATTTATTCACTTTTTAAATTAAAAAGTCACTTTTTACTATGTACATATTTTCAAACTGCAAGTCCGCTGACAGCCCTGATTTATATATAAAAAATATATATCCTAAATTCGAATGTTTTAATAATAAAACACGTATTACTTGCATTGATTTAAAATTCATTTCAGACGTTGAAGGATTGAATGAAGACACGCATTTGTTAGTGTTTCGAGACGATGTTTTCACGGTTCAAAATCTAGACGGCGACTTGGGCTATGTAAATTTAGACACTAATATTTTACCAGAAAGCATTGTCGACAATGTTAAAGTGTATGAACAAAATTTTCTTAACGATACAGGTGTAATTTCACAGGTATTATCAATTTTATTTATTAATAGTCAACTATTGTATTAATGTTATATATTATATTCAGGGCTGATAAATTCTAAATGTTTATTTTTAAGTAGTTTATTTTTTAAACTGAGAACATTTAATAAGAAATAAAGAAGAATAAAAGATTGAATCAAAATTAAATAAATTATGTCGAATAAATGAGCAAATTTCAAAAAATTATCTTTAAATTCATCTGATCACAAAATTAAAGAACTTAGGTAAAAGCAACGAAAAATGAAGAATGAAACAGTGACATAAAAATATATGAAAAAGTACAAACTTTTTTCAAAAACTTAAACTATTTACTAATATTTTTTTTTAATTAAGAAAATAAATAAGAAGATAATTTATAAAAACGTTAAATTGTATTACTAAAGAGAACAAAGTTTTAAAATTAGAAAAATTAGAGAATTTTTTGACAAATTGAATAAAACAAAATGACTGAAAATTTAAAAAAATATTAAAAGAAAAGAAATTCTATGAAATAGAAGAATGATGTTCAAATGAGAATATTTAGTACAAGATTAAATTGACATAATATGAAATAAAAGAATAGAAGCTTTCAAAAAAGTAGAAAATTGAGAAATTTAAAAAATGTAGACAAAAGCATCGAATAAATGTTTTTTTAAAAATTCGTTATTACAAGATCAAAACTACACAATTTAAAAGAAGGAAAAATGTTTCTAAGAAATAGAAAAATATTGACAAAAATTAATAAATTCATTTAAATGCACGGAAGGAATAAAAAATTTTAAAACAAAAAATTAAATTAATAGCATGAAAATGGAGAAATTGTTTTGGTTTATTAATCTAACAAACTGTATAAATAATGTAAAAAGTACAAGAAATAAAACAATTTATTAAGAATCTAATAAAAATTTGGAATTAATAAAAATAAAATAAAAAAATGTACCTATATATAAAGATAAATAAAAAGTGCACAAAAGAAATTTAAAAATAAAAAAGTTTAAGAAAATTGAACCATAAATATTTTAATGTTACATTTAACGCAAGTCCAACAATAAATTTAGAAAAATAAAAAAAATCCAGAAATTTTATGAAAGAATAAGTAAAATGGCAAAAAATAGACAACATGTGAAAACAAATTAAATAAATTTACAAAAAAATCGGCGTATTTATTTTTAAAAATATGGAAATAATTAAGAAAATCAACGAAATAAAAAGCTTAGTGAAAGTTATAAAATAACAAAATTGTGTAAAGTAATATTAAATAATTTGCATAAAGAGAAGAGAATTGATGAAAATTCTAAAATAGAAAAAGAAATATCAAACGTAAAAGAAAAAAAAAATCTTAAAATTTTGTAAAAATAAGAAATTATTATATGACAAAAATTAAACAGTTTCGAAAAAGTAAAATCTCTTAGAAATATAGTAAGAATTATAAAAAAAATTATTGTGAATATGGAAAATAATTAATATTATTTAATTATTATGCATTTAAATTTGAATTAATTCAAAAGTTCGAACAAATAGGAATATAAGTAGATCGACCTTTGGAATTTATTTAAATTATAATGACGTAAAGATATAAAAATTTAATACTATTTTTTGCTATCTTCATAACAAAAATTTGTAGATCGTAGGTATTTTGATCATATGTATTAGCACAATTTTTTGAATTTTATAAAGAACAAAATATTAAAATTGAAATTTTCAAGATTTATCCACAAATTTCTGGTTTTTTTTTTTAATATTTGCGATTTTTTGCATGCAGTATTAGACATCCGGAGAATTGGAAAGATTTTTGATTTAAATCATGATTTGAATGCAAATTGACCAATGATTTAAATTAATTACAGCCCTGATTATAATAATACTGATTGAAATAGACTCTGAATAAAAAAAAATTTCACTTTATTCACGTTTTATTTTTAGGTCCACAATTTAGAAGTAATCGATCAAAATGCAGGCTTTGGTGGAAGTACAGTTAAAATAATTAGCAATCAAGCGATTCTTGATAAATTGAACAATAGCAATCAGTGTATTGTGGACGATACCTTAAAAATAATTAATACCAATAATGTCAAATTTCTCGACACGAATGTTGTTCTAAATGGAAATAATATTCGATTGCTGGGTGGAAATTCAATTGCTGACAGTGGTATGAAAATTGTAGATAAAAATTTGATAGTTGAGTGCAATAATGAAATTCCCAAGTCCAATCCTCGAATTATAAATTCCGCGAAAAGGAAACGAGACGAGAAACAAGTTGTAAATATTAATAGTGCAGTAGATATTAATAGTTTAAAGTCCATTGATCCTGGAAAAGTGAAGAATAAAACGACAAATGCTAAGAAGTTTCAGTGTTCGAATATTCCTGTAGATGAAAGTACTGCTAATCAGACTTTTATAAATTGGCTGGCTTCTATAACTGAAAGGATAAATCAAACTATGCATTTTCAATTTAATGGGAAACCAGATCCTCTCATATTTCACGTACCAAAAATATTTTTCGAATGTCTTCGAGAGAGAATATCTTGTGGTGGAAAGAAAAAACGTTTACCGAATTCAACCACTGCTTTTATACGAAAAGATGGCGTTCCTCTTGGAACTTTTACAAAGTACTCATGGCAAATAACCAATATTTTACATGTCAAAAGTATTTTTGAAACTTCACTAATTCCACTGGAAATTACAAGGAGTTTTATTCAAAATGCGGATGGAACTTATGAATTGTATAAAAGACAGGAAACAGATATCGATCGATACAAAAAAACAACAAATAGTGCTTTAATTAAGCCTATGGAATTAAAAACGTTTTTAAAAGTTGGTTGGTATATTTTTTAAAAATAAAAAAGAAACAATAATGAGTAAATAAAGTTGCAAGTAAGTAAAAATTTTTTTTTTTTTCAGGAAATACTTCTCCAAGTCAAGTAGAGCCAACGCCGTTCTTGATAGAGTGGATTCCGGATATTTTACCAATTTCGAAAATTGGAGAACTGAGATTAAAGTTTGAATTCGGTCATGTAAAAAACGAGACTCCACAATCATTAAGAAAAGAGTCGCTCTTGAGAAAAAGTATTAATTAATTTATTTGTTTTTCTAATACAAAAGATACTAATTTAATGTTATTTAAATGTTTGATAAATACAGTGTTGTTTTAACAAAAAAAAAAAGGCTTTTACATTAATAATAATTAATATATTGTTCGTCTTTGTTTATGTTTAACAACTTTAGAAGAAAATTTACGTTAGATTAATTTATTAAAAAAAATAAAAATTAGGTGTAGTTTATCAAGAAATCAAATGAAAAATCAGTGTAATTTTTTTATTTCAACTGCAATGTACATATTGAAGTAAGAATTTTCATATCGACGAAAACACAAGAAATATATACAATAAAGTTATATTTAATGGTTATAAATGAAAAAATTCTACACAAAAAGAGATGTAAAAATGTATTTATTAAACATAAAACCCAATTATCAAGCACAATAAATTAATTTTAATAAAGTGCTTCCATTAAGTACGTTATTTTTCATTCAATACCTATTAAGAACAATTTTTGTATTTTGCATTAATATAACTTATATTATTATATTAAAATATTAATATAATAATAATAACTAACTTCAAATTATTAACTAAACTCGTATTTTAAAAATAAATTGTAGGTTACTTTTAATTTATAAAAATCTACATTAATGAAATTTATCTTACATTATGCAAGATAAGTGAAAGTATATACATATAAGATTTATTTTACACATTAATTTGACAGTTACTTTTCGCATAGCTCGAATTTAAGGTAACTTGTATTAAAAATAAAATATATTATATAAACAATAATTTTCAACATAATGATCATGAAAAATAGATTTTAATCTCACACGTTTGGAACGATTTTCCTCAGCTTTGGTATAAAAATAAAAATTATTTAATAAAAAAAAGCATTTCTAAGGAATGTCTAAAAATTCCTCATTTAAAACAATAAGTTTTAAACATCCTTATTTAATGAAAATTATGTTTTACACAAATGAAAGAAATAAGTTATTTATTGGATGAATATAGATCAACAAACTGGTTATTGAACAAGGTACAATAATTTACAATGCGAATTAAATGAAAATGTGATTACTTCTTTAAAAAAAAAACAAATAGATACAGGCTCCTATTGATATATATTCTGAAAATTTTTCGAATAATGAGGGGCTGTCCGTAAATTACGTCACACCTTTTTTTCCAACCCCGTCCCCATGTCACATATTTGTCAACCCCCCTTTAAAATTACATCACATTTTCTTGAACCCCCCCCCTACTCTATTATATATCGTGTTGAAAAATTATTATTGAAATTTTTTTATTCTACATTTTAAAGTATTGAAATTTTTGTATATTGAACTCTTAAATATAATTCCTTCTTCTATAAAGCATAAAAAAATCTTTGTGAAATAAGATCTAAATTTTTTAATATATTAAAAAATTGAAAAGATTAAGAATCTATTAAGTAAGGCTAAAATTTACTAAATCAAAAATCTTTTTGAAAATCCAATTATTTTCTATTGTCATTTTAATTATTTACAGTAATTTTCAATTTTATAAATATTTTTGAATTATTTTCTTAATTTTAAATAATTATTTTCATTATTTATAAACTTTTTCCCCAAATTTAAAACCTACTTTCCATAAATTTTAGTTATATTCTTCTTAAATTATTTTTTTTTATTATTACATAGATACGTTATTTCCCTCAATAATAAATTAGAATCCTTATTTTATTCATTAAAATTATTTTCATTTATTCTCAGTTTATTATTTCATTTATCAATTATCATAAAATGAAAAATAATTTTTTTAAATTACATTTAAATTTTTCCATTCATTTAATTAACATTAATAAATAAAAATTTTGTTCAATTACTTTTGTCAGATTTTAATTATTTCCTGATTTTTCAATTATTTCTATCATTTTTTAATAAATTGCCTTATTTTTAAGTTATTTTAAAAATAATTTCATGAATCGTTCATTATTTTTTTAATTTTTAAATTATTTTCTATATTTTTCAATTAATGCCATAAACTTTCAATTACTTATGTCAAATTTCAATTATTATCTTTTAATTTTCATGTTTTAAAATCATTTTTTAATTATTTGCCTTCATTTTTAATTTTGTTTATAACTTTTTCATTAAAATCATCAATTGTTAATTATTTTCATTATTATTATTCAATTTTTCTTGTATTTTAATAATTTTTCATTATAATTTTCAATTTTTAAATTATTTTCATCACTTTTTAATTAATTTCTTAAACTTCCAATTATTTATGTCAAATATCAATAATTATTTACTTTAATTTGTAACATAATTTTTTAAATAATTAGGGGAGTGGGCCCCAAGATGGACAGGGCCCCAAGATGGACATTTCGTATAAAATTTTTGTTTAAGGTGACAGCGCCTTATGCTTTCTGTCATTTTTGTTGTTTGTATAGACGAACATTTTGATGCACATTTCAAGAAAAAAAACCAGTTGGTTTTTTTTCTACACATACCACGTAATTTTGTGTCTAAAAAAGTTTTGTAACAGTTTTTTCTCAAGTTGGTAAAGTTATTTAAATTTATGATTTAGAATGAGTACTGAACGTTATAATATTTTTTATTTATCGTATAATAATATTCTAAAATGATTTTACTAATTCAGTATACATATATATATTTTTACTGGGGATTAAAAAATGGTGTCATGTACCCTAAGATGGACAGGCCTAAAATCTCAATGTATTTTTTTGCATATTTTCGATTTTATACTTTTTTCAATAATTTTTTGAGCCAATTAGTTAAAATTTTTTATTTTCCACCATAAAATGTGATTTTATCGTTAGAGAATTTATTATATTGATATTTTTCGATATTTTATTACTTTTTACTGTTAAGCTATTAAATTGAAGTTTTTAGAAATCTTATTTCTTGATAAATTCCGTAAAATGATTAAAACTTAGTTCAAGAATTGTTACACGATGTTAATTTTTTTATTTACTACCATTTTTAGAGACTTTTAAGAAGGTGTCCATCTTGGGGCCACTTTTTTTTAGACCGAAAATTTTAACAATTAGAAAAAATGCTTTAAAAAATGTTTATGTTCAAAATAAAATTTTATCTCTGTGGCCATAAGTTACCTTATAAATTGTACTTTCATCCGGTATAAAACATTTTAATATATTTTATTCGGTTTGGATTCTACAGCAATAAATCGATAGGGTGTCCAACTTGGGGCCCTCTCCCCTACTCTAATTTTTAATTGTTTCAATTTCTGCCAATTAATTTTATAGATTGTTAATTATTTTTATCATTTTCAAACATTCGTCTCAATTTAAAATTTTTTCATTATTTAAATTTTTTTTAATTTCACTAATATTGTTAATTATTTTTACCATTTTCCAATTGTTTTTTCCAATTATCAATTATTTTAATCATTTTTAGTTAATTGACCCATTTTTTAAATTTTTTAATTATTTTGTTCAATTGTTAATTATTTTATCATTTTTCAATTATTTTCCACAATTTTTTCTATTAATTAATTCATTTTTTAATTATTTTAAATACTTTTTCATTAATTTTATAAATTGTTAATTATTTTTATCATTTTTCAATTACTTTCTACAATTTTAAATTATTTTTAGGACCATTCTGAAAATAATCGCCTAGACCCGGTTGCTGCATTATTTAGAATGAATCTAGAATCCACACATGGAAATTGTTTTTATAAGCATTTGGTTTAATATTTCGGGTTTTATTTAGTAAAATAGCTTTTAATTGAAAAGAAAATATATTATATAGAAGTTTTTGGTTAAAAAAAAGGCATTTGAGCAGTATTATAAAATTACATTGAAATTCTACAAAAATTAAAAAAAATATCAATATTAACACGTGTAATCTTGAATCTTCATTTATAAATAAATGACGTAATTTATGGACGACCCCTAATCGTAAACTACGAATTTTGAGTTTTTTGCTTCAATTTTAATGTTTGTTTAAGAAAATTTGCCATCTTTCATTTTGGAAAAAAACTAATTAATTGATGTCAAGAAAATTAAGTTTTCCACTTTTGCTTTATATTTGTCAGTATTTTAATTCAATATTTCCTTCAGTAGAAACAAGTAATCACTATAATATATTTAATATCGCTGTGAGGTATCTGCGCAATATTTCAAATTTACTAAAAAATAAAATATGTTCTTTTGATAGTATTCAAATATAAAATTTAATATTTAAATCTCTTTTAAATAAATGACTACAATTTCTTTAGACATTTGAAAATCAACTTAAGGTTGGGCCGTTGTATTTTAAAGTTCTAGAATAAAAATCAGGTGGTGTGTCTGTTACGACTAATTGTACCTTATCAGAAACCTTATCACTTTCCGTCTTTTCGTCAATTACTTTAAAGTAAGTACAAGGTCTCTCTCCTTGGCCGTAAATGTCGACATTATAAGGAGGACTGAGAATATCTAAAAATACAGCTGGTCCGTCAACTGAAGAAATTTCGTGCAAATTTTTATTCCAGGGTGTTAAAATACACGCAGGATCATTTTTGCTCACTTCAATTGGAGCGTGACTCGTGGCTAAAATTTCCTTGTCGGGATTTAAAACGTAATCATCTCCGCTTTGAATTGTGTAACTGTTTATACTTACAGCACCACTGAGCACCTAAAATAGTGAATTTAATTAAACTTTTAGTAAAAATTGATAGTAGTAAGTGGGTATTTTCAATTAAACTTTTGAGGAATTTTTTTCTTTTAAATAGATAGGATCTATAAAAACCGGAAAATAAATTAGAAAAACATACCTTTAATAATCCGTGCATTCCTGGATGATCATGCATAGGCATTGTTACTCCATGTTTCAAAATAAAAATAGAAATTGTAATATCTTGATTTTCAAAAACATCTATGAAGCACATCGGAGCTGATTGTAATTGTACAAAGCGAAGAACTTCTGGAGTGACATTAACATCCTCAGCTTTAATTTCATTCATGAGAGCATATAATTTTTCAAAATTTTGCTGACACAGTTTAAATCCGACATTATTTTGTCCTGTAAATGTTTTTAAAGCTGCTCTCCATAAGCCCTCCATTGGAGACGACATCGTTTTTTTATAAATTTTACTGACACTGTTTAATATTAATTTCATTCAAGCAATTGATAAAAACAATTTTTAAAATATATTTATAACGAAGATAAAGTTATCTGCAAAAATACCTTTGTTAATTTAATTTTCTCAATTTCAGTGTACAACATAACCTTAATTTTGTATTATTTTACGTGTTTATCTATTTGTTAATTACGATTTACACAGTTACCTTTCAACTTTTTAAATTTTAGTGTTAAACGATGACATTTCTGTGTGATATCAAAACCTTAAATGAGTTGAAGTCCTTGAATTTTGTCTTATTTTGGTTTTGTAAACAAACCAGAATCACATTATTATTCACATCACCATATATATATATTTCACACTAATACACAGATTTGTATTTGCACAATATCGCATGTGCGTTGTGCGATGCGCAAAAATGGCTGACGTATGATCAATCGATAAAACTTATCTAATCAGATTTTAATCTAGTTTACCAAAAAATCAAATTTCTAAATTTAAGTCTCTTTTTTAATTATATACTAACTTAAATTTTTTTATAATAATTATATTCATAGCGAAATTATTTTAAGAAATAATTTACAAATTATTTAAATAACATTTTTTTTTATTTTGTAAATTGAAAAATATTAGGTACTTTTTACAACATACTCTGAATTATTAAAAGTTTATGAAAAAATTCAAAACTGAATTTTTTGTAATTCCAAAATCATTTTGCGAATTTCTGCAATAAATTATTTAAATATTAAAAAAAAGTCCTTACCCATATTCTTAAAGTCTAAAATTAAAGAAATGTAAACAATCGTTTTACTAATCAAAATGTATATTAAATAAAGCAAAATACATTAAAGTCATTCCTAAATAAATTGTATATCAAATTAAAATATACCGAAAAATTTGAAATAATATTATAATATTAATTCGTCAGATTTCGAAGGCGAATTGTAACGGCCATTTTGAGAAAAAATTCACTAAATTCATCATTTTAAAATATTATCGAGTTTTCTTAAAATTCTATCATTTAATATCATTGATATTAAAATATCAATCATAATTATATTATTAAGAACAATTAACGCTATATTAAATAGCTTAAAATTCAGGATTGTATTGTGTGGGACATAATACATAAAAGTATTACAAAGCATTCTATACCGCCTTGAACAAAGTTTACAGTAAATCGCATTTTATCAAACAAAAAAAAAATATAATATATCTTAATATAATTATCACGACTATGTACAATTTTGTTCCAAGGTGTTCAAATTTGGTAAAGTCTTTACAAACTTAAGTCAACGAATTTCATAACAAACACGTTCTGTTGTACAATTTTTTTTTTCCCTTTCATAATTTAACAGAAATCTGAGAACTATCGTTTTTGCGCAAAATTTGTAATCCTATCTAGACTATTTTTCAGTAGTATAAGAAGTGATAAAAGAGAAAACTACTGGGAACATTTCTAATTTTTGGAAATAGAGTAAAGTAGTGGACTTGTGGAAGGGATAAGAATTTGCGTATTTTAAACAGGAATGTTCAAAACGTACAATTTTAGAGTAGTTTTCATTTCGCTTAAAACCACTTTTACTAGGGGCATGGTAAATATTCATCCTAATTTTTTTGTAACTTTAACAGTCGAATTAAGAGTTTGACGCATGCAACCACTGGGAATCCAAGGATCGATTAAATTATTCAATTGCAAGAACACGCAATCGAAATAGTTCCAATTTTTGAGCACCTTAGCACACTTTAATTATCAGTTTGATTCTCGGCGTTTCTCTGTCTTCTGTGAATCGCTACATTTGTGTCGGTATAGTCCATTATGCGTCTTTGACACTGTCGAACGTAACGTTGCTGCTTATGGTAAATTTTAAATGCTCCTTTTATGGATAAAAATGCTACTCCTCCCTGAAAATAAATTTTTTCAATATTATCGAATTGAATTAAAACTTTAGAAAATTTTAATTGATTCAGAATAAATTGGTACATTTAATGTTTGATTTGATATTTTTTATCTGAATTATTTTTAATCGTGATTTTGTAAACCCTGTTTTAATAACATTTAATTTACTTACAAGTAACGTTCTTTGAAAATTTGAGCTTATACTTTCGAAAAAGATTTTTCCGCAAATACTGGCAATTGTGGGTAATAATAACGCGCCACATAAAACTCTTGTCACGGATACTGGATCACTCATTGGTGGTATTTCTTGTGATTGAGTCCTGTCATCGTCAGAATAACTGCAAATTGTTCAAGATTATTTATTTGGCAAAATATTTAACTTTTTTCGACACATTTGAACCAATACTATTATTATTAATGTTATTATCACTATGATTATTTGTTTATTGGTTAATTTTAAAGAATATATTTATGAAAAAAGAAAAAAAAATTGTTGGAAAAAAAATAGAAGCTAATAATTGCAATTTTAAAAAAGAATTGTAAATTTTGCAAATCGATTGAAAAATAATAAAAGCAATTAAAAATTGGGGAAAATAATTGAAAAATCATAAAAATGTTTTAATCTTTTAATATTGAAAAAAGAATTCAAATTTTGAAAATTATGAAAGAGAATAAAATTAATTAAAAATTAAAGATAATATTAAAAACAATAATAATAATTTAAAATTGAAGAAAACAATATAAATTTAAAAAAATTAATTGTATAAATTACAGAACATGTACGAAATTAAAGAAAATTAATATAATAATGATAAAAGCATTGATTAAGTGAAAAAAATTAATGACATTTGAGAGAAATAATTGAAAAAATTACAGAATATAATTGAAATAAAAGGACAAAAATGGGAAAACGGCTAAAAAATTAGTAATGAAAGAAAATAATTAAAAATCCTTAAAAATAATTGAAAGTTGAATAAAATGATTTTAGATAAATAATTAAAAGTATTGAAAATTATGTACAATAGTTCAAATTTGAGAGAAAAGATTAAAAAAATTAATACAGAATATATTTCAGCTGAAAGAAAATATAATTGATTCAAATAAATAAAATTAATTGAAAAATAAAGCAAATCATACAGAATTGGAAAAAATAATTAAAAAATGAAGAACATCATTCAGATAATTAAAAAATACACATAAAATTGGAAGAAAATAAAAAAAAATTTAACAAAAATTTAATCAACAAAACAATTTTGTTACATTTAAAAATAGTTGAGAAATGATTATAGAATAATTATAGGATAAGTAAATTTTCATGAATAATTCAATATAGAAAAAACTAAGTATAATTTGAAGAGAAAAATCAAAATAATAAAAGCAATTAAAAATTGGGAAAAATAATTGAAAAAATTGCAGAAAATATACGAAATAAAAGAAAAATAATAAATAATGACAAAAAGATTGATCTGTAGAAATAATTGAAAATTGAATAAAATAATTTTAGATTAATAATTAAAAGTATTGAAAATTACGCACAATAGTTCAAACTTGAGAGAAAAAATTAATACATCAATAAATGAAGAACATTCAAATAATTGAAAAATACTATTAAAATTGCAAGAAAATAAATAAAAACTTAATAAAAATGAAATCAACTAAACAGTTTTTTTACATAAAAAAACATTTGAGAAATGATTATAGAATAAAATAATTGAAAGTATCGAAAAGGATAATTAAATATTCATTAATAATTCAACACAGAAAAACTTAAGTATAATTTGAAGAAAATAATCACAATTTGTAAAAAAAAAATTGAATAATGATAAAGAAATTAAAAATAAGTACAATAGTAAATAAATAATGAAATTGACTTTATGTTAAAGGCAATAATTAAATATAAATAAGTAATAGAAAAAATTAAATACAATACTTGAGATTTGTGGAAAAATAAGTTGAAAAATTAGGGAAAAATTTGATGAAAATTGTTGTAAATAATTGAAATCATAATAGAGAAGAATTATTAAAAATTGGAGAGAATTTTTAAACAATGGATGATTCCACTGACTTTCGTCTGAGAGGTGTTGCTGGCATATCTCAAAAATAAATTTATTTTATATAGTAATCATTATCAAACACACTAGAATTAATTCTTAATAAAGATTTTGGTAAATATTTTCTTATTTATTCAAAAATTGTAATTAAAGACGACAGAGTAAGGTTCAAATGGCGTTTTTAGTCCATATTTAAAACTTTTTAATAAAATTTTGTTAAAAAAATGGTAATATATATTCTAAAGATTTGTTTTTGATAATTTATTTTGTGTTTAAAGCTTAATTATAGTAAGAAAAATCGATTTAAAATTGATTTAAAAACTGAAAATTTCGTCATATTTAACAGCATATTTTTTATAAAAATATTTAATAAAAAACTTGGATACTCACGAGGATAAATAATATCTTTTTTCTGTAAGTTTTTTTCTTGCTTAATTTATGAAATATTTAAGTTTTAAATTTATTGCAAAAGAGGTCAAATTTAAAAAATTTTGATAATCTCTGAAGTTGGTTGATTTGACATTAATCGATTTTGAATCGATATTATTTAAACTCATTTTCATAATTAACATTAATTAGCAGGTTAATTATAAAATAAATAAAATTTTTACCTATCATTAACAGAAAATGATGAATTTTTATTACAATAAAGAATAAATTGTAATCTTAGTAATATATTTGTAACTATCATTATCGATCATTATTTTGAAATATTTGACTGGTAAAAATTATATTTATTTTATAACTACCTGCTAATTAATGTTAATTATAATTATAAATTTAAATAAAATCGATTTAAAATCCATTATTGCCAAATCAACCAACTTCAGATATTTACAAAATTCTTTTAATTTAACCTCTTTTGCAATAAATTTCAAACTTAAACATTTCGGAAATTAAGCAAAATACCCTTGTAAAATTCTAATAAAGTGTATATTTTATACAAACTTAAATATGTGTAATGTTTGAATCTTTTAAAAGCTTCCAGAAAAAAGATATTTGTCGTGTTGAAATATGGTACTTTTTATGAATTTAAAATTTTGAAATTGAATTCTATAATAATTAAAATAATTTTTTTAAGTCATTCTTCGTAGATATAGAAAGTTAATGTATTGATTTTCGATCCACGTAAGTATCCAAGTTTTCTATTAAATATTTTTATAAAAAATATGCAATGAAATATGACAAAAATTGTCAGTTTTCAAATCAATTTTAAATTGATTTTTCTTATTATAATTAAGCTTTATACACAAAATAAATTATCAAAAACAAATCTTCAGAATATATATTACCATTTCTTTTAAACAAAATTTTATCTAACCCTATATTTATTCATTATAAAAAGTTTGAAATATGGATTCAAAACGCCATTTTAACCTTACTCTGTCGTCTTTAATTACAATTTTTGAATAAATAAGAAAATCTTTAACAAAATCTTCATTAAAAATGAATTCTACGGTATTTAATAATGATTTTTATATAAAATAAATTTATTTTTGAGATATGCCAGCAACACCTCTCAGACGAAAGTCAGTGAAATCACTCTCATGCAAGTTAAAATTAATTGAATTTTGAAGAAATCAAAATTGTCGTAAATTTGAAATTTGACAAAATTTTAAATACGTGAAAAATAATTTAAAATTTGAAACAAAAAACATCTAATGATAAACTTCAGCTGTGAACATAATGAATGAATGAAACTTGTAAATTATTATATAAAATCATAGAATAACTGCTTTTAAATTTACCTGTTGGGTAAAAAGTGTCTTAAAATTGGAACTTTACAAGCGTGCCGCCTAAGTAAACTCAGAGCTTGATCCTCCCATCTTAACATTTTTCCCAAAACAAGCATTATGGGAATTGTTGGCAATCCTACTAACAATACTAGAGGGTCAGCTTTTTCCATCATTGTCAAACCATCCTTATGACCAACAACTTGCATTACTGTAACTGCACCATAAGTTACAGCTGTCCAATAAACCGAACCAACAACTATACTCGCAGCTATAAAAGGACACACTCGAAAAATGACTCCGTCAATTTTGTCCAATATTACAACCAAAGGCCCTGTAAAAAACATTTTTATAATATTGAAATTGGGCACAGTTAAATATTTTTTTGATAAATGAAGTTGCTCGTTAAAAAAGAATGCAACTAGTAAAAAGGAGAAAAATTAAAATTATTTTTTAAAGAAAATAGGGGAAATAATACAGAAATGAGCGAAACTGTCAATGAGTTAAATTCCTTTTCAATTAAATAAATCTTGATAATTACCCATATTTGGATAAACGATGATATATTCTGTATTACATTGTGGACATGCTACTCTCGTGCCAGCTCTTCCTTTCTGTTTTTCATCCACCCAACGTTGAATACAACCTTGATGAACCCATTTTGCAGTTCCTCGACAATGGCATGGTTTGACCCACAATGCAGTCGCGTCATCTTCATCCGTAGCAAAACAGACCCAACAATACCGTTTGCTTGTGAAAAGAAAAATAATTATTTTTTATTAAAAAATATTAACGAAAATAATCATAAATGTTTTGTGATCACGAAAAACAAGAAAGTAAACTTTTATTTATTTAAACGATTTGTGAAAAAATCATGCCATGTATTTTTAAGGGTTTCAAGGTCAAACAAAATCTTAGCAATAGCCACTTTTTAATCACTCAAATAATTGTTCAATGTAATTTTAATCTGGAGAAAATAATTCGTAACTTAAAAATATAATGATCACATTTCAAACAAAAAGCGGAAAAAATGCAGGATATAAATTTAATATTGAAGGAAGAGAAAAATATTAGGATGGATTGAAATTTAAGTAATTAGAGACAAAATTTTCAGTTTTGATTTTTTTTTTCAATTTAGATAATTTGAGATTTAAACAGATTAAAACTTTGATAAACCAATTTTTGAATCAAGTTACATTATGATTATAAAAAATTTGGACCAATTAAATTCAAACCACCAAAAGCTTAAATGAATTAATTTTAAAATCGATTAAAAATTTCGATTAATTTAAGTTTGGATCAATATTGCATCATTTAGAAAAATACTAGAAAAAATGCAGGATATAAACTAAAATTGAAAAAAATTTAAGAAAATAATTCCAAATTGAAAAAAAATTGAACAATTATGCAAATAATTAAAACTATAGTAATGTTATTGAAGCTTAAAGAAAATAATTGAAGAATGATAATAGAAATTGAAAATTAAAGATAATTGATAAATAACAAAAAAATATTTAATACTCTAGAAAGTAATTGAAAATTGAAGAAAATACACTCGAAACTTGTGGAAAGAATTTTAAAAATTGAAGAATATAATTGAACTTTGATTTAAATAATTGAAAAATTTAATAATATAGTTCAAAATTGAAGATAATAATTAAAAACCTAAAAAAATCACTGAAGAAGTTAAAACATACAATTGACATGTTAAGAAAATAAAAAAAAATCTAATAAAAGAATAGGAAAACAATTTTTTAAATTGAAGTATGAAAAGTTACCTAAATATAATGACAATGATCAAAAATTGAAGAATATAATAGTAATTTAAGGAAAATAATTTATAATTGATGAAAACAATTAAAAAAATGAAGAAAGAAATTACAAATTAAAGTCAATAAATAATAAATGAAGAAATGAATATAATTGAAAAATTAAAGAGTTTAATTAAAATTTGTGTAAAGTCATTAAAAAATTAGGTAATTAATTAAAAATAATTTAAAAATCGAACAAAAAAGATTTTAAAGTTGTCGAAATAATTCAAAATTAAAAGTAATTGAACAAATAAAAGAGTACTATTTGAAATAAAAGAAAATAATTGAAAATCGAAGAACATCATTGAAATGATTGAAAAATACAATTAACATTTCAAGAAGAAAATAATAATAATAATGCAATAAAGATAATTCGCGCAATAAAACAGTATAATCTTTATATTAAAAAAAGAAAAAAATTAATATAAAAGACAATGATTGAAAATATTGAAAAAGATCATTGAAATCTGCAAAAAATTGATATTGAAAAAAATTAATTGAAAAGCGAAGATAATAATTAAAAACGTTGAAGTTAAATAAACAATAATAAAATAAATTAATTGGTTAAATAAAATGTATTAAATGTAAGATTAATTAAAATTGTAACTAACAAAAGTTTTGATCAATAAAAATTCGTATTGATTCAAAACTGGATAATTTGAAATTATTAGAATGATTTGAAATTTAAATAATTAGGGAAAAATTTTCAGTAGATTGCAATAAATAAATAAATAAATTTAGATACTTAGAGATTTAAACAGATTAAAACTTTGATAAACCGATTTTTAAATATTAACATCATCAAAAATTTGGACGAATTAAATTCAAACCATCAAAAGTTTAAATGAATTAAATTTAAAATCGATTAAAATTCCAATCAAATAAATGTTTCGTCTAATTTAAATCTTTTAAAAGTTTCGATAAATTCAAGTTTGGATCAATTATTATTTAGAGAAATAGGTGAAAAGTTTAAATTCTGGGGACGTATGATTAAGTTCTAAAATTAATTATTCATAATATTTATTTCATAGAATTTCATTAGAAAGAATTTTTTTTTAGTCGCAATTTTACATTTTTGAATATGTTTTCAATAGAGCATAAATTAATCCGAATTTTGACTTAACAGAATTTATAGGTCACCGAATTCATATTTAACAGAATTTTCATTTTACAGAAATCCTTTTAACCAACTTTTCATTTAGACGAATTCCAATTTAAACGAATTTTAATTTAGAATAATTTATAGTTTACAGAATTTAAAGTTAGTCGAATTTTTCAATACCAGAATATTCATTTGACAGAATCTTCATTCGTCCGAAATTATATTAGTACGAATTGATATTTGATAGAAAACTTAAAATGTCCGAAAAATATAAATTCCGAAAATAAAGTCCGAAAAATACTTTAAATTATGTTCGAAATTGCAAATAAACAAAAAAGTATCCGACAGAAATATTTGGCGCGAATTTTGAAATTAACCAATTGCAATTTTCTTCATATTTTCTGATTGGTCAAATAAACATTGTGCATTTTAAGTTTTCGATCAAATGTCAATTTCTACTAATACAATTTCGGACGAATGAAGATTCTGTCAAATGAAAATTCTGGTATTCAAAAATTCTATTAAGCTCAAATTCATTAAAATAAAAATTCTTCTAAATTAAAATTCGTTTAAATTTGAATTCGTCTAAATGAAAATTTGGTTAAAAGGATTTCTGTAAAATGAACATTCTGTTAAATATAAATTCGGTGACCTAAAAATTCTGTTAGGTCAAAATTCGGATTAATTTATGTTCGATTAAAAACATATTCAAAAATGTGAAATTTCGACTAGAGAAAAAAAATCCTTCCCAATAAAATTCTATGAAATAAATATTCTAAATAATATTAATTTTTGAACTTAATCATACGTCCCAAATTTTGTTATCCCTAAATTAATTCAAGCTCAGAAATATAGAACAAAGTTATTTTTAAATTAATTAATTCTTTTGCAACATTTAAGAGAGTATAATTTAATATTTTCAAAAAATAAATTAACTATTTGTGAAATATTACAACCGAAAATTAATCTTATCTCTTTAGTGATGGCCTACTTTCTTTAGAATTTAAAATAGCTATTATGTTGAAGGTAAATAAAAATTTTAAAAAAAAACCAAATACGTATCAATTTGTCAAAATAGGTGCGCAAAACTTACTCTTCATCCGAGCTTAGAGCCGGGATTCCGGCTGTAGTTTGATTCGGCGAAGATCCATCAACTACGTCAGGAGATAATTCGTTGTCTGCAGCATCAGATCCTGTATAATGAGTTGTGTCATCTTCTGAGGATATATCTGCTCCATGTGTCTCTGAAGATTCTACAGTTTTAGAATAAAAAAGAAAAAAAAGCAATAGAATTAAAAAAAAAATTCTAAACCAGTTCTATTCAAAGATTAAGATTTTGCATAATACCATTGTTAGAATCGCTGATGGTTTGATCCTGTCTTACACTAGAATTCAGTCTTCTCAATTGGTCTTCTACTGCTCGCCAATGATCCATTTCTCTTGGAATTCTTCCATATACATCCACACTATAAATAAAATGAGGAGGACTATTTCCTGACATTCTTTTTTACTTCAATGCATTTAAAACTGCACCATTTTCGTCTGGAATAAAAAAGAAGAATTAAAGATTAGGAAAAATTCGCACAATTTACGTTTTTATTTAAATTAACATTAATCCTGAAGTAGTTAATTTTTCATTAAGTTTTCAAACTTATTTTTAATTTAATTTTATATGCCACCAAAATAATTTGAACTTAGAGTCGATTAACTTTCAGATTGATTAAAAACAGAATTAATTAAGACCTTTTCAAATTTGGATGATTAAATTAACAATCGATCAAAATTTTAATCACTGAATGATTTAAAAAAATTAAACTTTTTGTGTACTTAAGCTTAAGATTATTTTATTGATATGTAAATTGTCATTTAAATATTTTAATCAAAATTGAGATAAATTGAAGCTTGAAATTAAAAAAAAAAAATGGAAAAAATTTGCTAAATAGGTCAAGTAGGTGACAAATTAATGAAGTAGGTGTAAAATATGACAAAATTTAAAATAGGTGAAAAGGCGAAAGTTTGCGATCCCTGTAATTTGATACAAGATCACTTTAAAATTAAAATCAATGAATTAATAATTTTCGAGCGCTTGATTACATTTCTTAATGTCAGTGATTTTTTCTAATACAATACATGACATGGCATACATATTATTCAAAAATTTCCAAAGAACGAACCATTCTATTTAATGATCATCACTTCATTACACTTCATTAAAAATGTCACACGTGTTCACGACGTAATGACCTTTAATTATACTTCCATAATTTGAAGACTATTTCTGCTGTTTCAACTAAGAAATTAAAATATAACAATCATAAAATGTAAAACAGTAAGATAATGTCTTAATATAAACAAAAATGAAAACAAATCATAAAGTCAATAGATTTAAATTTGTACAAATCAAATAAAATAGAAAAATTCTTGGAACAATCAGAATTGTCAACTATTTACTTTTGTTCCAAATTATAATTAAAAATGTACTGAATATTAATATTGAAATAAAACTGGAAAATAATAAAGCAGAAAGCATTGATAGTACTTATTTTAATCAAGTTTTAAGAGTGTAGTTAAATAATTTCGATGCCGCTACATATGTTAGGTTATGAGAGCTGTAAAGTACATGATTTGTTTATTGTTTTATATTTAAAGATACATTTTGCAACTTTTTGATGTAAACATTGCAATATTTACATCATAAGTAAGGAAATTATTTGGGAATGTGAGGGGAAAGGGTTAAACTTACCAAAACACCTTCTTGTTAACCTTTTGGGATGAAATTATCATTAAGTAAAATTGCCTACTTTCCCAAAAGAAGGGGGATGTTGGATTAAGATACTTGTGTTATCTGATACAAGTAATTTCAGGTATTTTATGTCCAATGACCACAGACTTCGTCAAACTTTGTATTTAGAGAGAACTGTTAAAAAATACTAAAGATATTTTTTTGGGGACGGAGGAAAAAGTACGGAACGACCATCATAAACTTTCAACCAATCAGAACGCTTTTTAGTCTATTGTTCGAAAGCGCCTATTGGTTTATCTTTTAAAACTTTCCTACTGTTTCGTGAATTAGGAAATCTGTTAGGAATAATCTGTTTTAGTTAATCACAAGAAGAATCACGCGAGTTAATAAAATAATCAACAACTTTTTACTTTTATACAAAGTTTACATGAAAAATTTATAGCTTTAAAATGCTCTCTGATTGCAAATTTGTATTTATAATCTTAAAAATTTTCAACCTACCCGAAACTACCGCCAAAGTTTTGAAACAGTATGATTGGCTTTCAGTTTCAAGGACAGTGTAGGGGGAAAAAAAATTCCAATGGGCCCATTTGATTTTTAATTTCATTTTCAATTTTGTTCAAATTGACTGCAATTAAATTTTATCCGAAACAGTCTCTCCAGTACATTTGTCATTAACGTTTATCATCTCATTAATTTTTTTCAGTCTAATTTTCATTTTTCTTAGTTTTAAGATAATCAAGGCCTTTCACTGTTGAATCCATGTGAGTGATTAAAATTGTAATTTTTATTTAAAAAGAAAAATATTCTTCAAATAATTGATATTAAAAAATACTGTACTTATTATTTATTATCAAAAATCCGATTTCTATTGAATAATCGCAAAATATATTAAATTTTCTATAACGGAAATCGTTTCGTTTGACGGAAGTTTAGATTAACGTAGTGAATGTGGAAGAGCGTACATCCATTTTCTCGTTCCTTTCGACGAGTCTTGAGCACGTGTTTAGTTACCGGTTGTGTTAATCTTGATTTTTTCATAAAGATTCGTGTGGAGATTTAACCGAGTTTTGCTCCTTTACAGAGTTATTTAGATTTCTTGGAATCTCAAACAACATGAATCCTGAAAAATTGAAGAAGTTGCAAGCTCAAGTGCGAATCGGTGGGAAGGGAACACCCCGTCGTAAGAAGAAGGTATTTAATATTTCTCTTTATCAATATATTTATTTCTAATCATTTCCTAACAAAGCAAGAAATCTTTTTTTTCTTACGATTTTGTTTGATTTTTAGCTTGGTTTTCATTGTGTTGTAATTCTGTGCGTGAACTCGCGATTCACTTAACCACACAAAGGATGCGCAAAATCCGTTTATTTCGCGGTTTTATAACGTGTTTTTTCCAAGTCCTCTAGAAATCTTGTTTTCAAGTTAAAAATATTAATTTACTTCTTTGTCCTGATGTTATAATTTATCTTTTTTTTTCTTCTATTAGGACAAAAATAATTCTATGTGTGTGGTAACATTTAATTTACTCCAAATGTACCTATTTGGTAATGTCATTTTGTAACCATGATTCTCAATGAGCTGTCTTCAAGCTATTGGAATTATCTCTTATTTTGAAATATATTGCTTCAATTTTTATCTATTTTCATTTTCTATTTTTAACTTAACACATAAATGCTAAAAATAACATTTTTCTTTTACCAGAGCATTGTTTGAAAATCGTTCTTTTTACTTGGAAAGAAAAACGAAAGTACTTTTTTGACACATGTAATTTCTAAGTTTATTGTTACTGAAGTTAAAAGTTACAAAAAGCGACAAAACACATTGTTGTATCAATTTTTTTGTAATGTTTGTTGAATTGTTTAATTTAATATTTGTTTTCATTTAATTAAAATTATTTTAATATTATTATTTTTTGTTATTGGCTTTAACATTAAAACTATAAAAATGTGAAAAAATAGTAATTTATTTTTATAGGTTGTTCACGCAACTGCAGCTACAGATGACAAAAAACTTCAAAGTTGTCTTAAAAAACTGTCTGTTAATACCATTCCTGGAATTGAGGAAGTAAATATGATAAAGGATGATGGCACAGTTATTCATTTTAATAATCCTAAAGCTCAGGCTAGTCTTGCTGCTAATACTTTTGCCATCACTGGGCATGGAGAAAATAAACAAATTACCGAAATGTTACCTGGAATTTTAAGTCAGCTTGGACCAGAAGGTTTAACTCAATTGAAAAGATTGGCAAGTACCGTTGCTGGCAGCGGAGTTGGCAAAGCATCTTTAGAAGAAGATGATGATGTACCAGACCTCGTAGAAAATTTCGATGAGGCTAGTAAAGAAGAGGTGATAAAATAATTAATAAATGAATCTAAAAATGTTCATCTACAAATCATATGATTTAATTTAGGAAGAATTAAACATTCCTAACTAGTTTTTATCTTTTAATTAATTTTGTTCCATGATTAAGTTGTTTTAAATTATTTTATATTAAACATCTCTATTTGAAATAGACAAAAAAGTAAATGTCGAAATGATTCTCAGGTTGCATTGAAAAAAGAACTCGAAGAAATTGTAACTGAGAAATCCGCAGAGGAAAAAACTGAAACCTCGGTAGGGAGCACTGAAGAGAAAAAAGAAGCCCCCTTAGCCAAGGTCGAAGTCTAATTAATTTGACGAATGTGAGTTTTAACATTTTAATTCACGAGTTTATTAATTTTCAACATAAGTAAAAATTTGAGAGCAACAATATGGAATTTTATTATTTTTAGAAATAAGCTTCTAAAGTTTGAGTTTTGAAAAATGTTGCATTTGTTGCAGGTATACAGTATGATTCATAATTTTTAAATGAAAACTTACAGAAGTATCAACAGCTGTTCACGCGTGACAAATAACATCAAGAAGATAATTTTTATCATAATCCGTTGTTCCCCGCTATGTTTGACTCCTGTTTGTTTTAATTTTTAATTTCTTTTAATCGCATTTATTGATTGCGGTGACATTTACAAAAAAAAAAAAAAAAAAAACGTTACACGCATTATGTATAGTTTGTGAAAAATCCGATGAAATAAGAAGATTATGCCAATTCAACAGTAAATATTAAATGCATTTGATTTTCAACTATTTATCAAAACTTGTTACTATGTGTATATCAAATAATCTTTATTCTTTTTGTAGTAATAACAATGAAAAAAAATAATAGACAACAAGCCTTTTTATTGAATGACTCCTTTTATCTTTTTAGACATTTGGAAGTTTCTTTTTAATTGATTCAATTGATTGTGCTTGAATTTATTTTAAGTTTTTAAACGATTCAAAGTTTAAAAATGAAAATTTCAGTTTATTCTAATTAGGTTCAATCAGTTTTGAATTGTAAGCCACACATTTTGTAGGATTAAAATTTCAATAAATTTTTATTGGCAGAAGTTTCAATCGGTTCTAAATTAAATTAATTCTAATCTATTTAAATTAAACTTAATCCATTCAAAGTTCATTAGGCTGTCTATAATGCCTGTAAGATTTGAAATTATTAGAGTTTCTTTAATTTTGTTTTTCTCACATTATTTTAGTTTAGGTATTTTACGCAATTTGGTTTCTCTAATATTTAGTCAAATGTTTCTGATTGTGTTCATAACTTTTTTAACCCTTTCCGCCACAGTGGTTGATATATCGACCACCTTTTTTTTTTGTTTGTTTTTTTGCTTATAACTTTTTTTTAATTTTAAGATTGAACTGCAAGATTTTTTAATTTCCGATTCGAAACTGCTATTATCAAATCAAAAATTATTTTTAGTTTTTGAGAAAGAAATTGGAAAAACTTAGATTTTTTAATAATGTCATTTTTTGTTTTCTTTTACCATAAAATATGTGCTAATGACCAAAAAAAATGGTTTAGCTACAATATATTAATTGTGTGACTAAAAGGGTTAAAATATTTCATTTCGAAACAATTTTCTACTTTTTCGTTTAAATTTCTTGATTTTTTAAAATTCAAGTATTTAGGACTTTTTTATAATTCTAATGTTTTAAGACTTTTTCATATAATGTTAAAATTTCACTTTAAAATAATTTTCTTCTCATATTTCTAGCACTTTTTTTTCATATCTTTTTACATTTTCGTACCTTAGTTTTGTCGATCTCTTCTAATTTTTCCAGCAATTTTTTGAACATGTTATAAATTTTTTATTTATACAATTTTTTTATTAGAGATTTCAAAAAGTGAGAAATCTTACACTAAATTGTTTTTCTTATAATTTTGTATTTTTCCCTACATTATTCTATAATTCCTTCATTTTTTAGATTGCCTTTTGCATTTTATTTCTTATGAAATTTTCTTGTTTTTGCGCAAATTGTTTTAGTTTATTTCACAAAAAATTTTTTTTTAATTTAGCCAAATTTTCGTCGACTTTTTTTTCTTGGATTTCAAATATTTTTTCATCATTTTTTATTCAATGTTCTTACTTATTATTAATTGGATGTTCTTTATTTTTCGTACATTTGTTCAGTTTTTCATCGACTTTCCAATATTCTTATAGCTTTTAATAATAACTTTGTACTTTTTTAACCCACTAATATCTATTTTGGTATTCTTTCATTTTCGTTTTTTTAAAAACTTTTTAAGAAAATCTGTTTATTACCTAATTTATTTTTAAAAATGCTTTATAAACAATATCAAATATTTCCGATTAATAAATTAATCGTCGCGAAAGGTGAGAGATTACAGCATTAATTTTAAAAAGAATTATTTTCGAAAAAAGGTAAATAACAAAACTGTACATTATAAACTTGCATTTACGAAATATACAAACTAAATGACTTACCAAACTTGCATTTTTATTCGTTTTTACAAAGTGTAGATTCTTTTAGGATCCGAATTCTTAAAAGTAGCTTTACAAATATTACACTGATTGTTACTAGTCAGTAAAAGTTTCCTACATAGAGTATGTTTACAAGGAAGTTCATAAAAAGCACCATTTGTACAACAATCACAATTAATTAGCCTATTAATAGAATAAGGTTTTTCTGCACAAAATACGGGAAGATTTTGTGGCATCGTTGAATTTACTTTTTTAATTGGAGCCGAATTACTAGTTGAAACATTTTGTTTTCGTTTAATGGACAGTACCGGCAAAATATGACTTTTTCTTTTGTTTGAACTTGCTTCAGAGTTATGAGCATATTTTGCTGCAGGTTGAACACTCACAGGTAAATTTTTTACACGCTGATTTTGAACGTTGATCAATTTAAGAGAAGATTCAAGACGATGTTTAGTACCTAAAACTCGTGGCATTTTTTTTATTTCTTCGCTTTCACTATTTTCAAGTAAAAATTGATCAATTCGAGCTTTTAAAGATATTGCAGCAAGAGGTCTTCGAATTTCACTTAATGGCATTCCTGTAAATGGATCAGAAGATGTTCGACCCCAAATTGCCTCGCCTTGTATATGCCTGTCCAATGTACTTTGATCTATTACTTTTCCACTGGGTAAAACAATCGGTTGAGTCATGATTTCCCAAGTTATTGGATCTAAAAAATCTTCAGGCACTTCTAGAGAGGCGGGCAGTGTTCTGAAAATGAAATTTAATTTTTAATACATTTTACTTTCTTTGGAATATAACAGTGGCGGAATTCATCTCTGAATGTTTAAAAAACTCTCAGAATTCGTAGATAAATCCTAAAAACTTCAATTTAAATCTTGTATTCTTTAATAATAATTTAAAAAAATTAAAGTTGAAATGATCGGAATTTAATCTAAAAATTTTAGATACAAAGATAGACGAAACTTATAATAAACTATATAATAGTAAAATATTAATTTCTAGTAATAAAAACGAGCGCCTAGACGCGCGAGAAATGAAAATAAAAAAATTGAAATTAAAGAAAATAATTGAAAACTATATAGAAAATCATAAACAATTAAAGAAAATAATTGAAAATTTAAAAAAAAAATAATAGTAATTTGAAGAAAATGATAAAAAACTACAGAAAAAAATTAAAGAATAAAATTGAAATTTAAAAAAATAATAGATAATAGGAAAAAAATTACAAAACGTGAAAATAATTGGCAATTGAAAACAAAATTAAAAAAATATCTAAATTAATACACAATCCAATAAAATAGTTAAAAAAACTCAAAAAAAATAATTACTAAATTTTAAGAGAATAATTGAAAATTGATAAATTTGTAGGAAATAATTGAAAATTGCGGAAAATAATTCATAATTGAAAAATGACGGAAATAATTGAAAACAATTGAAAACAGAATTCAAAAAATGACTAGATTAATAAAAAACTGAAAAAAATTTGAAAATATTAAGCAAGAAACATTAAAAAAAAAATAATTGAAAATTAAGAAAATTATAGAAATAATTGTTGGAAATATTTGCCTATTGAACAACTGGATTCAAGATCGAAAAAAATAATCAAAATTGAAAAAGTAATTAAAAATTGAAGAATAAAAATTGAAATTTAAGGAATATCATTAAAATTTGAAAAAAGTAATTGAAAAAGCCGAGAGTTATTAAATATAGAAGAAAATAATTGAAAACTGAAAAATGCAATTGAAAGTTGAAAAAAAATTGAGATTTGAAGAAAATAATTTGAAATTATTGAAACTTATTGATAATCGAAAAAAATAATTGACAAAAGGCGAGAATTTTTTAATATTAAAGAAAACAATAAAAATTGAAGAATTAAATTGTAATTCGAAAAAACAATTGATAATTGAAATAAGGCGAGGATTATTGAATATTAAATTAAGTAAGGGATCATTCACATATCACGTGATACAAATTTGAGCTAATTTCAACCCCCTCCCCCCTCCTCGTGATACTTTTTCTATTGCTAAAAAATTAAATTTCCATGGACCGTGATATTTTGCCTACCCCCCTCCCACCCCTAAAGATATCACGTGATATGTGGACGACCCCTAATCGAAAATTGAAGAATAGAATTGAATTAAGAAAATAATTATAATTCATAGAAAAATTATAAAATGAAGAAAATAGTTACATGTTAAAGAAAATAATTACATAATAATTATTAATTAAAATATTACAAAAAAATTGAATAAATGTCTAAAAAACCATAAAATTGAAAAAAATTATATTTCCCTACCTCCTAATATTTCCCATACTCCTTTTATGTCAATTTAGAAATGAGGAAAATAATTGTCAATTGAAAAAATTCGGAAACTGGGGACAATCAACGACAACACAATAATATTATTTTATATATTAAAAAATAATTATAAAATTTAATGAGAATAATTGTAAATTGAAAACTGTTGATAATTATAGAAAAAATTGTGAATTTGTTTACTAATTTATATCACTTTCTTGAAATATTTAATTTTTTTTCATGTAATTTTTGATTTTAGAAAAAATTTTGTGAGTATTTTGTTTTGCATTGTTTTTCTGTAATTTTATAGTATCTTAACTTTTATCTCTTTTTAAAAAAATTTCCTCTTTTTATTCGGTTAATAATACTTTTTATGTTTTAGATTTTTAAAATTTTTCTTCTTTTTACGTAAATTACCTACTTTAGTTAATTTTAAAAAAGTTGTATTTTTATAACATTTAGAAAAATCTATATGTATTTACTTTTACAGTAATTAATTTTATTTACTATTATAATTAGGAGGTGGGGAAATAGAATTTTCTTTCAATTTTATGGTTTTTAAACATTGGATTTTTTTGTAATTTGTCCTAACTTATCATTTTTTATAATTTTTAAAGACTTTTATTTTTTTTTATATACTTTTATGTAAATTTGATCTTATAATAAATTTTCTCATTTGATCATAATTTCTCTATTTTTTAGAAATATTTGTTCTTTTTTCAAAATTATTTAATCTTTTTTATTTAGTTTTTCATTAAAAAGAAATTATTGTTTTTTGCTTAATTTTCAATACAAGTTTTATAATGTATTTTTGTTTTCTTTAGTCACATTTTTCCGTTTTTTACTGATTGTCTTATTTATTTTCATCATTTAAAATACATCCGTGATTATTTTAATTTTTTGAAAACCTTTATTTCCTCATTATTGTAGTTACAATTTTTTCTTTTAAAAAAATTTACTATTTTTTCATATATTACCGCGTGGTATTTTGATTTAAAAAATGAAATTTAATGAATGTTTCTTAAACTGTTTAATATTTTATGACATTATTAACATATTTCTTAATTTTTCTCTTTTTGACTCTAATGATTTTTTACCTTTTTTATACCCTAGAAAAAAAATTTATTTATTTATTGACAGGTTTTTAAATTGTTACTTTATTTTTACATATTTTTGCTTTAATCTTTTTGTTTCAATGTAAATTATTCCTAACTTTCTTATCTGATTATTCATAATACTGGTTTTAATAAAATGTTGTAGTTTTCGTCAAACTTTCATTTTTCACATTTTCTTAGATTCTTTAAAGATTTTCTCCATTGTTTAAAATTTTTTATATTGTTTAATAGATTCTCTAACTTTTTGTTATTTCTTCAGACTCCTTAACTATTTTATAAATTTATTTATTTTTTCGTTCTAATGTTTAAATTTCTTTTTAAAATTTGTCTGTTTTGTTTTTGTGCATATTTTTAAATGAATATTAATGTTTCGTTTAAACCTTGTTAATATTAAAATTGTAGTTATTAATAAAAAAAAATAAACAAATCAGGAAAAATTATGATCCGGAAATGTCAAAATGATTATTCGCTAGACACCCTGATAAGATAAAAATGTTGAAATTTTTTTTCGTTCTTTTTTAATTGGGCCCTGAAATTTTGTTGTGCTTCAGGCCCGTGACAACCTTGATTCGGCCCCGGTATATAATATACTCACTTTTCAATTGTTTCCTCAGATTTTTGAGGAAGTTGTTTTTTATCAGGAACAACGATTGGAGATATATTCCTTTGTGACCACAAACTGTAAATACTTGCAGTTACATCCTTTCCACATTGTGGTGACACATTTCCCCAAATTTCGACTTTTCCTAAAGAGGGAACAGAATTTTCTGTTTTCACTACACTAATTCTCAATTTATTAACATAATTTACTAAACGAGAATTAGATTTCAGGCGACAATGAAGAAAGTTCGAAGGGCTGGAAATTGTCGTTGGATCGACGTCATTTCTATAAATTACTAAACCAGAATGAGAGGAATTTAAATAACCACTAGAAATTGTTTCATATGATACATTGATCTCATCCGAGCATTTGGAAAGAATTTGAAAACCGGAAGATTTTTGTGCACCAACACTAGGCCAAATGATGATGTGACTTAATTTAATATTGCAGATGAAGTGAAAGTCAACATGAATTGGTGGTTTTATACAAGAGTACACCATAAATCCTCTTTCTGATTTGTTCACTAAATTTTCCACTTCATAACCTTCTGTACTAATTACACTACATTTCACTTCGGTTCTTAGACTTGAATCACAAAAATTTAAAAGCATTTTGCAAAGATCAATTTATGCTTCTTATTATATCTACTTTATTTTCCTCACGTTTTCATAATAAATGTTTTTTTGTTTGCATTGACAGTCTTCCGTACAACAAAACATAATTGTAGGAATTTAGATTAAACTAAGATATTTGACTAATAATTTAATTAATTATATTTTAACTATATTTTACTGAATGTCACTTTTTCAGAAATAATTCAAAACAGTCCATCTGTCAAAATATTGTTTTGTGAGGTTATGTTTACATGAGCTTTAAAGGGCTTTAAGGTGTTTTCAAAACAAAACCGTTAAATCCATTGGTGGACTAGTCGAGCACATTTATTCTATTGGCCAATCAGAGATCAACTTGTAAGTTGTGCATTGAGTATTTGACTTGAATATAATCACGCGGTGCAATCCTAACCTTTTTCAACACGAATTGCACGTGTTTTAAGATAAAATTGAACATAATTAAAGTTAAAAACAATTTATAATTACAGAAAGTGTTGACTTCTTAAAAGTCAGGTAAGTAATTATAATCTTTACATAACTGTGTGTTGAATTAAAAATGGTTTTTTATCGAAAAAATATTTCTAAAAATGTAATTTCTAATTTGAAAATTTATAGTGTGAAATTCCTCCAATATTTAAAAGTAATTGGCTTATTTTAATAACATTGGATTAAAATTTAACCATTTTTAAACATTAAAATTTATATTACCTTATAATCAAATCAAAGAAATTGAAGTATGATTCAATAAATATAATTAAATTCTAATTTACTGTAATGAACTTTTTTTCTACTCTATAATTGAAAAGTATATAATTTTTTTCAGTTTTTAAGTAACACAATGGCGAAAGTAAAAAATAAAAAATCCAAATTAGCAGATGTTTATGCTAAAAAGCGTAAACAGCAGCAAGCAAAGAAAACTATGACTCCTTTTGAAGTTCACGTAAACAGGGACAAACGAAAAGTTTTGGGTCAAAAAAGTAAAGCAGATCGAGGACTGCCAGGTGTTTCACGAACTAAAGCAATTGCTAAACGAAAAGGAACTTTACTTCAAGAATATAAAGTCAAGGATAGAGATAATATTTTACTAGATAAACGTTTACATCAAAGAAATCCTCACATGTCGGAAGAGGATAAAGCTTTGGCGAGATTTGCACAAGAGAGAATTAAGGCTCACAAGAAGAAAAATATTTTTAATTTAAATGACGACGAGATTTTGACACACAGAGGCCAGGCAATCATGGATATTGAAAAGTTCGATAACCCAAACAGTGATGAAGATGAATTTAGTGACGATGAAAACCAAGAAGGAAGACTTGGCAAGAAATTTTTAGAAGAAGCTCATTTTGGAGGAGGATTATTGTCAAAACCCGGCTCAGAAAATTCGAGAAAAAGTGTGATAGAAGAGCTTATTGCTGATTCCAAGAGGCGGAAAGCCGAGAGGCAAAAACTAAAGGAACAAACTCAAGATTTGACAGAAAAACTGGATACGGATTGGAAGGATCTTTTACCTCTTGTAACAAGTTCACATAAAGCTACTGAGGAACTTGAAGAGAAAGTAAAAGCCGATGATTATGATATTACTTTACGTCAATTGAAATTCGAAGCTCGAGGAAACCCTACAGATAGGTTGAAATCAGAGCAAGAAATTGCTGAAAAAGAACGCGAGAATCTAGAGAAATTAGAGGAAGAAAGGGTTGAGAGAATGAAAGGGTTTTCGGAAGATGATCTTTACAAAAAACATAGATCTGCTGATGATTTGGACGGAGGCTTTATGGTAGAGAACATAGATGATGAAAGTGATGATAATAAAAATTCAAATAAAGAGAATGGGGAAAATTCTGAGACTGAAAATGAATCTGAAAATGAGGAAAGTGAGGAGGAGAAAGATGAAGAAAATGAAGAAGAAGAAGAGAAAGAAAAAGGAGAAGAAGAAGAAGAAAAAAATGAAGTAGAAGAAGAAGAAATCAAGGAAGGAGAAGAAAACGAAGATGACGACGAAAAAGAGGAAGAAGAAACCGGATTAAGAGAACCTTGTAATCAAAGCCAGGATCAAAATTCAGATGAAGAAAGTAATAAAGAAAATTCCCAGTCCGAAGATGAAGATGATGATTTATCCGATTTAAAAGCATCTGAATCTTCTAGTGAAGAAGAAGAAGAAGAATTTTCAAATAAAGTATTACCTAGCAAAATTAAGAGTAAACCTATTTTGAAAAATTCTAAATCTGTGGAAAGAACTAAAAATGTTGAATCGAAAAGCTCGTTAAGTGACAGTGATAAAATGTTAGAAAAAGCACGAGCAAAACTGCCTCATACATTTAAAGTACCCGAAACTTATGAAGCTTTAAATAAATTGTTACAAGGTCATGACGAATATCATCAGTCGGTTATTATAGAAAGAATTATAAAATGTAATCATTGGTCTTTGGGTGTTGGAGGAAACAGGGAAAAATTGTCTGGTTTGTTTGAACACTTATTAATGTACATAGATTGCTTTGATTTGTCGAGTGAAGAGAGCATCGAGAAAAGCTTCCAAATTTTAGACAGGTATTTTTTACACTTTATTATATCTTAATTAAAAGAATTACAAATTTTATTAAATTTTAAAGGATAATATCAAAATTTAGTATTAAAATTACAAAACTTGATCAAGAATTCAAAAATATTCTAAATCTATAATTACAAACTGTTTTTCTAAATGTAAAATTTATTCCTTTTAATTCCTAATTAGAAACAACATATTTTTTCAGATTGTGTCCTCATCTTTACGATTTAGCCCATGCTAGTGCAGAAAATGCAAAAAAAAGTTTTCAAGAAATTATTAAAGCAAAACACGAAGAATTTGAAGAGAAGAAAAAGAAATACGTTGGAAGTAATTTAGTAAGTTTTTGAGAGATTTTAATAATTTTTAACAGGTATTCTGATGTTTTTAAATCTTTTGATAATAATTTTTCTGGATTTTTTAATGTTATTTTTCAAAGTCAAGGCTGATAAAAATCATGATTTTTTTTATTTAAATAAAAAATTTAATTTTTTAAAATATAATCAGTATATAAAATCTTCATATGTTTATTTGTAAGTATTTTATTAAAGAAATGAAGAAAAAATTGAAAAAAAAACAACACAAGAATGAAACAGTGCCATAAAAATAAATAAAAGAGTAGAAATTCTTTTCAAAAAACTAAATTGTTTACGGATATTTTTTTTAAATTGAAGTAATAAATAAGATTATAATTAACAAAACGTTCAAATCTATTACTAAAGAGGACAACATTTTAAAATTATAAAAATTAGAGAATTTTTTGACAAATTGAATAAAAAAAAATGACTAACATTTTGGAAAATTTAAAAAAAAATTAAAAGAAAAGAAATTTTATGAAATAGAAGAATGATGTTCAAATGAGAATATTTAGTACAAGATTAAATTGACATAATATGAAATAAAAGAATAAAAGCTTTCAAAAAAATAGGAAATTGAGAAATTTAAAAAATGTTGATAAAAGCATCGAATAAATGTTTTTTTCAAAAGTTCGTTATTACAAGATCAAAACTACACAATTTAAAAGAAGAAAAATTGTTTCTAAGAAATAGAAAAATTATGACAAAAATTAAAGAATTCATTAAAATGCAAGGAAGGATTAAAAAATTTTGAAACAACAAGAAAATTAAATGAATAGGATGATAAAGGAGAAATGTTTTTGTTTTCTTAATCTAACAAACAATATAAAAAAAATGTGAAAAGTACAAAAATAAACAATTTGGTAAGAATCTACTAAAAAAATTTGAATTAATAAAAATAAAAAATGTACCTATATAAAGATAAATAAAAAATGCACAAAAGAAATTTAAAAATCATTTAAAAATAAAAAAGTTTAAGAAAATTAAACCAAAAATATTTTTATAATATTACACTTAAAGCAAGTCCAACAATAAACTTGAAAAAAATAAAGAAAATCTAAAAATTTTGTGAAAGAATAAGTAAGTTTGCAAAAAATAAACAAGATGTGAAAACAAATTGAATAAATTTACAAAAAAAATAAGCGTATTTATTTTTAAAAATATGGAAATAATTACAGGGATCACAGTTTCTCCCCTTTTTTACCTAATCCCCTTGTTTTCCCCTTTTTTTTGAAAAATCACCTAAAACACCTAAAATCAAGATTTTATCACTTAAAACACCTAAAATCAACATTTTTCTCTTCTTTGACCTTCCTTTTTTCAAAAAGTTTCTATTTTTTCACTTCGGAAATGCAAAAATTTATCCTTTTTTAGGGTGTCTGTACAATGATGAGAAATTAGTTATTGAATTTAAGTGTTTAAAAATAATTTTTAACTTGAAATGGTTTTTTATTATTATTTATTGAATTTATTTAGATTTTAAACAGGAAACAAGAAAAAAACATAATAAAAATAAAATTATTTTAAAAAATTATATAATTTTCTTATTACCATGTATTCTTAATTAATTAAAGCAAATTAATTTATTGGATAAAAAAATTTTTTATTTAATATTTTTTACTCGTTTTAAACAAATATTACTAGTTTTTCATCATAAAATAAAACTATGTATTCTTGATGAAATACATCAAATTTATTTTATTGGATGAAAAAAAATTGTTTATGAAATATATTTACTTATTTCAAACAAAAATTAATTGTTTTGAATTAGAAAATATAAAAATACAATAAAAGAGATTAATAAAAATAATTTGAATTGATTTTGTCATATTTCGCTAAAATATTTTTAATTTAATTTCTTTAACATTATATCAGAACATTTTGCATCACAGATTTTTATGTTTCCTGTTTAAAATCTAATTATTAAATAAATAATTTAAAAAACCATTTGAAGTTTAAAAATTATTTTTAAAAATATTTAATTGCAACAACTATCATCTCGTCATTAAACAGACAACCTATTAAAAGATAAATTTTTGTATTTCCGAAAATGCTCTTTCTTTTGAAATGTTCATAAACAAATTGAACAAAAAAATACTAAATTAATTAGTAAAACTGTTTTGAAAAAAAGAAACAATAAAATTTTGTAAAAGAAAACTTGAATTATTAATATAACCCTTTTTTCTTAATTTAAAAAATCCTTTTTTTTATTAAAGAAAATCACCTTTTTTGAAAATCGAAATCCCCTTTTTCACCTAAAATTGAACGAAGAAACCATTGTGATCCGTGTAATTAAGAAAATCAACGAAATAAAAAGTTTATTAAATGTTATAAAATAACAAAATTGTGTAAAATAATATTAAATAATATAATTATTATTTTTAAATATTAAATAATATTCCTAAGAAATGGAAAAATTATGGCAAAAATCGAAGCATTAATTAAAACGCAAGAAAGGACTAAACAAAATAGTGAAACATCAAAAAAATTAAGTATGTAAATAGGAAGAAAATACAGAAAAGTTTTTTTCTTAATCTAACAAAGTATAAAAAAATGTATAAAGTACAAAAAATATTAAAATTTAGTTAGAATCTATTAAAAAATTAGAATTAATAAAAAAAAAAATGTATTTATCAAGATGAATAAAAAGTCTATAAAAGAAATTTAAAAATCCTTTAAAAATAAGAAAGTTTAAGCAAATTAAACCAAAAACATTCTTATAATATTACACTTGAAACAAGTCTAACAATAAATTTAGAAAAACAAAGAAAATCAAAAAATTTTATGGAAGAATAGGTAAGTTTGCAAAAAATCTCGCAAATAATAGACAAGATGTGAAAACAAATTGAATAAATTTACAAAAAATTATGGTATTTATTTTTAAAAATATGGAAATAATTATGAAAATCAACGAAATAAAAAGTTTAGTGAATGTTATAATAACAAAATTGTGTAAAATAGTATTAAATAATAATTTGCATAAAAAGAAGAAAATTAAAGGAAATCTTAGAACAAAAAGACAAATACAAAAAAAATATCCAGAGTAAAAGGAGAAAAAATTTTAAAATCTTGTGAAAATAAGAAATTATAAGATAAAAATTAAACCGTTTCGAAAAAGTGAAATTTCTTATAAATATTGTAAGAATTAAAAAAAGGATTAATGTGAGCATGGAAAATAATTAATATTATTTAATTATTTTGCATTAATTAATATGCATTTAAATTTGAATAAATTGAAATTTAAAAGTTGAAACAAATTGGAATACGAGTTAATTAACGTTTGGAATTTATTTAAATTATAATGACTTAAAGATATAAAAATTTAATACTACTTTTTGCTATCATCATACCAAAAATTTGTAAATCGTAGGTATTTGATCATCTGTATTAGCAGAATTTTTTAAATAAATTTTTTTCTAAATCAAAAATACATATTTTAAACTTGTAATTTCCGGAAATTTGAAAATGATAATTCGCTAAACACCCTGAATTTCTTACTCCCAGTTTAACGATTTAAAGATTAATATTTATTATTTATTGTTGCAGCTTATATTTCTGAAATTAGTATCTCTTATTTTTCCAACATCCGACTTCCGACATCCGGTGGTTTCGCCCTGTTTAGTATTTATGTCCCAAATACTAACTAGATGTTCGGTTAAGAGAAAAAGTCATATTTCTAAAGGACTATACATTTGTACACTTTTATTAGAGGTTTGTTGAATAATTTATCAATTAATCAATATACTAATTCTTTAAATAAATTAAAAATTAACAATGACTATACGAATTATTATTTTTGTTTTTTTATTTATATTTATATTAATAATTGAATTACTTCCTTATAAAAGAAGATTAAAGTCATATTTTATATAAAGTAATTAATATTAATGTATCATTTTATTTTTAGTACACGACATTAAGCAAGCGATTTGCACCCTCAGTAATAAACTTTTTACGTGGTTTGATATATTTATCTATGCCAAAACCGATAGATAATAAATCTATTAAAGTTATTCCTCCATTTAAACGTGAGGGTGAGTTTAGCAGTTTATTGCAGCTTGATGAAAATATGAAGAAGACAAAAATTGATCTTGATAAACCTCAGATGAAGCTATTAGATCTCATTGAAGATGAGATAGATAATGATTTTAAAATCAGGGTTCTTGCCACGACAATAAATTTAATTTTTGAATTTAAAAAACAGTATGAAGAATTAGAGGCTTCTTATGCAATATTTGAGCCAATATTAAACATGATTAAATGTGATTTTGTAAAAAAATATCCCAAAATATTGAGGAAAAAGGTGAAAGAATTAATTGGCGAATTGGAGGAGATGAAATCGAAAAAACTGGAATTCCTTAGGCGCGAAAAGAAAAAGCCGAAAGCTCTAAGGCTCTATGAGCCGAGGATCGAGAAAGTGTAAGTTAAAAAAAATGAAGTTCCTAAATGATAATAATCATATCTTCAAAATTTTAACATTTTATTTCAATTTGGCAAATCTTTTGATCGTTTCTTAATTTATTGACAAATTTATTAATTTATTTATATAATTAAAAACGATAAAATAAGTGTCTAAAATTATTTTTATAAATTACAGGTACGAAGGCAGAAGACACAAGAAAATGTCGCAAGAGAAAGCTGAGAAAGAAAAGATGCTTCATAAATTGAAGAGAGAAATGAAGGGAGCAATTAGAGAAGTGAGAAGAGATTCGGCATTCTTGGCAAAATTGAATATTAAGGAACAGATAAAGAACGATGAAGAACGTAAGCGAAAGGTTAAGGAAATATATGGTGATGCTTCTGTTCAACAAAGTGAGTTTAATAAAATTAAACGAAAAAAGTAGTTATTGTTAAAAATAACTAACAAATTGTTAATTAAAAACCAGAAACCTCAATTATTATCGTATATTTTTGTAAAACTGATTTATCAAGTGAGACTGATGCTTGCTTCGAATTGAATATTTCACACATAAGTGATTTTAGCTTCTTAAGATTTATAAATAGATGTGATTTTTGTATCATCTGTATATAATGTAATATTGTAATTGAAATAAATGTAATCATTAGAGTAGAATTGATTATTTTTTTTTAGTTTTAATAAAAAATGTGATTCAAAAGTGAGAATGAAAATTAATTTTCAGAATAATATAAATATGTAAGGAAAATTAATTTTCGGAACTGAGAGATAGAATGAAAATTAATTCTTTGTCAAGATAGAATGAAAATTAATTACATGAAAAGACAGCTCGGATGAAAATTATTTAAGAAATTTAAAAAAATAAGTAGCAGTTCGTGTAGCTCTAAGGTAAAAAGCGTCCCTTTAAAAAGTCTCTGAAAGGAAAAAGTGAAGGGTATAATGAATGATGTTGTGCTTCGATTATCTGCTGAAATGACTAAAGCACTTAACGCTTTCAGTAAATGAAATCAATCTTATTCTTTTCTATTTTACGATTCTTAAGGAGCATTGAAAAATAGAAATTTTGTTCTTTTTATTAATTTTAAAAAAAGATTTGTTTTTAAAATTTTAATTAATAAAAAATTGATAACAATAATTAATTTAATTATTCGAAATTATTAATAATTACATTGTTTAATTATAATAAATAAGCTACTCTACTTTTTAAATTTTTACATATTGACAAATACAGAATAATTTTTGATAAATTTCTATTTAAAGAAGTTATTAAGAATAAAAGCATTATTTTTTTTATAAATTCAAAGATAAATCGTAATTAATAATGTACATTTTGTATTAAATTATTACTAAAAATTAGTCATCTTTTAATTTTGAAACTTTTTAATTATCGCGTATTATTCTATATACATGTATTATTTATATAAATTAACTGTAGTGTTTGAATTAGTTCATAAATTAATAATAATAATACTTTATTTGTACTTTTTTAAAAATGAACATTTCCCTGCACTAAATTCTTTCAATTTTCCCGCCAAGGTGAATGGCTTGAAGTCCACCCTAGAATATCGATACTTGTATCTCGAAGAATTCAAAAATTCTGACTTGTTTAGGCAGGTTTGTTTCCTATTTTGGCGTCGTTTGTATAATTTGGACTTTTTAGCTCTAAAATAATATCCAAAATATTGAAAACTACTAACAAATCCAGTTATTAACGATTCTAAGTAACTTTGTGATCTTAATTTGTAAAGTTTTTTAGTGAAACTATTGAATCTGAGTTCTATTTAGGTTTGGAAAAGTTCCTTAACCTCTCACCCGTCATTCGACAATTACGCGATAGGATACATTGACAACTTTTTTCATTACAATTTTCAGGAATACAATTACAAGAACATGTAAGTTTTGAATTGTTTCTAAATTTTCATAAAATTTTATTTTATTTCAACTTTTTTTAACTTAAACAATTTTTATTTAACATAATTTTCTTTCAAAATAAATCATTTATTCTTCTGAATTTTGACTATTTCCAGAACTATTTACCTTTTTACATAAGATTCATAAGTGAACAAAAAATAATTAAATTATTGTTTAGGTCAGAGAGATTTCTTCAAAGTAAACATCGTTAGAGATTGTTCCAGAATACATTGTAAGTATTCTTAACATTTGAAGAACTTTGTGTCATTTCTATAAAATTATGTACACTAAAATTATTTCAATATAAAGTAATTCGTATATGTAAAATTTACAGAGCTGATAAAAATCATGATTTTTTTAATTTAAATCAAAAATTGATTTTTTTTTTAAATCAAATCAGTATATAAAATCTCCAAATGTTTATTTGTAACCAGTTTATTTTTTAAACTGATAACATTTAATAAGAAATAATGAAGAATAAAACCTTTAATCAAAATCAAATAAATTATGTCGAATAAATGAGAGAATTTCACAAAAATATCTTCAAATTCATATATGATTGCAAAATTAAGAAAATTAGGTAACAGCAGAGAAAAAATAATACATTATAAAAAAAAAAAACAAGAACGTAAAAAGATAAATAAAAAAAATGTATAAGAATCTACTAAATAATTAGTATTAATAAAAACAAAATTAAAAAATGGATTTAAAGATAAATAAAAAGTCCACAAAATAAATTTAAAAATCTTTTAAAAATAAAAAAAAAGTTTAGAGAAATTGAACCAAAAACATTTTTATATAAGAAATTACACTCAAAAGAAGTCCAACAATAAATTTAGAAAAATAAAGAAAATATAAAAATTTTATAAGAGAATAAGTTTGCAGAAAAATGAGAGTATTAGTTTATTTTTAAAAATATGAAAACGATTAAGAAAACAGACAAAATAAAAAGTTTAGTGAATGTTATAATAACAAAATTGTGTATAAAATTAAATAATATATAATTTGGATTAAAAAAAAGAAAATTAATGAAAATCTTAAAATAAAAAGACAAATAAAAAAAAAATACATCAAAAGTAAAAGTAGAAAAAATCTTTAAAATTTGTAAAAATAAGAGACTATTAAAAATTAAACAGTTTCGAAAAAGTGAAATCTCTTAGAATTATTGTAGAAATTAAAAAAAGGTTTTTTGTAAATATGGAAAATAATTAATATTATTTCATTATTCTGCATTAATTAATATGCATCTGAATTTGAATTAATTAAAATTTTAAAGTTTGAACTAATTGGAATATGAGTTAATTGACGTTTAGAATTTATTTAAATTATAATGACTTAAAGATATAAAAATTTAATACTAATTTTTGCTATCTTCGTACCAAAAATTTGTAAATCATAATATAGGTATTTTGATTAGTATACTTATAGTAGCCCTTTATAAACTATATTACGCACTGTTTATTTTGAGGGGGGGGGGGGGGGGGGGGTAATATATTTTTGCTAATTTGCAAATGTAAGGACAGATAGGTTAAATCAAAAGTGTTATTAGATTCGAAAAAATTAAACTAAAATTTATAATTGTATTTAATTTTGTACTTTCAACAGTAAACCGACTGTTCTACTAACGAATATGAATAAAAATATTTCACATTAAATTCAAGAGAGGGATGAGTTTCTAAAGTGATGTAACGTTAAAGAGGTCAAAGCAATTCTATGATTTATGGAAGGGGCGAGGGTGGAAATAATGTTCAAAATAGCGTAACGTAGTTTATGAATGACCGCTGATGCTAACTGACAGTATAGATGATTGTAGTAACTGAATTTGCGCAAGTTATAAATTTACATTCACGAAATTCCTTTCAAAATGCATTTTTTGGGAATAAAGTATTTTGGAAATTTTTTTGGTTTTTAGAATACAATTCTAGTTGCACTCATAAAATTCTTTGGTGAAAAATAAGTACTTCATGGGAATTTCGGTTATATAAAAATTCGGACAAATGGTAAATCTGATAAATACGATTTATGACAAATGTATATTCATCAAGTTTGTTCTTCTGTGCGATTCCAAGTTAAATTTACGTTATTTTCAGGCAGGTTGACGGCGGGCAATGAAACTTTAGAATTTTATTCTATTTAATATAACTAATGTTTTACATAAATATTTAGGTCAAAATATTAATTAGTTTATGAGAATTGAAATTTTGAAAAAAAAATTGAAATAGCTTTTCTATAAGTCATATCAAGGCTTTCTTTTATTTTAAATGCTCAGAAAAATATAAGGAGTATTTCTATTTTAGAGTAATTTTTTACAATTTTAATATTAATTTATTAAAATTGAATATCAAGAAAGTAACTGTGAAGTTCATTTCTTTTGGAATCTTGAAAAGAACACAGGTAAGTTCGTTCTAGCATTTGGGTCATTGAATTTTGTCTTGCTGCTTAAAAATTACAAAATTTTTATGTAATAACTTTTTTAATATTAAAATTGTCAAAAATTACCCTAAAATAGAAATATTACTGATATTTTTCTGAATATTTAAAATATTAATATTTATTTATTTCGATAAATAAATAAATGTCTGTCTAGGTAGATTTGGAAAAAAAATTGTGGCGACTCCATAATCTTTTATACTTTTAAAAATAAAAAAAAATTGAAAAATATCAATTTTTGGAAAAAACTAAAAAGATTTTAAAAAATTTGTTAGTGTTTTCGTTAATGAAGGTTTTTAGGCAGTTCAAAAAAAGACACTTTAATTTTAGGCAGTTCAGTGTCTAATTATTATAATTCTTTGCAATTTTTTACCCTCAAATGCAAGCAGCGTAATGCCATTCAATAAAACATATTTTTAATTTCAATCATTTTTCTCACGAAACGCTCAATTTTTTCCTGTAATTTGTTTTTTATTTCCAATTGAGACGTGGTGAGAAAATTGTTTATATTTAATTAATATGTTTTTTAAATATGAAATTTAAAAAATAACCTAATTTGTAAATTGTTCAATTTAATAATGAGACCTCTATTAACTTTGGGCTACTTTTAAAGTTCTAAAATTGTATTTTAAAAAACCAAACATTGTCCAAGTGTTATTTACAATTTTCAAATGTCAAATAAATTTAGCTCTGAACTTGAAATAAGTTCAAATCATTTATTTTTTCATTTTCGAAAACAAATTTTAACTTTAGGAAAAGTTGAGAGTGAATTTAACAGCTGTATTGTTTATCCTGATATTTTCTGGAAAAAAAAGTTAATTTTTAAAGAGTCAGGCATTGAAATTGACGGCTGTCATTTATCAGTTTTCAAATTTAACTCCAATTTCAATGTCGAAGTATGTACGCAAGCAACAACCAGGGTCGCTTTTATAAATAAAGTAAACTTTAATTTTATTTTTCAAAAATGTTGGAAATGTTATTTAAACTATAATTTATAAACTAATTTATAATATATTTGTTTTTTTCAGTATTAAGTAAACAGATATCTCTCTATCCTTAAAATGACGCGTTCATAAATATTCCAAATTTAGATACATAACTTTAATAAATTCAAGATGGCTGATTCAAAATGTCGACCGAAAGAAGATTTTTTAAATTATAATTACTATTGTACGATTAATGTACAGAATGTTTAATTTTTTATCACTTGATATTTAGAGTTTTTTGAAATTGCTGATTATGAATTTGAATTTGATGTCAAAAATTCAAAATGGCGGATCCAATATCAACTGTTGTTAGTTTCATAGATTTGAAATATTTTAATAAATATTTTTAACATACTTAACACTTTCTTATTTTACAAATTTAACATTAATACTTAATTCATTTATTAAACCTGAATTTCTGAAAATAAGATATAAGTTAAAAATTGTTAAACAATTTAATTAACAAATTCAAATAATATACCTACTCTCTAAATTTGAATCAATTAAACATAACTGATTATCATATAGTAAAGTCTCAGCTGCGAATTTTTGCTTGATTAATTAGTAAAAAATATAACTGATCATTCGTTAAAAATAAAGTAATTGCCAATAAAAAAAATTATTAAAGAAATAATCAAATTTAACAAAATAAGTTAGTAAACGAGAATTTACTAAAATTATCTAAACAATTAGCAGAAATGTTACTTTTTGAATCTGTGGCTGTTTTTTTTTACTATTATATTAGTTATTTTTAACTGATTCAGATTTAGAGACTATCTCAAATTTCGATTAATTCGGTTCATCCTTATTTTGAAAATTTTTTATTTATTTTTTTTAAATTACAATGGTTTACTTATTTAAAAGTGTATTTTGCACTTATGTAATATTCAATTATTCAGAGAGAACGATTTATAACGTTTGAAATATTCACTTATTCAGATTTAGAGAGTGTACTTAAAAATAAAAAAAAGTTTTTATAATACACTACATGATGTTTTAAGGAAGCCCCTAAACAAATTTTGTTTCATTATTAAAATTTTTGAATATTTGTTTATAGAAGTCACATCTTTATAAACAAACAAATTTTTTACTTTTATTTATGGAAATAAATTTGAAATCTTAATTGGAAGATTGTCGTTAAAGGTATTTGGTGAATTAAAAATAAAGTGATTAATGTGTATATAAAAATAGATTAATGCATTCTATGGTTGCATCTAAGATAAAAAGGGTTAAGTGAAAATGTGGTTATGGTGAAGAGACCTCTGAGTAAACCACTACCTCTCGAGTGGTTTGTGGTATAAGTGGAAGTGAAGTATCTTAATGTATAGATACTCTTAAATGCAAAATTACAGGAAATAACACAATAATTCTATAAACTATGCTAACACATATCACATACAGGCTATAATGACCTGAATACATAAATTGAAGCTAATCAAGAAAATAATTCGACATTTATCTTTTTATTAACTCATATCTAAATATAAATTTTTACTTTTTAAATTTAATACAATTTTGATTAATCATTAATTTTGAATATTTAAATAAATAAACATAGATTATATTTTGAATATGTTCGAGTTATATGACTTAAATTACTGTTACTTTCAAAACATAATCTTTAAAAATAATAAAATAAGGCAAATAAGTTCTAATTAATTAAATTCTTATTAATTTTATTCTGAATAATTATATTATTATTAATTAAATTATTCTGACGTAAATGATCAATGATTATACAGATGTTTGCTTTTCGAATAAAGAACTCAAGAAATTGAGAGAAATTTTCTGATGTAATGTATTTGGAAAAAAAGAGATTATATGCATGTAAAATGATAAAATGTACAGGCAGAGGCAATATTTTTAGTTTGTGTTGCCATGACCACAATTTCATCAAAATGCATTTCTGTTGGTAATGTGGTTTGAGGAAGGGTAACCATAATCCATTTTCCCTTCCTGTATTTGCGTAATATACATTTTAGAGCTCAAACTCAACGTTCAGGAAAACAACATTTGATTTATAACCCGCTGCAACTAAAACTGCATAAACATACAATGTACCTACTAGGGTATAAAGGCTAGTTCATCCACCATCATTTTAATAGTTTTGGAATTGATAAATTGCTGTAATTCCCTTATTCAACTTAATCTGCAACATTTAAAATGTAGATCCCACTCAGTCTATGCGGAACTAATAGATAATTTACATATTGTTGTAACATTTGAAACCAATTGCACTGTATTGAAGTAATTTGCATAAATGTTTCTTAATTTTAGTTACAGTGTTCTATTACATCCGTTATCAAAATTGTAAATTTCTATTAAAGTCGAAAATACTATTTTAAAAATTTCAACTTTTTTAACTAATGTTTTAAGAGATAAACAACAACTGTTCTTTTAAAATGCAATTTTACGCTTATACTAAAAGATGACGAAAAGTTAACGATTAAAAATATAGTTCTCGTTATTGACATTTTAATAGTTTTTTAAAAGATTCATGTTGATGTAAACCTTAATACACTCAACAATTAAAACAAAATTATCTGACAATTTTTACTAAAAATTTGTTTTTAAAAAATGTGATTTTTTATGTTTATGTAGTAATAGTTTCTGGTATTTAGAATCAACGGAAATCGATTAAGCGTCATTAAACTGACTGAAATTTGTCACTGATTGACATCTAAAATACAATTTTAATGATTAATGACAGCCACTGCCTAAAACCACAGACAATTTTCATTGATTCCAAGAGGATTTTCACTGATCAAAATAGTTAGTAATATATCACCGATATTCTAGAAAATTTCATTATAAATTTAGAGACCAGTGGACCATTTTTTCGGTATAAATTTTAATTTCAAACTTTTCTCTTCTGGGGGTTGATTATGGAACTTATTGCGGATTCTAAATTACACATTACCCGTTCAGATATAACATTTTAGATTCCACATTCTATATTCGACATCCTACATCGCAAATCCTTATTTCACATTTCACATCTCGCATTCCGTATTCCACATTCCAGATCCCACATCCGAGATTCCACATTTCATATTCAATATTCTATAGATTTCACCTTTTAAAACTCAGATTCTAGATTCCACATTCCAGATTGAACATTCCATATTTCACATTTTATAGTTTACATTTCAAATACCAGATTCCATAATTCTATATTCCTTATCTCAGAATGCAGAATTCACATTTCAGATTTCTCATTTCAGATTTTGCATCTCAGATTCCAGATTCCGTAATTCCAGATTCTACTCCCTAGATTCTTGATCCCGATTTCCAGATTCCACGTTCTAGATTTCACATTCCAGATTTCACATTTGATATTTTACATCACAGATTCCAAATTTCACATCCCAGATTCCACATTCCAGATGCCATATCCTAGGTTTCATATTACAGATTTCACTTCTCACATTCTATATTCAACATTCCAGATTCTACATGATAAATTCTACACTGAGAAAATAAGTTGACTAAATATAACCAATTTTTGATTAAATGTAGCCGAGAGAGGTTGTTGATATAGCACCTGCAAAGCACTTTGTTTATTATTAGCAGAATAAAGACTACTGTTAACCTAGAAGTTCTGTTGTCATCGCCGGTATCTTATTTGTTTTGTTCATAGTCCCTTAACCTAGATTTTGGCTAGAGTCTTATTTTCTCAGTGTAGATTTCACATCCCAGATTGTACAACCCAGTTCCAAATCCTAAATTTTACGTGCAACATTTAATATTCAACATTCCAGATTTTTGCTTTCACATCTCAGATTTTAGATTCGACATCCCAGATTTCATTCTTCACACTCCATATTCAACATTTGGGATTCAAGAATTTCAGAGAACGTGGAATGCAAAATCTAGAATGGGAAATACAGAATCTGGAATGTGGATTCTACGATGTTTTATGTAGGATATGAAAAGTTGATTGCGGAATACGGATTGAGACTCTCGAATATTGTTTCTGAAATATAGAATATGGAATGAACTTTCCAAATTTGAAATAGAGTGGAATTTTCACATATTTAACTACTAGTTCAGTATTTGACTATAATTGTAAACGAATTAGTAGTTTTTTCCATTTAAATTTTTTTTTTACATTTTAAAAGGACTAATTTAATTGAATCTCGTGAATTTCGAAAAGGGCTGAACTCGGAATTTTTTTAAATTTCACTTATGTGCGTCTTTTTGCATTATTACATATATTCATCAAAGTTTTCTCAAAATAAAAACTTCATCCTAGGTACTTTAAGCGGAAAAGAAAAGATTTGTGATGCAAAAATGTTGTTTAAAAAAGTTTTTATTTAAAATGTTAAATTCTTTTTGAATAAAAAAAAATTTATTAGGTACCTGGTCGAGTCCATACCAAGTGATCACACCAATTTCAGTCATATTGAGTAATATTTACGAAATTGATATTTTGGGTTCCTTTAGGAGTAAAAAAAATAAATTTTAATTATTTTTAAAAAACTCAAAATATTTTCGAAAATATTCAAATTCAAAATTTTGAGTACTATTTTTTTTGTTTTATCATAACTTCTGTAATTTTGAAGCAATTGAGATCATTTTTTTTAAATTACTCGTATTTAAATACTCTTTCAAGAAAAATTATAATAATTAAGAAATTGTTTATAATTAAATTTTTATTAAAAAAATTAAATTATTTATTTAAACAAAATCTAAAGTATATCATCGATCTTTTTCAAAAAATTCATAAACATAGCCTATAATGTGCTTAAAAATTTGAGCCAAAGAAAAAGATGGTATGTATTATAGTTTTTGAGAAAAAAATTATTAAGTTATGCTAGCGCGGCGCAGACCGGTGTCACCGCTACTCAATGCGTAGTTCCGTAGTAACCGAAATGTATGTATATTATTACATAATATAAATACAGTTAATCGTCATGTTTATTTTTTTATTTTACAAATTGTGCTGTGCACAGAATTTGAAAAAATTTTTGTTTCAATTTTATTCTCAAGGGGTACGAAGGAATGAAATTTTTGTGTACCTTTAATGGTCATAGCTTGATTAAATCTTTCACTTAACAATTGTTTTTCAGCTTCATATTCTGCGTAATTACAAAATTCTACATTAATTTTCTCTAAACTGGATTTTGCCCACTCGTATAAGTCAAGAGGAGTAACAATTTGATTGTTTAATGGTCGTTGTAAACTTGCTTCTTTCAACTATTTTCAAACTATTTTTATCATTCTTTAAGGGGAGAGATAGGTGAAATTTTAACTCAACAAAATTTTTGATGCTCAGAGGTGTCATTTTTTTTCTTACATCAATTAAGATGTAGAATTATGGTATTACATAAAAATTAAAAAACAATATTTTTTTGGTCATTTTCGAAATTTTATTTTTCAAAATCCATACGATGGATTGTAGAAAATCATTTAAAAATCCCACAAAAAAATTGTCGATGGAAAAAATGAAAATTGTGAAAGAGGTTTAATTTTTAAAATTTAAGTTTTTCTTAGAATAAATTTCTCAAACTCCGCAAATTATTTGTTTCTCTATTTTTGACATTACCCCATAATTTTAGGTCTAAAATTGCATAAGAAAAAAAATTAACACCCCTGAACATCTCGAATTTTGATAATTTTACCAGTCCATTATTTTTCTTTCTTCAGTTTTAAATTATTTTAATTATTCACTTATTTTCACTTATTTTTACCAGTTTTTAATTATATTAATTATTTTTCAATTGATTTAACAAATTTTCAATTATTATTCTTAAATTTTAATAATTTTCCCAATTTTTAGTTATTTTTATTATTTTTCTATAAATTACCAATTTTTTAATTACTTTTTTTTACTTTAATTATTTTCTCCGAGTTTTTTAATTCTAAAGTTTGATGTCCATGTACTATGAAAAGATCAGTGTGACTTTCTGAAGCTTATAATTTAAATATAATACACTAACTATATTTACATTATGTAAAAATATACATACATTTCGGTTACTACGGAACTACGCGTTGAGTAGCGGTGACACCGGTCCGCGCCGCGCTAGCATAACTTAATAATTTTTTTCTCAAAAACTATAATACATACCATCTTTTTCTTTGGCTTAAATTTTTAAGCACATTATAGGCTATGTTTATGAATTTTTTGAAAAAGAACGATGATATACTTTAGATTTTGTTTAAATAAATAATTTAATTTTTTTAATAAAAATTTAATTATAAACAATTTCTTAATTATTATAATTTTTCTTGAAAGAGTATTTAAATACGAGTAATTTAAAAAAAAATGATCTCAATTGCTTCAAAATTACAGAAGTTATGATAAAACAAAAAAAATAGTACTCACAATTTTGAATTTGAATATTTTCGAAAATATTTTGAGTTTTTTAAAAATAATTAAAATTTATTTTTTTTACTCCTAAAGGAACCCAAAATATCAATTTCGTAAATATTACTCAATATGACTGAAATTGGTGTGATCACTTGGTATGGACTCGACCACCTACATTTTAAAATTAAATAAATAAATCAATAAATTGTGTCTCCATAGTAAAACACTTTTTTTTTAATATACTTTTTATGATTAAAATTATTAATTTTTGTATATCAATTTCAAAAAAGGCTCAACGCTGAAAAATAGAATATCAATTTTTTTTATCATTTTCTCATATAACATAGCATCTAATTACTATTAAAAAAAACCGGACCCATTTAACTTATAGATGTATAAAATAAACATTTTTTTTTTGGCTTCTGTAAAATTTCAAAAAACCGAGTTTGGGGCCGTCCATAAAGCATGTGATGCATATTTTCGGAAATTTAACACCCCCCCCCCTCCCCCTCGTGATGTTTTTTCTATGCATTAAAAATTTTTTTAACATATGTAGCGTGATATTTTGCTGACACCCCCCCTCCCCCTAAAGCATCACATGCTTTGTGGATGACCCTAGAGTTCCTATAAAGAGAGTTAGGACACGTGAGGTTCAACTTTTGATTGGCTCAGCGTAACCGGAGACGGAAGTGTATTGAAAGTTTTTTCATTGGCTGAAAAGAGCGCGCTGCACTGAGAAAATAAGTTGACTGAATATAACCAATTTTTGATTAAATTTAGCAGAGAGAGGTTGTTAATATAGCACCTGCAAAGCTCTTTGTTTATTATTAGCAGATTAAATGCTACTGTTAACCTTGAAGTTTGGTTGTGATCGCCGGTATCTTGTGTGTTTTGTTCAGAGTCCCTTAACCTAGAAATAGGCTAGAGGCTTATTTTCTCAGTGTGATTTTAAAATGCTTTCTTAACAAACATTTTTAAATTTCGCCCGCCCTTTTTAACCAATCACACAAATTACTTCATCGTCACTTCCGTCTCCGGTTTGTCAACAGGCTAGTGGAAGGGGGCACATGTCCTAACTCTCTTTATAGGAACTCTAGATGACCCCTTTTAAGCCCTTTTCGAAATTCACGATTCAATTAGTAAGGCAATAATTGTAAATTCCTATTTTTGCTATATAAAATGATATTCTTCCCTTATTTTTATAAATTAAAAAGTAACTTTTACAGAAGTATTATACAAATGTACTTTAAAAGTGAAGATGTAGAAAATTTACAACAAAAAATCGAAAAAGTGCACCTAACCTAAAATGAACTTTCAATAGGTATTTATTTAATTTCCAACAATGAGCGCGATTTTAACGAAAATTGGTGTATTAGGTACCTAGATGGAAATTCTGACGAGTTTAATCCTATAAAAATAAATTACTCTGCTTTTTTAAAGGAAGGGGGGGGGGTAGGGTTTTAAAATTTTTTCCTTTGGCTTTTTTATTATTTTTTTATCTGAATGTATAATATTTCAAAAATATTGTGTCAAAATTTCAAGTGTAACGGAGCAAAATTGACGAAGAATCCATTTTTTTTGTTAAATAATTATCTGTAATTTGTTTATTTTTAATTTTGCATTATTTTCCGATATTTTCCATAAAGCGTTTTTCCCAAAAATCACATTTTCAAAGTCGGTGCCCCTCATATCTCCAATACTACTGAACCGATCCTTTTGAAATTTGGAACACTACTTCTGTACAAAATTTACGAGGTAGTGACGAAGCCCTTTTTTTAATTTTTTTTTTTATCTACAATAACAAATTAGCCGATATTTTGGGTAAAAATCGCGCTTTTCACTTCAAAGTGCTGCCAAAATTCGAAAAATTAAAATTTCGAAAAATCTCCTCGACATTACATGGAGAAATCGATCATGAATGAAATGATTTTTGATTTCTGATTATCCTGCCACCAAGTTTTATGGGGCACCGCAATTCTAATTTTTTCAGAGACGCGTCACAATAATTGCTTCCATTGTCATATTTTTAAAAGATTTTTCATTAAAAATTTGACACAATATTCTTAGAATGTTATATATTAATGTCAGGCTTGGGTCCGTAAATAGTCTACTTCACTATAGAATTTACTTTTATAGTGAATCAGACTATTTACGGACACAAGCCTGATTAATGTTCAATAAGTTTTAATAAATTGATTTTAACCATGTCGTCAAAAAAAAATTCACAAAAAATTGCTATTTTTTGCACGTTTTGACCCCCCCCCCCTCCCCTTCAAGAAACATTAGTTGTTTAATTGAAAAATAAATATCCTCTTTTAGAGGAATCATGTCACTCAGAGTTATTAATTCAATTAGCGTTAGGGTGGAGGGAGGGGTCTACTAAATCCTTTCGAGGGGGAGGGGAGGAAAGAAGAATTTCTTACTTAAGGATATATATTTTGAACATTTTCTAATTTAAGACCAGTTCTACCAATAAAAAATATTTATTACAGGTCTATTAAATTTAGAAAAAAACTGAAACAATTTTATTCAAAGCATTTTTTTCCAATTTTCCGATAGCAACGGAGAAAAACGCGTGTCAACACTGAGAAAAATGTTTAGTCATAGCAACGAAAATTTGGTTGAGCCAACCAAATTATTTGGTTGGTATTTATTCAACCAAACTATTTAGTTGAGACAACTAAATTATTTGGTTTAATGTTGTTTGTTGGCATAACAAAAATATTTGGTTGTCACAACTATATTTTTTTATTCGGGATAACAAAAATTTTGGTTGTCATAAAAAAAATTTTTATTTGGGAGCTAACTAACCCAGGTGCGAATTTTCGGTCAGCCAACACATATAATCACATAATTCACATGTTATTAACTTAATTACACAAATATAATCAGATGAGAATGTAGAAATTTCATATTAATGAAAACCTGAAACAGAAAAATTTCATTAGTCATGAAGATTCGAACCCCGGTTTTCCAGCTGCCAGTCCAGTAGGCTAACCACCAGCCCATGAGGGATATGAATGACCAATATGGAATAAACCTTATAGCTAAACAGTTCAGTAACAGACACCGTTAGCTTAATTATCAGACCCAGGTTCGGCCGACCGTCTGGTATTGGTTTTTATTTAGATTTTATTTATATTATTATCGGCAGCTTACTTACAAACTAATCACCAATTTTTTTTAATAATTGTTTGGTTGTCACAACCAAATTATGTTTGGATGTCACAACCAATTTCTGTTTGGTTGTCACAACCAAATTATGTTTGGTTGTCACAACTAAATTATGTTTGGTTCAACCAAATAAGAGCAACAAAATAATATGGTTGTCCTAAACAAGTTGATGTGTTACGCCAACCAAATCGTTTTGTTATACCAATCAAAATATTGTTGTTACAACCAACAATGGTCAACTAAAAAATATTGTTGGTAAAACTAAACCTTTTTTCTCAGTAAAAAGTGCTCCGTTTCTGAAAATGTAAAATTTCAAAAACTTATAACTTATGTAATTTTTACTCAATAAGAAAATTTGTACACGACCCCTAATCAAAATCTCAACTAGCTTTTAGTCACTATTTTATAAAATTTTAATGCAAATAATGACTTTTTACTAAAAAAATATTGGTAAATTTTTCTTAATTTAAATTAGTAACAGATTTTTAACTAATTAATTTTTAGAAAGTATAGACAAATATAATAACTAATAACATTTAGCATTTAATAACTAATGACTGTCATTATTTAAACTTTTTCTAGCAGTCTCTTTGAGTAGAAGTTTTTTTTTTTTTTTAATTCGTTAAAATATATTTGGTAGGTTTGTAGTTTAAATATATAATAGATCAAAGAGATTGTAAAATAGATAGCAAAGTCGAGTTTATAGTAAGTAAATTTCCTGGTCGGACAATAAAAGAACTTAAGTTATAGTCCTCGTAAAGTGGTTTGGTCCTCGATTTTGAACGCGGATTAGTTCTCTGATGGCAGTTGCGGTCTTCAAACTGTGTAAAGCTTAATCTGTGGACATTGATTGGTTTTATCCGGGCACACCGACTCAAAATTTGATTATACATAAAACGTATTATTATCACCAAAAGGCAATCGTAAAAGCCACTGTAACTGAAAATGTTATCTTCTGTTCTTTTATTTATTTATTTTTTCTTTCTTTTTATATAATAAATAATAATAAAATCAGTAATCTTTGATTTGTCCACTCACATCTCTAAATCAGAGAAACAAGTAAAGAATAATAAAGTTCAGGGGCGGATCTACCTTAAATCACATGAAGCACGTGCTTCAGGGCCCGGAACCCAAAGGGGCCCGATGACAGAATTTAATGTAGGGTAATGTCACCTTGAGTGGACCGCCACCATGAGTGGGCCGCCTAAAAGTTTTTAGTGATCTGACAGTGAAAACATGAAATAAATAGTTCGAACAGCATCGCCGCACCCGGAAACCAAAAGAAATTAAGTTCTGCGGTGAACAAATACGTTACTGTTTGAAAAAACGAATTTTTTAAAAAAACAAACTGTCAAAAAAGTCGCCGTTACAATTAATAAAGTGATTCTGAAGTGTAAAAATAGTGTTTTTGCTGTTAGTTTGGACATTGAAATTGATTGTCTAAGTTTAATTATGTAATAATTTTGCCTAGAAAGAAAAATGTTTGTGTCTCCCTTAAAAAGTCACATGTCACCTAGAGTGGACCATTGTTTATAATCTTGAGTGAATCGTCTAATTTTTTTCATTTCCAATGTCAAATTACCATTTCTATGGAAATAAATTGAAAATAAACTTGTTTTTAACTATATTTTATATTCTTTATTAATTTTTTTGTGATTTCTAAATAGGTATTGTCGAAAACAGTATAGAATAACAGGGAGTCAAAACTAGATAATTTACTGAAAGAAATTAAGAATCTTAAATAACTTTTGCAATTTCTTGAGTTTTTATTGATTTTTTGCCCTCTTCTTGCAATTTTTCAAAAGTGGTTCACTCAAGATTATATTTTTTTCATTCCTAAAAAAAACGCATATTTTTTTACGCCAATTTTATTTTTTCTAAATAACAAAATCAAAGCTCTCATGACATAAACTCTTATCTAGGGATCTAAACTAAAGCTTGGAATAGAGAAGTATAATTAATTTACTTTCATAAAGAATTTATTCGAAAAAAAGGTTAGGCGGTCCACTCATGGTGACATTACCCTATCATTAAAAAAACTGTCAATTTGAAGGGAATTTTTTAACTGATCAGCGAATTTTGAAAAACGATCAGCAATAAATAAATGATGAGAATTAAATCTAAAAAATTTTGATAGAAAGAAAGTCGAAAACTATATTAAACTTTAATAATATTCCAAGACATTATTATTATTTAGATAATGAAAATTTCAATTATTACATGTAGTAAAATATTAATTACCAGCAACATTATTAAGAAACTTTACTTTGTTGTTCGACATTTAAAACTAAAAATTTTTGGAAATGCAAATAATGAAAATTACGAGAATAATAAGGTAGAAAATGGAAAAGAATATATGAAAAATTACGAAAATAATTGTCTATCGAAAACAAAAATTCAAAAAATGGCTAGATAAATACACAATTGTAAAAAATAATCTAAAAAATTAAACAATAAACATTCAATTTAAACAAAAAAATTGAAAAATTAAGAAAATTATAGGAATAATTGATGAAAACAATTGCAAATTGAACAATTAGAAAATAATAATAATGGAAAAAAATTGATAAAATTTGTCAAAAAATTTAAATTTAAAGAAAATAATTGCAAATTGAAAAATTAAGAAAATTACAGAAATAATTGTATGAAATAATTGCGCATTGAACTAATGGATTGAAAATCGAAAAAAATAATTGAAATTGAAGAAAATAACTGGAAATTTAAGATTTAAACTTAAAGAATGCAATTAAAAATTGAAAAAAGCATTAATTGAAAAAAGCCGAAAGTTATTGAATATATGTAGAAAAAAACATTTAAAAACTGAAAAATGGAATTGAAATTTGAAAAAAAAATTGAAAATTGAAGAAAATAATTTAAAATTGACGTTTCTTACTGATAATAATCGAGAAAAATAATTCGCAAAAGGCGTGCATTTTTAAATATTAAAGAAAATAATTGAGAATTGAAAAATGTAATTAAAATTTTAAGAAATTAATACAGATCGGAGTTAAAGAATATAGTTATAGAATTGAACAATTGATTTGAACTTTATAAAACAATTTTTATGATTAAAATAATTGAAATAGCCTAGATTTATTTGATATTGAAGAATTAATTGAATATCGAAAAAAAATAATGAAAATTAAAGAAAATAATTAAAAATTGAGGAAAATAATAAAAAATCGAAAAAATTAGTTAAAAATTTATGAATGAAATGGAAATTCTAAAAAAATAATTGCTAAATAAAAAAAAAAGTACAAAATGCCGAAATTAATTAAACATTAAAGAAAATAATTCAGAAATGAGGAAAATAATTGACAATTAAGGGGTAATACTACTTTGTAAATTTTTTTTTATCCAATTTTTTTTTATTGTCTTAAATGCTTCCTTGCCCATTCAGAAATGGTATTCAAAAGCGTTTATGTATGAAAAAATTTTTTCAATGGTCCAAAAAGTCGATTTTTGTTGTTAAGTCATTATTTATTTATTTGTTTATTTATTTATTTACACACACATACTCCCTTAGTCCTATTTGGACCATACATGTGCAACGAGAAAAGTTAGTAACTATAATATTTTTGTACATAATAGTTATAATACAAAATTAATAAAATGATTGAATACAGTAGTAATAATATAAATGTGAGTTATAGATTAGAATATGGTAAAATATGGTAAAATATGGTAAAATGGCTGTTCAAAATTTTTTTTTTTTTTACAATTTCATGTGACTAAAAGTATTCATTTATACACGGGGAAAACGTTTGAGGTAATCTTTCCCATATTATATGCAGGACCTCGGATCAAAGTTACAATTGAGATATTGTGTTCAAAATTCTGATAGTTATTTTCAAAAAATAAGAAAAATTTTCCCATATACGTGGTACTTGAGAGTCAAAAGTAGACTGAAAAAGACTACTCGCTTAAAGCTGTAAAATGTGCATTAAAGTTGAAAAGAGTTTGCCGAGAAATGTGCAGAAGTTTACCATGCTACGGGTAATCGGAGTTCGGGCTCAGCGTCAAGTCCAATGACTCTCCAGCATGGTAAACTCTCCTCAAAACTCGCAATTTATTCCTATCGCATGATAAATCAAACTTTCTCCCTCTTTTTCCATTTTTAATTTGCAGATGCGATCACATATTATTTGTCTGTTAATTCCACAAGAACTCTTTCTATTAAAAAGAAAAAGAATGATCTTTAAATTATTAATTTTAATACTTATATTAGAGGCTAGCCTAGCTTACGTTAAATTATATAACATGCAATAATGACAAACAAATTTTAAACGAAAACTTGTTAGATATTTTATATTTTACTGACTACTCTTTCAATTAGTTTATTTTTTAAATTCTTATAATATTTTGATTCTTTAATTGTGTATTTCTGTAAATAGTTTAATTCTTAATATTTATTTACATTTAATACTAAAATAATAAATTTTATAATAAATTAAACAATATTTGTATTTTACATTAATTAACAAGAAAATTACTAGAGCTGTGCAAAATTGTAAAATTCGATCCTCTCCATGAGAATTTACATGGGATCGGTTCGGTTCGAATTTCGATCCCATGCAAAATTCGAGTTTCTGCACAGCTCTAAAAATTACCTAAAATATTTCAGATATGATTCTTTTCTTGGTTTTTTTATCATTGTAAAATTAAACTATCAAACATATATTTTACAACTTCTAAACTTCTATGTTTGTAAATTTTTTTAAATAAAAATTTCTTGTAATTTAAAGGCAGATTTTTTATATTTTAAAGTTTCTTTCTTGCTTTGAAAATTTTCAATTATGGTAATTTTTACTCTTTACTATTTTTAAATAGCTAAATGTCATTTTTTAAAATTATTATTTTTCTTACTTTTCATTTATTATACCTTTATAAGATCTACTTAATTCATTACTTTCAATTTTTAGTTGTAATAACTTTTATTTATTCAAATTCTTATTCAAAATAATATTTATTTTCGTAAATAACGTTTAACAAATTCTCTAAATCTGAGTTCGTTAAAAATAACTAGCTTGAAATCAAAAAGTTAGCTATTAATTCAAATAGCTATATTTCTACTAATCATTTAGTAAAAAATAAATAATTATTAGTTTAGTTTATTTTTAAGTTATATCAAAATAGATAATATTTTAGTAAAATTCTGATTATTATTAATAATTAATTATTTTTAACTAATTCAGATTAAAAGAACAGATAGGATTTTCTACACTGCAAAAAAATGGTGTCTTAAATTGTCCAAAAATGTCTTAAATTAAGATACTTTTGGTGTCTAAGACACGAAAAATGTCTTGTTTTAAGACATTTTTGAAGAATTTAAGACACCTGTTTTTGCAGTGTAGGTTATTAAACTTTTAATGCAGAAAATACAAATTTGTTTCTATAAAAATTATTATATTAAATAACATTTATATTAATATTTTTATATATAATACATATAATATATTTTTAATAAATGAATATTTGGTTTTTTAAACATTGTAAGAATTAAAATTTTAATAAATAAGAATTTTCTGTCTAATTATTAAATTACTTTATTTAAAAATTATATAATACAGGAGTCTCGGAAATCGAAATTAACACAAGTGAAATTGATCTAAAGTGAATAAAAGATAAAGTCAAAGATTTTGTTAATTACACCTATTTTTAATATTTAGATAATTGTTAAATTTGTACACATTATAAAAAATATTTTTTAAAATATCTACAAGTTATTTTTATAACAAGACCTTTAAGTTTTATTTAATTAATGAACTGCAGAATTATAACTTTATACATTAAATAAAACTTTTTTTTAAATTAAAAAACTATTTGACATTAATATAATATTTTGGTCGTACTTTTTAGAATTTAAAATACAAAATAAGTTCTAAATTAACATTTTGAATTTGATTCACAGATTATTGCAAGACAAAAAAGAAAGATTTAATAGAAATTACCAAAATTTTGAAACTTGATTTATATAAAAAATTGATCAAGGAAGGAAGCAATAATTAACACATAATTGTTTTAAATTAAAATTATTCAGTCTAAAGATATAAGAATTAAAACCGTTTCTCATAAAGGGATACAATTCTACTCAGTTAGTATATAAGGAAAGTTTGAATCTCTAATTCCAAATGTATTCGAGCGTGTTCGGTGTGCGTGAATGTGTATTTAGATATTTGTATATTGCTGCGTAAGTTTAGTTTAGGTAAATCGCGTCTTGTATATAGTTCAAAAGAATATTAAATTAATCTTAAGGTTAAAACTATGATCGTGATTGTATCGTTAAATGTAATTATAATTAGCGAAATAAGTAATCTCTATAGGAAATAAATCTGTAATTAACATGAAGGAAATCTTTTTATTTTTTGGTTGAATAGAAAAGATCATCTAGTTGGCAAAACTTTACCATGCTGGTGAGCAGGAGCCTTGACAAGAACATTGTCAAGAATTCGAGCTCAGCGCCTTGTCATCCAGCATGGTAAAGTTTTCCCACGTGTTGTGTATAATACTACTCAACTTTCTGGCAATCGAGGAATCGCCCTCCGACCATCAAATTACCATGCTGGAGAGTGATGTGTATCCATATTTTTGTATAAAACATTTCTAATTCTTGAATAATTTCTATTATAAATTGAATGGTAAAGTTTTCTAAAAATCACTTTGATCCGAGGTGTATCATGCTAACATGGTAAACTTTATCTGAAACATTTTCTCCGTGTACTAAACTCATATTTGCTATGTAGGAATCAAGAGTTAAAATGAAATCTGATTTTGAGTTAAAGAATTTCTCAAGATCAGGCTTTAATACAAATAACATCCTATTTACATGCCTACATGCAAAATAAATTGGTGCCACATCACCAATTACAATTTTTGGAGGAATCAGATAGAAAGGTTGAATGTTCCGTGAACCTGGTCTGTTAACTTTAAAAGGCAATTGTAACAAAAGTTATGCCAATTTGCATGTAATTTGAGAATATGCTTAATTACTCGGTATATCAATTTTTAGTTTTTTTTTCACGGCTTAACAAATGTTGTCGGCAGTTAAAACTTGTTGACCTTTTAGTTTTTTATTGAATAAAAGTCTCGAGTACTCGAACTTTTATGATAGAAAAATACAATTTTGGAATATTTCAGTACTTGAAACTTTAAAAGCGTTTTTCTCAAAACTATATTTTTCAAGTCGGGCGACACATTAGCGCCTACAATTTTTAACCGATCTTGCTCAAATTTTAACTGTAGCTTCATAATGACATTTTCAAGTGAACTACGTAGGATTTTTTTGAAAAATTAAAATTTGCCAATTCTGTGGTTGATTTTCAAGCAATTTTTCTATCAAAATTCGTATTTTTTCTTAATATTGACGCCATTTTTTTTTAAATCGATATTTCTTAAAAATCCTATGTAGTTCACTAGCTTTTAGCATCTTGTTTCAAAATAATTTTGGGTTTTTGTTCTAGATTAAAAATTACGACCTGTAGTAGGTCGCCCTTGCAAGGTCCTCGAAGATAAGGGGTTTAAACTAATCAGCCACTGTACCGCCATTTTTATTTTAAAAAAATGTTTTAATTTATTTTTACATACTTTAAGCTATGTATTTTTATATGTAAAAACCCAGACCTTAATAAATTTTATAGCTTTGTTACAAAAAATTCAGAAAAATGACTAGATTAATATACATAAATTAAAAACGGTAAATAAAAATTTTAAGACAAAAATACATTTTTTAAAGATTGTAGGATATAACTAAATATTAAAGAAAATAATTAATAAATGAAAAAAAATTTAAAAATAACAAGAATAATAGCAAATTTGAAAAAAATATCTGAAAAATGTCAAAAATAATTTGCAATTGAAAATAAAATTCGAAAAATGGCTAGATTAATACACAATTTAAAAAAATAATTTTAAAAATTAAATTATAGAAATAATTGTTGGGAACAATAAATTGCTAATTGAACAACTGGATTGAAAACAAACAAAAAAATAATTTAAATTGAAAAAGGCCAAAAATTATTGAATACAGAAGGAAGTATTTAAAAACTGAAGATTGGAATTGAAACTTTTAAAAAATAATTGGGATCTGAAGAGAATAATTAAATAATTGTATTTGAAATTAAAGAAGCTTATTGATATTCGAGAAAATAATTGAAAAGTCGATAATTTTTTAATAGTGAAGAAAATAATTGAAAATTGAAAAATGTAATTGAAATTCGAAGAAAATAATAAAAAATTAAAGAAATAATTGTAATTTGAAAGAATAGTTGATAAATTAAATAAAGTCAAGTTTTTTGGAATATTGAATATAATGGATTGAAGATTGTAGAATGGGAATTGACTTTAGAGAAAGAATTGATAATTGAAAGAAATATTACAAAATGATAATAATTAAATATTAAAGAAAATAATTGAGAATAAAATATTTGACAATTGAAAAAAAAATCAAAAACTGGCGAGAATAATCTACATCAAAATTTTTTTTTCAAAAAGTTTTGTGAGTATTTTGTTTTATATTGCTTTTCTGTAGGGGAGACCGGGGCTGTTTGGCGCATGGGCTGGTTGACGCACTTGAGTTTATTCAAAAGTGAAAAGTCGAATTAATTTTTCTCTTCGATCAAATTAATGTACTTGATAAACTGTAACTTCACACATAATTTCATTATTATTGATTGATTATTCTGGACTATAAATTCAAAAAACCAATTTTGGTACTCAAAAGTAAATTTTAACGCCTTCATTTTTTTGTTATATCTTTTTACAAAATGCAATCAGAAAAAAATCAAAATTAAGGTTTCGTGTTCTGAACAGTTGCTTTTAAGAAATAATTAAAAAATATTTATTTATATTTACAGTTTTCATAAAAACGAAGAAAATGTATAAATAGTCACTCCGGGGCTGGTTGGCGCGCTCGGAACGCTAGAAGTTTATAAGCTACATCTAGTGACTAATAAAAATTTATTAAATTCAATGTGGTAACACTTTTATTTTATTATCAGTACCAAGAATAACCCTTTAAGCTAAAAAAGTGTTTAATATATATTATTATTATTATTATAATCTCATAATTTTACGTTTCCAGAAATTTGTAGTTTTTAGGTTCGTGAACTTCACTTTTTGAACAAGATGAACCTTCCATTTTGAGTTAATTCACATTTTTTCAAGATAATATTTCCTTAGAAGACTTATTTTAACAATGAAACATATTGCTTGATTATTAATCACACATTTTAATTCATGCGCCAAGTAACCCCGGGTAGTGCACCAGGCAGCCCCGGGCCGGGGCTGTTTGGCGCACTTTGGTTTTCTCCAAAAAGTCTGTTCTAAGGAACTTTTATTTTTTGAAATCAAAGCTGAGATGTTAAGCAAAGTTTCTGTACAATATAGTTTTCATGTACACAAAATTGGCAGAACCAATCAACAAAGAGTGAAAAGTGCGCCAAGTAGCCCCGATCTCCCCAATATTATTAAAAAATCACTAAGGTAACTTTTATTTCTTTTTAAAAATTTTTCTTTATTTTATGCGTTTGATAATAGATACTTTTTTATGTTTTAGATTTTTTTTAAATTCATTCTTTTTACAAAGATTATTATATACAGTTTTATGTTTACAATATTTAGAATACTTTATTTACGTTTCCAGTGATTAATTTTTTTTATTGTTATAATTTAAAAATTGTGAAAACAAAAATTTTCAATTCTATGATTCTTAAAACATTTATTTGGTCTTCTTGTTATTTGTCATAACTTATTAAATTTTTATAAATTTTAAATGCTTTTTTTCTTTTACTTAATTTTTTGTAAATTTGATATTGTAATAAATTTTCTTATTTGATCACAATTTCTCTATTTCTTAGAATTATTGGTTTTTTCCTCAAAATTGGTTAATTGTAGGGCTGTGCAAAAAGCTCGAAATGCCGAGCCGAGCCGAGCCGGCTTTTATCGGGCCGAGTCGAGCCGGGTTGAAGATTAGCTCGAACTCGAAAAATTTGTCGAATACTCGGAAAATTTCAAGCCCCCAACCAAAATGTGATCACAAATGAATTCGGGTACCCGAAATATTCGAGAACTCGAAAATCGAAAAGGACCCGAATGAATCGAGAACCCGAAAATTTCGAGAACTTGAACTTACATAACATGTTTTGGTCCTTTAGCTCACTAAGCAACCCATATATGCGCAGTAGTGTTCCAAGCACCAAACACATGCGCAGTAGTGTTCCAAGCATGAAATATATGCGCAGTAGTTTTCTACGAACTAAATACATGCGCACTAGTTTTTTATGCACTAAATACATGCGCACTAATGTTCAACTTACTAAATATATGCGCACTAGTGTTCCACGCACTAAATACATGCGCACTAGTATTCCACGCACTAAATACATGCGCACTAGTTTTTTATGCACTAAATACATGCGCACTAGTTTTTTAGGCACTAAATACACGCGCTTTAGTGTTCAACGCATCAAATACATGCGCACTAGTGTCCACACACTAAATACATGCGCACTAGTTTTCTACGAACTAAATACATGTGCACTAGTTTTTTATGCACTAAATACATGCGCACTAATGTTCCACTTACTAAATATATGCGCACTAGTGTTCCACGCACTAAATACATGCGCTCTAGTGTTCCACGCACTAAATACATGCGCACTAGTGTTCCACGCACTAAATACATGCGCACTAGTTTTCTACGCACTAAATACATGCGCACTAGTGTTCCACGCACTAAATACATGCGCAGTATTTTTCTACGCACTCAATACCTGCTCACTAGTTTTCTATGCACTAAGTACATGCGCACTAGTTTTAAACGCACTAAATACATGCGCACTATTTTTCTATGCACTAAATACATGCGCACGTGTTTTTCACGCACTAATTACTATTGCACAATTTTTCTACGCCCAGTACATATTTAGTGCATGGAACTCTACTGCGCATGTATTTAGTGCGTGGAAAAATAGTCCTTTTGTATTTAGTGCGTAGAAAACTAGTGCGCATATATTTAGTGCGTAGAAAAGTAGTCCTCATTTATTTAGTGTGTAGAAAAGTAATGCGCATGTATTTAATGTGTGGAAGACTAGTGCGCATGTATTTAGTGCATAGAAAACTACTGCGCATGTATTTAGTGCGTAGAAAACTAGTGCGCATGCATTTAGTGCGTGGAACACTAGTGCGCATTTATTTAATGCATAGAAAACTAGTGCGCATGTATTTAGTGCGTAGAAAATTAGTGCGCATGTATTTTGGGACATTAGTGCGCATGCATCTAGTGCATAGAAAACTAGTGCGCAGGTTTTTAGTGCATAGAAAACTAGTGCGCAGGTTTTTAGTGCGTAGAAAACTAGTGCGCATGTATATAGTGCGTGGAACACTAGTGCGCATGTATTTAGTGCATAGAAAACTAGTGCGCATGTATTTAGTGCGTGGAACATTAGTGCGCATGCATGTAGTGCATGGAAAACTAGTGCGCATGTATTTAGTGCGTAGAAAACTAGTGCGCATGTATTTAGTGCGTGGAACATTAGTGCGCATGCATCTAGTGCATAGAAAACTAGTGCGCAGGTTTTTAGTGCGTAGAAAACTAGTGCGCATGTATTTAGTGCGTGGAACACTAGTGCGCATGTATTTAGTGCATAGAAAACTAGTGCGCATGTATTTAGTGCGTGGAACATTAGTGCGCATGCATGTAGTGCATAGAAAACTAGTGCGCATGTATTTAGTGCGTAGAAAACTAGTGCGCATGTATTTAGTGCGTGGAACATTAGTTCGCATGCATCTAGTGCATAGAAAACTAGTGCGCAGGTTTTTAGTGCGTAGAAAACTAGTGCGCATGTATTTAGTGCGTGGAACATTAGTGCGCTTGCATTTAGTGCATAGAAAACTATTGCGCATGTATTTAGTGCTTGGAACACTACTGCGCATGTATTTAGTGCTTGGAACACTAGTGCGCATTTGTTTGGAGCTTTGAACTCTACTGCGCATGTAGAAATTTTCGGGTCTCGTTCAAGATTTGAAATTTTCGGGCCCTCGTATCATTCTAGAACCCGTACATTTTCGAGTAGGGGAGAGTGGCCATCAATGTACCAGTTTTTTCAATGAACCATTTCAATTTTCTCAGAAACAATTAAATAAAAATTCTCCTAATTTTAAATATAAATGAAGTTTGCGTAAACACACTACGTCCATAAATTTGAGACGTGTGGATTTATTCTTTACACAGAAAACTGGAAAAAACTGTTTTTGATGTACTGAAGAAAAAATTTACCTAAAATACGAACACGTTTTTTAATTGAAATAAGGCCATTTAAAAATAAATGTACTTACGATTTATTTTGTTTTGGGCCTTAACTACAATATTCTAATGAGATAAAGATTTTGAAATATTGGATTAAATTATAAAAAACCATTTTTGTTGCAAATGTCATGTTGATTCAATGTACCGGGGAACAATGAACCACCTGGAATTTCAGTGTATTTTCGATTTCCAGAGTGGTATGCTTGATTATAAAACTAGGCATGCATACAGCATGTTACAGCGATTGTTATCAGTACTTTTCTCAACATAGCAAAACTAAAATGCCATTTTAGCTAGTTAACTTAAATTTGAGGTATATTTATGTTATACATTATCAATTAAAAAGTGTTAAGTAACAATTTTTTATAGTATTTGATAGAAAACAAGTTTTTTTACAAAGTGAAAATTGCAATATTATTATTGTTGAACATTTTTAGTATTTTTATAGAGGTGGTTCATTGTGTACCCAGTTTGTTGAAAATGAAAATAGCTTGTTACTTTAGAAAAATCCTAAATTTTATTATTTAATCAAAATAAATCGTGTAAAATATGTGTGCATTACCTAGATAAGTGTTGTAGTTTTATATTGATGCAAAGAAGTGCTTGAAATTGGTGAAATTCAATAAGTACTATGACCTTGAAAAAAACCCGGTACATTGATGGCCACTCTCCCCTACTCGAAAAATTTCGGGTATTTAAGAAAGCTCGGCTCGAAGACTGCTAGGCTGGGTTCGGCTCGGTCGGACTTCGAGTTTCGAGCTTTTTGCACAGCCCTAGTTAATTGTTTTTATTTAATTCTTCATTTTAAAAAAAGTATTGTTTTTTGCTTATTTTTCAGAACAAGTTTTTAAAATATTTTTTATCTTTAGCAACATTTCTTCGTTTTCTACAGATTATCTTATTTATTTTGTTAATTTAAAAAAACATATCCGCAAATATTTTAACCTTTTGAAAATCATTTTTTCCTCTCTTTTGTAGTTAAATTTTTTTGTTTTAATTTTTTTTAATATTTATGGCGTAGTATTTTGATTTTAAACAAGAAATTTAATCAATCTTTTTTAAAATGTTTAATATTTCATAACATTATTACCATGTTTTTTAATTTTCTTTCTTTTACTTTCAATGGTTCTTTTAAATTTATTTATTTTTGAAGAATTTATTTATTTTTTGCAGGTTTTTCAATCGTTACATTTTTTACATCTTCTTGCTTTAATTTTCCCCATTTCAATGTAAATTATCCTTAACTTTCTTATCTGTTTATTCATAATTTTTATTAAAATTTTGTAATTTTTGTAAAATTTCTTTTTTATACATTTTGTTAAGATTCTTTAAAGATTTTCTCCATTGTTTAAATGATTATTCGCTAGACACTCGGATAAGATAAAAATGCAGAATTTTTTTTAGGGGGGGGGGGGCTGGTTTTATTTTGTGCTTCAGGGCCCGTGATAGCCTGATTCCGGCCCTGATAAAGTTCATATGATAAATCACATAATTATAATATTTATAAACCAACAATCTTTGAGAACTCTGAATGAAAAGTTTCTGATCAATTTGATCGATTTTTAAAAGATTGTCCGCTATTTTGAATTTTTTAAAACTGGCTTTAGATTCGTTATAAGTGACTCCAAAAAACCTCGAGTAATAAATTTCAAACTAATTGATCAATTCTATAAAATTCTAAAAAAATTTACGCACTATTGAAAAATGGTCCTTTTTACCACGGGAGACAAAAATAATCATTTTCGGCATTAGTTAAGGACATTATTATTTTTCTCATAATTTCTACCTAATTTTTAATCATTTTTTTAAATACTCTAAAAAGTAATTTAAGTATTTTCATAAAATAAATAAATTTACATTCTAAAAGTTCTAAAAGTAATTTGATAAAAAGTCAGTAATTTTCGATTAAAATAAAATATTTCATTCATCCCGTATTAAATTGTAATCTAATTATTAACTAGCTGTAATTTTGTAATAAAATGGTTGATGAAAATTTTTTTATTTTCTTTGCATGTCATTAAAAAAATAATATAGTATAAATCACCAAAGATCACCTTTCTATATCTATAGTATTATACTGTTGACATTAAAATCTGACATTTGGAAAGTATTGCATGCTTTATAGACATATAGATTTATACATATATAAATAACTGTTAAAGTTAGGGATCTAAAGCAGTTGCTTTCTCAGCATTCGTTATCCGCTTTTCCCAAAATTTATTGTCTGTTTCGTAAATCTTTTACAAACGAATCAGCATTCCATTTCTTTATCTCTCCGTGGGGATCTGGGAAAGTTTACAAGTTTAATACAACTTATTTGAAATATCTGTCATATTGACTATATAATTCAATATTTTGTTACGGATTTTCAGATTATTGTTTTCAAGAATCAATTACTATTCAACTGTCAATTTGTAATATTATATTATTTATAAATCCGTCCATCTAATAATTTACCTCCATTTAATTTTTAGACTATTTTAATATAATTAATTATTCATGATTTAATTATCTTACTTCGTTTCATATGATCGTAACATTATTATTAATGTTATTTTTGCCTCCAGATTTAAAAGCTCTTGTAATTTAAATCCCAATGATAACAAAAGGATAGAGTTCACAAAACATAGCATATAATAAATTGTATAAATAAATATTCGTATTAAAAATAATTATTTTATTCAATTAATAAAAAATTATCCAATACATAGATATGACATGCAATCTAATTTTAAAACTGGGTTATGGTAGTAAAAAGATGGAATAAAAGTAGACCAACAGAATGTAAAACAAAAAGTCCAAGGACTTTTTTATTAACAAAAACTGTTTTTTTACTGTTATGTTCGAGTTCTCTCTTTACAATTTTTTATTCAGACCCTCTTTCCTGAGTGAATGCTCGCAGAAAAGAAAAAGTAAAGAAGCATTATTGAAATAGAAAGGGATGCATACTATGTAAATATACAGGGAAGTGGGTATATCAGTAAAAATAAAAAAAAAGCCAAGCGAACGTGGCAGTTACAAAGAACAGTAGAGGAGAAAGTAAACAGAGAAAGTAGATAAAGTAGAGTAAATTGTTGAGACTCGGTGAAAATTAGAAGTTGCACACAATGAACAAAATATGTTTCTTTGCCACAAAAAATTAAAAGAAAAATATAATATAGTTTTAATTGTACAGTTGTTTCCCTTTTAAGTTCTCTAGTTGGAAAAATAAGTTCTATAAAATAAGAAAATCAGTTAACAAGAAAAAATTGAGAAAAGTTGTAAAAATTAAAATAAAAAAGTATACAGAATCGTATTCTAAAAGTTTAATCAAAGAAAAGTAATTATAAAGGAAAATAATATTGCTCTTAATTCGAAGTAAGTAATCTGGACTTGAGAAACTGTTGATTAAGTTTGTCTTGTCTTGATTTAATTCTTATTAAAAAGAATGACAAAAATTTCTTTCTCAGCAGAAAAGAATGTATTCCTTTAAGATTATTAAATTCCATAATTTGCATTATCTGCATTTTAAAAATTGTTCGTATAGATTGAGATTGTTTATTTTGTTTTATTTATTCTTTAGAAGGTGTTGAGTAATTTAATTTAAAGCGAAAATAAGTAGATTATCACTTAAGCGATTTGTCAATATGAGATATGTAATTGTATGGTTTGATAATAGCAATTCGAGTTCCAATTCTGATTAAAACGAATTAGGAGATAATATTGTGTTAATAATAATTTGTTGTTCGTAAATCACTGCAGATTACTAACAATTACACTCAAACAGAATAATTAGATTCAATCTTGAAAATTGATTAGAATTCTTTTTTAAACCATTTTCTATTTTCTATCTTTTTACAATATACTTGAAACGATAATCTTTGTAGATTAAAAAAAGAATACGCAGGATTTTAAAAGTTATATATTCTTTTAGTAAAAAAAAATATTAATTGTAAAATGCGAAAGATCGCTGCTTTAGAGACAAATAGTTTAATTTAAAATCAATGTGGACAGAAACGGAATTTGTACGTGCAAAATTGACTTTTGTTACATTGAGAAAAACGGATAAAAAATTTGCTCCAATGTTCACTTCGAATAAAAGATCAAATAAAACAAAAATTGACGAGGACAACCCCGATGAAAAACAAATTGAATGAAAGTAATCGATATTGGGATATGTAACTTTTTTAATTAATTAAATAATGGGTTTTTCTTTTTTAGATATTTTGTTATTAATTACTTTGGAATTCTAATTTAAATAATAAATTCAGTAGTTTATTATTATAAATGATGGATTAAATTAAATTATAAAATAAATAATAGAAATTTGAGCTGAAAACGTAGGCAAAAGCTGTAATTAAAAGTGAAATATGCTAATAAATGCAAAATTTAATTATTGAATTATTAAAATAAGAAACAAAAGTTGAAGCATTCATTAAACATTTTTCCTAGTAGCACTTTTTAAAATAAATTTTTCAGAACATTTTCTATTCCTTTGTGACGGTTCTTTTCTAAATACAAAGAACTAAAATCGTTGACCTAAAGAATTAAAAATACATTCAATTTGTCGTCATAACTCCAGAAAGCACTGCTTTTCAGAATAATTATAAATTCTTTCTTGTCTCTTGTCTTTCATCTGTCGTTAAAATTTCATGTTTCCATTAATCAAGAGTATGTGTATACGTTTTTATAATACGCTATAATAGTTTCTAAATATCGTTTTTAAACTTATTAAAATTTGAATTCGAGTCAATCTGAAATCTTCAATATAGGGTAAATGTACCAATTACTACGAATGCTCCAATTACTACGAATCAGCCTAAAATAGTGGAATAAAAATTTGTTTAAATAAATAATGCATTACAAACTAATATTTTATCATTTTAATGTATTAAGAACATTATTATTGCTGAAAACTTCTGGAAAATTGTTTTTAATTTATTTAAAATCGCTTTAAAAGTTACTACTCAGCATCACAACACAGAATTTTGATTTCAGTAGGTTGAAAGTCCTTTTTGATATTTAGTTATTTGAATATATTTGAGACAGAAACATTTAAAGTAAAGTTATTTCCAGATAAAGTAAATATTGTAATATTTAAAAATGTTAACAATTTTTAATATTTTTAATATTTTCATTATTTATTTTTAAATGTAGTAATGTGTACAGCATTTTATGCGCACGCATCTATTACGACAATACAAACAAAGTTGATTGACCTAACCTACAAATATGTTTTGAATAATGACAACTGTTAATGAGCACTGTGAGTTAATATTAGTTTAGATATAAGTGCTTTTAGTAAAAGAAAAGATGCCAAAAAAAGATATTATTTCTAAGAAAAAGTGGTCAATTAAAACGAGAGCATCAAAAAAAGCTGCAAGAAATTGAAGAAAAAAGCAAAAAACCGAAGAAGCAGTACCTAATGAAAAGAAAATAGAATGGGGAAATCGAGAAAAAAATTAAAGATCTCCAAAAAAAAACACGAAACATTAATTTAATACGTATATTAATATATATTTAATTTAAACTTTGCTCAAACAGAACCTATTTGTTCTTTTTTGTGATTCTACAAAGTGATTTTAAACTTTATTCTAATACATTATTCTATTTCAATATAAAATTAGTCTAGAGAAATATAAATGTTAATGAATAAATAATAAAAACTATTGATTTATAAAAAAAAATTTTCCCCGTATAATTTGCATATTAATAGCGAAAATCAAAATTTTTAAGTAATTTCTAAGGTGAAATTTATTCGTAGTATTGCCATCGTAGTAACACAAACACTCGTAGTAATACACGTGTCGTAATGCAAACCATCTCGTAGTAATACCAACATTGTATTTATTTTTTAAATTGCCTTCTTTAAATATTAATAGGCATTTACCAATGATATACATCGATTTTTCAATGTTAATAATGCTCAAATATTTATTATAAAAAATTCAAGGATGAATTTTTAGTTTAAACTATTAAAACGTAGGTTTAAAAACGACGATTTTGAAAACTCGTAGTAGATGGTACATTTACCCTAAATTGCTGAAACTTGAAGTATGTTTTGAAAAGAATCAGTACTTGGTAAAAGCTTATTTGTTTTTAGGTCAGTTTTTACGAATCTGACAGCAAATTTTTAAAATTCAAAATGGAGGATGTTTTAAAAATATATGAAATTCGTATAAAAATTTGTTACTCGGAAAGTAGAAAAATATTCAGCAAACAGAAAAGACTTCCAGTCGGCCATATTGAATCCACCATTTTGAAATGTTTCAATCTAACTTCAGGATTTAGTTTCTGTCAAAATATTGCACGGAGAAAACTGCGATTTGCAGGTTGTGTATGTATAATGCAACAAATCGTAGAGGGACCCCCTTAAGTACACGGAAGAGAAATCCTCCGAGAATATAGGGAAATCAATAGCCCAATGGGAAATTCATGATTGGCGAACTTGAACTAATATTGGGAACCAAGGTTTCAATATTAGTTAAATATACAATAACTATACTCGCATCAAACCTAGTACCATTAGCTTTTGAAAGTACCTCACACGTTTTCCGCATATAGACTTAGGTTATTAAAATCGTACATGTTTGACGGAAACAAAAAATTATATATAGTATATTAAAATTTCTTCAGATCACTATAATTATACTAACTTATCCAAAGATAAACATTTGTTTTAAAGTAAATAATTTTCTATTTAGAACAGGATATATTTGAGAGTGGGTCTAAGGGATCTATGTTTTTAAAATGGATGATATCTGAGGGGTTCAAGAGGTATATGTTTTCAGAATGGATCATACCTGAGTGGGTCGAAGAGGTCTGTATTTTTAGAATGGGTTATATCCGAGAGGGTCTAAGGAGTCCATGTTTTTGAAAAATAGTTTAGGCAAAAGTTCTATAGATCTTATAAAAATACCAAATTCATGTTCTATGCATTTTTTACCAAAAGTAAATAATTACTTTTAAAAGAATGCAAAAACGTGTCACGACTATATAAATAATCTATAGTTATATTATCACTGAACAATAGTCTGGTAATCTGAAACAAATTTTATGTATGTAATTCAATTTAAAAACAGGTTCTACTTTTTATTGCTTCATTTTCATAGCTTTTTATTTTGAACTATTTGCTTGATATTGCAGAAAATATTGTTTTATGATTTGAACTAGTTATTTTTAATTTTTTTTTTTAGTTTTATAATTTCTAATTAATTTTGTTTTAATTTTTAATCCTTAATTTCTTAAAAATTTTTAAATACATTCATTTATATAATCTTTACTTGTTTGTAATTAATTATTATTACATTTTAAAATAAATTAAAGAAAAAAAGTGATATTTGGGAAAATGTTCATTCGGGAAAATGAGCAGGAATCATTACAGACGTTTATAAAAGGCTTGTGTTTTTAGAATAGATAATACAAGTGAAAGAGTTTGAGAGGTCAATGTTTTTTAAATTGATCCTAGCTGAAAGGAAACTGAAGTTCTTAGGTTTTTAGAATAGATCGTACTTAGCTGCTCTAAGAGGTTTATGTTTTTAAAATGAATCATATCCGAAGGGATATAAGGGACCTATGTTTTTAGAATGGCTCGTATCAGAGGGGGTTTAAGGAGTCTATGTTTTTGAATGGATCATATATTAAGGAGATTTATAAGAGGCTTATGTTTTTAGAATAAATAATAATTGTGGGGGGGGGGGTCTGAAAAGGCCAATGTTTTTTAAATTGATCATAGCTAAAATGGATCAGAAGTACTTATGTTTTTCGAATGGTTTTTACCTAGAAGGTCTAAAAGGTTTATGTTTTTAAAATGAATCACATCCGAGGAAATCTAAGGGACCTATATTTTTACAATGGATCGTATCAGAGGAGGTCTAAGGGGTCTATACTTTTTTGAATAGATCATATCTTAGGTAGATTTAAGGGGCTTATATTTTTAGAATAGATAATACCTGTAGGAGAGTCTGAGAGGCATTAAAAGAGGCTTTAATGCATTTTAGGTTAAATGGGATTTAGGCTGAATGCATTTTAGGTTAAATGGGATTTAGGCTGAATGCATTTTAGGTTAAATGTGTTTTAGATTGAGTGCATTTTAGGTTAAATGGGATTTAGGCTGAATGCATTTTAGGCTATATGGTTTTAAGCTAAACTAGCAAGATATTGCGCGCGTCTAATGTGTAACAATAAAATGTAAGGCTAATATTAGAATGTATTCCATTCTTTATTTTAAGAAGTAGCTAAGTTTAAAAAGTTATAATCATATTTATTACTAAAAGTAAGTATAATAATTTTTTAAATTTATTAATTTCATAAATCTAACATAAAATCTTTATTTGTCCTTCGAATTCCATGTAAACAGTAAAAGCACATCTTAGTCAAAAGATAAACTTGAAGCAATAAAATTTTTTTGTTGACATAACCTTGAACATAACCGCATGATTGGTGTATCCTAGGCGTATTTTAGGCTTTTTTATTTAAAACGTAATAAATGAAAATGTGAATAAAAGAATTTTTTAAAATCTTTGAATTTTCTTTAATGAATAAAAGTATTCTTTTATATTTATTTTATACAATGGAAACAAAACCTTCTTTTATATTATTTTTATAATATTTATTTGAAAATAGCATCCACATTCGACTTCTACTAGTTTTTGAAAATTGTATATATGATTATTATTTAGGATTTCTCCCTCAATGAGAATTTCTAAATCTTTCTTATTCAAACTAAAAAATATTCTTTCTTTTGCAATACCCATCGTATTTTTTTTATGGATTAAATAAAGGAGAAATGGATCATGAGGAGTGATAAATCACTTTTTGACATAGCAAGAAGATGCATCTTGTATCTTTTTAACAAACTGTTTTGGTTGTTTATCAGATATCATGTTATGATACATATACTAAAAGTTCAAAAATTCTTATAATTATTAACTTTATTTTAGAAGCAATAAAACAATTCTTTTTTAATTTCGCTCAAAAAACACTCCGAAATTTGTGTGATGTGCCAAAAATAATACGTTTCTTCTTTAATTTTTGTAATTCGTTACTAACTGAACACATTCTTCAAAGTGTAGTTGTTACCGCTAATGAATATATGTCAATAAAACATGATTCTAAAGCTTATTTTATTTAAATAAAAAATAAAAAGAATTCAATCTCTCTCAGTCATTTTGATTTGTCGCGCACATTCTTTTTTGTCGATGTTCGAGGAAACATTGTTCATTATACTCTATAAATATAACCAAGAGAATATATGTATAAGCAAAACAGAAAGTAAATAGAAGAATAGATATAGATATAATAGAATGAAATAATAGAATTTTTAATATCAAAATGTAAATTCTATTAATAAATTAAAAAATTTAATTTTTACTAAGAAAATGGGACCATTTATTTGAAAATTTATATTTAAGGGTTCCTGATTTTACTAATTCGCCATTTTGGATCCGCCATGCTATTTTGAGTTCTTAAATATTGACCCAAAAATCCTCATCAGGAACCCGAAAACCCATTAAATGCAATATTTTGATATGGTTCTACTTTTGAGTCATTTAGCGAATAGGCGGAAATAGGGTTAATGTAAAAAAATGGTATACGATTTTACGCTTATAATAATTTATTTAAAATAATTCTGCTAACTTCTTCACAACTTTGGCTCTTTTGGCTGGAGGAACAGTTGTAATATCAAATACGGGGTCTTTATTCTCGTCACTGTCGTTGGATTCCTCCGGTGTCCGGCGGAGTGGTGACAGTGGTGAGGGCATGGAGAGCACTTCGTTGAGGATCTCTTCTATCCTCTCGTCAGTCAAAGGCGGAGAGAAAATTGATGCTGGCTTCGTCCTTTTTGTCACGGAAACAGGTGTGATACTCTTTGGTTCTGGAGGCGACGGCAGGAACCATTCGGATTTGACTGCTGAATCTTGGGATACTGGAGAGTCCTCCCAGTAATTTCTTTTCGCCCGGGGAGCTTCGTATGTGGGTGTTTGGTAACCCGGCGGCGTGACACGAGAAGGTCCAGAAAATAAATTGTCCTGGGAGTTATTAGGGAGCGCTCGCTCCCTAAGTGGAGAGGTCGTAGCAGGTCGTGCCAGCGGCCTAACTCGAGACACCTGGGTAGAATGAGGACGGGGTGAAAGTGGCTGGTGTTGGCAGGATCGCCTTAAAAGGACTACGGGTCGGATACCCCGTCTACGAGGAACTTGGAAATTGGTTTCTTTTTTGGTTGGAGTATTTACGGGAGAGTCGTCATCGGATGCGGAGGAAGGAGAGAGGGGAATACGATTCGGAAAATGGAAAGGTAATGCTGTTCGATCGATAGGGGGAGGTGATAGCGGAGGTCCGAAATGGACAGGTAACTGGTTGGTCGAAGGAAAAGATGTGCGAGTTACCAACGTACCAGGACGTCTTTGGTTACCGTCAGTATCCCGTTGTAGGTGCTCGTAATAGGCCGGAACCTGGTGGATTACGGTCGTGAGGAGGCGATACGGGCGTTCCTGTGAAGAGTCATTTGTCCGACTTGTTAAGGCTGAAGAGGACGTCGATCCTTCTGGAACATCGAGTTCGTTGGCGGTCCTTGGGCACGGACGACGTTGAGACAAGTATTTATATCGTGGAGACGACCGTGTCCTAGATGTAGACGGCTGCGAGCTCAGTTGAGTGTCCGGTAGCGGAACAACGGGTCGAAGAGGCAATCGTGATGGCGCTGGACGGGTCGTTGACGAATTATCTGGTAGAGAGTGTCCGATACAAAGCAAGTTTCTCTGGTTCAGTGAGCGTTCGAGGTAAGCGTCATACGCGTCCTGAGAGTGCTCGTCTCTTAGCCGATTTTCACCCTCCTGGGTGAAGTATCCTCCATATGTTGTTCTCAGGGCTTCGTGGTGACGTCGGCTCCTCTCCTGAGCACGCTTCCTGGAGCTGACCTGTCGATTTACGAAGCCAGTAAGATTAATTTCTTAAACGTAGACGATATATGTTACCAGCGAGTAGTTTCAGGAGAATAGGAGTAAGTTGAAATTAAAAGGGGGACTGTGTAACCCGGTATCCAGGTACATCCGCGGAATCCCCGGCATCCAGGGTCAACAAGAGGAGTTTATATAGGGAATTATGTAGCCCGGCAACCAGGAACATACGCGGAACTCCCCGGCATCCAGGGAGTAGTGCTCGAAAGGGTTAGGTAGCCCGGCAACCAGGAACATACGCGGAACTCCCCGGCATCCAGGGTAAAGGAAAGGAGGATCTTCCCGGCAACCAGGAGTTAGGCGGAGGAGAACAAGAACAAACACAAGCTTACCATTCTACGTTTATTCGGAGCTAGGGCAAGCGGAGCTAAACAAGAGAAGGCAACCAATCTCTAAGCGAGCTCTCCGAAGAACTGAAGATTTTACGTTGAAGGGCCACCTTATATAGGCCAAGGGCCTCGTGAGAGAGCTCCCGGAGTCTGGGGGTACAGGAGGCAGTGGAAAGAGAAAGTTTGCGCGGCTGGGATGCGCGTTCAGTCCGCGTGTTTCCGCGTGAGCCGTGAGCGGCAGTAGAGTAAGTCCCAGCCGTCTTTCGATCAGACTTCGCGGTGTCTGGCGGTTAATTTCTATCTCCACTACCTCTCTGCGTCCATGTCCGAGTATTGAATAATTTGGCCTCCCTTCAACGTATTCTTGTTAAAAATACATAATATACGTTGTTTAATAATACGTATAAATAAGTGTGAGCAAGTCTTAAAATATCCACTATTTCTATGCACTAGTGTGCGTAACAAATTCCCCCCTTTTCAAAAGCCTTGCTTACACTTGTGATTCTTAACTCAATCATAAAACTATTTCAAATTAATTATATAAACTGACCATAATGATGCAGAACGAGATGATGTTTGGTTATGTCGAACGGATCAAAACAACGACTTTGGCGTCTGGAACTACTCCAAGAGAACACGGCAACACTTTACTTGTTTTGGAATTTTATCTCTACGTGAAAGTCGCTGTTTTACTTCACAACACTCTTCACCGCAATAAGACAGCACTGTCTGTTGAAAATTAATAATAATGATTTAACTTTAATCATTCGATGCACAATTGCGTCAGCTGGTCAACACAGTCTCAGGGTGTGAACGCTGAGAGAGGCAACCTACGAGTCAAAGAGAATGCTACCGAAGCGCCACCTAGTGCGGGGAAGAGTGAACTAATTTCGACAGAACATAGGAAATTTACTATTACGTTGTTACATCCTAGTTAAAGAAAAGAAAATGTAAAATTTGAGACATTTAGAATCGGGTTACAAGTTATATTTTACGTAATGACAATAACCAAAACGAATTGAGGAAATGAAAGTAAAATTATAATATAAATGTCAGTGAAAAATAAAAGAATAAAACTAAAAGTTAACTTACAATTATAGAAGAACCCGAAATTAAAACGAGGAGAAAACGGATTTAGTTACCGCACTTACACAGTAAAGGTAACGTCGTCATCTATTACCCCTGAAAATAGATATGTCAATGTCTACACTAATTGGTCTTGGTTATTGTTTAAACAAAGGCTATGGAAAATTTAATAAACGATATTAAAGATTAAAACTAGACATTAATCGTTTCCCCGCTGGGAGACGTATTTACGGGCATCCCGATAACAAATTTGCGGATGATTACGTAAATTATAACGCCCCCTGACGTTATATTCTTCATCTTCATCTGTTGATTCCTGTGTGTAGTGAGCTTGGTGATCGACATGAGGATGCGTGGGCACTTCTGCTAGACTGACTGGTTCACAAGGCATGGTAGGTGCATCTTCATGACGACGAACTTGCGCAGGGCAAGATAGCAGAGTGAGAGAGAGGTGAAACAGAACCTCTGTGATTGGTGGAGTGCGCTTATACAGCGACACTGGTGGGGGCACATGGACCGATAGGTGCGTTTCCATGACCACGAACTTGCGCAAACACTTCTGCGCAAGGCAAGATAGGAGGGCGAGAGGGAGGTGTAGTAGAACCTCTGTGGTTAGGCAAGTACGCTTGTGCAGCGACACTGGTGGGGGTGCATGGAACGGTAGGTGTGTCTCCATGACGAAAATTCTGCGCGGACGCTTCTGCGCAAGGCAAGATAGCGGAGTAAGAGGGAGCTGTAACAGCCTCTCTCTGATTTGAGGTGCATGGAACGGTAGGTGCGTTTCCATGTGGATGGACTTGCGTAGACACTTCTGCGCAAGGTAAGATGTCAGAGTGAGAGAGAGATATAATCGTCTCATTCTGATTGGTAGGGTGCGCTTGTGCAGCGACACCGAATGATGTACATGGAGCGATATGTGCGTCTCCATGAGAAAGATTCTGCGCAGACACTTCTGCGCATGGTAAGATGGCGAGGCGAGAGGAAGCTGTAACAGTCTCTCTCTGATTTGAGGTGCATGGAACGGTAGGTGCGTTTCCATGTTGATGAACTTGCGTAGACACTTCTGCGCAAGGTAAGATGTCAGAGTGAGAGGGAGATATAATAGTCTCATCCTGATTGGTGGGGTGCGCTTGTGCAGCGACACCGATGGGGGTACATGGAACGGTAGGTAAGTTTCCATGGTGAAGATTCTGTGCAGACACTTCTGCACATGGCAAGATGTCGGAATACTGAGGCACGATGTGACGTATCTCTTCCGCATTTTGGATGGTTTCGGGAATATTTGCGTGACGTAATTCCCTGCTGTGGATTTTGTACTGATGACCATTTTTCAGTATCCAATAAACTTCTCCTGAAATATTTTCTAACACTGTATGAGGGCCAGTCCATTTTGGGGCTAGTCTTGCGTTGTAATTTTCGGCTTTGTTAGATAATTTATGGTTAATTGCGTAAACCAAATCGCCAGGGCGAAACTGCGGTTGGACATTTTCATGATGTCGTGCGTATTTTGCTTGGTACTTAACTTAGTTCTGGCGGGCTTGGTCTTGTAATACCTGCGATAGTTGCGGTAATCCCGTAACCATATGAGGTAATCTCCATTCTCCTGGGCGTGGTAACTCTCTACTAAGCATAAGATGACTAGGAGTGAAACCTGTAGCAGCGTTCTTCCGGCTTCTAAGATTAAACAAAATTTCAGCGATCTGTAAATCCCAGACTTTCTGGTTTTTCCCGTAAAGCTTAAGGCGAAAACCTTTTTTGATGTCTTGGTTCTTACGTTCCGTAGGATTAGCTCGTGGATGGTAATTAGGCGTTGTCCACAATTCACATCCCCATCTTTGACCTGCTTCTAACCATAAATTACTGTCAAATTGAGGACCATTATCACTTAAAAGTCGCCGTGGATAACCCCAGCGAGAGAAAACTTCGTTGTCTAAACGTTTTATGATCGTCGAAGCATTTGAATTACGCAATGGGAAGGCTTCTACCCACCGCGTGAATAAATCCGTGATAACTAATACGAATTTATTACCGAGATTGGTGGTGGGGTAGGGTCCCATTAAATCGAGCGATACGGTATCCCATACGGAAGTTACGGTATGTGGACGCAAGTTATCCTTTCTTACGTTGTGTAGAGGTTTACAACATTGACATAAGTGGCACTGTGATACGTATCTTCGTATGTCCCGGTTCATTCCTGTCCAAATGAATCGGGTTTGTATAGAACGTTGCGTTTCTTCCGCACCCGGATGGCCGGCTAGTGGAGTGTCGTGGTATTCCCAAATGACGCGGTTTTGCATGGAGGGTGGAACTAGGAAGAGCCATCGGGAATTGTCTGATGATCGTCTCCAAAATCCATGATTATCCCAGAGATGGGAAGTGAAGAATTTGTTCTCTTCCGGCGAAAGACGTTCTTGGTTACGTAATTCTAACCATCGGCGAGCCTGCGCATCAAGATTTGCGTTTTCTTGTTGAGCCATACTGAGTTCTTCGAATAACTCTGATAACGGAGCTGTTTCTGCTAAGTGTATTTCGGGTTCTTGAGGGTCTTCCGAAATATTCGTAAATACCGGTAAGAACATACGTTCCACTTCCGGTTCCCCAGGGGAGGGTGAGTTAGGGTCTGGAAAACGTGACAGTGCGTCAGGAAGTTGATTATCTTTACCGGATACGTGCTTTATGGTGAAATTAAATTCGCTCAGCAACAGGAACCAACGTTTCAACTTGGCACGTGTATCTTGTTGGTGTTTGAGCCAGAGGAGAACGGAGTTGTCGGTCCTTAGGGTAAAGTGCCTGTCTTCTAGATAAGGACGGTAACGTTTTGTGGCCCAAATGATCGCCAGACATTCTTGTTCGTTACAATGATAACGGGATTCAGCCTCCGAGAATTTAGCGCTGGAGTAAGAAATAATTCTTCTTTTCCCATTTGAATCTTCTTGCATTAACACAGCACCCATACCTTTGGCACTAGCGTCGGTTTGAAGGATAAACGGCAAGGATGGGTCTGGTCGGCTCAAGGATATCGGCTTACTGAACACTTTCTTAATATTGTCTAAAGCGACTTGTGCTTCTGTTGTCCATTTATAAGGTTTTTTAGGGGAGATTAAATCAGTCATTGGCGAAACTATAGATGAAAAATGTTGGACGTATTCATTTAACCAGTTAAGAGTACCAATAAGTGATTGCAATGCTTTCCGAGTAGTGGGGGGCTCAGCTTCCAAGATGGCGTTTAGGTGACGTGATTGTGGAGAGTTGTAGTCTCCACTGATTTCGTGACCTAGGTACGGGAGGTTGGTCTCACCGAATTTACATTTCTCGGGGGCACAGGTTAGTCCATAAAATTCTAACCTCTCGAAAATTAGAGCGAGGTGATATAAATGTTCTTCCCAGTTCTTCGAGTATATTATGAGGTCGTCCAGGTACGAGATTACGAATTTCGCCCAAAAGTCGGACAAGGTGCCCCGCATAAAATTCTGGAAAGTGCCAGGTGCGTTTTTTAACCCAAAAGGCATCACCCGAAATTGAAATTGTCCACCGCTGGGGGTCGTGAAGGCGGTAAATTTCCGAGCATTACGGGCTAAGGGTATCTGCCAGTACCCGCTCTTGAAATCTATTGTTGAAAAAATCTTTGCCTGCCCCAGGTCTTTGACAATTTCGTGGATTCTGGGTAGGCATTGAGGTGTATCGATAGTAATTTCGTTGAGTCGTCGGTAATCAACGCAAAATCGGTAATCACCATCTTTTTTACCGACTACGACGATTGCAGAGCTGAAGGACGAAGCGGCTGGCTCGATGACTCCGTTCGCCAACATGTCTCGAACTTGCGTGTCTATCCAGACACGTTTTTCTTCAGAGTATCTTCGGGGGGCTTCTCTAAAGGAGCGATTGTCGCGGAGGTGAATTTCGTGTTGTACAGCGGCAGTAGTCTGACGCAGTTGTTGACCCTGGTAGAAAATGTTACCATGTCGGTGTATCAATTTCAAAAAATCTGCGGAGAGAGATGCGGGGAAGTTATGCTCAATTTGAGGAGGTGTTACCTCGGCCCGTTTATACTTAACAGAAGGGTTAAGATAAATTTTTTGTCTGTCAGTATCTCCAAGGTAAATGCAGTCTCCTCGATGCTCGTGAATGACATTATGTGCCCATAACCAAGGACGACCAAGTATGACGTCACCCGCGAGATTGTGACTAACGAAAAACGTGCCGGGGTAGCGTCTAGTAAGAATTTCGGGGGAGAGGTCAATTTTTCCTATGAGTCGTAGGGTGGCACCTTCGGCAGCTAGTGCAGCATACGGGGGACTAGGTTTGAGGGATTGTAATTGGGCGGATGTCAGAAGTGCTGAATTTATTATATTATCGGATGAGCAAGAATCCAATAACGCTAAGATTTCCATATCTCCAATCCGGATACGTAATCTAGTCAGTCGCTTTGACGCCATATTTGTTAGTTTTATTGTGGGTTGTTCGAAGTCGTTGTTTCGGCGGCAGCTCCATTTACTGCCGCACTCCGCCAGTTTTCCGGTGCCGGGTTAACTTGTCTTGAGGTAAATCGAGACTTGAATATGGGGCAATCTCGGTGAAGGTGTCTTTCTGGGCAATAATGACAAAAGGGAATGAATCTTGAATTGGTTCTTGCACCATCGTTAATCGGCGCTGTTGGTCTCACATTCTTCGTTTCTTCTTTCTTGGTCTCCTTTTTAGGTGTCTCGTCGACTTCATCCAATTCTGCAGCTACTGCACGGTCGAATAATTCATCGTACGTCTGCGGCGAGGATGCACGGATAGCTCTCCTTATTGCTGGGCGGAGACATTCCAACAGGATGGCCACTCTTTCTTCCTCCTGTGAATCAGGGCGCAGACGTAAAGCCAACATGTATTTTTGTTGAAGGAAGATTGCTGTTCCCTTCTTATCTGCTTGCTTTTTTGAGTAGAGTTGGACCTGTAACCGCATCAGTGTGGTCACGCCTGCATATTTCTTTAGGAGCACTTCTTTGAATTTATCCCATGGTAGGGATAGAGGTTTATAAATTTCGAACCATTTTGAAGCTGGTTCTAAGAGGACTTTGCCTGCTAACAGTGTCCATTGAGAAATATCAGTGGAAGTTTGCGTAAAATGTCGCTCGCAATCACCGACAAAGTTGTTTGGATCTTCATGATCCAAACCTGCGAAGGTAGGTAAAACAGGTTGCGGTGCACGAAATGCGCGAACAAGAGTTAACCAATCCATTGGCATCATGATTGGATTGACTGTTGGTGATTCTTGGCGCTGGGACTCTTGGGTGTTTTGTTGCGGTGTGGTGTTGATCGGTGGTGGAGTAGGAATGTTTGGGATAGTCACTTGCGGACGTCCAATGCTGGAACCTGCTTGCTGAAAATCTTGTGTCGGAATTTGATTGGTTTGGAGTCTGGCTGGTAGTACGTCGTTCGTTCTTTCTGGCACTGATCTGCTTCTGTGTGTATTAGAACAAGCGTTGTACGGAGGTGGAGGTTGTTCGTTGAGCGCCACCGGGTTTTGAAGTTCAAACGCGGAAACTTGTCTGGTGCGGGGCCTACCTCGGCGAGGTGTAGGCGAGTTTGGTGGTGAGTGAATCATTATAAATCTGTCGCGGGTTCGCAGCAATAGATTTTAAAATTCTTGCCGAGCCCCACGTTCGGGCCGCCAATTGATATGGTTCTACTTTTGAGTCATTTAGCGAATAGGCGGAAATAGGGTTAATGTAAAAAAATGGTATACGATTTTACGCTTATAATAATTTATTTAAAATAATTCTGCTAACTTCTTCACAACTTTGGCTCTTTTGGCTGGAGGAACAGTTGTAATATCAAATACGGGGTCTTTATTCTCGTCACTGTCGTTGGATTCCTCCGGTGTCCGGCGGAGTGGTGACAGTGGTGAGGGCATGGAGAGCACTTCGTTGAGGATCTCTTCTATCCTCTCGTCAGTCAAAGGCGGAGAGAAAATTGATGCTGGCTTCGTCCTTTTTGTCACGGAAACAGGTGTGATACTCTTTGGTTCTGGAGGCGACGGCAGGAACCATTCGGATTTGACTGCTGAATCTTGGGATACTGGAGAGTCCTCCCAGTAATTTCTTTTCGCCCGGGGAGCTTCGTATGTGGGTGTTTGGTAACCCGGCGGCGTGACACGAGAAGGTCCAGAAAATAAATTGTCCTGGGAGTTATTAGGGAGCGCTCGCTCCCTAAGTGGAGAGGTCGTAGCAGGTCGTGCCAGCGGCCTAACTCGAGACACCTGGGTAGAATGAGGACGGGGTGAAAGTGGCTGGTGTTGGCAGGATCGCCTTAAAAGGACTACGGGTCGGATACCCCGTCTACGAGGAACTTGGAAATTGGTTTCTTTTTTGGTTGGAGTATTTACGGGAGAGTCGTCATCGGATGCGGAGGAAGGAGAGAGGGGAATACGATTCGGAAAATGGAAAGGTAATGCTGTTCGATCGATAGAGGGAGGTGATAGCGGAGGTCCGAAATGGACAGGTAACTGGTTGGTCGAAGGAAAAGATGTGCGAGTTACCAACGTACCAGGACGTCTTTGGTTACCGTCAGTATCCCGTTGTAGGTGCTCGTAATAGGCCGGAACCTGGTGGATTACGGTCGTGAGGAGGCGATACGGGCGTTCCTGTGAAGAGTCATTTGTCCGACTTGTTAAGGCTGAAGAGGACGTCGATCCTTCTGGAACATCGAGTTCGTTGGCGGTCCTTGGGCACGGACGACGTTGAGACAAGTATTTATATCGTGGAGACGACCGTGTCCTAGATGTAGACGGCTGCGAGCTCAGTTGAGTGTCCGGTAGCGGAACAACGGGTCGAAGAGGCAATCGTGATGGCGCTGGACGGGTCGTTGACGAATTATCTGGTAGAGAGTGTCCGATACAAAGCAAGTTTCTCTGGTTCAGTGAGCGTTCGAGGTAAGCGTCATACGCGTCCTGAGAGTGCTCGTCTCTTAGCCGATTTTCACCCTCCTGGGTGAAGTATCCTCCATATGTTGTTCTCAGGGCTTCGTGGTGACGTCGGCTCCTCTCCTGAGCACGCTTCCTGGAGCTGACCTGTCGATTTACGAAGCCAGTAAGATTAATTTCTTAAACGTAGACGATATATGTTACCAGCGAGTAGTTTCAGGAGAATAGGAGTAAGTTGAAATTAAAAGGGGGACTGTGTAACCCGGTATCCAGGTACATCCGCGGAATCCCCGGCATCCAGGGTCAACAAGAGGAGTTTATATAGGGAATTATGTATCCCGGCAACCAGGCACATACACGAAAACCCCGGCGACCAGGGACTAAAATCTAAAGGGTTATGTAGCCCGGCAACCAGGAACATACGCGGAACTCCCCGGCATCCAGGGTAAAGGAAAGGAGGATCTTCCCGGCAACCAGGAGTTAGGCGGAGGAGAACAAGAACAAACACAAGCTTACCATTCTACGTTTATTCGGAGCTAGGGCAAGCGGAGCTAAACAAGAGAAGGCAACCAATCTCTAAGCGAGCTCTCCGAAGAACTGAAGATTTTACGTTGAAGGGCCACCTTATATAGGCCAAGGGCCTCGTGAGAGAGCTCCCGGAGTCTGGGGGTACAGGAGGCAGTGGAAAGAGAAAGTTTGCGCGTTCAGTCCGCGTGTTTCCGCGTGAGCCGTGAGCGGCAGTAGAGTAAGTCCCAGCCGTCTTTCGATCAGACTTCGCGGTGTCTGGCGGTTAATTTCTATCTCCACTACCTCTCTGCGTCCATGTCCGAGTATTGAATAATTTGGCCTCCCTTCAACGTATTCTTGTTAAAAATACATAATATACGTTGTTTAATAATACGTATAAATGAGTGTGAGCAAGTCTTAAAATATCCACTATTTCTATGCACTAGTGTGCGTAACAATTTCACAAGAATAGAAAAGTTATAGGGATATTTTCCAATTTCTAATTAAGCATAGGGGTTGTTCTAAGATTAGGGGTAGGAGCTAAAAACTGAAACTAGTGCACTTGAAAAAATTTATAATTGTACAAAAATACTTGTAAAAAAAAAATATTTTTTACTTTTGACGATAGTTTTACATAAAAAATAAAAATAAGTGTAGTTTTGCGGTTGATGATGGACTTCAAAATTCTCTTAGATTATATTTGACGCTTTTAAAAAACTTTTGGACAATTTTCAAAAGGAAATTCATCATTTTTCTTTATTTTTTTAAAATTTTTTCAGGGTTTTCAATATAAATCTCGTTTTTACCCATAAAAACCGTATATAAAATTAACCAGGAAAAAGCCACAGGTAAGGGTATCTTCTTTTAGCTCTACTTTCCGAAAATGATTGACTCGTTAATTAACATTTTGTTTATCACTACTTGCAATTTTACTATTATCTGAAATAAGAGGGAAATGACATAAGCAATTACTTAAAAAAATTGTCTGTAAATGTTCTCTCATTACTGCATGATTATATACTACACTTTCAGGTTTAACATTACAATATACAGAAGTTGCAAAAGCAATTGCATAAACACCACAATCCACATAATTGGGTTGTTTTTGAACAGTGGGAAAAACTACATTAGGTGTAAACGGATAGAATTTAGCTAGATATTGACATTGATCATTATTTAAAAATTTATCATTCATGCTGTCATAAACAAAAAGAGTAGTTGAATCATAGTAAGTACAAATCCAGTGACCTTTTTTTTTTTGAACCACTGAATAGAATTTGAATATGTTTTTTATCTTTTCTAATGGGATTAAGTAATGAGTAATAAGTAATAAGTAATAAGATATCGAAAACTATCGATAGGTATATCAAATTCTTTAACGATAACATCACATTTTGTGTTGGAAAATAAAAAATTTTAATTGGTTCAAAAAATTATTGAGAAAAGTGTAAAATCGAAAATATGAAAATAAATACATTGAGATTTTGGGCCTGTCCATCTTAGGGTACATGACACAATTTTTTTATTCCCAGTAAAATTTTCTACACAAACACAAAATTAGTAAAATCATTTTAAAATATTATTATACGATAAGTTACGATAAATTACGATAAATTAAATATTTTACCAAATTAAGAAAAACATATAAAAATAAATGTCAACTACACCTCAATGACACCTCACATTAATATAATCAAAAATAATTTTAAAAAATCTTAAATAACCTTAAACCTCTTAAAATATCCCATTGATTTTACATGGAAAAAATGCATTTTTTCGTAAATTCGCTACCAAATCCTCAAAAATCACTCAAAATAGCAATACAGTGAATCACATCTTGAAAAGTCCTCAAACAACAATATTCCATAATTTATTTAATAATGTATTAATATTAACTATTTTTATAGGGTTATAAACAACCCCCATAAATGCAAAAAAATGACAAATTTGTTTAAATTACAAATTAATAGTTTCTTAAGGATTTTTTAACAAAATTGTTACATATTGTCAATTTACGAATGTTTATAGATATTTTTTAGTATTTTTCATTTGTTTGAACAATTTATTATTGTTAATTTACAGCTATTATTCAAATAAACATAGCGAGTTGTAGTTTTTTTTGACTTTACTATTTTTTACATTTACATTTAAAAATAGTATTTAGTAAAGCAAGCCACAACAACAATTTGCAATTGTTTAAACAAATTATTGTTAATAATAATTAACTTTTTGACAAATGCACCTAGAAAGACACAACTTTTTCCTAATTTTACAAATTAATGGGTTCTGGTTAGAAAAAGAAAAATTATTGACTATAAATTATTATTTTTAATTTGTTTAAACAATTTATTATTATTAATTTACAGCTATTATTCAAATAAACCTAGCAAGTTGTAGTTTTTTTGGACTTATATATTTTTTATATTTAAAATGAAAAAATAATTCAGTAAAATTAACCACAACAAAAATTTGCAATCGTTTAAACAAATTATTGTTATTAATAAATAATTTTTTACAAATAAACATAAAAAAATACCATTTTTTCCTAATTTTACAAATAAATAGGCTCTAGTTAGAGTAAGAAAAATTATTCACTAGAAGTTAATATTTTTACATTGTTTAAACAATTTATTATTGTTAATTTATAACTATCATTGAAATAAACCTAGCGAATTCTAATTTTTCTGACTTACTTATTTTTTATATTAAAAATGAAAAAATGGATTTAATAAAAATAACCACAACAACAATTTGCAATTGTTTTAACAAATTATTGTTTAATAATTATTTATTCCTTATAAATGCACCTAGAAAGAGAGAAGTTTTTCTTAATTTTACAAATAAATGGGTTCTGGTTAAAGTAGGAAAAACTGTTGACTATAATTTATTATTTTTACTTTGTTTAAACAATGTATTGTTCATGTATAACTTATATCCTAAAACTCCTAGCGATTTGTAGGTTTCTTACCTTAAAAACTTTTTAAATTGAAAGCAATAAGCTGTTCTGCAAAATTATCCGTATCCACAACTTTTAAAATTGTTTAAACCAATTATTGATAATAATTATTGATTCTATATATAAATGATCCTTGAATGACACAACTTGTAAAATAAGGAAAAAAATATGTCTTGGTTTATTTGTAATTAATTATTAATTATTAACAATAATTTATTTAAATAATGACAAAGGAAAGTTGCAGTTAATTTTGCTGAAAATCTTGTGGTATTAAGTATAAACAATTAATAGGATAGTAAAAATTAAATTTCGCTGAGGGTTTTAGGATAAAAGTTAAAACTAAACAATTATAAATTTTTTAAACACAGTAAAAATGATAAATTATGACAAACAATTTACGTTATTCTAACCAGAGACCATTAATTTGTAAAATTAGGAAAAAGTTGTGTCTTTCTGGGTGCATTTGTAAAGAATTAATTACTATTAACAATAACTTGTTTAAACAATTGCAAATTGTTGTGGTTAATTTTAATAAATTATTAAATAAATTATGGAATATTGTTTTACTGTACATTTTTGGACTACCCTAATAAACAAGTAAAATTACTTACCTGTCAAAAATTTTTCTCAGATCCTCTTCGCGTTTTTAGACTCAGGACGATCTTTTTACTCGTCCTTACAAAACAAAACTATCCACTCTCATCAACATCATTTTTCAAAAAGAGGCGAACCTTACCCACAGAAATTACCAATCGAATCATTTGGTAATTCCAAGTAAACGCCCAGAATACCCTTACTCCTTATAGGTAAAGAAAAGGTTAATAATCACCTCATTGTAATTTTGACAAAAGGCTAATAATGAGGTTATTGTAATTTCGACAAAAGGCTAATAATGATATCATTGTTACTTGTACAAAAGGACAACAATAGACTCATTGTAATGCAGACAAAAGCAGAACAATAGGAGAACAATGCCAAATCTCCGCCCATTTTGAAACAAAAATTTTCAGCTAAAGGGACACTGGCAAATTATTATATAGGATAGGATTTAGGCTAAATGGGTTTTAGGGAATATTCATGCGCCTCATTTATTTCCTGAAATTCAAAATGGCGCATCTAGTATGGTGGCTAATAAATAAAATTTTGGTTTTCATTACGAATTTAAAGCGCCTTTTTCCAAAATTACGTCGATATTTTTTCCTTGGGAATAGTATGTTACGAATTTTTTTACTTTTTTTTCAATCCCAAAAAATTTCTTGTGAATTATAAAATTTATCCATTTATTTATTTATCAATTTATTGTGTTCAAATTAAGATTATCTTCCGTTTATTATTATCTTTCGATTATTATAAAAATGTAATGAGTTTCAATTAAATAAAATATTATTTACTTATAAACGCCGAATATTTTATAATCTTTCACAGAGTTAATAATCATTAATGCGACCTTGATATAGAGCTGGGTAATAGCTTGCTCGACACAAACGGGGAATTTTATACTTGCGCGCGTTTACCGGAAAATAGTTTTTGAATAATATTTCCTTAACGGTTACTCTAATTGTAAAAACACTATATTTACACAAATAATTATAATACTTTGTTGAGCATTTTCTAAACGCTGGAAGCTTTTGTTCTCTGAAAATTTTCCAGTTAAATCAAGTCCTCAAAAGATGGTAAATGTAATTTTGACTGTCACACAAAAAATTAATAATTTTTATAAAATAAAATTGTTTTCTTTTCTATTTTTTTTTCAAAGTTTGTTTTGCTTTGGATAATTTGGACTACAATCTACAAGTTTCATAAAAAAAGTCTTAATAAACTTTGTATTTTAGAACGAGATGAAGTGAAAAATTTAATTAAATGTGTGTTTTATAAAAACCCAGTTTTTGCGAGTTTTTCCAAAATGGTAAGAGAAATTTAAATAAGTTCCTTTCAAACTTCCTACAATCTTTAATTTTTAATTAATTTTCAATCTAGAATGCAAATACTTTTTACTATGTTGTTGGATTAATCGTAATTATTCAAGGATGAAGAACAAGTAGTTTATGATCAATAATAATTATTTATTATTTAGAGTAATTGTTCTTAATAATTATTATTAATCAGGCTAAATTTTTTGAGATAATCTCTGCTGAACCGGAATCTGAAGTTAAAATTGTCAGCATGGCTAATAATTTAAAAATAGTATATCAAAAAACTTGTCAAAAATACCAAATAAAACACAAGAAAATTTATAATTGTCCGGGATACTATGTTACTGTATTCCTGCGTATTTTTCTTCGCTGAATCTGAATCCGAAGTCAAAATGATCACACGGAGAAAAGGGATATCGTTTTTATTACTAAACGTGTTTAGTAGGTAAAAATTTAGTCATAAATACTTTCAGTTTTGTAACTGTTACGTGACAGCGTTTAGTTCCTTATTGTTTACGCTACCCAACAGTATAATAGATACTACCACCTTTTGAGTATAGTGTTTACTTTCGACAATTTTATGTTTTGAAAAATAGATTTGTTGACATTCTAAAAATAGCAAAAAAATTACACAAATAAAAACCTAGTTTTTGAATCATGTTGATTAAAACTTCTTTAATAATTATAAATGTATAAAATATCTTTCACTAATTTCTGTTTCTAAAATTTTAGACATAATATTTATAATATAAAACAAATATCTGATAGCATTAAAATAGTACATAGTTATCTGTAAAAAATATATATTTAATATAAATATTATTTGAATATAAGAAGTGACCGCACTAAACTATTTTAAAAGTTTTTTTTAACTAATTATTTATTATTACTTTTAATTTTAATTAAACAGTTAAGTTTTCTTAAAGTAGAACGCTTTAATAATTTATTTATTTATATTTATAATATTGTCAATTGGTCAATATTATGTACCTAAATTTTTAATTTAATTACTAAATTTATTGTTAAAAGTTACAAAACGGTATATACCTTAGAGTCTAAAAATTAATTTTATTTAAATGTTTCATGATAATAATGTCTTTGGAATTTAAAGCTTTCTTGTATATTCAGATTTATCTGCAAAAAAAAACAAATATTAATTCTTGAAAATAGTGAAAAATTCTTTGAATTTTCGCTCTCAATGTGATTTAAATATCGAAAAAATCTAAGTCCTGAATTTACGAACTAAGAGTCGATATAGTAGGTTTCTTGAAGGCACGAATTGTGCAAGAGCTTACTTATGATTGGCGAATTTGGTTCTACATCAAAATTCTGGGAAAATTTGAAGTAATATTTATTATTGACAAAAATAACAAATGTAACTGTTTTAATTTTATAAGTACTAACATATACTCTTTTTGACTAATATAGAAGTAACCGTTACTTTACTGTTTACGTCACAACTACACAACGGCTGTTTAGTAAGTCTCACTATTAATTCTGTCCGTCGAAAATCTACTAGACTGTTGCGTATCCACTACTCATATGAAAGTCGCTTTTACTATCCACTTTTCTCCGTGCAAATTCACTAAGAATTACAATATTATAATTTGCCAGGAGATTTTCAAAATTTAGAAAATCTGGGGGAGTGTCGCTTCTTCAAGTAGTGGGGGTCATCAGGTTACATTTGATTGGTCAACAGGGGTTTGTGAAAGTACATTTCAGTAAGGGAGTTGGGGATATTCTTTTTATAAATTCAGCTTTCTATTTTAGATTAACAAAAAAAAACTATTATTATTATTATTATTATTATTATTATTATTATTAAAAAACTATTATAACATACAGATTAAAATAACTAATACTCTTCTGTAATGAATCACATTTCAGTTAACAAAAATTGGAAAAAAACCCGATAATAATATATTTAAATTTCTTACAAATTTTAGAAAATTTGTAAGAATTTCAAATAATTTATTTATTTGTTTGTCATAAACGCATGGGTCAGGTTTTTACCTGGACCCCATTAGAAAAATACATTTTCCTTTATTTATCTGAAGGAATCCAGCCAACATTACAATATTTTAATTTGCCAGGAGATTTTCAAAATTTAGAAAATCTGGGGGCGTGTCACTTCTTCAAGTAGTGGGGGTCATCAGGTTACATTTGATTGGTCAACAGGGGTTTGTGAAAGTACATTTCAGTAAGGGAGTTGGGGATATTCTTTTTATAAATTCCGCTTTCTATTTTAGATTAACAAAAAAAAACTATTATTATTATTATTATTAAAAAACTATTATAACATACAGATTAAAATAACTAATATTTTAATTTTTTTTTTTTAAGTCCAACTCCGAAAAAAAATTTTCCCTACAGTAATGAATATATGCTATTTGTATTGTCTACTTCAAAAAATTTTATATGTGGGGTTTATTAATTATTGTATCTTTGGGAGTCAGTAGTTTTTTTCCTACTGTAGAATAAGGTTAAAAAATAATTTCTGTATTTTTTTTTTTGCAGCAATTACTTAATAGTTATGTTATATTACGTATAGTATAAGTTACGTTGAAACTTCAAAATATGTGGAAGTAAATGTATTAAGTATTATCGTACTACACATTTTTTATTACATATTTCGGTATAGACATGGATTCTTGACAAAGAGTAATGCAAACAATTAAAAGAAAGTCCCAGCTTCTTAGAATAACATAGATTTGTTCTATGCTATTAAAAAATAGCTGGATGATTCTAAGATGAGGTGACCCAACTATTTTATTTTGAGTGACCATTCTTAGTAAAAGGGTACATTAAACTTGTGAAATTAAATATCCCTTTTCACTATTTGCCTTTCAACCCATTAGTTTTCAATAGTAACTTGTACCTGAAAAATGTAATTAAGGGTTGCCCAATGCCTGAGCTGCAACTGCTCTCAAAGCGAAATAAATCATGGCGGATTAACCTGTCACATTTGGCATTGAATGGCAAAATTTTCGTTTTCTTTCTAAAACTCACGTTATTTTGAAGCAAGCAGCTATTTTTGTAATTTATTACAGTGTTTAATTTACTATTGTAAGTTATTTTAATAGAAGCTTTATTTATTTGTTATAGACTTTATTTCCATCTTTTGTCGGACTGCTTTGGATTAAAACTTTAGTTTTATGAGAAAAAGATTATATTTTTGTATTCAAAGCTAGTTCTTTTCTTTAATATTAACAAGATAATTGATTATAGAACACATATACAGTGCCCTCCAGCAGAATTTGCCCACCCATCAGAATTTTTGTCTTTGCAAAAAGTTTTATATTTTGTAAACTAATTAACTAATAAAGATAAAACAATAAATGAGGGCCTTTTTTTAAAGCTTATGTGTTCTACTTGTGGGATACCTAATGAGCGAAAGAAAAAAAAATTTTTCATTACTTAATTATTATTAACAATAGTCAAAAAATTCAATTTGTTTTAGTAAATGTCAAACTGATGTATTTTTTAAACAGATTATCACATTTTATTGGCAGATAATGCATTTGAAAGGTAATTTTATCACCTTTAAAATGGATTTTTAAAAATGGTTCTGCGATTTTTTTAAACAAAGATATAGGTAATTGTTTAAAAAAACAGCAGTTTTTTCAAATTATGCATAAGTCCAGAACGGTTGATATTGGAAAAAAATTATGAAAAATAAAAATGTGCCTTCTTATGTGTATAATCAGATAAAAATATTTAGAATTAAAAAAAAGAAAATTTTTTTTAACATATTTTGAGTTTTTAAAAATTTTTTTAAATTGGGCAATGTCACCTTGAGTGGACCGCCTAAAAGTTTTTAGTGATCTGACAGTATGGAAACGTAAAATAAATATTTCGAACAGCAGCGCCGCAGCCGGAAACCAAAAGAAATTAAGTTTTGTGGTGAACAAATACGTTACTGTTTGACAAAACGATTTTTTAAAAAAACAAACTGTTAAAAAAGTCGTAGTGTTGAACACGAGTTCTAAAGTGTAATTTATTTTTTTCCTGTTTGTTTGGAAATTGAAATTGATTGTTTAAGTTTAATTAAGTGATAATTTTGCCTAGAAAGAAAAATGTTTGTGGCTCCCTTAAAAAGTCACATGACACCTTAAGTTAACCATTCTTTATAATCTTGAGTGATCCATCTCATTTTTTCAATTTTTAATGTCAATTTACCATTTTTATGAATATAAATTAAAAATAAACTTGTTTATAACTATATTTTATGTTCTTTATTAATATTTTTTGTGATTTCGAAAAATGTATAGTCGAAAATAGTATAGAATAACAGGGAGTCAAAACTAGATAATTTACTGAAAGAAATTAAAAATCTTAATTAACTTTTGCAATTTCTTGAGTTATTATTTATTTTCTGACCTTTTCTTGCAATTTTTCAAGAGTGGTCAACTCAAGGATACATTTTTTTCATTCCTCCAAAAAAACGCATATTTTTTTAAGTCAAATTTATTTTTTCTAAATAATAAAATCAAAGCTCTCATGACATAAACTCTTATCTAGGGATCTAAACAAAAGCTTGGAATAAAGAAGTACATTTAATTTACTTTCATATAGAATTTATTCGAAAAAAGCTTAAGCGGTCCACTCATGGTGACATCACCCTAGTCATAAGTCCAGAATGGTTTATTTTAGAAAAAAATTATTAGGAACAAAAATGTGCCTTCTTATGTGTAGAAACAGAAAAAAAAAATTTTTTTTATCAAATTTTGAGGTTTTTAAAAATATGTTTAAAAAATGTCTTTTTTTTAATTCTAAATATTTTTTCCTGATTTTACATATAAGAAGGTACATTTTTGTTCCCAGTAATTTTTTTCTAAAATCAACCGTTCTGGACTTATGCATAATTTAAAAAAGTGCTATTTTTTGAAACAATTACTTATATCTTTGTTAAAAAAAATCGTAGAACAATTTTTAAAAATTCATTTTAAAGGTGATAAAATTACCTTTGAAATTCATTATCTGACAATAAAATGCCAATAAAATGTGATGATCTGTTTAAAAAATACATCAGTTTGACATTTACCCAAAAAATTGAATTTTTTGACTATTGTTAATATTAATTAAGTAATAAAAAATTTTTTTTCTTTCGCTCATTAGATATATACTTAAAGAAGAGCACATAAGTTTTAAAAAAAGGCCTTATTTATTGTTTCATCTTTATTAGTTTACAAAATATAAAACTTTTTGTAAAAACAAAAAGACAGTGCATACAATTTTTTTTTTTACTTTTATTCATATATTTTTCCATATTTTTTTGCAGACAATTTACCCAGTCGTGAGTCAAAATGGCGAATTTTGACATCAATATTTAAATAATTATTTTTTCTATTTTTTCTGAAATAAGTACTTAAAAATAAAATGACTACCTTATTATAGAGTAACTTACCAATTGTCGAGGGTTTTAGCCAACATGTGACTTTGACATTATTTTTCTCATAAGTAAATGCACTTCAAAATTTTATTTTTGTATATTTGGACGAAGAATTTAATAACGTTTAATATTTATATTTACTTTTTTAATATAAACTAAAATGTTAAGCAAAAATCGTATATAAATGTCAATTGAGCAAAAGCACCATTTGTCGATGGTCTTGTACCAATTTTTCGAGGATCTGTTCCAATTGTCGAGGGTATATATATATATATATATATATATATATATATGTTATATGTTTTTAAACATATAACATAACAATTCACCTCTAGTGATATTTAAAAAATCGAGGATATATTTACTTTTTAGACTTTAACTATAAAGTAATAATTTATAATATTGATATAAAAACTTTTTTACAGTAGGTAGATGAAAGGGACAAAAAAGTATTTATCTAACTATTTTTTAACTTTTAAAATAAGTTAATTGAATTAAATTAAATGTGTTAATTAGACACACATTGAAAAAATAAATAAATTTAAGTCACATTAACTTTGTAAAAATATGAAAGAAACTTTATTACGAACTGTACATAATGTTAATTAATTAAAAGAAACCTGTAAAACTTTGTAACTTAGAAATCATACTGAATAAACAAAATTATAAAAAATATACTTTTTTATATAATAATATAATATAGAGAAAAATAAGCATTTCAAGATTAATTATTATATTATATTAAATTTGAAATATGTTTCTTCTAATTTTTAATATAAAAAGTAACTTACTTTTAAAAGTTTGGCATTGATGTTTGAATACCAATTTTCGAGTCATTACCTCGAAAAATGGAATTGACTTAGAATATGGAACCAAATACCGATGATTTCCTTTTAAAAAATATTAAATATTTTTTTAAATAAAAAAAACATACATAGAAACTTAAAGTAGTTCATGTATAATATTATAATAATAATTTCGTACACAAAAAGTAATTAGAAACACGTTTAATTTGTATTTCTAAAATTCTCTTTCAATTAATCTGAAGTATTAAAAAAATGGTGATTCGAGTAAATTTGACAGCAGTAAATTATAATTTTAATTAAATAATTATTTTAGTAGCATTGACATGAAATTTGAATATGTAAGTATAAAGTTGAAAATATGAAGATTATTTAGGACCGAATTCATTTCAAATCAGGCAGGCTAGACCTGTTCGGGACTGAAAGTAATTTTTGCCTTTAAAATGTCGTTTTATAAAGAATTTTAGACGACACGTATTTTTTTATTTTGCTGAAAATTTTTTTTTTTTGAAGTTATAAGGATTTTAAGTTTAAGGTATTAGTCGCGTAAAATGATTTTCGTCAGATTTTTTTAAAACTTTGTATCTGTATTCATGACGTATTTATCTATGAAATGAGATATATCCTATTAATTTTGACCACTTCTGAGCTTCAAAATATTAATTCAAAGTTTATACCTTTTACATGCAATAGCACAAAATGCATGTAAAAAATGTCTCTTATATTCAATTATAAAAAAACAAGTCGTCAGTTTTTCAAATAAAACTACTAAGTTACACATTGAGATAACATAAATCATTTAAAAAAAAATTATTTTAATTGACCACGCCGTATAAAAAATACAATAATTTAAAAATTCATAATTTTTCATTTTCACATGGTTTCATTGAAAAATGTCGAAAACGTGTGAGCAATACATCACGATAACTTATAGTACCTGACTCAAAATCGTTAAAATTACATATATTAAATTAGAAGAGGTCACAAGGAAGCAAGTGAGTTGATATAAAAGTTAATTTTTTGTTCTTTTTATTTTGCGGGAGTTTTGCGGGAGCATTTACGCGACTAATACCTTAAAAGTCGGAAACTTCGTTTCTATAAAATTTAGGGAGATAAATCTTTAAAGTGTTGGAATTTTATAAGTAATTAAGATAATTTATTTTTTCTTCTTGCATCTGAAAGGGCTTTTGTTCGTCTTTCCAAATACATTTGTAAAATTAAAAAATATTAAAAAATAACAAAATGGCGGTCATTTTACTAAAAAACTTAAAATTGAATTTACTCAAAAACCCCACCTTTTTTTTTTGCTCAAAATTTTTTTGGGAATTGTGGTCATAGGGAGGAATATTTTCCATGAGAATTTAACTTGTGCCCGATTATGGTACAAGAGAAAAAAATTTTTTTTAGTTTTTTAAAGCGAAACATAATTTTTTTCAAGAAATACACTAGATATGAAAAAATTTCTTAAATAAAAGATGTTTGTCTTTAAAAAATCTAAAATAATGTCTTGTGTCATTTTTCTCTATTTTGCGTTTTTTCAGTTAATTATGAAAAAAATTGATTAAACGCTCATATTTGTTGCGTTTTTAATGTCGGTATCAATATTTTTTTGATTTAAAAATTTTTTCTTCCACAGTAACATATAAATAGTTAATTATCTTTGGTGTCACTAAAGTTACAATTGTTGACAATTTTTGTGTTCAATAAAGTAATAGCGAGTATAAATATTGAGACGTTAATGAGTTATATATTATTTTTTAAAAAACCAAAGGTAATAGTTACATGATTTTTGCATGGAAATGTCATCATTATTTTTTTTGAAGTTCAAAAGAGTTTAACAACAAAGAGTTTTATCGATTTTTTTCAAAATTCACTGAAAAAACGCAAAATAAAGAAAAATGACAGAAGACATTATTTTAGATTTTTTAAAGACAAACAACTTTTATTTATGAAATTTTTTTATATCTAGTGTATTTCTTGAGAAAAATCATGTTTCGCTTTAAAAAACTAAAAAATTTTTTTTCTCTTGCACCATAATCGGGCACAAGTTAAATTCTCATGGAAAATATTCCTCCCTATGACCACAATTCCCAAAAAAATTTTGAGCAAAAAAAAAGGTGGGGTTTTTGAGTAAATTCAATTTTAAGTTTTTTAGTAAAATGACCGCCATTTTGTTATTTTTTAATATTTTTTAATTTTTCCAATGGATTTGGAAAGACGAACAAAAGCCCTTTCAGATGCAAAAAGAAAAAATAAATTATCTTAATTACTTATAAAGTTCCAACACTTTAAAAATTTTTCCCCCTAAATTTTGTAGAAACGAAGTTTCCGACTTTTAAACTTAAAATCCTTATAACTTCAAAAAAAAAAATTTTCAGCAAAATAAAAAAATACGTGTCGTCTAAAATTCTTTATAAAACGACATTTTAAAGGCAAAAATTACTTTTAGTCCCGAACAGATCTAGCCTGCCTGATTTGAAATGAATTCGGTCTTAGAAACTTTTTTGGTCGTTAAATGTTCTATATTATACTATTTATCTGAAAAAGAAAATTATGATCCTCGACAATTGGTGCACCCTCGGTAATTGGTGCACTTACCCTATTCTTAAAGATTGTTTTCTATTTTTCAAAACTAAAATTAAATACTTTTTTTTGCTCCAAACTTTACTATAGACATTATGGCAGACTCTCCCCTAATACAGATAGATAAAAACAATAAATTTATTTTTCGCCAAGTTATTGACGAACGTCAATTTACCCAAATAGGCAATTTACCCGGTTCTCCATATAAAATACATTTTAAGTTTCATTTTGCAGTGTATATTGTTTAGGCAGACTGTATTATCTTCTGATCCAATAAACTTTCTTCTTTCTTGTAACAGATTTCTCTCTATGTAGTTTTCTTGCATTAAAACCATAAATCCAGCGCTAATGGGTTAATTCTTTTCGACACGTAAATCCCTCTGGTTTGATGATATACAATTGAAAAATTGTCCTCTTTTGAAAGGGTTAAGTTAGGGGACGATAAGAAAAGCCCTCTCTCTCCACTGTAAAAACAGGTGTCTTACAAGTGTCTAATTTTAAGACATAAGACGCTTAGAAAGCGTCTTACAGGCATTTTTAAGACACTATCTCAATGGTTTAAAATCAAGACACCTCAAAATGTCTTAAAAGTGAGGACAAAATAAGACACTTGTTTTTAGAGTGTCGCTTACACGGTAAACTGGAGGCATTAATCGACTCCCGGGGTCGTCGTGTGCCTTATGCAGAGTTGGTAAGAGTACATACAGGAGTAACGTGATAGACAAGAGGAATACCGACGTAGGGCGTCACGATAAGTTACATCGGGTTTTCCGGATAGGGCTATAATTTGGAGGTGCAGCGCAAGCGCCGCACGAAAGCTCCGGGTCAACGGCAAGAACGTCGTCCCAGTCTAGTCGTACGACGATAGTCGAGCTCGACTCTTAATACGCAAAATTATTTCCACGCGTATCACCAGTCCCTTTGAATTGAACCGCGAAATTCAATTCTTCCGTTAAAGATTCGAAAAAAGATTTTTCTTATTTAAAAAAAAAAAAATTCACCAACACCAATGGATGGTTGAAAAAATAGTTGAGACCAAGTTGCCCGCAAACGGGATGTGTTCCTTTTGAATATAATTAAAAAAAAATAATAATAATTAATAATTATGAAAAACTCCCTCGAAAGAACACTCGACTGTTCGGATTTAATTCAAAGAGTCCAAATTCAGTCTTCGGTCTCGCGAACACCTGTAGCCGTGGCGGAAAATTTGGATGCGACATTACTCTCGAAAATGCGAATTTTTTCAGGTTTTATCGGCAAAACTTCTCGTGATTGAGAAAAAATTTAGACGTCGTGTGAAAAGAAAAAAAAAGATATTCCCCATTAATTGTGTATACTGTGAATGTGTCAAAATTTCCCACCGGCGGCTGAAACACCTGTGGACTGGATTTTCAATGTCTGAACAATTTTCAAGCTCAACTTGAGCCGATAATTGATCAATTTGGATAGCCGTTTAACGTGAATAATCTAACTTGAGGAAATTTAATTTTGTTGATGATTTTAAGGGTCCTTTAGATCAGGCAAATTGTCAAGAAATTGTTTCTCACAATCAGAGGAATTGAGAGAGAACTTATTTTCAAAAAACAAACAACAAAAAAAAAGAAAGGAGTTGAAGATGGATTTTGTCATCTTTCTTTCAAACGGTGAGTGCACTTTTGTATTATTTGCTCGAGTGCTTTTTCCCAGTTTTCTGTCACTTTAAAAGATCGCGGTCCTCGATCAGCGGAAACGAAATTACCCAGTTGATGGTCTTAACGAGAAACTTGGACGTGTAAAAAATTGAAGTCTCAAGAGTAACTAGAAAAGGGAACCGTCTTGATTTCATCAAGATAATTAATTTTTTGTGAAAAATTTTCAAGAAAGTATCGAGGAAAAAATGGATTATTTTGCTAATCGGGAAGGCGATGAGTTTAATCTTAAAATGAATAAAAGAGCCTTCATTTGAGAAAGCGGCTTTGAATGATATCTTCCGCGCTTGAAATGTTGGATTACAGACCCTGCCACAAGGATATATACATCTTTCTCATTTTCTATTATCTCTCTCTCTTCGCGTGGAAAGAAATTAGCCACGAGGGGAAAAAAATAAGTTGTGTCTTTAAGAAAATAATCATTTCAATATTATAGCCTCTGATATTTATTTTATATTTTTTTTTCTATAAGTGCTCGTCAGGAAGCTTCTTCTTCTTCTTTTTCTTCTTCTTTTTTTTTTTACCGTAGAATTAAACATTTTCGTGAGTATTCATTTACTCGAGTGACAGCTCGCTTTTAAGTTTCAACTACCGGAAATTGCGCACAGAAAATCATTAACAGGAATCTAAATTAAGGAGTAAAACTTCTAGCACAATATGTTTCCTCTTTCTGTGAAAGGGCTCATCAATTCGAAATCCTGCATAGAGAGAAATAAATTAACAATTCGTCGCGAAATAAGTTTCAATCAGGCAAATAAATAAACGTTTTGAAAATTCATCAACAGAAACTAAAATTGAAACAGAACATGAAACGCAAATTGAAATAGAAGCTGAAATTATTTGTCGCTTTTCTATGTTTAAAAAAGTTATTTCTTGGGAAAAAAAATAATATTTTTGAGAAATGATATTTTTAAAAATTAATTTTTCGAAATCGAAAAAAATATAAATGATTCATGATTATATTTCAGTTAAACTAACAAATAAAACTGGTAAAATTTGTCAAATATTTTGTTGATTTAACTAAAAAAGTAGTAATATGAACTATTATTTTATTCTCACTCTAAAAGTCTGAATCAGCTCAAAATAACTAATTTGAAAGCAAAAACTCAGTCTCTAATTAAATAGTTATATTTCTACTAATATAATATAAGTAATATAATAACTACTAATATAGGTAAAAGAAAAACTAATTATTAGTCAAATTCATGTTTAGGTTATGCCAAAATAATTAATATTTTAGTAAAATTCTGTTTACTTATTCAATTAGTCAAATTTTTAACTATTTTTTAGTTACTTTCTTACTACTGATTAGTTATTTCTAACTAATTAAGGTTTTTATCTTTTTAGCCAATTATTCACTTGATTAACTTCAACAATTTTTTAATATTGAAAAACCTATACATGTTTTTTTATTTTGAGCATGTTGAAACACTCTTAATGAGAAGAGTGATTTTCAACTGTCTCATTATTATTTTTTATCTTGTCAACAATGTTGTTAATGACCTAAAGAAGATACGTCACTTACATGTCTTTTAAAAAATTCTATATATATTTAACCGATTAATCCGCGATAATAAACATTATGCAATTTAATTGTTTATTTAAATACTATAAATAAGAAATCAGAATTAATTCAAAACAACTAATTATTATTAAAAATGACTCATTTTTAGTCAAAAAATAGCTAAAGAAATAATCCAATTTAACTAATTTAATTAGATAACAGAATTTTAGTAAAATTGTGTTTATTTTTGCATAACCTAAAAATTTATTTAAGTAATAACTATTTATTTTTGACTAGATCACGTTTTGAGTGAATAGAAATAGAAAAAAGGTATACGAAATAAACTCTCTAAATCTGAATTAGTTAAAAATAACTAAATTATTAGTCAAATCTTGGCTGAGTTTTTGTTTCAGCAATCAGTAAAAAAAAACTAATTGTTAGTAAAAAAAATAACCAAAAAATCGTTAAAATTTGACTAATTGAATTTGTAAACAGAATTTCGCTAAAATATTAGTTATTTTGACGTAACCTAAAAAGGAATTTGACTAATAATTAATTATTTTTCACTAAATAATTAGTAGTAGTCGAATTAGTGACTCAGTTCTTGCTTTCAAATTAGTAATTTTTAACTAATTGAGATTTAAAGAGATGAAATTAGAGTAATAAAAAAAGCGTTAAATAATTAAGAGTAAATAAACTATAAGATACCTATATGTTATTTATCAGCTTAAAAATATTCTATAATAAAAACTAGACTCTTAAACGAAATATATGATACTTCACAGTGTAAGTTTTATTATAAAGTTTCATATACTTTTACAACATTCAATATATATACTTATTTCAAAGTTTGGAATTTTGTTATAAAGTTTCATATCCTTTTCGTAAAGTTAAAGTTTCTTCTTTTGAAACAGTAACTGATCTTTTTCCCAGGATGCATTATGAAAATTGTTAATTTTATTTTCTGTTTACATTTGTGTACAATTTTTCAAATTTCGTTTAATCAGAAGAAAATAGAGCGTAAAAAGAAAATTGTATCTAAATCTTCCTTTCAAATAAAATCCTTTAATAATTCTGAAATAAAAAAAAGTCCAGGGTAATAAAAATTTACAATATTTTATAAAATGAAATATTTCGAAATGATTACTTTTTAAGGAAATAAATATTTGTACACGTTTGTAAATAATATAATCATCAATAAAATAAACAATTTTCCGAAGTTTGATTTTTTTACGATTGTTTTTATTTGTAAAACTTATATTTGAAAGAATAATAAAATCTAAAGTTTCTTATCTAAATTCTTATCTTCATAGAAAGTTACGAACTCAAAACTGAGAAGCGTCTTCAATTTTTATGAGTCTATAGAGAAATACGACCCGATTTTTGAACGTTGATAATAAAGTGACAGAACATCTATAAAATTTTAGAAAACGAATTGCTACGAGATTTCTTTGAGGAACACTGTTCAACTTATATTTTATAGTTGATGGTCTTTTTTATATTTTTGAATATTTTCATTTAAAATAAAATCTTTTTTATCTTTAATACAATTATAATTTTATGAAATAATTTTTATTTGCAATAAAAAAAGTAATATAATGTTGACAGTAAAATTATTTTACTTTATCATAACGGCAGGTTTATTTACCTAATATGTGAATAATTCTATTTAAACTAAAATCATTTTTATTATTGTTGCACGCTATACTTTTATAATTGCTACATTATCACATTCTGAAACGTTTATTTAATATACAGCACCAGTTCGTGCGCATAGTAATTGTGTGTCAATAATAATTAACAATGGTTTATTGAATGAATGGTAAATTGAGATATAATGCAAACATCGATTTTTTTTTCAACAAGACTTTTTTTTCGAGAATTACAAAATTGTTTCGGACGAAAATAAAAAAAAATTAACAATCGCTCAGTTGGGAGAGAACTGCACTTTTTGTCGTTCTACTTTTCAACCATTATTTTTTTGCTCAGTCATTATAGCGGAAAAGTATGACAATAACTCGGAAATGGAATTTTTAGATTTTACCGGGAAATGATACCAAGATTTTCTAACCAGTTTTTCTTTTTTCGTTTTTAGGCCTTTTATGCTTGAAGGAACTTACGTTTAATTAAAATTTCACGTTATTATAGACGAGATCGTTTGTCCTAGAAGAGTTCTGATTTATTTCTGCCTTAGAGTCGTTAATTTAATTAAAATGAATTCTTAATTTAGTAAAAGTCACGCCTTAATCATTAATTATAGGCTCTTAAGGATGCATACTTAATTTCAACGCATATAAAATATGTGATAATATATCAATATACTTAGATTTTAAAAAAATATTTTTAATATTTAATATTATTTATAAAATTTGCAAATATAATTAAGTGGATATAAAAACTCTTTAGAAACTGTTAAAGATTTAAGGGTTATTGATAAAAGTGAGCGTTGAAAATTATAAATTTAATTAACTACTTAAATGGGTTTTTTTTAATATCCTTGGAAGAAGTTGGGTCACGACACTCAAGGTTTAAAAAGGCTACGACCCTTAAAATGTCATAAAATAAATTTCTCCCCTATTCACCATTTATAAGAAATCGTAAATAAAGGAATGTTCGTGAAAATTAGACTTTTCAGGTTTTTTTTATTTTAATAGTAGAATTCTATTTTCAGTCTATTGAATTGAAAAGTTTGCCTAATGGCATGACAAATTTTTTAAAATATTATTCAGTTGAACTAATAGACAGAAAGATTGAGGGCTTTATATTTTATATTATGAAACATTGTGGAATATTTCTTGAGAGAAACATTTTTGTGCACTGGATCATGATATATATCATATTTAGATATATTATATTTATACAGGGGCGGATCTACCTTGAAGCACGTCCTTGAGGGCCCGGAACCCAAAGGTACCCGATGCCATAATTTAATGTATCATTAAAAGAAAACTGTCAATTTGACTGGAATTTTTTAAACTATCCACGAATTTTGAAAACAATCAGCAATAGTAGAATAGATAGAATAGAATAGAATAGAATAGAATTAGATCTAAAAAATTTTGATAAAAAGAAAGTCGAAAACTATATTAAACTTTAATAATATTTCAAACGATTATTATTATTTAGATAATAAAAATTTCAAATATCACATGTAGTAAAATATTAATTACCAGCAACATTAAAAAGAACTTTACTTTGTTGTTCGTCATTTAAAACTATAAAATTTTGGAAATGTAAATAATGAAAATTACGAGAATAATAATTAGGTACAAAATGGAAAAAAATATATGAAAAATGACGAAAATAATTATCTATTGAAAACAAAAATTTAAAAAATGGCTCGATAAATACCTACACAATTGTAAAAAATAATCTAGAAAATTAAACAATAAACATTCAATATAAAAAAAAAATTTAAAAATTAAGAAAATTATAGGAATAATTGTTGGAAACAATTGCAAATTGAACAATTGGAATGAAAATAAAATAATAATAATAACGGAAAAAAATTATAAAACGTGAAAATAATTGACAATTGAAAAAAAATTGGTAAAATTTATCAAAAAATTTAAATTTAAAGAAAATAATTGCAAATTGAAGAATTAAGAAAATTACCAGAATAATTGTATGAAATAATTGCGCATTGAACTAATGAATTGAAAATCGAAAAAAATAATTAAAATTGAAGAAAATAACTGGAAATTAAAGATTTAAATTTAAAGAATGTAATTAAAAATTGAAAAAAGCCGAAAGTTATTGAATATATGTAGAAAAAAAAAACAATTAAAAAACTGAAAAATGGAATTGAAATTTGAAAAAAAATTGAGAATTGAAGAAAATAATTTGAAATTAACGAATCTTATTGATAATAATCGAGAAAAATAATTGGCAAAAGGCGTGAATTTTTAAATATTAAAAAAAATAATGCAGAATTGAAAAATGGAATTAAAATTTTAAGAACCTAATTCAAAATTAAAGAAAATAGTTGTAGAATTGAACAATTGATTTGAACTTTATAAAACAATTTTTATGATTAAAATAATTTAAATAGCCTAGGATTATTTGATATTGAAGAATTAATTGAAAATCGAAAAAAATAATTGAAAATTAAAGAACATATAATTAAAAATTGAGTAAAATAATCAAAAATCGAAAACATTAGTTAAAAGTTTAAGAATGAAATGGAAATTCTAAAAAAATAATTGCTAATTAAAAGAAAAAGTACAAAATGCCGAAATTAATTAAACATTAAAGAAAATAATTGAGAAATGAGGAAAATAATTGACTATTAAACAAGAAATTCAAAGAATGACTAGATTAATATACATAATTGAAAACGGTAAAGAAAAATTTTAAGACAACAAATAAAAATTTAAATGATAGTAGGATATAATTGAACATTAAAGAAAATAATTAATAAATGGAAAAAATTGAAGAATAACGAGAATAACAGCAAAATTGAAGAAAATATCTTGAAAATGACAAAAAAAATGTGCAATTGAAAACAAAATTCGAAAAATGGCTAGATTAATACACAATTAAAAAAAATATTTTTAAAAATTAAACTATAAATATCTAATTTAATCTAAATAATTGAAAATTGAAGAATTAAAAAAATTATAGAAATAATTGTTGGGAACAATTGCTAATTAAACAACTGGATTGAAAATCAAAAAAAAAAATTTTTAATTGAAGAAAAAATTGCAAATTGAAGAATGGGAATAAAATTTATAGGATATAAATACAAATTGAAAAAGGCCGAGAATTATTGAATACAGAAGAAAGTATTTAAAAACTGAAGAATGGAATTGAAACTTTAAAAAAAATTGAGATGTAAAGAGAATAATTAAACAATTGTATTTTAAAATAAAAAAGCTTATTGATTTTCGAGAAAATAATTGAAAAAGGCGATAATTTTTAATAGTAAAGAAAGTAATTGAAAATTGAAAAATCTAATTGCAATTTGAAGAAAATAATAAAAAATTAAAGAAATAAATTGTAATTTAAAAGAATAGTTGATAATTGAATAAAGTCAAGTTTTTTGGAATATTGAATAAAATTGATTGAAGATTGTAGAATGGGAATTGACTTTAGAAAATAATTGATAATTGAAAGAAATATTACAAAATGACTAGAATAATTAAATATTAAAGAAAATAATTGAGAATGAAATAATTGACAATTGAAAAGAAATTCAAAAACTGGCGAGAATAATCTACAATAAAAATTTTGTTAGTATTTTGTTTTATAATATTGTTTTGTATTATTAAAAAATCACTAAGGTAACTTTTTTTTCTTTTTAAAATTTTTACTTTATTTTATGCGTTTAATAATACTTTTTTATGATTTAGATTTTTTATTAAATTTATTATTTTTACAATAATTACTTCGGTTAATTTTATGCAGTTTTATTTTTACAATATTTAGAAAACTTTATTTATTTTCCAGTGATTTATTTTATTTATTATTATAATTTGGAAATTGTGAAAAAAAAATTGTATTTCAATTCTATGATTCTTTTTGTCATTTGTCATAAAGTTATTAATTTTTATAATTTTTAAATACTTTTTTTCTTTTACTTAATTTTTTGTAAATTTGATATTGTAATAAATTTTCTTATTTGATCACAATTTCTCTATTTCTTAGAAATATTGGTTTTTTCCTTAAAATTGGTTAATTGTTTTTATTTAATTCTTCATTTTAAAGAAAGTATTGTTTTTTGATTAATTTCCAGAACAAGTTTTTAAAATATCTTTTATCTTTAGTAACATTTCTTTGTTTTTTACTGATTATCTTATTTATTTTCTTAATTTAGAAAACATATCTGTAAATATTTTAACCTTTTAAAAATAATTTTTTCCTCTCTTTTGTAGTTTCAATTTTTTGTTTTAAAAATGTTTATACTGTTTGTCGCGTATTATTTTGATTTTAAAAAAGCAATTCAATCAATCTTTTTTAAAATGTTTAATATTTCATAAAATTATTACCATGTTTCTTAATTTTCTTTCTTTTGCTTTCAATGGTTTTTTTAAAATTTTTTTTTTTTTTGAAGAATTTATTTTTTTCAGGTTTTTTAATGATTAAATTTTTTACATCTTCTTGCTTTAATTTTCCCCATATCAATGTAAATTATCCTTAACTTTCTTATCTGTTTATTCATAATACTTGTTTGATTACAATTTTGTAGTTTTTGTAAAATTTTATTTTTACACTTTTTGTTAAGATTCTTTAAAGATTTTCTCTATTGTTTAAATGATTATTCGTTAGACATTTGGATAAGATAAAAATGCAGAAATTTTTTTAGGTTTTTTTTTTATAATTTTTGTCACTAGTGATGTAAATGGTCATTTTTCCCACTAGCCACGAAATTAGTAATTTTCTCACCAATATCAAATCTTCCCAAAATTAACGAGATATTTTTGAAAACTAGTGATTAGGTAGTTTAGATTTTACATTTATTTCAGTTTACAACAGATTTAAACATTAAAACCCAATAATTGTTGTTTGCTCGATTAGTTTTTCTTCAATTATACTTTATTTCAACCAACATCACACATTATTCCGTGCAATTAAATTGTAGAATCGAAATTGAATAAATCATTAATTTTCTTTGTCTTGTTTTTTTTTTTACCTCTTGAATCTTACTTTTTTCAACGAAAATGTCTTAGTCATGCTTTAATCGTCCTCGACCTGCTTTATTCTGCTTTGTCCCGCTTCCTCTATTCCTTCGTATAGTCCACTGACCGCGTGCTCTCTGATAAGAATGATTATTCCTTATCTATAGAGACCAAACCTCAGACGAAACATTAAGGTGGATGAGGAGCTCGGCTTTTCTTCCCTTCAGAAATAGCAAATAGTTTCCTTCATTAGGAAAGTTAGCCAAATTCTGAACAATGTACACAAATTATATCCTAATTTTATGCGGAATTCAGGGCGATAATCATTATAGCTGTCGACATAATTGAAGTGAACATCTGGGGAGAAATCCTCTCAAATAGGTAATATCTGTAGTGTTTATACGTGAGGCCATCGCTTGTTCTATGCGTCAATGACCAAAGAGGGTATAAATGCGTCAAAGGTTTCCACCTCGTATCCTTCCAACATTTAATCAAAACTTACGTCAAGCTTCTTGCCGAGGTATCAAAATTCACTTGAGATTCAATATGGGGATGAATTGTTTATTGAATGATTATTTATTAAGGAATATAGAAAAAATTCTTAAAAGGCGAAAATGATTGAAAGTGAAAAACAATTGAAAACTTAAAATTGATTGATATAACATTGTTTTATGATAAAACATTAGAATTTAAAAAAGAAAATTTATTAAACTTTCAAGCAGTAAATATATGTGTGACGCGCTCCAAAGAAAAGTACCTAAATAAAAAATAATCCAAAAATCGATTTTTTTCTTCTTAGGTACCTTTCTTCGGAGAGCGTCACATATGTTCACTGAGGTTTATAAATGTGGCGAGCGTATACCTTCGAGATTCATTTATTATTCTTATTTCAAAAATGAAAACTATTTTCATTGTTTATTTTTAGAAACTATTTTTCAATTAATTTAATTTTATTAATTCGTAGTAAAAAGCGACTAAAGTATCTAGTAGACAAAAATCTGTACTAAATTTTTAGTGGTTTAACATAACCTCCTAATTTCTTTAATATATTGAATTAATAATTTTCTACTAATTGATTTTAAAAGAATTTATTATAAATATTTATCCGTAAAGGAAAATTAAATTTATAAGAAATAAAAGATTAATTTATACTTAAGGATGAGTGAAACAAACGAATGTTTAAATAATAAAACAATTTAAAAATTAATTGCATTTTGAATTGTTTATAGAAATAATTTGTTTATGGAAATTTATTTTTTATAAAATTGTTTATAAACGTTCATAAAAATGATTTAGACAGAATAACCTAAAATTTGACAATCATTTCCTATGAACAGAAAATTGTAATTTTTTTCAAAAGCAATTTGTATTTGATTAATATATTGAAAATTAAATTATTTAACTTTTAATCAAAAACCAATCAAAGTTTAAATTGCTTTTTTATTTAAATCTAAGTTAATATAAATTTCGACTCACTTTTCTTACGATTGTTTGACTCATTCTTGCTTTAAAAATTTGAAGTATTATATTTATTTTTCTAATAGTATAGACTCGAGACTTTTGGTCTTGTCTCGGTCTTGATATTGATCGTCTCGTCTTGTTATATATTTTTAATATTCTAAAATTGTTAATAATATTTTTGAACAATAAAGTATTAATTATACTAGAATAACTAAAAAAACACGAACAAAAATTCAATGTGCATACATTTTTTTTTTGGTTAGGCAAGTTTGTTTTTTAAATTCAAACATTAATACTAAACAAATAAGACTAAAAATTAAGAATAAATTTAATTAATTTGTGTAGGTACTTATTTTTAAATAAAAAATTTATAATAATTATTTATGTTAAAATTAATTTAATTTATTAATCTAACCAAGAAGAAAATGTAATTATTGAATTGTTCCCGTCTATTTTTGATTAATTTATAGTATATCAAATAAAATTAATTATATACTTGAAAAATATTGTTAATTTTATAATGTTAACAATTTATAAAACATTTAACAATATGTTAAATTTATGAGCCAGTATCATTTTGACACATGACTTAATTTTAGATTGTTATATTGTACAGAATGGAAATGTTATTTTGTACAACTGCTAAATGTTATTTTGTACAGTTTTGAAAAATGAATTTGTTATTTTGTACAATTTTTTAAAAAAGCAATAAAACATTGGAAGTACAATATTTTAGCTTTTTTAAAGAATTGTACAAAATAACAAATTCATTTTTCAAAACTGTACAAAATAACATTTAGCAGTTGTACAAAATAACATTTCCATTCTGTACAATATAACAATCTAAAATTAAGTCATGTGTCAAAATGATACTGGCTCAAATTTATTAATAAAATAACTTTATTTTATCATAGTTTCACTATAACCTTATACTTTCTTCATAATTATTTTTATGCTATTTCTATTAATTTTGAATTCCCGCATTTCACTTATATTTATCTTATTTTAATTTTTCAAAATTATTTTATTGAATTTGTAAAATTTAAAGAGACTTTAAATCTACTCTTTTTTAAAATCTAAATATTGAAAGTTTGGTTAGAAGTAAGATTTCACAGAAAGTTTGACAATCAATTTTTTCGAATATTTTTGTTTACAAGTTTTAGAAGATTAAGAATTATTCAAGATTTTGATTAAATATTCTTAACAAGGTTTTTTAAAATTTTTATTTAACTTTTTTCTTGAGGACGGCTCTTTAACTCTCCATCAGTTTCTAATTAATTACGATAATTTAAAACTAAGTAGAGGTTAATCTTAACACTCTTCTGAGTTGTCCTATAGTTAACTCTGAAATATAGTCAGCTTAACTCTGTATGTTTTTCAGTTTTTTCTTTAAATCAAGTTAAAATCTATAATTTTCATCAAATTTTAACAAATAATAGTTAATTTTTCTCGATGAAACATTCTCTACAATTTTGTTTGATGGGATTTATTAAATAATATTTTGTTTATAGGATGCTAAACAAATCAAATTTGCTATTTAATTATTTTTTAAACACAATATTATTTAACAAAGTCTAACAAACAAAATTGCAGGGAATGTTTCAACAAGAAAAATGAGCTATTATTTGTTAAAATTTTATGAAAATTGCAGTTGTTCATGAAATTTAAACGAAAAACATAGAATGTTGCATTAATATTATTTGACAAAAAATTTTAGCTCAACCTAATTTTTTCTGAAAAATGTACAACTGGATCTTCCAAAATTTTGTAAAATTAATTAAAATAGTATTTTTATTTGGGGGTGAAAAACGACTTTATAGTTTAAGGTTATGTAAATAGAGAGAAATATAGATATCCAAATAAATGAATATTCGCTTATTATTTAAGTGTATCTATTGAAATAATACGAGGACTTTTAACTTATTCAGATTTTCAGAACACGAATACAAAAATAGAAATATCTATCTATCTGTATATCTGTCTGTCCGTCTGTATGTTACACTATATTTCCATATAACGAGAGAATGGCTTGACCAATTCAAGCAAAACTTGTCAGTCTATTAGGTATTGGTCCCACTTAAAATTATCAATTTAGAAAATTTAAAAATATTGAATAAATATTGAAAACTTGGCAGTCTATTTGGTATTGACCCAACATAAAATTATTATCAATCCAGAAAATTAAAAAATATTGACTAGAATCAGAGGCATCAAATTAAGGAAACATTTGAAAATTAAATCATTTGGATTAGTTATTCTTTGGTAAATTGTTGTAATTTTTTTTTCAACAGAATTTTTGTGTTCGCTTTGGTTATTGATAATTTAATATTAGAATTTTTAAAATACTTGTTTTTGAATATAAGAATAATTATTTTTAAAAAATATCGAATAATAAATAATACAAAAAACAAAATAATCATTTTTAATATCATTTTATTTAAATATCAGGAAATTCAGATCCTTAAAAATAAATTTGTAATTATGTAATTCACTGAAATTATTCACAAAACATTTTGTCATTTTTTTCTAGCATTTTTTATCAACTAAAAGTCAATATTGAATTTAATGTCATAAATATTGGAGTTTATTCAGTAATAATTGACAATTATAAAGTTACATTGAAGTTTTCAGGTTTCGTTGTGTTCATTTTTTAATATAGTTATTATTTCATTCATTCTTTTAAGCTGAATTGCTCATTTGCATATTAATTTAAATCTCGCGTGGATGCGTATGAATACAAATATGCACTAGTAATTCAATTATTTTTATATAGGTCACTAATAAAACAGCTCATCCCAGAAAAAACATTTTGTGTTTTGCAATTTAACATCAGCTTAATGTCGGCAAAGTTTACTTAATGTGAATACTTTAATTAAAACAAATGAAAGAAAACGTGTTTTAATATAGTGGAGCGCAAGCTATTGTATAACTTAATACCTTAAAAAAAGTTTTATTTAATTAAAAAAAATTTTAATATAAATAAAACCAGCATTTTATGATTTATTTAGATTATTTTTTCCAATGTTATTTTATCATAAAATTCTTTATTTATTTAGAATTAACTTTTTTTTTTCGTTTTTGCTTTTTTTTTTCAAAAAGTAATACAACTTTTAGAACATACCTTGTTAAAAAATGGGAATAATTATTTGTCGTGTATGACAGATTGTTTAAAACAAGCCTGCAAAATTAAAAATTTTACGGCTTTCTGACCCTCGGGACCAAATTTTCTGAACCATGAGTTAATTCACTCTATAGATACAAACGTATCAAACACTGCGTATATTCACATTTGTCCACATATGACGTAATGTCGAAAGCTGTTGCAGAATATCAATTTCCCAAGTCCATGAAGCAGGTGCGCGTGCAAACTCCTGCCACCCATTAAATTTTTAATCAATTTGTTAATTCCTCTTCATCAATCGAAATTTATAAATTTTTCTTTTAGTCAAAATGAATAATTGTTACATTTTGTTAATCGAAAAAAAAATAACAATTAAATAAAGCTTTGTATTCAAATAAATAAATAAATAAATAAATAAATAATAAATAAAAAAGAAGAAATAATATTTAGGTACTACAATTATTTTTTAGTAAAATTAACTTAGAAATTATAATGGTTAATTTTGATTTATTTATATTTAAAATTAGTATTACTTGACCTGTTAATTCTTATTGAAAATAATTAAATGGATAATTTAACCAATCGTAATGGTTTTAATTAAAACTTACCCCTCCAAGAAAATTCAAAATCGAAAAAAATATCACAGTTTTTTTTTTTTAATTGGACAATATTTTGGAGTGAATCAGAGTACTTGAAATTTTCTTTTGATTTTACATGGGAAAATGCACTTATTTGTAAATTCGCTATAAAATTCTTAAAAACTACTCAAAAACACAATACATCAAATCGCATTTTAAAAAGTCTTCAAAAAACAATATTCCAGATTTAATTTAATATTTTGATATAATTTACTATTTTTCTAGGGTTATAAACAACCCCCCTAAATAAAAAAAACAATTTTTTTTTTAAATACTAATTAATAGTTTCTTTAGAATTTTTCGACAAAATTGTTTTATATCGTCTGTTTATGAATGTTTACATATATTTTTGTGTATTTTTCATTTATTTAAACAATTTGTTATTGCTGGTTTATAACTATTATTCAAATAAACCTAGCGAGTTATAGTTTTTTCTGGCTCTTTTATTTTTTTGTATTTAATATATTCATCAAAGTTAACCACAAGAACCGTTTTCAATTGCCTATAAATTATTACTTTTACATTGATTAAACAATGTATTATTGTTAATTTATAACTTTTATCTTAAAATATCTAGCGACTTGTAGTTTTGTTGTGTTTATTAACTTTTTAATTTTTTTATATTGAAAGGAATAAGATATTTAGCAATATTATCCACAACCATTGCTTAAAATTGTTTAAACAAATTATTGTTATTAGTTGTTAAGTCTTTCAAAATACACTGAGAAAGATACAAATTTTTTCCTATAATAAAACAATGACAAATAGCAAAATTATAAAAACACTGAATAATTTTAGGTCAATTCTGAGAAAAGATTTGTGTCTTCCTAGGTTTATGTTGGTAAAGAATAAACAATCAATAACAATAGTTCATTTAAACAATTTTAAGTGGTGGTTGTGGTTAATTTTTCTAAATATCGTCTTGCTTTTAATATAAACATTAATAAGATTTGAAAAAAAAACTACAACTTGCTAGATAGTTTAGGATAAAAGTAATAAATTAACAATAATAATTTTTTCGATTTTGAAACTTTTTGAAGAGTAGGAGAAGAACATTTCAAAATTTTGTTTTTTCTAATAGTCACCCTAATAAGGATGAGTAAAAAAAAGTGTAGAGAATTATAAAACATTTAAATTTGTCCAAAGAAAAAGGGCAACAAGGGCAGAATGACTTTGTTTAATTTCTTAATTTTAAGTATGATTTATCAGATCGTCTTATTATTTTTAATTAATATTCTGGTTTTAAACTGTTTGGTAATATTAAAAATTGTTTTGTACTAGTTATGAACACTTTTAATTCGTTCTAAACAGTTTGACATAGTTTTAAAAAATTTTGAACCAGTAAAGAGTTCTAAACAAAGTTTAAACATTTTTAAGTAGTTCTAAACAGTTCTAAATATTTTTAACTAGTTCTAAACAAGTTTTAAGAGTTCCTAACAGTTAAGAACAAATTCTGAACAGTTCTAGAAACTGTTTGGAACTAATGATAAAAAGTTCTAGTAACTGATGCTAAACAAATTCTAAACAATTTTAAATAGTTCTGAATAGTTCTGAATGTTTTTAACTAGTTTTAAACGGTTTTTAATAGACCTTAACAGACATGAAAAATTTCTAAACAGTTCTAAAAACTGTTCGGAACTAATAAAAAAAATTGGTTGTAACTAGTTCTAAACAAATTTTAAACAATGTTAAGTAGTTCTAAACATTTCTAAATATTTTTAACTATTTCTAAACATATTCTAAACAATTTTGACTAGTTCTGAACATTTTGAACAAGTTTTAAACTGGTTTTAATGGTTCTTAACATTCATGAACGAATTCTAAACAATTCTGGAAACTGTTTAAAGCTAGTAGTGATAAGAAGTTGTAGTAAGTAGTTTTAAACACAGTTTCAAAAAATGTTAAGTGGTTCTAAACATTTCTAAACAAATTCTAAACAATTTTAAGTAGTTCTGAACATTTTGAACAGGTTTTAAACGGGTCTTAATGGTTCTTAACATTCATGAACGAATTCTAAACAATTCTAGAAACTGACTCGTTGCAAACAAATTCCACACAATTTTAAGTAGTTCTAAGCAGTTCTGAATAATTTAAACTGGTTTTAAAAGGTTTTTAATAGTTCTTAAAAGACATAAACGATTATTGAACAGTTCTAGAAACTGTATGAAACTAGTGATAATAAGTTATAGTAACTATGTCTAAACAAATTTTAAACAATTTTAAGTAGTTCTGAACATTTTGAACAGGTTTTAAACGGGTTTTTAATGGTTTTTAATGGTTCTTAACAGTTATGAACTAATTCTAAACAATTCTAGAAACTTTTTAAAGCTAGTAGTGATAAGAAGTTGTAGTAACTAGTTCTAAACAAAGTTGAAAAAATGTTAAGTAGTTCTAAACATTTCTAAATGTTTTTGGCTAGTTTTAAACAAATCCCACACAATTTTAAGTAGTTCTTAATAGTTCTGAATATTTCTGACTAGTTTTAAACCGTTTTTAATAGTTCTCAACAGACATAAACGATTATTTATTAAACAGTTCTAGAAACTGTATGAAACTAGTGATAAGAAGTTCTAGTAACTAGTTCTAAACAAATTCTAAACAATTTTAAGTAGTTCTAAATATTTTAAACTGGTTTTAAACGGGTTTTAATAGTTCTTAACAATTATGAACGAATTCTAAACAATTCTAGAAACGGTTTGAAACTAGTGATAAAAAGTTGTAGTAACTAGTTCTAAACAAAGTTTAAACATTTTTAAGTAGTTCTAAACATTTCTAAATATTTTTGACTAGTTCTAAACAAATTCTAAACAATTTTAAGTAGTTCTAAATATTTTAAACTGGTTTTAAACGGGTTTTAATAGTTCTTAACAATTATGAACGAATTCTAAACAATTCTAGAAACGGTTTGAAACTAGTGATAAAAAGTTGTAGTAACTAGTTCTAAACAAAGTTTAAACATTTTTAAGTAGTTCTAAACATTTCTAAATATTTTTGACTAGTTCTAAACAAATTCTAAACAATTTTAAGTAGTTCTGAATATTTTGAACTGGTTTTAAACGGGTTTTAATAATTCTTAACAATTATGAACGAATTCTAAACAATTCTAGAAACTGTTTGAAGCTAGTAGTGTTAAGAAGTTGTAGTAACTAGTTATAAACAAAGTTTAAAAAATGTTAAGTAGTTCTAAACATTTCTAAACAAATTCTAAACAATTTTAAGTAGTTCTGAACATTTTGAACTGGTTTTAAGAGTTCTTAACAGTTAAGAACGAATGTTGAACAGTTCTAGAAACTGTTTGGAACTAATGATAAAAAGTTCTAGTAACTAGTTTTAAACAAATTCTAAACAATTTTAAGTAATTCTAAACATTTGTGAATATTTTGAACTGGTTTAAACGTCTTTTAATAGTTCTTAACAGACATAAACAATTTCTAAACAGTTCTAGTTTGGAACTAGTGATAGGAAGTTGTAGTAAATAGTTCTAAACAAATTCTAAACATTTTTAAATAGTTCTGAACAAGATACAAAGAACTTGTTTTAAATATTATAGAACCAGTTCTACTGAGTTTTGAGCAAGTTCTAAATAGATTTTTATGATCTAAACAAAAAATTTAAATAGTGATAAAATAATTCTAAAAAGTTTACTACCAGTCACAAAACAGTTTTATTCTGTTTCTAAAGAAATATAAATATCTTGAATTATAAACACTTTTTATTTATTTAGTTATTTATAAACGGGACAATCCCTTTAATGAACCCTAAAGTATTAGAAATGTCAATATATTGGAATGACATTCTGCTTTATATAATAAACAATATATGCTAGGGTTACATTAATGTATTTGAGTTCAGTAAAAGTCGATGCAATAATGAAATAAATCTCGTTATATCGTTATCATAAAGGTCATACAATTTTATCATAGATAATTAATAATTTATATTTTTAAAATGAGTTACAAACAGTTTCAAACACTTCATCAAGTTTTAACCAGTTCTAAACTGTTTTTTTACAACTTTTAAATAGTTGTATGTGACTTTCTAAACAATGTTATAATAACAATTTCCATTATTATATTTATCAATTTTTTAACCAAAGAATCGTACCATCTGATGTTTTAATTAATTTATTGTTTTGTGAATAAGGAAAACTTCACCTTTACAATTGAATTTTGAAGAAATACGAATTAAAGAATTGAGCCAAGAAATTGACTTATAATATGTCAAGAAGATCAGATGGAATTTTTTGAATTTAGCGAGTTTTGAATGGAATTCCCTCATCCAAGCGAGCGTTAGCGCAATAAAAGTCTCATATTCGTGTACTGGCATCATTTAGAGTGGAAGGTAGAACGGGCATTGGGAAGAACGTGCGAGTTTATTCCGGAAGTAAAGGGATCAGTAGCAAGCTTTCATGGAAAAATGAAATATATAGTGTGAGGTGGATAGCCAAGTTGACCTAAAAATAAAAAAAAATCTCCCATTTCCTTTTCACTGAAAGCTTCATTCGATACTTATCGATCAACATCACATTCAGCGAAACTTTTGCTTCAATTTAATACATACTACTTGGTTGGAACTACAATTTTTTTTTATTAATCTCTTTCATATTGTTATAATAATTTAATGTATTGACGAATTATTTGTTGATTTATTAATTTATTCGATTCATATTACCATGGACTTTTGAATTGCAAGCATTTAAAAGTTGATACAATCATCAATTAAAAAATAGTTGTGCCAAACATAAAAAAGATGATAAAAGTGATAAACGTAATTTGAATTGATCGAAATTTTAAACAAATTCTCAAGTTATGAATTTCTATTATCAATCTCAACAATTTTCAATTAATTCTGATATCGAAGCTAGCTTAACATTAATTTAAATTGCAGGCATACATTTTATTTAAATCAAATTTAAATTCATGTCAATTTCGATCGATTAAATTTCAGCTTACCGTCAGACGTATATCATTTTTTTTTAGCCGAATTTCCATTAATGAAAATTTCACTTGATGCACAAATTATAATCGATCGATTCAGGTGAAGGAAATTTCATTAAGTCCCAAGTTATTGGATATTAAGTCTGTTGACGTAATTTTAAAGGTAATAAATAAAATAATCTATATTATATATTGTATATTTAAGAAATCAATTCTAAAAATTTCAATTTATATAGTATAAGAAAACTATCGCTAAAGAAACTAATGAAGTTGTTATTTTTTTACATGTGTTGTCATTCAAATGACGCAATGAAAAAAAATCCAAGTGTTTGTTCTATTTAAAAACTTAAAATATGCTAATTAAATGTCTGGTACAGTTTTTTACTTATTTTCAAAGTATCAAACTGTATACACAAAGCAGACACGTGTATATAATTTAATGAATATTTTCTTTCTTAAACAAGTGTTTTTAAAGTGTGACGAAGTTAGTAGTAAAAGGACACTTCATGTCAGACAGTTAAATTTTCCGGATGAGATATACAGCTGAAAATTTCATTTTATTTATCCTGCCCGTGATCTACATGTGCACATATTTTTAATATAAACGATTTTTTGTAGTGAATTTTTAATAAATAGATTATAATAATTTTTAAAAATAAAGTTAAAATTCGTTACGATCTTTTGCAAAATAAACTAAAATCTTAATAATCTTAAAATATCTTGAAACCTTGTTTGGAAAATATTTGTCTTTAATTAAATTTTCGAAAACTTTACATCACTATCTGTTGATTAAATAAAATATGTTTAAATAATTCAAATTGGATATTGGATTGTTGAATTAAATTTGTCCAGTTTATTTAACTGAATCTCAATTTAATTGTTATATTCCACAAAATAATTACTGGTGAGAGAAGAATGAGATTATTTTGCTTTAAATAATAAATTAGTATGTATTCGCTAATTAGAATGATAGAATGATTGTGTATCACAAACAACTGCAATGTCATGTTAATTATAATATGGTCAAGTAATATTTTCAGATAAAACAATCTTATGACAAGCTTGTAATTAAACATTCTGGAATAAATATCCAATTACCAAAAACAAACAAAATATAACTGAAAACTGAATTGTTCGTATTTTGTTTAAAATACTGTTTACAATTTTAAATACAAATAACAATGGGCTTTGTGAGACTTTGCTTATTATTTATACTGACAATACGTTCCTCAAAAATGTTAAAATACGATTAAATTTCAATTTATTGAAATTTCTTTCATAGCTTTACATTCATTTTTATTTTATATTATATTTTCCATTTTTTGATTATGTAATTTTATGAATTTTAAATAACATGTTTAATAGCATAAAAACAAAAATTTGATTTACTTTATTTATCGAAGATTGTAAAAACTTGTATATTAATAATTTGCTAGCGTAAATCACTATAGAAATTTTCGTTCCGGCTTAATTATAAACTCGATATTTCTGCCTTTATTATTTTCTTAATATCGCTAATATTTGTTTTACCCTGCTACTCTATTTACGACCTATTTTCAAAGTTTCGCATTAGACTTATTTAATAAAAAAATCGCTTTTCAAAATTATATAATTTAAAAATAACTCTCTTAATCTGAATTTGTTTAAAATATCTAATTATTAGTAAAAAAATAACTAAAAATAGTTAAAATTTGACTAATTGAATTAGTTACCAGAATTTTACTAAGATATTAGTTATTTTGACATAACCTGTAAAATTAATGAATTTGACTAATAATTGGTTATTTTTTACTAAATTTTTAGTAGAAATATAACTATATGAATTAATGACTGAGCTTTTACTTTCAAATTAGTTATTTTTAACTACTTTAGATTTAGAGAACAAAGTTCGAGTTTCAGGTAAAAATTTTCCAAAAGTAAATCTCAATATTTCGAGATAAATATTTTAAGAAGTATCGACACGAGAGACCAAACTAATAAATTAAATTCAACTAGGAAAGTACAACGTGCCAATCCAATTTTCTCAATAAATCTAATTTCGGTTTTTAAGAAAAACTAAAAAAAAAGAAGAATTCCAACTATACTATAGGGAATGACCCTATGTCTTTTTTTAAAAAAAAAAATGTTTTATTTGGTAAACTGGGTCACAATGTTGCAACTTTACTTTTTCAGTCTCTCGTGACGGTTTGGTTTTTTTTCAAAAAAAATTTAAAAAGAACGGTTGTGTATAATCTAAAGAATGGATTCTTTTTCTTAAGTTAAACTTTTTTCTGTGATTTCTTATAAAAATCTTGCTCGTTGTTTTTTTTAAACTAAACTTGGTATTTCTGTCTTTTATTTCAATATAATTGAATTTTGTCCACTGCTTTTAATGAAGAAAATTTGCGACAGTTGTCGAAAAACATTTTGCCTGTTTTAGTCTAGTTGAAAGTTCTCCCGACTCTAATTTCCAATCAGTTTGTTCGATTAAATCCTCGCCTTAGGGTGAGTACAGCCAAGCTTGAAATTTCCCTTGCATTTAGGATTTTATCTGAAAAAATAGCATTACTTATTTGCTTGATGTGCGTGGGAGATTGGAAAACTGGTAGAAATCTGTTTATTGGATTTCTCTACCGGACATTTCACTTCCAGTGGCTTCAGATTTCTGATGATAATAGAATATCTCTCTCACTCTGTCTCTCTCTCAAAGTCTCGAAAGTGTGCGTGAGTGTGACAGAGTAAGAGTTGGATGTTCATAGTGCAGCTGGTTCAATAGCCTCAACAGTCATACCTATAATTGAGGCTTCGATAAGCTGCCTTTCAGAGTAATGTAAATGAGATTGATGATGAGTATGATGTTACTATAGTCATGTCACTATCACGAAAGTATACAATTTGCGATAAAATTTGCTTTCTACCCTGATAATATTTGAATCAGTAAAACTTTGATTATGGGAGAAAATACAAAAGAATTGAATACAGAAAATACACTGAGTAAAACGATTTTGCTAATAAAAAATTTTTTTTTTTGTTATTATCTAGAGTAAAAAATTTGTTAATGCAACAACTAGATTGTTAAAGCAACAATTAAACAGATAACACAGACCCACAAAAAAAAATTCGAAACAAGACACTAGTATATTTCTACACTGAAAAAAATACTTAGTCATATCAACAAAAATTTGGTTGAGACAACCAAATTTTTGTTGCTATGACTAAAAATTTGTTTAAGCCAACAAAATTTTTGTTGATATGACTAAACATTTTTTCAGTGTAAGTATTTTTCTTCGAAAAAATCCGAATGTAAAATTGCTAGATTGGTTCTACTTTTTGAGATAATCTAAAAAAAAAATACAAATAATATCTAAAAAAAATATACAAAAAAAATCGCAAAAAATAATTAATACAGAAACAAGAATTTTTTTTACGGAACACTACGCCAGTGTATTTATACATATTTTTATCCGGTGAATCTAAATCCGGAGTCAGAATAATCAGATTGACTAAAAATTTTGAAAAAATATCAAAAAAACTTCTCAGAAATACAAAAAAAAACAAAAATTTTTTTTTTTGTCCAGGACACTATCCTGGTGTATTATTACATATTTTTTTCTACTGAATCCAAATACAAAGTCAAAATGATCAGATTATCTAAAATTTTTAAGACCTCAAAAAAATGATTTTTTCGAGTTTTTCAGTAGATTCTTGATATTATCTCAAAAACTTGAACCAAATTGACAATTGTAACTTCGAATTCGAATTCGGCGGAGAAAAATACGTAGAAATACACTAGCATATTGTTCTGGACAAAAAATTATTTATAAAATTTTGTTTTTGGTTTTTGAGCAGTTTTTTGAGATTATCTAAAAATTTTTAACTAATCTGGTAATTCTGACTTCAGATTCGGATTCAGCGAAGGAAAATACGTAGAAATACACTAGCCTATTGTCCTGGACAAGAAAAAATTTTTTTTTCGGGTTTTTGAGCCTTTTTTTGAGTTTATCTAAAAAATTGTACCCAATTTTGTTTATTCTGACTTTAGATTCGGATTAAAAGGAGAAAACTACGTAGGAATACACTAGCATATTGTCCCGGACAAAAATTTTTTTTTGGGTTTTTTCGTGTTTTTGAGCCTATTTTTGAGCCTTTTTTTCAGTCTATCCAAAAAAATTGTACCCAATCTGGTTCTTCTGACTTCGGATTCGGATTCAGCGGAGGAAAATACGTAGAAATACACTAAGCATATTGTCCCGGACAAGAAAATATGTTTTTGGGGTTTATCAGGTTTTAGAGCAATTTTTTGACTTTATCTAAAAAATTGTACTCAATCTGGTTATTTTCACTTTAGATTCATATTAAACGGAGAAAAATACGTAGGAAAATACTAGCATATTGTTCCGTACAAAATTTTTGTTGTTGTTGGTTTTTTCGGGTTTTTGAGCTTTTTTTTGAGTTTATCTAAAAAATTGTACTCAATCTGGTTATTCTGACTTTCGATTCGGATTCAGCGGAGGAAAACACGTAGAAATACACTACCATATTGTCCCGGACAAAAAAATATGTTTTTGGTTTTTTTTTCGGGTTTTAGAGCAATTTTTTGAGTTTATCTACAAAATTGTACTCAATCTAGTTATTTTGACTTTAGATTCGGATTAAACGCAGAAAAATACATAGTAGGAATACACTAGCATATTGTCCCGGACAAACAATTTTTTTTTGGGTTTTTTTGTGTTTTTGAGCTTTTTTTTTTAGTCTATCCGAAAAAATTGTACCCTATTTAGTTATTATGACTTTGGATTAACGGAAAAAAATACTTAGGAATACACTAGCATATTGTCCCGGACAAAAAAATTTTTTTTGGGTTTATTTGGGTTTTCGAGCAATTTTTTGAGTTTATCTAAAAAATTGTACTCCATCTGGTTATTCTGACTTTCGATTCGGATTCAGCGGAGAAAAATACGTAGAAATACACTACCATATTGTCCCAGACAAAAAAATATGTTTTTGGGTTTTTTTCGGGTTTTAGAGCAATTTTTTGAGTTTATCTACAAAATTGTACTCAATCTAGTTATTTTGACTTTAGATTCGGATTAAACGCAGAAAAATACATAGTAGGAATACACTAGCATATTGTCCCGGACAAACAATTTTTTTTTGGGTTTTTTTGTGTTTTTGAGCTTTTTTTTTGAGTTTATCCGAAAAAATTGTACCCTATTTGGTTATTATGACTTTGGATTAACGGAAAAAAATACTTAGGAATACACTAGCATATTGTCCCGGACAAAAAAATTTTTTTGGGTTTATTTGGGTTTTCGAGCAATTTTTTGAGTTTATCTAAAAAATTGTACTCCATCTGGTTATTCTGACTTTCGATTCGGATTTAGCGGAGGAAAATACGTAGAAATACACTACCATATTGTCCCGGACAAAAAAGTATGTTTTTGGGTTTTTTTTTCGAGTTTTAGAGCAATTTTTTGAGTTTATCTAAAAAATTGTACTCAATCTAGTTATTTTGACTTTAGATTCGGATTAAACGCAGAAAAATACGTAGTAGGCATACACTAGCATATTGTCTCGGACAAACAATTTTTTTTGGGATTTTTTCGTGTTTTTTAGCCTTTTTTTTGAGTTTATCCAAAAATTTGTACTCTATTTGGTTATTATGACTTTAGAGTAACAGAGAAAAATACTTAGGAAAACACTAGCATATTGTCCCGGACAAGAAAATATGTTTTTTGGGTTTTTTCGGGTTTTAGAGCAATTTTTTGAGTTTATCTAAAAAATTGTACTCCATCTGGCTATTCTGACTTTGGATTCGGATTCAGCGAACGAAATACGTAGAAATACACTAGCGTATTGTCCTGGACAAAAAAAAATTTTTTTGTTTTTTTCGTGTTTTTGAGCATTTTTTTGAGATTAATCTAAAAATTTTTTTAAATCTGGTTTTTGTGACTTTGGATTCGGATTCAGGGGAAGAAATTATGTAGGAATACACTAGCATATTGTCCCGGAAAAAATAAAATAAATTTTTTTTGGTTTTGATTATTGCTTTTAAATTTTTTTTTTTAACCTTAAAAAATGAATTCAGAATTCGGATTTGGATTTAGCGGAGAGGAAATCTTGTTGTGTTCTGAAAAAATTATTGGTTCAAGTAAATATTTCTGAATGAAATCCTGATTAAATAAATCTTCTTAAATCGGTATTTTTATTTCGATTTGGTTCATGTAAATACTATTCAATCAATTTTGTCTTTTGGAACCAAATCCATATATTTTTAAATTAAGGGCATGTGATGGATTATGACGTCACTGGTATAGGCAAAATTTGTCCGTAACTTTTCTCTTAAAATATTAAATATTTTGTCATGAAACTTGGTAAAATTACTTAAAATGACAGTAGAAAGGTCTCTGAGACCCAAGTTTGTTTGAATTTTGGCCCAAAATTAATTTTGGGAACTTTTCGAAAAAATGCAATATTTTTTAAAAATCACTTTTGAGCGAAAATTTAAACAAACTCGGGTCTGAGAGACCTTCCTAATGACATTTTAAGTGATTCTACCAAGTTTCATGACAAAATATTCAATATTTTAAGAGAAAAGTTACGGACTAATTTTGCCTATACAAGTGACGTCATACTCCATTATATGCCCTTAAGTAATTTATTCTAAATTTTTGACTTAAGGATATTTTCTTAAGATACATTTATTCGTTTTGCATTCATAATGATTATAATTATTTTTTTGAATTGATCCCTTTTCATTATGTTCTATGTTTAGATTTAATCGAATAGTACTAATTCAATTACATTTGGGTAAATAATAGAGTATCAACATAATTTCAAACCTAACGAAAATTGCGGTAGAGATATTAAAACTAAAAGAATAAGAGCTTTGAGTCGATTTTTGTTATTTTCGAAATAATCCTCAATGTATATATAATAATTACAATAATAGTAATTATGATGACTCTTCTACAAATTCTACAGCAGTTTTCTTAATCATCGTTTTAATAAAAAATTTCAGTAATATTACTAATAATTATTCTCAGACAAAGAAGCTATTATTACAATTATATTTTAAATATGGAAATTACCGAAAAATTCTCTCTAAACTAGAATTAGTTAAAAATAATTAATTTGAAAGCAAAGCTCAATTACTAATTGAAATAGTTATATTTCTACTAATTATTTAGTAAAAAAAAACTAATTCTTAGTTAAATTCATTTTTAGGTTACACGTCAAAATAAGTAAAATTTTAATAAAATTCTGCTTATTAATTCAATTAGTTAATTGATAAAATAAAATGTCAGCCACAATTTTACTAATAATTATTTTTAACTAATTCACGTTTTAGAGAATGACTAATTATTAGTTTTATAAAATAACTAAAAAATAGTTAAAATTTGATCAATTGAATTAGTAAACAGAATTTTACTAAAATATTTGTTAATTTGTTATTATGACATAACCTAAAAGTTAATTTGACTAACAATTAGTTATGTTTTACTAAATAATTAGTAGAAATATAACTTTTTGAATTTGTAACTGAGTTTTTTCTTTCAAATTAGTTATTTTAACTAATTCAGATTTAGAGACTTTGTTAAACATTTTTTTAAAAATATTTTTAGTTTTTTTTTTTTTATATTTCCCTCTATTCCTTAGCTCAACCTATATTAAAATGTTTATTTTGCTCTAATTTCTTAACTTTTTTATCTTCTTTTTTTCACCTATTTTTCACTTTATTTTTTTTTTATACTACTCATTCTTCCCTTTTCGTTTTTTTGCCTTCCTGTCTCTTCTGTTTTCATTAAAATTATAAAACATAACATTCCTAATGCACATGTCGAGAAAGTTTATTTAATTATAAAACATTACTTAAAGTGTCTAAATATGTTAAAAGTACTTTTTTAAATATATTAATTTCAGTAACATTTTTAATAAAATGAAAAGTAATTTATCTGATATAATATTAAACTAGCTCTACACTTTTGATCATTTTAAATTTTAATTTAACTAAGAGCATGATTACTTGAGACTTCACGAAATCCATTTCGCCAGTACATCCCTCATTAATTTGCTTTTTTACTTGAGGCGTTCGAAAAAAGATATAGTGCATATATATACCTACACCTCAAATATTTTCAGGAATCGATCTTATACGTGAGTTGAAGTGATTAATCTTCAATGTGTCAGGCGAGTAACTGATATCCTTCTGATCTTTGCTTTTGGCATATGAACCGATTTTGCACAAAACTTTATGTTTTTAATCAGACCGATTAATAAGACGATTTGTTAACACACAAAATTTACATTGAATTTAAATATTTTCATAAAGAATTCAAAATATTTGATTTCTGTTATCATTCAAAAATATTGAATTGCACAATTCCATTACTGTTAACGATTTCGCTTAATGATTTCGCCTGAAGAGTTAATAAGCACGCATTTTGGATAGTAACTCTATTTTATCCTGATTTATACATTGAATTTGTGTTTAACTGGTTTTTGACAGGATATTGATTTTAGATAACAGATGCTGAACGAGATTAACACTTAATGCTTTTCCTCGTTTATTAGTATCAAAGTCTGCTCTCGTATTGTCTATACAGATCAGCTTAATTATTTCCACGGGAATTTTAAAATCTGCTATTTGAAGGAAAATTTTAAATTTACACGAATGAAATTTTTAAAAATAGTTTTAAGATATTATATATATAAATTTTATATAAATCACATATTCAATTTTTCCTGTTCCAGAGTTAATTTACAAAAAGAAACTCTTCATTATATATTCCCAAAAATGACCCAGCTGATGTATCACATTTTTCATTTATTCATTTCGTACAAATTTCCCCTCTTGACCCAGTTTGTGCATTATTTGGCAATTTTCAAAAGTACACCCTTCATTCAATATTTCACTTTCTTTAATAAATACATATTTCTATTATATTCAAATTCAGATTCATAAACTTCAATTTTCATAAACGATCTTATTAAAAAAAAAAATATCGAAAATGTTAATTTTAAATCATTACTCCATCATGTGTATGTTTTTGTGTATTTAATCTTAAATAATTGTTCTTTGAACTGTAAATTATTGGTGTTTCGATTATAGGTAAAAACGATTTTTCAAGCAACGTTCTTTTTTGCAATTAAGGTCATTTTTAACAAGCATCTAAGCAATTTGATAACATTTATATCTGACAAGATAATTCCCCCCGAGCGCGAAGAAAATTCCCTCACTGACTGTACTTTTCCGTCCATAGGGTAGATCCCATTTATCATCCTATCGGTACAGCACATAGATTGAATATTAACACTGAAATTTCGTTTTGAAAAAGCTGAATCTATCTGAAAATATGTTTTCTGTTCACACAATTTGAATCCAAGTTAGAATAAAAATATGAATTCGAAAAAATGCTTTTTAGAGTTGAAACGAATTAGATTTAATAAATCAAATTTTCGCTCGCTGAAACAGAATTTTTTTTTACTTTATGAAATAAATTCAGTGAAAATACATTACGATATATTTTTTCGTTATGGAAATAAATTTTAGAAAATTTCGTTATATTGAATTTGGCATTTTTAGTTTTAAAATTCTGAATTTAAATTCGTGATCAGCGAATTGAAAAAAACTTCTAGATACCAATTTATATAAAGATGTGATAATTAAAAATAATGTATGCGCCATTTTGAATTTGGAAATTTTACGGTTGGTGTAAAGACCATCAACTTTAAGTTAGTTTACAGAAATTCAAAATGTCGGATCCAATATGGCGGACGATATGTTAAATTGGAGTTAAACTTTTATGAAGCCTTTTGTAAATATAACAAACAGCGTGTGTAATATGATTGTCAATGCTTGATTAAATAAAAAAAATTAAATTCCATTCCACGACTTTGATGTGCTTATCGCAATAATTGTTTGATGAAAAAAAACAAAAAAGAATGCAGTTAGAATAAAACAACATAAAAATATTAAAGTGAATCAGATTCGACAGATATTGACGACAATGTCAATAAATCAATACACTTTTTTATATTCTATTATAATAGATTCGTAAAATTGAGCCATTGTAGAATAGCATTTTCCTAGAAGGTTGCCTATAAAAACGTGATTTTATAGACTAGTAAAAGAGTATTGTAGACATTAAAAAACGTTGATCCCCTACACTTAGAAAGTATTTTGTGAAATCTTACCTGAACATAAAGGCTGAAAAATCTACGCCTATTTGCATAACTAAAAATAAGCTAAATATATAAAATGTAGTAATAATAATTGTTACGTTTCAATAATGTTAGGAAAAGCATGAAACTAAAAAAACTCAAATTAAAGGTTCATTTTATGTTAAAGAGAAATTAATCGAACGACATTGCAAACGTTAATTTACTGTGTGCTTGGGATTGAACAATTTTAGACGGGGAAAGGGAAAACCTAATCCCTAATCGCTGTTTGGCACTAAATTGATTTTGCGGAGAAGTCTGTGTACAATGATAATACATTGAAAACGATTAATGGTTCGGAAATTTTCCGGCTTCCTGTATTTGCAAGTCTTATCCGCTTCATTGCACTATTATTAGTCTGCCTGAATTTCATCTGCGAAATTAATAACATTTAATTAATTTGCCAGTCCATTCTATTGAAAAATAGAGTGAAATTTATCATCATTCTTTCAATCGTATTTCAATTCTATGAAAAAGGTTAAAATTATGTAAAAACTCAACATTTTCCATCATAAAGTAGAAGTCAATATTGGTGTCCATTAGAATTAAGAAAAACGGATTAGTGTAAATGTACCGATTACTACGAGTTTTCAAAATCGGCGTTTTTAAACATACGTTTTAAAAGTTTAAAAGTAAGAATTCGTGTTTTAATTTTTTTAAAATAAATATTTGAGCATCTTTAACATTGCAAAATTTTATACCGGTGTATAAAATGGAAATTATAGAAAAGACATATTTTTCTAGATCAATAGTATTTTTTATTTATTAATCAAGTTCATTTATTTTTCTATAAACGAAATATCGAGTTTATTAACCTCGTCCACTAAAAGCAGTAACTTTTCTCTACTATAGAGAATCTTGACATATTTCTTGTTCACTTTTTTCGATTCATCATTTTTTTAGACAATGTCTTTTTTGGCATATTTATTTTTAATAAATTCACTTATATTTAAACTAATATTAACTCACTGTTCTCATACCAACAAAAATTTGTAAAGGATATTTAAAACATATTTGTAGGTTAGGCCATTCAACTATATTTTTATCGTGATAAAAGATGCGTGCTTATAAAATGCTGTACACATTACTACATCTAAAATTAAATAATAAAAATATGAAATACATAAAATTTTTTTAAAAATTTTAAATAATACAGTATTTATTTTATATGGAAATAACTGTACTTTAAATGTTTCTGTTTCAAATACATTCAAATTATTAAATATCTAAAAGGACTTTTAACCTATTGAAAGCAAAATTCTGTTTTCTGGTATTTAATAGTAACTTTTAAAGCAATTTTAAATAAATTAAAAAAGATTTTCTAGAAGTCCTCAGCAGTAATAATTATTTAAATTATTGGGATTCGCGGTCGTGACGTCACAAAACAAAAATGACTGACGAAAGTATTAGGTATTTTTAGTAACTAAGGCACGTAAACAAAAGAAATTTGTCGAAATTCATTATAAAAATAATAAAATACGACTCACTTTAAATACAATTTTTCAACTTACGCAATCAGCACTCATTGAACGAAATTTTGATGAACGTAAGAAAGTTTGAAATGTCGGAAATAATATATATTTTGTGCACTGGAAAAAAGCGCTTTAAAAAAAAGTTGCTTAAATATTTAAAATTTTTGCATTAGAAACTTGAAATCTTTAAAACAGTTCCATCTATAAATTAATTAGAACGTTTTATACTATAAAACATTCATTTTTTTAAAAGAGTAATAAAAATTTATAGGTTAGGATTTTTAACAGGTCAGCCGTAGTTACGAGTAATTTAAAGTTTTAAGTCAAAGAGTGATATTTGAACGAAAACGCTAACAAATGTTTTTAAAACCTCTCTAGTTTTTTCAAAAATTGATATTTTCAATTTTTTTCTGATTTTACTAATATTTTAAGGTGCTCTTTCACAGAAAAAACTATCTGTGATTTTTGCTGCATGTGATTTTCAGGTGAATGGAATTCTTAAGATTAACTCTTAGATCATTGTTAAATGTCTCTTTATTTTGATGTTAAATTTACACATATGGTTGACTTTCTGCTGCAATGAAATTTTCACCCAAATCATATGTTAAATTAACAAAAATTGTTTTCAGTGTTCTTAGCAATTTTGAAAATTAACAAAATGGCGGCCATTGTTTTAAAAATCAAAAAACTCGAATTTCTCAAAAACGTAATTTTTTTTTCGAAAATTTTTTTGTAGTTACTAGATAACAAAAATAAATTTTTCCAATAGTTTTAATGTGCGCTAAAACACTGTGGAAGACACAAGAATGTTTTTTGGGAAAATTATAAAAGTCATTATTTTGACTAATACAGCGCCAAATATTATGTATTCATATATTTATTCTCTTTCTTGATTCTAGTAGCGTTTTAGATGCTTCTCATATGCAAATTTAGAAATTAACAAAACTTTTTTAATTTTTAAAATGTTGGTCATTTTTTGAAAAATCAAAAAAGTCGAATTTCTCAAAAATGTAATTGTTTTTTTTTTTTAATTTTTTTGGAGTTACTAGATAACAAAAATAATTATTTCCAATAGGTTTAATGTGCGCTAACCACTGTGAAAGGCCCAAGATTTTTTTTTAAATACTAAAAGTCATTACTTTGGCTCATCCAGCACCATAAATTATTCCATTTTTTTTATTTTAGTAATGTTTGACATGCTTTTTGATTACAAATTAAGGAATTTTAAAAATTTCTAGAATGTCCATTTTTCAAAAATAAAAAGCTGAATTTTCTCAAAAACAATATATTTTATTTCTTTAAAAACTTTTTCTATTTACTAGATGTAAAAAAGAATGAAAAAATACATTACTCTAAATAAAAAATATTTATTTAAAAAGCAAAAAAAAAAAAATATTCCAGGTGATTTTTCTAACTGAAAGATATTTTTGCATTAGCCAAAATAATGACTTTATGTATTTTTAACAACAAGAAAATTCTTGCGCCTTTCACAGTGTTTAGCGCACATTAGGTATATTGAAAAAAATTCTTTTTGTTATCTAGTAACTACAAAAAGAATTTCGAAAAAAAATTACGTTAATAAGAAATTCGAGTTGTTTTGATTTTTCAAAAATTGGCCGCCATTTTGTTAATTTTCAAAATTGCTAAGAAAGAGCACCTAAAATATTAGTAAAATCAGAAAACAAAATTTAAAAATAACAATTTTTGAAGAAACTAAAGAGGTTTTAGAAAAATTTGTTAGCGTTTTCGTTCAACATTCACTCTTTGTTTTAAAACTTAAAAATGCTCGTACACTGCAAAAACATGGTGTCTTAAATTGGACAAAAATGTCTTAAATTAAGATACTTTTGGTGTCTAAGACACGAAAAATGTCTTAATTTAAGACATTTTTGAACAATTTAAGACACCTGTTTTTGCAGTGTACCTCTGCAAAAAAATTTTTTTCTTCAAATAAAACAAAAACGTGTCTCATTATTTGCCCTAAAAAACCATAAAAATTATGTTAAACATAATTTTGAATTTTGAACATATTCGGACTGTATGATTTGAAATAGAAACAGCCTGAGGGAGTTACGTGATTCTAGAGGTTGAACAAAGTTAAGTGGTTCTTGATGTATGAGGGATTTATGTGGTTCTAGAGGTAGAAAGAAGTTATATGGTTCTAGAGGTGGAAGAAAGTTGTGTGGTTCTAGAGATAGAAGAAAGTTGTGTGGTTCTTGATGTATGAAGGAGTTACGTAGCTCTAGAGGTAGAAGGGAGTTAAGGGGTTCTTGATGTATGAGAGAGCTACACAGTTCTAGACGTAAAAGAAGTTTATGTGGTTTTTGAGGTAGAAGGGAGTTACGTGGTTCTTGAGGTAGAAGCCCATTTATGTAGGGTCAAACATTCTGACTCAGTGGCGGCGTTAAAATTGTTTTATATTATAGGGAGTGATATATTAAGTGGGAGGGGGCTAAAATTATAAAATGAAAATATATATTTTTTTAAACGTGTTTTTAGGATTTCTGTGTGTTGGAGTTTAGTCATTCCCAACAATATCATTCGTTTGTAATACCTATATTTTTATTCAAACAAGTTTTTGTATCACTATTTTAGACAGATTTGTACTAATTGTAGAGTTCGTATCGTAATTGGTACATTCACCCTACAATTTTTGTTGAAAATTGAAGGTTCGCATTTTTATAGAAAATTCAAGAGTATCATTTTTATTTTTAATCGTATTGTTATATAATTATTAAATGACTTTTGTCTAGAAATTCCGCTATTTTTCATTTTAAAGACTGTAGATTTTGTTGAATATTAAAGATTGTAAATTTTGTTAAAAACTAAGGATTGTAAATTTTGTTGATAATGAAAACTTTCTAGAATTTTATCGTTCACGTTGGTTCTGCCATTTTGAAATTTGCATAATAGGTTGGAAAATTGGTAAAATATTGGAAAAAAAGAGATGAAGAAGCGAGCGAGATCGTTTATATGACATTAAATACTTTAATATTGGATGTAACTTAAATCTTTTATGAAAGAAGCAAAAATCCTTCAATTATAATTAATGCGGAAAACTAAATTTAATGGAATTCAGACACAAAAGGCCACTAATACCGAGACACCATTGTGTCTCTTGCTACTGTGTTATATCAAGCAAGCAACAGAGAATAATGATTCATGAGTAATAGGCTATGTCAGTGTGACTATGCGTACAGCTATGATTCAGGAACAACCATTCATACAACTATATACAAGACGAACATGGTACTTATTGGAATTCGATCTTAATGTCACATTTGCCATGTGTGCATCCCTAAATTCCATTACATTCTGTTTAATTCCAGACAAATCAGATTAAAACGTAGCACTTTCAAAGAAAAAAAAACATTGAAATTAAATAGAGTTTATAATATTGGCAATGGAAAGCTCCCTATTTTATGTTGGAATATTTTTTTCAAAATTGTCTAAATTGCAAAATTCGAGGCCAAATTTGAAGGTTATGTTTGCAGGAGTACCTACTGGAAAAATCGAGTTATTTAAAATTTTAAATGTCAAATTTCAATTGAAGAGAAAATACTTTTTCTATGAGGAAGTAATTATCTATTTAGAAATTTAAAGTAGTTAATAATACATTATTGTTATTAATATTTTTCTAAATTTTTGAAATTTCAAAATGGTGGATTTGATACGTCGAGCAAATACTTAACGAATTCCAAATGGATTTTCGTGAAATAATATTAATATTCAAAAATCCCTGAATTCATAAACGGGACAAGTGGAAGTAAATTTTCTAGAGTATGGAGATTTGCTCTGAAATGCGAGGGAGGTAGGATGCTGTAAAAAATTAAATAAAAAATATGTTTATTAAGGGCATGTGATGAAGAATGACGTCACTGGTATAGTCAAAACTTGTCCGCAAACATTCTCAAAAACCAATAAATATTTTGTCACCAAACTTTGTAAAATCACTCTCAAATTTTTTTGATATCTTTAAATTAATTTTCTTTTTTAAATTTACTCATTTCCGGAAATTTTAAAAAAACCAAAAAATAGTTAACCTTTAAATTCAAGTGATTTCCCATTTTAAAAATGTTTTTCTTTTTTTGCTAGTTACTTATTTACTTGCTTAATTCCTTTAAATTTCTACTTCTTTAAAAATAAATTTATATGTAGTTATTTTATGACTTTCTAGTTATTTCGTAACATTGCGGTACTTTTTTTTTACTTTTTAGTTGTTCTTTTTATTTTATGGTTATTTTTGACTTACTAGGAATTTAAAAAAAATTTGATAGTCATTTGATTTACTTCTTTTTTACTTCCTAATAACTTTACTGAAATTTATTCCTTTAATTAATATAAATTAATAATTAATAAACAATATAATTAATGAAACCGAAACCTAAAACTTAAATTAAATTTATAAATACAGTACGAAAGGGCGTTTTCTTCGTAAGCCCGTTTAATAATGTAAATAAAAAATAAATAAATCATTGATTCATTTTTCACATTTTTCCACTTATTTTTTCACTTTCTAGTAATTTTTCTCTTATTTTTGAATTCTTTCTTTCATTTCCTTGTAATTTTTTTATAACTTTCTGGTATTGTGTTTCATTTTTTAATTACTTTCGCCATTTAAAAAATTTTCCACTTCTGGTTATATTTCTTAAATTAAAAAAAATTACTTTCTAGTAATTGTTTAATTCTACTTTTTTTCTTTATCTTTCATTTAAATAAAAATATCCTGATATTACATAATAAACAATCTTTTGAAAATCAATCCCTTCAATTAAAAGAAACACCGTAAAAATGTCCTTGAATGCAATTAAAAACGTCAGCAGTCTTTAATTAATCACAATTAAGAGAAAACTTCATCCTGTTAATTTAAAGAAAATATACGAGAAGGATTTAATTGCACTGTTGTTACTGGCATATATGTATATAAAAAGTTGAAAGTTATATAGTCAGAAGCACATTTATTTGATTTGTTTTACCTTTCTCTGTATGAATTCATTTTACTAATTGAAAGGTTTGATAGAGGAAGGGATGTATACAATTAAATCGAGCAATTACAAACATTCCATCTATCCAAATTGTGTTCACAGCCACAAATATTAACTGATAAACCCGACGTGAAAAATGAGGTTTAATAGTTTAAATATAACACCACTGTTATTTCGCTTTTGTTCGTTTTTATAACATTTTACCTTTTTTTTTTTGCGGAAAGAGATTAAACTTTCACGACTTTCAGATTGATGAAGAATGAAATCAAATCACACATGTTAGTTTCCATTACTATTTGACGATATTAAAAGCGTTTTAATTTGGGAATAAAAATTGAAAACCGTGTATTTAGGGTGCTACTAGAATCTTCATTGGCCTTGGTATTTGTTCATCAATCACAAGTAGCGATCGATTGCAGGCATTCATTATTCTCTTGACTTGATGGTTCGAAAATTCCATAAAATCTGCATAATACTACTTGAAAATCGTTGAAAATGTATTTTCATTTGTTTAATATTGAATTTTCCAATTATTGGTAGATTTGATACTTAATTATTATGTGATTAAATGTTTCTGGTTAAATTTGGAAATTATAGGGTAATTATACGAATTACTGTGGACCTCAGGCTATTTTAAATTAAAAAATAAAACGGTTGTTTTTATTGAAGGAATCAAGATTTGAAGTTAATAAGCTAGTAATTTGTGTCATTAAATAAAGATTGGGATTAAAAATTTTCGTTGAATTTAATAAATTCTCTAAGATTAACATGATAATAAGATAATCTTTGGAGAAGGAAACGTCTCTTTGGAAACGAAATATAGTTATAAAAAACAGCGAAACTTTTTTCATTTAACCTGATAATAGATCTGTGGATTCAACGTTATATCTTAATCACAATAACTCTTTGAGCTATAAATTATAGTCTCCCCAGACGTTTGAGATGAACAATAGAGAAAGAAATTGATTTAGGACACTTTGGAGAAACATTCTTCATCTAAATTCTATTCATCATTTTACTATGTCAAAAGTAATTTATGTGTTGAAAAATAGTTTGGATGAAGCTGCTGAAAGTCTTTGTCAAAACATTTCCGATTTAATATTAATTTTGTGAATAATTTAACACTTTTATTATTTGACGTGTGACTTGTAAGATGGAGTTGAAAAATGCTCTACATAATACATTAAAAGGTTGCGAATTGATTTGTTTTACATTTGAAGTCACTTTTTAAAATTCAAAATGGAGGATTCATTATGGAGTCTACATTTTTAATTTTTTAGGTTAATTTTCATGAAACTTGGTTTATGGAGAATTTCGGGATTTTTGAATATGAAAGAAGTTATTTTTTCAAAATTGGAATCCTTGTTACACTTTTTGGAATTCTAAAAAAAAATAGAATTTTGTGCTGCTCTTTACCAATTCGGTTTTTAGTGTTTTTTTTAACAAGGCTATCTTAATAATTCAAAAATTCAAAATGGAGGATATAAACTTAATCAAAAACTTATAAAAATGTCTTCTCAGGGTCTTTTTTTTGTAATTGTTAATTACGAATTCGATGTTAGTTTTTCAAACTTCAAAATGGCGGATTCAATATGGTAGAAGAAATTAAAATTGGTTGAGGAATGTTCATAAAAATGACTTTTCAATGTGTTTTTGGAATTGGTAATTACGAATCCAATGTTAGTTTTTCAAAATTCAAAATATCAGAAATAGGGAAAGTTTACTTTTTTAATCAGTAGAGGATAAGAGATGGAATTATAAATTGAATATAAAAATATACTAAATAATTTATTGAATTGCATGTTTTTAACATTTTTTAACAGAAATTACGTTTACAAACTGTTTTTTATTTTTCTCCGTTTTGGATGGTAAAAATGTGAAAATGTGCTGCTAAAAATTCGAAGAACGTCAAGAAAGAACATTTTTTTTATCGGAAATCAAGAAAATGTCAGATAAAATAGAAATGAAAAATTGGTGTAAAACCTGATTTAGAAAATATTCTGGATGAATTTAAAATGAGTAACTACCCTTACAGATTGATTTAAAATTTGTCAAACGTCAATCTAATCTAAGTCTGAATAAGTAAAATTTTCACTTGAAAAAAAACTAATGGATTTAAAATATCTTTGTTTAAAAATTAATTTCTCTTTATATCGTTAAACAGTTGTAACTCAATAATTTCCATATGCATAATTTTGTACAATGGGAAATAATTAAAGCCATAATTATAGATAAAATTATGGACACAAGGGTCATTACAGTAATGTATTTTACCTTATTACGAAAGCACTTCAGTCCATTTTGCAATAATTAATTTGTTTAATTTGACCTTATAAATTATTTATAATAAAGATTGATATATAGTTTCTCAATTGAGATTCATACACGGAAAAAATCTATCTTAATGAACCACTGAATTTGGAAATAAAGCTGTAATAAGAAGATTTACAGTTAAAATAGATTAACATTAATAATAAAATATTTAAAGAGAAAAAACGTAAAATGAAAATTTAAAAATCTTTAAACGCTAAAACACCTTTATTAAATAATATATATATAGTTTTCTGTATTAATCTAGCTATTTTTTGAATTTTGTTTTTAATTGTCAATTATTTTCACATTTTGTAATTTCTTTCCTATTATTTTATCAAATTTCAATTTTATTCTGTAATTTTGTATTTGTTTCTTCAATTTTTTATCATTCTCTTCAAATTACTATTATTTTTTTTTCAATTTTCAATTGTTCTCTTCAATTGTTTATTATTTTCCATAATTTTAAATTATTTTCTTTAATTTTAATTTTTTTCGATTTTCATTTATCGCGCGTCTAGGCGCTCGTTATTATTGCTAGAAATTAATATTTTACTATTATAGTTTATTATATGTTTCGTCTGTCTTTCTATCCAAAATTTTTAGATTGAATTCCGATCATGTCAACTTTAATTTTTTAAATTATTATTAAAGATCCGCCACTGCTTATTATGTGATAAACTAAAAATAAACACCTAACCACGGAAATATTTAAAACTGAAATTGTCAAAACATATTCATCAGCTTTTTTTGAACTATTAATAAAAATCGAGTTTCTAGCCAAAAATTTTAAATATTTCAATATTTTTCTTTTAAAGTGACAAATGTATAAATTAATAATACACTTTCCTTAATATAGAAAAATTGAGAGACGATTTTTAATTTCGCCAAAACAGTGATATTGGCAATATCTCTGGTTCGTTTTCGGCTAAATGTCTAGCCATTATATCGAGTAACTTGATGATCGTTAATTTTTGTCTTATCCCAATAAAACGTCAGAATCTCGTTTAAGTTTCTGTCAGTGTTTCCAGTCGTATTTTTCCATTCTTAATTAAGAAACCAACGATTTTTGCTTCTTCACTAACAGCAGGTTTTATGGTTAATGAAACGTCTGCTGATAAGACGTCAAAAGTCAAGTACATTGAAGACAGTCGCAGATTGAGTGCAATTCTCGAATCGTGCTATTTTATAGCGTGGAACGACTTAGACACCAATCCGCTTGCAGGTTTTCTCGGAACGCTTTTTGTGTGTCGGATATTGAACTGAAGCAGCCACAGCAAAAATTCCCGAGTATTTTTCAAGTTCAAAGATAAAAGGAAATTGGAATTGGCGAAATGCAAGATATTTTTACGCAGGTGCTGCATCTAGATTCTCTCATATGCCAGATTTTATTTAATCTCGATTTATCATCACGCTGAAAGAACAGAGAAGAGGGAAATTTTTCCTTTTTTCGAACAAGAAAAATGCTCTCCTTTAAAAAAAAAAAGAACAAACAAGAAAGGGATTTTTCAATATAGATGCGAATAAAATAATTTCTTTGTCAGAGCTTCGAATTTTCCGGCAATAAATATTTTATTTTCACAGGCATTCAATTTCCGTGAAAAGTCCGCAAATGTTGGTCGTTTTGACAGGCTCGCTCTTTTTTTTTCTGAAAAAGCAATATATGAGCATAAACCAGAAATAATCTTCTGTATTGAAATACGTGTCACCCTATACCTATTCAATAGATCATCTGTAACAGATATCAGCTTTATACATGCTCACTGATAGCGTTTTATTTTACATTAGATATTACATTGCAAATTTTGATGTGAATTTATAATCTACCTCACATATCGGATTCATTAGTGAATTTAAGAGATTGTATTATACTAGCAATATCAACTCGTGTCCAGGCGCGAGAGAAACTTTGCATTGTTTTTGGTCGTTTATAACTGTACATTTTTTGAAATGCAAATTAGATTAATAAATTAGTGGAATTTGTTATTCAATTGTTATAAAATTAAGATTTTAGATTTTTATTCATGAAAAGTTCTATCAATGCAAATATTAATTTTTTCAAACTTAAAATACTTCCATCGAAATGTTGACTCAAATTCAATGTTTCGGTACATTTTTGCAAAAAAAGAAGGCATATTGGTTTTGCATAAGGATCAAAATAATCTCTGAGTCCGCAACCTTGTGAAGCGACCTTAAAAACGTAAATTAGTTTCTAAAAATTGGTTTTTAACCAGACAATACTATATGAAGCTATTATAAAAAACAAAAAATTTCCGTCTTCCAGAAAAAATTCACAAAAATGGCAAAAATAGATATTTTAATAGCTATTAAAATTCCGCAGATCTGTGTAATTAATTTAAAAATATATATTTTCCAAACGTACCTGATATAAAGCAAAAAATTATTTAAGTTCTAAACTTCAGGTGTGGACAGAATGAATGAATCTTGTTAATTTATTATTACATATAGAATTTTGTTATTTCACAAGTAAGACGTGAAAATAAAAAATGCTAATAAATCGGTTTTTCTTTTTAATCTCAATTGGGTAAAATTTACCTGAAAAATGCGCAGAATTTCTGAAACCTTATCATCCTTTAAATTGGTTCTCTCGTCTTGAATTTGACTAATATCAAAACTTTTTGAATTAAAGAAGTCTGAAGGTAAGGAAAGTAAAAGAGAAAAGAGGGAAGAGCTTGAGAGATGACATACTGCTGTCCGAAATGGGTTCAAACTGCATCTTTATACAATTACGAGACGAAAGTCTGGGAAGCCTTTTCATGATCGAGTGCAATTTGGTCGTCTACATCAAAGAGGCTCTCGGGATATCGAAAACGTGACGATAAAGAAGAAAAGAAAACCTTGTACTTGAAGTTGATCGATCACGGAAATAAAATCCTTCAAAGTCCTTTTCAAATCTAATAGTTTGCTAACGAAGTAGTTTTTGAAATTAAACATTCACGAGGAATTTTCCTGAAGGTGTGTACATGGAAAAATTATACAGTCGTTGATTATCACATGCCGAAAAAAAAAATTCATCCCCTGCATGTTGCCTAAAATGTTACAGCCGATTCTTATAGGATTCTATCCGTAAAATTAAAGTTGCGAAGAAGTAATATTACGGTAATGAGAACAATAATATAACCAACAAAAATTCTAATCAAGAATTTAGGAGAATTTAGGTTTTTTTTATTTATTTCTCAAATGAAGTCAAATTTTCTCAATCAATGTAAGAAAATAGAATCTCTAGTATTCTCATAATACATAATTTCAATGTTAAAAGTAAGAATTATATATAATAATTCACAAGTTTCTTTCATTCGTTAATTCTTTCATTTAGTCCAAACTTAAAGTTTGTCACTAGATGTTTTTTGTTTGTTTTATATTTTTACATCATACAGTACCGGCCGAATTTGTCAGTCCACCAATTTTTAAAGAATTGAAAAACTTCTTAATGCGTACAAAGTATAATTATTAAATTTTTTTTATTTTTATTTCCTAAAAGTAAATTAAATTCCGATAAAAATAAGAACTGAACAAAGTAATTTAGTCCATTTTTCATTAAAATATATTTAAGAAAGTTGAATTTTCATTGTTTCACAAAAATTCAAATTTCTGACGAAATAACGATGTTTTTTTAAAGTTCCTATGCTTTTTTTCAAGGTCATTTTCTAAGGAATGAAACTATTATATAAGCATTAAAGTGGAATTTTTATCTTAGAATATGCAGGGCTAGGAATTTGGACAAAACAATTTATAAAAACTTGAAGACATTATATTGACATAAAAACATTTTTAAACACTTTAATAAATATATTATATTACTTTTTTCCGAAATTTGTTGACAATTACAACTTTGTTATATTTTATATAGCTGTATTTGACATCAAGACGTTAATTATAATTTTTCTATCTTTTTTGGTCCAAATTTCAAGCCCTGCATATTCTAAGATAAAAATTGCACTTTAATGGAATAAAATTATTATTCCTAAGGAATAATAGTTTTATTCCTTAGGAAATTACCTTGAAAACAAGCATAGGAACTTTAAAAAACCATCGTTATTTCGTCAGAAATTTGAATTTTAGTGAAACAGTAAAAATTACACTTTTTTAAATATATTTTAATGAAAAATGAACTTAATCACTTCGCTCAGGTCTTATTTTCTTTAAAATTTCATCTACTTTTAGGAAATAAAAATAAAAAAATGTTAATAATCATAGTTTGTACGCTTAAAGAAGTTTTATAATTCTTAAAAAATGGATGGACTGACAAATTCGACCGGTACTGTATTTCACCTTTACAAAATGTTCTCAATTTTTAAATTTATATCTAGCAATTTTAATTTCTTCAAATTTCTGTTAATTTTATAATTTGAATTTGCATTGACTGAAAGTTTAATTATTCCACGATTTTCAAACATTCTAAAATTGAAGTGAATTAAAAATTTCTAAAATTTTTAATAATTATTTTCTTTTATGATTTCAATTACTTAAACTACATTTTTAAACTATTTTTATCATTTTCCAATCACTTTCTGCAATTTTTAATTATTTCCATTGTTTTTTACATCTTTCCCTAAATCTTAAATCTACCATCCGAAAATTTCAATTATTTTTAAAAAATTTTGTCAAACACTTTTTTAATTTCGCTTATTTTTTCTTCGACAATAAAAGAATTTCATTATTTATTGCTAAATTTCATATGAATTATCGCAGAATAAAATTTTTTGTTTTAATTCATCATTATTATTTTTATTTTGCAATTAATATCTTAAATTTTTAATCATTTTCATTATTTCTGAATTAATATCCTGAACTTTCAAATATATATTTCAATTCTTAATTATTTTGTTCAATAGTAATTTCTTTTTATTATTTTGCAATTATTTTCTCCATCTTTGAAATATTTTTCAATTCATTTCCTAATTTTTCAGTTATTATCTCAAATATAGATTATTGTCTTAAAATTTCAACTTTTTGAACAATTTTTTAAATTATTTTCTTTTGCTTAAAAATAAATTCTGTAATTTTTCTATCATATTCTCCAATTTCTAATTACTTTCATTCTTTTTGTATAATTTTCAAGAATTTCCATTACTTATTTTAAATTTTAATTATTTATTTTCATCATTATTATTTTAAAAATTTCTTATTTATTTATTTATTTCATCATTTTACAGGCTTAATAAAACCTTTTACAATATAAAAAAAAAAAGAGAAAGAATTAACAATTTGGCAATATATACTAATACAAAAGATATAAAATCAGCGTAACAATAGACAAAGAAAAATAGCGGCAACCGAAATTTGTAATAGTTAATTTGTAACTCTTATTATTTTCATCATATTTCAATTATTTTTAAATTTTTTAAATTATTTTCATCATATTTCGATTATCTTTTAAAACTTTTATTTGTTTTCATCATATTTCAATTATATCATTTATTAAATTATTTCCCTAAATTCTTATCTACATATTATTTTGATTTTGTAAAATTATTTTTCAAGATTTTTAAGTATTTTTCTCAAATTTCAATTATTTTCTACAATTTTTAATTATTTTCATTTGTTTTCGTAATTCACAAATTTTTTTATGAATTATCTATAGTTTCAATTATTTTTAGCCTTATTCAATGCTTTTCTTCAATTTTTAATGATTCTCACTTTTTTCAATTATTTTCTCAGATTTTCAAGTAATTTTCTCAAATTTCATTTTCTTTTGATTTTAATTATTTATTTTTATTTATTTAATAACGTTTTATTAATTAGGTTACACGCATTATCAATTTGGCAGTTGAAATCGACAAACAGATATTTTAAAAATTTTTAAAAAATTCTGCAATTTTTTCAATTATTTTTATTAAATTTCATTAGTTTTTTTCAACTTATCATTGGTTTTATCATATTTTAATTGTTTTCCTCAAGTTTTAAATTTTAAAATCATTTTTTTAATTATTTTCGCCAATTTTTAATTATTCATATTTTTTTTAAATTACTTACCAAAATTTTTAAATATTTTTTTCAAATTTCCTATTATTTTCGTCCATTCTTTGTCATTTTCAATTTTTTTCATAATTTCCAAATTTTAAACAATTTATCTGATATTTCAATTATTTATCTGAAATTTTCATTATTCTATTCAATTCTCAATTATAACTACGATTTTTTTGTATTTTATGTTGCAATTATTTCTTTTAAATCAAAAGTTGTTGTTTTAAATTTTAAATTATGTTTATCTTTTTTCATTTATTTTCTCTAAATTTTAATTATTTTCTTTTTTTTTTGCAATGTACTTTTAAAAGTTTCAAGTATTTTTCTGAAATTTCCTGAAATTTTCCTTTATTTATATATTTTTTTAAATTATTTTCTCAAACTTAATTTTTTTTTTATATGTATCAAATTACAAATTACCGTAAGATGGAGTAAAGTCGGCCAGTTTTTCAAGTATTTTTTAAATTCAAGTTTGAGATTTCTATAAACAAAAACAAAACAATATTTTTAATTTTTCTTTCTAAAAAAAAGATAATTAAATACTTAAAAAATAGGTTACCGGCTGGCCGACTTTACCCCATTTTACGGTACTTATATTATTTTTTCATTATTTTCTTAAATTTTCAATCATTTTCATCATTTCTGAATTAATTCTCTAAATTTTTAATTATTTATCTTAATCTTAAGCATTTTTTTCAGTTTTCAATTATTTCCTCCAATTTTTCACTATTCTTATTTATTTAAATTACTAAATTATTTAAATATTTTTCTCAAATTTCCCAAATTTTCCTTTAATTTTTAATCATTTTCAATTCTTTTTATAATTTCCAAATTTTAAATTATTTATCTGAAATTTTTATTATTCTATTCAATTCTTAATTATATCTACGATTTTCTTGTATTTTATATTCCTATATTCTGTATTTTTTGCAATTATTTCTCTTAAATTAAAACTTGTTCTTTTCAATTTTAAATAATGTTTATCTTTTTTAATTTATTTTCTCTAAATTTTAATTATTTTTTCTTTTTTTTTTTGCAGTGTACTTTTAAAAGTTTCAAGTATTTTTCTGAAATTTTCTTTAATTTTCCTTGATTTATGTAATTTTTTTATGATTTTCTCAAACTTAATTATTTTCTTAAATTTTAAATTACTCATATTATTTTTTCTTATTTTTATAAATTTCTAATCATTTTCATCATTTTGGAATTAATTCTTTAAATTTTTAATTATTTATCTCAATTTCAAGCATTTTTTTCAATTTTCAATTATTTCCTCCAATTTTTCATTATTCTAATTTTTTAAATTTATTTCAAAGATTTTAAAGTATTTTTTCCAAATTTAAATTATTTTCTTTAATTTAAAAACATTTCTATCATTTTCTAAAATACTTTCAAAAATTAAAATTGTTTTCATTATATTTCTTTTTTTCAATTATAATTTCCGAAATTTGACTTTTTTTTAAATATTATAATTTACAATTTTTAATAACATAAAGTGAAGAAACTAATCGCGCGTTATAGCGTTCGTTGCCTAATCTATTTAGGTAAAAGAAATTAAAATTTTTATAATTTATATAGAACGCTGTTCATAATTATTATATTTAATTAAAAAAATTTACATTAAACTGACTTATATTTGCACCGATAACTATTTTGTATTTATCCATTTTTATTTCAATAAATTGTTTGTTTTTCAAAATAGTGGAGCTCATTCAATCATAGAAAATTCTCATAAATTCTCCGGAAGGAGAAGATTCTTGGTTATATTCTCGAGAATGTTACCGGATTTTAAATTACAAAAAATTTTGCAACTCTATGTAAAATACGAATTTAACCTTGAAAATATTTGATTGGATCTAGTTTTCAAGCAATTTAGGTTTTAGTATGCTGTTTACAAATCTTCTATCAAATTTTTAAAATTCAAAATGTCGGATCCAAAATGTCAGACAATTAGTTTTAAAAAATTTACATTTTTATGAAACTTTTAGTATCTTGGGGCTTTTGGCGGATCAATTTTTAAAAAAAATTTACATTTTTATGTAATTTGGTATCTGAAGGTTCTTGGGATCGCTGGTTCTGAATCCGTGATTAGATTTTCAAAATTCAAAATTTGTGGATGTTATATGGCTGACCTACATTTAAAAACATTTTACATTTTTATGAAACTTGGTATCTGTGAGTTTTTGGGATTGCTGATTGCAAATTTGTGATCAGAATTTCAAAATTCAAAATGGCGGATCCAGTATGGCAAAACACAAAATTATAAATTGAAACTTTTTTATTCACTCTTTTTAGGGTTTGCTGATTTTGAACTTCATGTCAGATTTTAACAATTGAAAATAATTGATTTCCTTTTTTGAAAAAGGGGGTGCTGAAAATCAGTTTTTTTTTTAAATAATAAATATGGCTAATGTGAAAAATCTAAAAAAAAACAAAATTGGCTGAATCATCGTAACGATTAATACGCGCCCTTTAATCTAGGAACGAGGTAAATCAATTTTCTAAGAGGTGCATTAAACCCTTTACAAAATTGGTTAACCTCGATACTGGATTAAAGGGTACATCTTATAGGCGTGTATACTTAAACATGTAAAGGTTCATCGTCTAACTTCTTAGACAGAATACATTCTTCTAATTATCTTTACTTATTAACTTTACCCACTTTGTGTTAATATTAATCTTCACACGGCGCCTGAATAGTTTTCAAAGTTAGCTTCAATTTTTAATCTCAATAAGTAGATGGAAAATTGAATTTTTAATATTCAGTCACTTTTGTAAATATTACTTACTTCTTCACTGAAATTGTTTGTTATGTATTAAATAATTTATCATAAAATACTTAATTTAATAAAAATTCTACAGAACTGATTCTAAAGATTATTCATGTTCCTCAAACTTTGCAAAGTTCAATTTCCTTTATAAAACTTTGACCGGTTTCGATAATCGAATAAATACTTCTTCAGTTAAATAAAGTTTGAATCAGTTTTCTGAATAGACTTGATTTAAGGTAAAAGGTTGTTTGGATATTTATTTAAATTGGATAAATAATCATATTATGGGTAAAAAGTTTCCTTTTTTAGTTTTCCTCTTTTCTTCTTTTTGTTCTTTTGTACAAGTTGTGTGTTAGTTAAAATGATGTTCATTCTTCCTGAGAAAATCCATTTTAATATATATATATATAGATATTGTAAAAAGTTTCCCTCTGTCTTTAACTATATCAGGAAAAGGAGTCCTCTGCACATAAAGTTGAATCCCGTGAGATGTTCTCACCTTTAGAATTATAGCGACATTAAAACAATGTCAAAATCGATGCACCGATAATCGTTAATTTTCAGTGCCGGAACAAACTAAATGAAAAATTGTTTTTTCAGGCAGAAAATGTAAAATGGGATAAATAACTCAAAATTTCGGTGTAGACTAACTTTAATATATTAAAAAAAAATTGTTAAATGGTATCATTAACTTTTTGTTGTGACTGGCGAGCAACAGCTACCTTAATAAGATGAATAGTTTCCAGTTGACTAACTTTTTATAACCTATTATCGGTGAGGTAAAAAATTAAGTATTTTGAAAGGTGTCTAAAAATATTTGGATTATAAATGAATTCTAAATGTAGGAAAGCATTCATTTAAAATTCTCAAAATGAACAAAGCAGCAGTGTTTTGTAAAAAGATGTTTACCCATGTGTTAAAACAGGTCACACCGAAACTAAGCACTCTCGCTTTAACTTATCTTTCAATTTACCAGTGATCTATTCATTCAAGGCCAGTATCATCTACACGAGTAAAAAGATAATTTGCAAACATCTTTCGTAACAAACGAGAGTGATCAACGCGCTTTTGTAAGCCAAAGTAGAACAAAACATTACTGAAATCAAACATTTTCTTTTAATAATGATACTTTCATTTCAGAAACAAGTATAATTAAACCAGCTTGTAATTAAAGGTATTCATTTAAAAAAATAAGAAACGAAGGAAATTTTAAAAAAAAAGTCAACAATTTTTACGAATACAACCTGATGAAAATTGAAAAGTAAATTTTATTCGTTGCTGAGTAGTTGTGTGGTTATAAAGTAAACAGGAAATCACCTATCTACAACTGGTTCGTATCTAGAAAAAGTTTTACAAACTTGATTTGGGCCATTAGCTTTCTTTCAAGTTCTAGATCTTGGTTACGAAAGTTCCAAAGCTCCTAAAACTTTTGATTTATGTTCTATTTTAACAAATTATGAAACGGGTTAATATATTAATTATCAATTTAAACCACAAACTGTAAGTTTTCAGATTTTTGTTTTTTTCTGGCGAAGTTTATAAGATCTTCTGTTAGGGGTTATTAATTAACAGGTCGATTACTTCAAAAAATACCCTTTTGTTAAAAACATCAAATTTTAATAATTTATAAGTTCTGTAATTTTCATCAAATCATGAAATGCAAAAAATACGTATGTATTATTATATAAGTTGTGCAAAATCTAGGATGTTGAATCCGCGATATGATATCTAAAATTTGTGATGTTGGTTTTGTAATATGAAATGTATGATATGGAATCTGAATTTTTTTTCTAAGATTTTCAATAAATTAGCATGACCGTCAGGATCTTTTGAATTTTTATTTCCGAGTGCTTTAAATTTCCACACAAAACAAAGATGAGAAATTTATAAATCTACCTTTTTCGAGACTTTTTTCTTGCAATCATGAGGATACTTATAAATATAAGAATAACCAGTTATTTATTTAAAAGCATCGTGAGTAGGAAAGCATCCAGACGCAAATTCTAATTTGTATTTAAATTTGAAAATTGAAAACTTTGAGCAGTAATTTACTAATGGTTTCTGGTCATAATTTGCTTTTGCTGTTTGTTAGTCAGAAATTTAAATTTCGAATTATTGTATTAATTTATCTTGCTTGCCAGGTGAAATTTCTAATAAGTCTAACTTCTAACTTTCATCTAATAAGACAGGACTCTTCAAGCAAAACTCTCCTTGAAATTCCCCATTACTCTTCGTAAATTACTTGCGGTCTTGTTTGGCGCTTGCCCGAGGTAGATATTATACTGCCATCAGAATTTTCATGATAATTAAGCATTTGCTTAATCGCGAATTGAAAGGGTTCTGTCTTTTTTAAATCTGATCATATTTTCAATTTTTATTTCCATACGAAACACTTTATTCACATTTTATAAACATTTCTTTTGTTTTTGACAAGATAAAATTGTTTTGTATGTTTTTCATTTCATTTGATTAAAATAATTGTAAAAAATATAAATGATTACAAAAATTTTAAAATTACATATTATATTAGTATCATATAAAAGCATATAATTAAAAATTTTGTTGTTTCTAATATTAATAGCCTAATATAAATTTCTGTTTCAGGTGAGTTCTTTACACATCTTTTCTGATAAAAAAAGCTTCTAATTTAAGGTAATTTAAAATTTTTTTTATAGTTAAGTATTTAAAAAAACATAACAGCACTTAACAACAAACTACGCGAGTTTATTTTTTTTCTAATTTTATTCACTTAGTCCCATGCACGAAACAATCTAAAAAAAAGAATTGAAAATTAGATTTACAGAAAAATTTATTAAATGAAAAACGCGTTGAAAGAAAATTTTGTAAATTGTACAATTTGTGACGAAAATTTAAACGAATTGTTAAAGTTATTTTCCAGAATTACAAAATTAATTAAAAATGTTTGTTGTACAAGTTTTACAGCTGAAATTTTTAAAATAAATCCGAAAGACGTTTTTAAAAATTTACCTTATTAGTAACTACATTACTTAAAAGTTACAGTAAAAAGTTGCAGTTGAAAAAAAGTTTAGTACAGTGAAGTTGAAAAAATGTCTGAAAATAAACCATTAAAAGACGCTTTCGATAATTTTATAAATTCTCCCAATTTTTACCGAGAAGAAAATTTAAAAGAATAAAGTCAACTTATCTTGTTGGATTATCTTAGAAGAATAAAAAACAATTATGAAACCGGATCATAAAAATGAAATAAGATTAAATAAATGTAGTTTTTTGAAATAGTGTCACTTTATTGATATTTTGAAAGTTATAACCAATGTTAGGCAACACTTCGTTCAAAATTATTAAATTTTAATGAGTAGTGGGTCAAAATATTTGGATGTTTTGACATAAAGCTATTGGCATAAAGATAAAGCTAAACTCACATAAAGCTAAAAGACTACATTAAACCTAAGTTCACTAAACAAAGTGAGCGCAACGGAGATGCGTTTTAACCAAAGACCTAATTAATCTGCAATTTCAGACTTTACCGGTGTGAATGCACGTAAACTTATAGGTGTGCTAATGCTTCAGGCGAAGTCGAGAGCAAGTTGTTATTTCGGGGTTTGACTAGTGCGAGTTCGGGCAAACTTTGAAGCAGCTAATATGTTCCATGCCACCTTTAGAATTCGATTCATTTGTTTCCGATCACATTTATAGTCTTATCTCAATCTTAATTATAACAACTGTACTTTTTTCTATTTCAATGATTTCCTATTTCGATTTTTCATTTTTTGTTTCGACGTTCATAATAATTCTTGTCCTAAATTTATTGAGCGGTGACTTGTGTATGGTACGTCTGCAAATTTCATAGAGCAAAAAAAAAACGCACTGTGGAATTCCATAGGGCAAAATTACAGACAAAAAATAAATTTCTTAATACGAATGTAGATAAAGAAATTGAAAGTTAATTAATAAACAATTTAACTAATTTGATATTAAAGGAAATAATTCAAAACTGAAAAAGTAATGTTTGAAAAAATTAAAGAAAAGAATTGAAACTTGCGGAAATTGAATTTAAAAATTAGGGAAAAAATTGAAAAATAGTAGATATAATTAGAAATTGAAGAAAATTGTTGAAAAATGATAAAAATAGTTGACAATTGTTGCAAATAATTACAATCATAAAAGAAAAGAATTGATAAAAGTTTAAGAAATTTTTAAATAATTTTAAATTTACTATTCTTGAAGATTAAAGAAAAGAATTGAAACTTGGGAAATAGAATTTAAAGTTGAAGGGAAAAAATAATTAAAATAAAATTGCAGGAAATTTTTGGAAAATGATAAAAATATTTGAGAATTGTAGCAAATTATTAAAATCACAAAAGAAGATAATTCTTTTTTACATCTAATTTTAAATTTAGGTACTATTCTCAAAGAGTGGATTAATTAAATTTCTAATCAATGAAATTTCAAATTAATTCAAGTTTTAAAGAATTATAATATATAATTGTAATCATAGTCCTTTTTATCTCAAATATATTCTGCAATTTTTAAAATTATTTTTTACAAATTTTTATAATTTTCTTCAATTAGAATTATATCTATCAATTATTTTATTATTAAATTTATCTTTCAAATTATTTTCAAATATTTTTTGATTAATTGTCTAATTTTTTTATTATTTATCTCAAATTTCAATTATTTTTTCAATTTACAATATTATTTTCATCATTCTGCAATTATTTTTTTAAATTACAAATATATGTTGAAATTTTTTCAATTATTTTTCACAAACTAAAATTATTTTCTTCAATTTTTAATTATTTTTATTACTTTACAAATATTTTTTCAAATTTTTTATTTTTTTCATTATTCCTGAATTAATTTCTTAGATTTTAAAATATTTTTTTCAAATTTTAATAATTTTCTTCAATTTTTAATTATTTATCTCATTTTTCAAACATTTTTTTCAAATTTTCATTTTTTTTTTTTATATATTTCTGCAATTGTTTTCACCGATGTATTATTTCTATCATTTTTCCATTACTTTTTGTCATAATCAGTTATTTTTTTTATTAATTTTTATATAATTTATTACAGCTTCCACTTATTTTTTCAAAATACAATTATTTTTATCATTCTGCAATTATTTTCTTTCATTACAAATATATGTTGCAATTTTTTCAATTATTTCTCAAAAAATAAAATTATTTTCTTTAATTTCAAATTATTTTTATTACTTTTCAAAAATTGTCTCAAATTCTTTATAATTTTCATTACTCTATAATTAATTTTCTAGATTTTAAAATATATTTCTCAGATTTTAATAATTTTGTTCAATTTTTTATTATTAATATTATCATTTTGCAATCAATTTCTTCAATATTCAATTATTTTTATTACTTAGCAAATATTGTCTCGAATTTGTTACTAAATTTTAATAACTTTCTACGACTTTCAATTATTTTTGTTATCATTTTGCTATCATTTTCTCCAATTTTTAATTATTCTCACTACTTATTCCTGAATTAAATTCCTAAATTTTAAATTTTTTATCTCATTTATCAATTAGTTTTTCAAATTCATTTTCTTTTATCTTTTTGCAATTATTTTCTCCACTTTTTAACTAGATATATTAACTATTTTTTAATTAATTTCCTAAATTTTTATTTATTATCTCAAATCTAAGTTACTGTATCCACGTTTCAATGTTTTAATCATTCTTTAATTACTTTTCTAACATTTAAAATACTTTTGACAATTTTTTATTATTTTTCTGTAAAATTGCAATGATTTTTAAAAATTTTATATTATTTTCATTATTCGGTGATTAATTTCGAAAATTTCAATTTTTTCTCTCAAATTTCCATTATTTTCTTCAATTAACGATTATTTCTATCATTTTTCTTCAATTTTCAATTGAAGAATTTTCATTTTGCAATTCATTTCTTCAATTTTTAATTATTCTCACTACTCGTTCGTCAATTAAATTTATAAACCTTCAATTATTTATCTCATTTATCAATTATTTTTTCAAATTCATTTTCTTTTATCTTTTTGTAATTATTTTCTCCACCTTTTAATTAGATATATTAATTATTTTTCAATTAATTTTCTAAATTTTCATTTATTATCTCAAATCTAAGTTATATCGTCTCCACTTTTCAGTGTTTTAATCAATATTCAATTATTTTTCTTAAATTTTAATTAGGTTTGTCAATTTTTACTTATTTTTTTTCATTTGCAATGATTTTCACAAATTTTATTTTATTATGAATATTTCTTGATTAATTCAGCAAATTTCAATTATTTATCTTAAATTTCCATTTTTTTCTTCAATTTTCGATTATTTCTATAATGTTGTAACTATTTTCCTGAGTTTAAAATTCTTGAAATCATGTTGTAATAAAGGTACTTTCATTTACTCTACAAATATTCTGCATTTTTAAAAATTATTTTTCTAAAATTGGAATTAACATCTACTTTATTTTAAACTGTTTTTATCACTTTCCAAAATTTTTCTTCAAGGATTTTCATTATTTTTCAATTTTTCACCTAAATTTTAAATTTCCGCAAGTTTCAATTATTTTCTTTAATTTTTTCTAATAAAACTATGTCAGTTTTAATTATTCCTTTTAATATCAAATTAGTTTTATTATTTATTAATTATTAATTAACTTTTAATTTCTTTCGACATTTTTCAATTATTTTAAAAAATATAACTTTGTTCTTCAAAATTTTCAATGTTTTAATCATTTTTCAATTATTTTTCTCAAATTTTAATTAGGTAAGTTCATCAATTTTTGTTTTTTTTTTAACTTGCCCCCTTGGACAATATTAAGTTTGCAAATGGCAAAAATTTACAAGTCGCTACCCCTGATTGAAATTATTGAAAAATTGTTTTTTTTTTTTGTTTAATCGGATGGTAAGTAACTACACAATTTTAGTTTTACATATTCACTGATCCCAGTGTTTAGGGAAGTTTAATTGTGATAATAGTTTGTTTCTATTGTCGAAAATTCACACGAATATATTTGGGGTCTATGATTGTCGTTGTAGATGGCTTTATACTGTCAGATCCAATTATGAGTTAGTTAGCACCCTTACCAGTTTCTCACTAACGCTTTGTTTAACTTTACTCAGCACTGTATATGACAGCGTCGAATGCCGTTACCTCCAAACGATGTCCGGTGTATCTCTCACATAAAGGAAGCATTAAAGTGAAGTCCTTTCATTCTCGGCTGTTAATAGAGCCACTGCAACACATTTAGAGAGTATACATTTAATTCCGTTCTTGTAACAAGGAAAACAGTTCTATTTGTTCAAACCACTACATCTGAATTATTTTTAGGAAAATATCTTTCAAAGAATTTAAAACGAAATTTGTCGTTTTATACAAGATAAAGATATTGCTGGGATTACAAAAAATCTATTTAAAAGGGTATCATCTATAGTGATTCGAGAAATTGCTGGAAACTTATTGTTAGTACATCAAGATAAAAAAGGGAATTTGTAAAAAGATTAGAAAATTTTGTAAATGTTCCGGAAATTTGTACGAAATTTCAGAAATTCGTAGAATAATAGAAAAAACTTTAATTTTCAGTATTGTATTTTTTAATAATTTGAAAAATTAAATTTAATGAGGTTCTCTCCATTTACATATAAGGAATATTTCTATTTTAGGGTAATTTTTTATAATTTTAAATTTTAATATTAAAAAAGTTATTATAAATTGTATAACTTTTAAGCAGCAAGACAAAATTCAATGACCCAAATGCTAAAACGAACTTACTTGTGTTCTTTTCAAGATTCCAAAAAAAATGAACTTTACAGTTACTTTCTTGATATTTAATTTTAATACATTATAAATATAAACATTAGAGATTCACTGTGAAGTTCTTTTCCTTTGGAATCTTGAAAATAACACAGGTAAGTTCGTTTTAACATTTGGGTAATTGAATTTTGTCTTGCTGCTTAAAAGTTATATAATTTTTATTTAATAACTTTTTTGATATTTAAATAATAAAAAATTACCCTAAAATATAATTATTCCTTATATTTTTCAGAGCATTTTAAAAGAAGAGAACCTTGATACGACTAATAGAACGGAAGATATTGCTATTTTAAATTTTTTTTTGAAATTTCAATCCTCGTGAACTAATTAATATTTTGACCTAAATATTTATGTAAAACATTAGTCATATTACATATAATAAAATTCCAAAGTTTCATTGCCCGTCGTTAATTTTTTAGAAATATTAGGTTGAGTTAAAATTTGTTGTCAAATAATTATTATTTTATTTAACATTTTATCCTTTTTCTTTAAATTCTAGTAATTAATATCTGTGGTTTTCATCCAATTTTAACAAATTTCTCATTTTTTTGCTGGAATATTCTCTACACTTTTGTTTGTTGAGTTTTGTTAAAAAAATTTGTAGTTAAAAGTTATTAGAAAAGAACATTTGTTTTTTACTTGTTGTTTAAACAAAATAATATTTAACAAAATATAACAAATAAAAAAAAATTTAAAAAAAGACATCTTTTAAATTTTCTAACTTTATCATACTTTTTTCCTTCCTCGACAATTTTATTTTATATTTCTTTCAAGTTTTTAAAAACCATCATTTTTTCGTACAGTTAAATTTTTTTCTTTTAAATTTATATTTTACTTTATTCGGTATTTTGGAACAATTTCTAAATTCTTATCACTTGTTGAAGATTTTTATTTCTTTTGCTTCTATTTTTTTTCCTGTTACAGATTTTCTACTTTTGGCGCAAATTATTTTAGTTTATTTTATATAATTTTATTTTTATATCGTTCCGAAAATTTGATGTATGAATTTTTCATCTACTTTAAGGGGCGGGGGGGGGGGGGGGTGATTTATTAAAATTTTTTTTGCTTTTTTTTATTTTAACACCCTGAATTTCTAGATTCTGACTTTTTAAAAATATTTGTTTTTAAATCTGTTTTAAAAATGAATCTAATGTTTAAAATTTTCTTCTTTTGTATTTTGTTAAGTTATTTACACATTCATTTTAAATTATTTTTCATTTTGTGAATAATTTCCTAAACTTTTTCATTTTTAAAGAAATTTGTCACTTCTTTTGTATAGATTTTATTTTTTATTCATCTTTTTTCATTTTCTTATTTTGTTCATACTGTTTTTTATTTTGTAGTTTATTTTCCACCATATTCCACTATTCTTATATTTTTTTAATGTTTTGCAAAATATTTTTATTGTTTACGAAACTTTTTTTTTTGCAAATTTTCTCCATCTTTCAATGTATTGCTTTATCTTTAATTTTATTTTATCTCTTTTAATGTTAATTGGTTTCAATTTACTTTCTAACAGGAACCTTAATGTATCAAATTTTCATTGTATTTGAATTTTAATCTATCTAAATTCCCACTCTTTTTGGGAATTCTCTTAGTTTTTGTAAAATAAGAAAAATTTAATTTAATAATTTAATAATATCAGAAGAATTCTTTAAAATTTTAAATTACAAAATGTTAGTGGAAAAACTGTCTATTTCGGCACTAATGGTAAAAATGACTATTTTCGTCATTAATGAGAATTTTTTATGGAAAAATGTCTATTTTTGACACTAGTGAGATAAGTGATCATTTCTGCAACTTCTGGCTCCAGAAAACGCCTAAATAAATCTCGATTATTAAAATTAAATCTCATTTAAATTGATTAAAAATAAAATGAAAATCACAAAATTTATTCATCTATATTTTCTAAAATGTAGATATTTAATAAAAATTATATTAAACGTGATTTTTATATGAGCTACATTGTTTTTTTTACGTGCTGTAAATAAATTACTTCCTGTACCCAGTTCGTTTTTCCAATAAAGTTCTTTGAATTAAAGCCATCATAAATCTCAATTTTTACATATGTATTTTGCATTGTGTATTCGATATATTGAACAGCCATTCGCTCTGTTTGGTCAAGCGTAGAAACTAGCATTCAGTATGTATACTTTTCTATTTACTTCTTTTTTTATTGCATTTTTCCAAGAAAAAAATATTACAACTTTTTTACTGGTAAAAAAAACAACTCTATTCTACTGGATATATATTCGGTAAATAATATTCTACGTATTATAATGCAGTCTAACTATAACAAACTCTTTGTAATATTAAATAAAAAATGAAAATTAAGCATTTAGAGTTTCTTACATGCAGGAGAAAATGTTCAGCCCGTGCAAATGGAGACATTTGTCTTCATGTACTTTCATGTAACTGCCTCGAGCAAATTTGCATTATGACAAACTTGAACTACATTTTATGTATATAGCTTTAAAAAAAAAACCTTTAGTATCATTATTTCTGCATTTATAGTCACAAAATGAATTATTATTCGTTTGTTGACGTAAATATCGTAGAAACTTAATCCGAGAAAATACAAAAATATCAACAAAGAAAAAACCTTTTTGATTTGAGAAGAGAGTATAGTTAAAACGAAACGAGTCAAAACAGAGAAAAAAATGTTTATATATATTATATTTAAATTGAATGAATACATTTTCCTTTCAAGAAGATATTTCCCTTAGAAAGAGGATATTTGTTTGGAATGATCCCCTTTATTCTTTGAACAAATATTCTTTCCAATATACTTGAAATACTTATAAAGTAACAATAATTCTTTTCGTACATAGGATATTTTTATCTGTCAGATATAGATTTTTATCCAATTTAATTCTTAATTTTATACAATTTTCAAATTAACGTATTCATTTGTAATTGTCAATATGAAAGTTTCATTGTAATATTAAATGTGACATTTTGCGAAATTTCAGCTCTTCGTTTTTAACGACACTGACAACGAACAAAGTGTTGCCCATAAATTATAAAGCTCTTCGGAACTAAAGTTTACTCAAAACCCATCATTTTCAACATTATGTTTTATGCGTTGATTAATGAACGTTCTCCGTAACGGATTGTAAATATTATTATGATCGATCGTGTAAAAAATGTAAAATTCTCGGTGAAAATGTTTTATTCATAAGTAGCAAACAGATGGAACTACAAAGTGTACCTAAAGATTGATTTCCTCATAAAATGCAACCTATAGCAGTAGAAATCAATTCATCAGGTTCTTCTCACCTTGTTGGAAATTTACTACTGGAATACCGATTTAAACCCTTTGGCGATTTTACTAATATTACCTGCCATACTGTGATCCCGCATTAACCCAGTACTGAATTTCTATGGTCTGGAATCATTCGGAAATTGCTGGTAATAAAAGCGCCAACTCAATGACAAGAAAAACGATTTTTAAATTAACGCGCTGAAACGAGCTGATGAGTTCAAAATAAAATTGGATTTGTTTCTATTTCATTTATTTATTTATTTTTATTCAAATATTTGTTCTGCAGAATATTACAGGAACAATTAAATAACGGGAATTAAAAATTGCTCATAATTTTATATGAAAACCAAACCTTTTGAACTTTGGTTATAGGACAGTTAAAAGGAGTAAAATAGTCTTTAAAAAGTTCCAACAGAATATTGATCGAATTTCAATGGGATTTCAATTTTATTCTAATAATTATACAAATTTTGGTAATTATCGGAATTTCGAAGAAAATCACATATGAATTCAGTTACAATTAAACAAAAATTTCTAAAATGAGAATTTTGGTAAATTTGTATTTACCAAAAGTTGCTGTAGTTATTAAAGTTTTAGAAAATTCACTTAAAAAAGAAATTATTGAAGTTCCAAAGGAAATTTAATTGATTCTTGAATTTTAATGCAGTAATTATCGAAGTTCCGACTTCAATTCAGAGAAATTATTCCTGAATTCAAACTGATCTTTAACAGAATTCTCAGCGAATTTCAACATAAATCTGTGTTAATTATAACAGAATTCTATCATTTATTTCCACTATTATATAAATTTGAATAATTATCGGTATTTCGTCGGAAATAAAATTGGATTTAAGATATAATTGATTAAATCCCGGAAGTTATTGAAATTCTCACTGATATTTCTTTGGAATTCTAATAATAAATAAAGTTGCGACGAAAATATAGTGGAATTCCTTCAGAGTTTAATTAGAATTATAATTAAACTCTAAGTTACAATTAAACAGATTTCTGACAAAATTGCAATTTCATTCTGATTAAATTCCAAACGAATTCTCCTTTATTTGCAATAATAATTTTGACGAATATTCAAAGGACGTCTAATTTAATTTCAATAATTATTCAAATTTTATTAATTATCGGCATTTAAAAAAAAATAAATCCAAACAGGATTCCATTGAATTACAGTAATAATCGAAGTTCCCACGAAGGAAATGCCACTGAATTTCAACTGATCTTGAGCAGAATTCTCAACGAATTTTAAAATAATTCTGTTTAAATTATAACATAATTCTATCATTTATTTCCAGCAATGATACAAATGTAAGTAATTATTTATCGGTATCTCATCGCAAATAAAACTGAAATTCAGATATAATTGATTTAAATCCCAACAGTTTTTTAAATTCCTACTAAAATTTCCTTTGAATTCTAATAATAAATAAAGTTCCGACGGAAATATGGTGGAATCCCTACAGAGTTTTATTTAAATTCTAATTAAATTCTAAGTTAGAATTAAACAGATTTTTTTTAAATTGCAATTTCATTCTGATTAACTTCCAGTCGAATTCTCCTTTGTTTGCAATAATAATTCAAATTCAGGCCATTTTTGGAATTTGGACAGAAATCAGATTGGAATTTAGTTAGAATTTTATTGAATTTCCAGAAGTTACGAAACATCAAAAAAAAATTTCTTTGGAATTTCAACTGAATTCTTCCAAAATTTTGACAAAATTTCAACCAAATTCCAATTGAATTTCATCATAATTCGCACCAAATTTCGAATGACTTCTAATTTAATATCAGTAACTATTCAATTATAATTAATTATTGGCATTTAACAGAATTCACAACGAATTTTAACATAATTCTTTTTAAATTAAAATTCCATCCCGCCATATCCCAATTAAATCCCGTCAGTTTTTAAAATCCCTATTAGAATTTTTTTGAATTCTAATAATAAATAAAGTTCCGACGGAAATATGGTGGAATTCCAACAGAGTTTAATTTAAATTTTAATTAAATTCTAAGTTAGAATTAAACAGATTTTTTTTAAATTGCAATTTCATTCTGATTAACTTCCAGTCGAATTCTCTTTTATTTGCAATAATAATTCAAAATTCAGGTCATTTTCGGAATTTCGGCAGAAATGAGATTGTAATGCAATTAGAATTTTAGTGAATTTCCAGTAGTTAATAAACATCCAAAGAAATTCCATTGGTATTCAAACTGAATTCTTACAGAATTTTGACAAAATTTTAACTAAATTCCAACTGAATTCCAACATAATTCTGACGAAATTTCGAAGGACCTTTAATTTAATTTCAGCAATTATTAAAATTTTATTAATTATCGGCATTTAAAAAAAAAATTTTAATGTAGACAGAATTCCACTAAATTCCAGTAATTATCGTAGTTGCGACAGAAATTCAATTGGAGTCTGACTAAATCTAAACGGCTTACGTGATAAATTCCAAGTAAATTCCAATTGGATTTATAAAGGATTGTTAAAAATTTTCAACAAAATTTAGACGAAATTTCGAAGGAATTGAAACTTTATTCAAATAAATATTTAGATTTGATTAATTACCGACATTATTTATTCCAATAGAAATAAAATTAAAATCCAGTCAGATTTCAATTGAAATTTTAGTAATTCCTGAAATTTTGAGAAAATTCTTTTGGTATTTCTAAAAATTATCCAAGTTCCGACAGAAATAAGATTGAATTCCAACTAAATTTCTACATATTGTTCTTAAATTTCAAGTGAGTTCTAACTGATTTCTAATTTTTTTTAAATAATAATTAATAAAATCTTATTAACTATCGACATTACTTATTCCAACAGAAATAATATTGAAATCCAGTCAGAATTCAATTGAAATTACAATAATTCCTTAAATTTCGGGAAAATTCCTTTGGTATTTTTAAAATTATTCAAGTTCCGACAGAAATAAGATTCAATTTCGACTGGATTTTTAGGTATTGTTCTTTAAATTCCAAATAAGTTTTAACTGAATTCTAATTGAATGCAAATAATTATTCAAATTTGATTAATTATCGACATTACTTATTCCAAAAGAAATAAAATTGAAATCCAGTTAGAATTCAATTAAAATGCTACTAATTCCTGAAATTTCAAGAAAATTCCTTTGGTATATCAAAAGTTATCCAAGTTCCGACAGAAATAAGATTGAATTCCAACTAAATTTCTACATATTGTTCTTAAATTTCAAGTGAGTTCTAACTGATTTCTAATTTTTTTTTAATAATAATTAATAAAATCTTATTAACTATCGACATTACTTATTCCAACAGAAATAATATTGAAATCCAGTCAGAATTCAATTGAAATTACAATAATTCCTTAAATTTCGGGAAAATTCCTTTGGTATTTTAAAAATTATTCAAGTTCCGACAGAAATAAGATTCAATTTCGACTGGATTTTTAGGTATTGTTCTTTAAATTCCAAATAAGTTTTAACTGAATTCTAATTGAATGCAAATAATTATTCAAATTTGATTAATTATCGACATTACTTATTCCAAAAGAAATAAAATTGAAATCCAGTTAGAATTCAATTAAAATTCTACTAATTCCTGAAATTTCGAGAAAATTCCTTTGGTATATCAAAAGTTATCCAAGTTCCGACAGAAATAAGATTGAATTCTTACTGGATTTCCACGTATTTTTCTTTAAATTTCAAGTAAGTTCTACTTCGATTCTGATTTTATTCAAATAATTATTCAAATTTTATTAATTACCGACATTATTTATTCCAATAGAAATAAAATTAAAATCCAGTCCAAGTAAGTTCTAACTGATTTCTAATTTTATTTAAATAATTAATCAAATCTTATTAACTATCGACATTACTTATTTCAAAAGAAATAAAATTGAAATCCAGTCAGAACTCAATTAATATTTTACTAATTCCTGAAATTTCGAGAAAATTCCTTTGGTATATCAAAAATTATCCAAGTTCCGATAGAAATAAGATTCAATTTCGACTGGATTTTTAGGTATTGTTCTTTAAATTCCAAATAAGTTTTAACTGAATTCTAATTGAATGCAAATAATTATTCAAATTTGATTAATTATCGACATTACTTATTCCAAAAGAAATAAAATTGAAATCCAGTTAGAATTCAATTAAAATTCTACTAATTCCTGAAATTTCGAGAAAATTCCTTTGGTATATCAAAAGTTATCCAAGTTCCGACAGAAATAAGATTGAATTCTTACTGGATTTCCACGTATTTTTCTTTAAATTTCAAGTAAGTTCTACCTCGATTCTGATTTTATTCAAATAATTATTCAAATTTTATTAATTATCGACATTACTTATTCCAAAAGAAATAAAATTTAAATCCAGTCAGAATGCAATTAAAATTCCCCTAATTCCTGAAATTTTTAAAAAATTCCTTTAGTATTTCAAAAATTATCCAAGTTTCTACAGAAATAAGATTCAATTCCGACTGGATTCCCACGTATTGTTTTTTAAATTCTAAGTAAATTCGAAGTGAATTCTTGCACGGTTGTTTCAAAATTTCAACAAAATTTAGACTGATGTTCAATATAATTTAGAGGAAAATCCCGAAGTAATTTTAATGTAATTCCAGTAATTATACCAATTTTAATAATTATCAACATTTTTTGTTCCAACAGAAATAAAATTGTAGCCCAGTTAGAATTCTATTATAATTCCAGTAATTCCTGAAATTATGAAAAAATGTCTTTATTATTCCAAAAATTATCTAAGTTCCGGCAGAAATAAGATTCAATTCCGAAGGGTTTCCAGGTATTGTTCTTAAAATTCCAAATAAGTTCTAACTGAATTCCAATATAATTTAGACAAAATTTATTTAATTATTCAATTATTTATTAAATATATTTATTAATATGTTAGGGTCAGTTTCCAAATGAATATAAACTCTTTCTATAAAGTTGTCTGTGAATTTCAACATCAGGATTTTTTGTAAATTTCAACAGAATTCCGATTGAATTCCTACGGAATTTCGAAATAATTCAAATGGTATAGTTATTTAATTCAATTTGTTTTACAAGATTCGGTAATTTTTGGAATTTTAACTGGATTTCAGTAGAAATGAAAATTCAAATGGAATTTAGATTTAATTACAATAGAATTCTGACCAAATTATAACGGAATTTTAAATTTGTTACAATTATAATATTTATTATAATACAAATTTCGGTGATTTTCGGAATTAGTTCAGGAATCAATTTGGAATACGGTCAGAATGTCATTAAAACTTCGAGAATATTCCTTTCAAATTTCAGAAATTGTCGAAGTTCCAACGGAATTTTAAATTGATTCCCGTAATTACATAAATTTCTTAATTATCGTCATTTCGAGGGAATTTTGATTACACGGAAACAATTCTGTAAATTCGATGAATTCTGATAGAATTAAAATGGAACTTCCACAAAATTTTAGCAGAATTTTGACGAAATCCTTATTATTCCGACGAAAATTATGAAATTATAAAATCATAATTCCTGTGAAATTCTGGTAGATACTGAAACTTCGATGAAATTATTTTTGTATTCCAGTAATTATCAAAGTTCTGACTGAAATCAGATGGATAACTAAATAATAATTTTCACTGAATCCCAACAAAATCCTGATTCTAACGGATTTTAGACGAAGTTCCAAATTTAACTCTAGCAATTACACAAGTTAAATAAATCTGATTAAATTGCAAAAAAATTTCTAATTTATTTTATTTAAATTCAATATAATTTCTAATTTAATTTCTATAATTATCGGAGTTTAGTTTCCAAATTAATTCGAAATTCATTCTAACGTTATTCTGACTGAATTTAAATAGAATTCGGACTAAGTTTCAACGTAATTTACATGAAATTCTAATAATTATCGAAATTTCTTTGGGATATTTTTGGAAATGATACAAAAAAAAAGTGGACGAAAGTTACTTTTTAGTATTAGCTAAAAGTCTGGTAAATTGGTTTATCATAGCCAATTTACCCGGTTTTTCATCATGAGCATTTTCCCTTTAATTTTAAACTAACTTTAAATATTAATAATCTACAACTAATTAGTAATACAAATAATTATTATAAACTACTAATTTGTTATATTAGAAACAACTTTTATAAAGAATAATTTGTTTCTCGTGCAGTTTTATTAAAATTGTTAATTCTCAACTATTAATAATTTAAATAATGAGTTTTCTTCTCCTTTCAATTTATTATAACTTGTATGTAAAAACGAAAAAAAAATTTGTAAAAACGTATGATTTTATTTATTTATGACAATTAAACATTTATGCACATCAAATATTAACAAATACATACTTTCGATATATTTAATCATAAAAAATTCGTTTTTGATGACATAATCTCTCCAATGTATAATATTTTATTTTAATACCTAAATTTAATGTTTACAAATTATTAGAATTTTTTTAAAAATAAATTTTAGAGTTAGAATATACAAGTTACATTTTTTACAAACAAGTAGGTTAATCGTAAAACATCTTAATGAATGTTTATTTAATTAACATTATGTATAATGTATTCTGTTGTGATAAGAATTTGCTTTTCAAATAAACGCGACTCTCTTGGCAAAATGAACATTCAAAATGCTCAATCCTTAACTTTATTTTTGCCAAGTATACTAAGGTTAGATTAAAAACGCATTTTTAAATAATTAATATTTACTTACACATTACAATAAAACATTTGTGTTTATTCGGATAAAAAAATTCTTAACTCATCAAACTGATATGTTTATAAACAAAAACAATTAAAAAGTGTAAATGAAAATTGTTTATTTCAACCCACAAATAAACGATTTCAAACGACAACTATGTTATTTAAGTAAAAAGTTGGTTAAAAGAAAACCAAATTATTAAAAAATTTACTTTAAATTGCTCGTTTGAAAAGTTTAATTAATCTGCTTTTAAACTGAAAGATCTTTAATTATCTCTTCAAGACCTGTGAATAATGCCTGAATTAGTCAGTGTTGCAATATTAATGACCAAGATCGTAGTTCTAATTTTTATGCACAGAATAAATCTTGTTCCCTTGTATTTTTATTCGCCTAAATTTGCATAGTGATTACAACGACGATTTCGGAGACGAAATAAATGTCGTATTTTTCCTCCTATCATTACTTTGCCATTAACTTGATTTATCATTTTTCTAAAAAGAATAAAATTCAATTTTTTTCCTACTTATAACATTTTATTCTCGTTTTTATTCAAACAAACCATTACACGAAATAGGTCCAAAATTTTATAAATAATAAATTAAATTCTATTCTTTCTTATTTTATAAATCAAGGCAAGTCCGAAAAACTTACTTTTTTTTAAAAATTATTTATAAAATACGTGTGAATATTAAAATTAGGGAAATTATAGGAAATCAAGTTACGAGATCTTTTGCCATAAATTGAATTTTCGTTAATTACGGTAAATTAATTTTGGGATTGATTAAATCGATTGTATCTTACGTATACAAAGATTAAATCGCCTAATGAATCATTCGCATTTTAGTGTTTCATTAGCAGTATCGCGTGTAATGCTTCACACGCTATATACACATAAGTTCATTACATAAACATAATATGTAAGGGTTTATTTGCTTGTCTTGCTTGACAAATTTTCTGCATACTCTATGAGCTAGAAAAAAAATTTCTCTACAGAAGTTAAAGGCAGTTTATTAATTTTATTGTTAATTAATGGTTATATGTATTCATATAAACATCCCTCCAAATAAAAAATATCTTAATTGAAAGAATTATCAAAATTACAGTAATAATTAGTTATTTTTAATTTAACTAATTCAGATTTAGAGAGTAATATATTCTTTATTAATTATTCACTCGATATTATTTTATAAGAATTTTCAGATGCGTAATTAAAAAAAAACAAAGTTGAAAGGAAAATGTTAATATTGATTTAAAAGTCTCATTTGCTTAAACTTCAAATATTTCTCTCCGTTTTTCCTATATATGATTTTCAACATGCTTTCGAGGACACTTTCAACTGCAATGAATGTTTTTTGAGCAAAAATACTTGAAGCTTGAGTATGTGTTAAGCACATGGGATTGTACATGGAGACGAAATAACGCTCTCTTCGTGAAAATGTATCTTTATTGGACCTGTAACTTTTGAAACTAAACCCCGGAAACATATATGATCTGATCCTTGACATTTTCACTCGTAAACTTTTGTGAATTATAAAGCATAAATAAAAAAGTTTACAAAACTGTAAGTTACATTTTTATGCAACTTCTTTTTGTTTTGACATTAAAGTTACGCTTGAAATTAGATTGTAGTTATATTAGAAACAAGATAATTAGATTACTGAAAAATGTATTTTCAGTTCTTTAATTTTTGGCAATTTAAAAAATTTACCCTCGTAAAAAAAATTTCTGCATTTTTATCTTATTCGAGTGTTTAGAGAATAATCATTTAAACGCAATGGAGAAAATCTTTAAATGTATAAAAATGAAATTTTACAAAAATAAGAAAATTTTAATGAAACAAGTATTATGAATGAACAGATAAGAAAGTTAAGGATAATTTACATTGAAATGGGGAAAATTAAAGCAAGAAGATGTTAAAAATGTAATCATTGAAAAACCTGCAAAAAATAAATAAATTCTTTAAAAATAAAAGATTTAAAAAAGAAAACCATTGAAAGCAAAAGAAAGAAAATTAAGAAACATGGTAATAATGTTATAAAATATTAAAGATTTAAAGAAAGTTGGATTAAATTGCTTTTTTAAAATCAAAATACTACGCCTTAAACAGTAAAAAAATTTAAAACAAAAAATTGAAACTACAAAAGGAAAAAATGATTTTCAAAAAGTTATAATATTGGCGGATATGTTTTTTGTTAATTAAGAAAATAAATAAGATAATCTGTAAAAATCGAAGAAAATAATGTTACTAAAGATAAAAAATATTTTAAAAACTTGTTTTAAAAGTTAAGCAAGAAACAATACTTTTGTTTAAAATGAAGAACCAAATAAAAACAATTAACCAATTTTGAGGAAAAAACCAATATTTCGAAAAAATAGAGAAATTATGATCAAGTAAGAAAATTTATTACAATATCAAATTTACAAAAAATTGAGTAAAAAAAAAGTATATAAAAATTATAAAGATTATTAAGTAATGACAAATGACAAGAAGACCAAATAAATATTTTAATAATCATAGAATTAAAAAAAAATTTCAGAATTTCGAAATTATTGTTATAATAAAACTTTATAGAATTAACCGAAGTAATTTTTGTAAAAAGAATGGATTTAAAAAGAATCTAAAACATAGAAAAGTATTATCAAACGCATAAAATAAAGAAAACATTATAAAAATAAATAAAAGTTAATTTGTGATTTTTTAATAATATACTGAAAAGCAATATAAGACAAAAAACTCGCAAAATTTTTTGAAACAAAATTTTTAATGCAGATTATTCTCGACAGTTTTTCATTTTTTTCAATTGTCAATTATTTCATTCTCAATTATTTTCTTTAATATTTAATTATTCTAATCATTTTGTAATATTTTTTCAATTATCAATTCTTTTTTTAAAATCAATTCCCATTCTACAATCTTCAATCAATTTTATTCAATATTCCAAAAAACTAGACTTTATTTAATTTATCAACTATTCTTTCAAATTACAATTTATTTCTTTAATTTTTTATTATTTTCTTCAAATTTCAGTTGCATTTTTCAATTTTCAATTATTTTCTTTACTATTAAAAAATTATCGCTTTTTTCAATTATTTTCTCAAATATCAATTAGCTTTTTTAATTTCAAATACAATTGTTTAATTATTCTCTTCAGATCTCAATTATTTTTTAAAAGTTTCAATTCCATTCTTCAGTTTTTAAATACTTCCTTCTGTATTTAATAATTCTAAGCCTTTTCCAATTTTTAATTATATTCTGTAAATTTCATTTCCATTCTTCAATTTGCAACTTTTTCTTCAATTTAAATAATTATTTTTTTATTTTCAATCCAGTTGTTCAATTAGCAATTGTTCCCAACAATTATTTCTATAATTTTTTTAATTTTTCAATTTTCAATTATTCATATTAAATTAGATATTTATATTTTAATTTTTAAAATTTTCAATTGTGTATTAATCTAGCCATTTTTTGTATTTTGTTTTCAATTGAAAATTATTTTCGTCATTTTTCAGATATTTTCGTCAATTTTGCTATTAATCTCGTTATTTTTCAATTTTTTTTCATTTATTAATTATTTTCTTTAATTTTTAGTTATATCGTACAATCTTTTAAATTTTTATTTGTTGTCTTAAAACTTTTTTTTACCGTTTTTTTTATTAATCTAATAATTTTTTGAATTTTCTGTTTAATTGTCAATTATTTTCCTCATTTCTCAATTAATTTCTTGAATGTTTAATTAATTTCGTCATTATGTACTTTTTCTTTTAATTAACAATTATTTTCTTAGAATTTCCATTCCATTCTTAAATTTTTAACTAATTTTTTCGATTTTTGATTATGTTCCTCAATTTTTAATTATTTTCTTTAATTTTCAATTATTTTTTTCGATTTTCAATTAATTCTTCAATATCTAATAATTCTAGGATATTTCAATTATTTTAATCTTAAAAATTGTTTTACAAAGTTCAAATCAATTTCAATTTTTTAAAAATTCACGCCTTTTGGCAATTATTTTTCTCGATTATTATCAATAAGATTCGTTAATTTCAAATAATTTTCGTCAATTCTAAATTTTTTTTCAAATATCAATTCCATTTATCAGTTTTCAATTGTTTTCTTCTAAATATATTCAATAACGTTCGGCTTTTTTCAACTAATACTTTTTCAATTTTTAATTACATTCTTTAAGATTAAATCTTCAATTTCCAGTTATTTTTTCCAATTTTAATTATTTTTTTCGATTTTTAATCCACTAGTTCAATGCGCAATTATTTCATACAATTATTCCTGTAATTTTTTTAATTTTTCAAATTGCAATTATTTTCTTTAAATTTAAATTTTCTGATAAATTTTATCAATTTTTTTTTCAATTGTCAATTATTTTTGCGTTTTATGATTCTTTTCCCATTATTAGTTTATTTATTTATTTATTTACATAAACGGGCAAAAAAAACAAAGAAAAGCCCTTTCGTACACTGGGTACTAACAATTATAAATTATGTGATTGCAAATATCGCAAATAATATAAAGTAATTAATGAAATCATATATCGAGCTGTTAACAATATCTGCTTATTATTATTAATTTCCAATTGTTCCATTTGCAATTGTTTTCAGGAATTATTCCTATAATTTTCTTAATTTTTCAATTTTTTTGTTATAATTGAATGTTTATTGTTCAAATTTTTTGATTATTTTTTACAATTGTGTATTTATCTAGCCATTTTTTGAGTTTTTGTTTTCGATAGACAATTATTATCTTCATTTTTCAACTATTCTTTTCAATTTTGTACCGAATTATTCTCGTAATTTTCACTATTTGCATTTCCAATTGTTGATTTTTGGATTTAATACGAGAATAGAAAATAAGTGATCTAGATCTGTGTTTACATAAATAACGTCACATTTCTAATTTTCTGACTCACGATTTCACAATATTTGTATAGAGGAAGGGTAATTCTAAAATAAATATGTTATAGAGTTTCTTCTAGAAAATAGAACTGTCAAGTTCAATGATGAGGAATTCGTTTCCTTCTTCTTTATCTGTAGAGTATTTTAAAATTTTTGTAAATTAATTTTAAATTGATTAAAGATATTGTTGATTAATCTCCCCTTCTTTCCTAGAACCTTTTAAGTAATTTATGGATAAAAGTGTAGATAATAATCTTTTTTTGTAAATAAATTACAAAAAATAGAAGACAAGTTTTCTTCTATTAACACTTTATTAACGAAATTGAATAAAAAATATTTTTTCCTACATTCAAAAACTATGAGGGAATATGATGATTATATTTTGATGTTTTTGTCACGTTGGTGTTTGTAAGACCTACAACATAGTGTCAAGATGATCATTAATCTATTTCTCTAAGGAACTTTACTGTTGCGTGTTTTTGTTCCCCTTAAACGGAATGTAGTTCATTGTGTGCTTAGACAATATGTCTATGAAAAACACTCTTCAAGTTTGTCTCGATACTTTTTTAGATTCCCAAAATAAAGGCAAGGAATTTAATTCAATTAATGGTACGTTTCAGACTAATGCAACAAAAAGAAACTTCTATTCATAAAAAGCGTAATTGAATTCTTTTTTAAAACTCACCAAATCCTGCATAATAAAATCACTTTTGTATCTCTAAATTTAAATTAGATTTTCATTATCTGAATTGATTGAAGTAGATGCAAATAGGTCACGGAAAATCAGTAAAATTTGATTTGTTAATTTTCTTTGAAATGTTATTCGTAATTTAATTTTTTCAATCACAATTGTTTAAATATTCTTGTAATGAAAGCTTACGAAATTAGAAGAATTCGAAATCTAGATTTTGTAATCAAGGTTTCTTAGTTTTTTATTTAACTGCAAAAAAAAAATTTTTTTCATCATATTTATATTAAACCTTATTTTTATTGTCTTTATGAAACTTCTACATAGGTACACAAATTTGAAATCTCGGAAAGTTCGTCGCATCACAAATTTCGTTTCATCTCTTAAATACAAAATTACGAATTCTGTACGTGTGTGAATTTGCATTTCTAAAGGATTAGACCGATTAAGATGAGGTGTCTTTGCTGTACCCCTTAAACAGATTCATCTTTAGATTCGCCATAATAGGATTTCGGTACCTGTTCTTGAAAGCATTTTCCACTGATGAATCCCAATATACCCAACAGTACGTTAAGAATTAATCTACGCTACCTCTATATATAAACTCATTAAATAGAGAAAATTATGTCCTTTGCACGATTCTCTCGGTTCTAAGAGAATACGCAATTGAGAAAATGAAAGATTAGGTTAGTTCCGAAAATGTAAACACATTCATTTATATTAAATGTCGTGTGTGGAAGCGGAACCTTCCACAAGAAGAACCTCATTGAAACAGTTGATTTGATTAAAACTTGTTTAACGATGCTCTTTCAATTGAATTAATTCAAGATGTTCCTTTCTGTTGGCTTAATATTAACTATTTTTCAATATCGAGATAATAAAGATATAGAAATTATTTTCAGATATGTATAGATTGATTTCTTTTTAATAATTACAAGGTATTACAATTTTGTTCAAAATAATCGCTAAGTGAAAGTGAAAATGGAAATGAGTGTGAAAATGAATGTGAAAATGAAAGTGGAAATCGGTACAAAAAGCAGGCCCATAACGCCTATAATAAAAAATAAATATGGATCATATTAAATCATTTAATTATTAAAATATAAAATACAAATTTTGAAAAATTTCATTATTTAACTTTCTATTTTCATATACATAATTTGTATAATAATTACTATTTAGCTATTTTTTAAAATAGCCCCGACAGCGAAATTGACGGTACATATTAAAAATGTTGATTTTTTTTTCTTTTCAAGTAAATAAAATAATTATGCAGTGATCGAAAAACAGGTGAAGTGGGTATTATAAGTTTAAAAGTAAGAAATGAAATAAAATGAAACTTCTTTAAAAAGAGATAAAAAACGATAGGATCTCGTTTTTAATAAATATTTAAATTGATTATTTTTTGGAATTCTTTTGTCTGGAGGTATAAAATTTATAAGATATATAGGGACTGAATATTAATAAAAAGAGATTTATGAGGGTGATACATATTGATTTGCTTTACGTACACATCATTTACGCATATAAAAAAATTCGGAATTTTAATTAGTTTGATAAAAGCTTTCTATAATACGTTTTGTTGATCAACATTTTAGTAACTTTTTTCCATTAATTACTATTACTTTAGAGAATTTTTCTCAAGAAGTTTGTAAATAACTCGCGAGAAACTTTTTAAAGTTCTTTTTGTCAAAAATCAGAAAAAATGAGTTAAAGTTCAAAGCATTTTCTAGTTTTATGAAGCATTATAAGTAGGTCAAAAGTTTGATTAGTATTATTAATGATTCACGAATACATTTCTTTTCTCGTATATTCAAAAATCAAATAGATAAAATTAAATAAATAACAAAAGAGTTTCTTGTTAAATTTATTTCAAGATTTAAACAATTTTTCTTTTATTTGTGTTTGAATAATAGTTTATAATAGACACGTAAAATTTATTTGACAACATACTTCTTCAAGTTCGCTCTAAATTTCAAACAAGACCATAGAAACGATCTCATGAGAAATGCAGTCTCTAAATTGGACTGCTTTAAATTTCCTTCAGTAAGTCGAAATACATTCGCGCTTCTGCTTTCAGTGAGAAATTCTAAGCTTGAAGAGACCAATCATGCGCTTATGAAGTGCCAAATTACAGGAAGAGTAGGGAAGCCAAAAAAGCTTCAGAACAAGTTCATTTGTTTCACTTTCACTCTGCTTGAAACATTTCACATTCCAATAAATAATAAATAATAAAAATAAAACAAAAAAGAATTCATTTTCGGAAATTTTCTCCAATGAATATGTTATTAATTTTTACAAATTTTGATATTATAATACGATTGTAGTAGTAGAGTTATGCCGATCCTGGAGGACTTACCGACAGTCGGTAATGAAGATTTCTACTTTACCGACCTTGAATATGCTGCAAAAACAATCAGTCGGTAAAACAGAACATCCCACATCAACAATTTGACTGTCGATAGAGTAGAAATCTCCTGCACCGACCGATGGTAATCCACATAGGAACAGACCATTTCACGGCCAATAAAGTAGAATTCTGCATTACCGACTGTAGGTAAGTGCGCCAGGATCGGCAAAGCATAACTACTGTTTGTTATGTTTTATTTATTTACATTTTCTATTTTATTAAACCAACATTTAATCCTTCTCTTTATAATCCTAATATTTTCCACAATTTTTCAAAATATCTATGCATATTTTTCCCTGGAAAAATTTGAACAGAAAACGTGATTATAAATATTTATGGCTGCAATTTAAATCTCAATGAGGTGTAGCTTGTGAAAACTTTTGATTCCTTTATGCAAAAATTCAGTATTTCTAGTGAAATTTTTTTTCCATATTTCAAAACAGAATTCAGTTTTTTTGTTTTTCAATTTGAAATAATTAAAGAACAATAATTCACTGTGTTTTTTTGTTGTTTCATGAATAAATTAAACATTTTTGAAGCGTGTAATTTAGGTTTGCGAATAATAACTCTTTTTTCTAAGAATCCTGCGTGTGTATTGTTTCAAATGTGTCAGTAGGCCAGCTATATGATAGCTTAAAGGAAAATTGGATAGTTGACACAATTTTCTTTCGTTATTAGAGGCATTAATAGACGAAACGACACTCCTCATGTTGGTTCCGTCGTAACCATTGTACAACAGTCATATAGCCCATTAGCGTCAAAAACACAAGCGGAAGTAATACTTACTGCCCGATAAAACTCCACTTCACAATTTTCTAAAGAAAATAAGTACCATTTATTACAATTGTTGATCATTTAATTGTAAACAGAACGCCCAATTTCACGCCACGTTTTCTATTTTTTTTTTTTTTAATATCAACAAAATTGTTGAAAATTGGAAAAAGTAAACTGGATTATAAGTATTGGAGAAATTGTAGTCAATTCATCAAACATTGTTAAAAGTTTTACTTAATGCGCAATAAGTTTTTACGTCTCTTAAATTTTTGCCTTAGTTCTTTTCTTGTAAAATAAAAGCGTAAAGGTGAAACACAAAAGTTCAATTTTTATTGTAAATTGAAAAATAAATGATTAAAAATTGAAAAAAATAATTAAAATTTGAGAAAATAATTGAAAGAATTAGATAATGTATTTTAAATAGAGGGAAATTAAAGAAAATTTCAGAAAAATACTTAAAACATTCAGCAGTTCAGTGAAAAAAAAAAAGAGAAAATAATTAAAAAAATTACATGATATATTTTAAATAAAGGGAAGTTAAAGAAAATTTTAGAAAAATACTTAAAACATTTAGAAATTAAGTGAAAAGAAAGAAAATAATTAAAAATTAGAGAAAATAAATTAAAAAAGTTAAACATAACCAAAAATTGGAGAATAATTTTTAATTAAAAAGTTTTTGGAAATTACGAAACTGAACGAAAGTAATTGAAAATAGAAGAAAATAATATAAATAATTAAAAATTGAATGAAATAATCGAAATGTCACATAAATAGTTTAAAATTTTGGAAATTAAAAAACAAATGACAATAATTGAAAATTGAAGGGGATAAATTCTAGAAAATAATTGAAAAATGATTTTAAAATTCGAAACTTCAAGAAAATAATTGAAATATGATAAAAACAATCATGAGATCTTAATTTATTGAAAACAATGAGAATAATTACAAATTGGATAAAATAATTGAAAAGAACTAAAAATAATTGAAATTTACGATAATTAATAAAAAAAATTTAAAAATGAAAAAAGCAAATAAAAATAAATTAAAAATTGAAAATAATAATTGAAATTTTAGAAAAATACTTATAAATGTTAGAAAATAAATTTATAAAATGAGAATAATAATTAAAAATCCAGGAAAATAATTGAAAAATGATAAAATTCATTCAAAATTGAAAAAACTAAGTGAAATATACTAAAAATAATTTAAGATTAAGAAAAAAATTGATATTATGATAAAAATAATTTAAATATGATAAATTGAAAATAGTAAATAAAATTTGAAAGAAATAATTGAAGAAATCATAGAATAAATGCTTAAAAAAATAATTACAAAATTACTCAAACATTTTTAATTCCAGAGAATAATTAAAAAATCGCAGAAATAATCGAAAATTAATGAAAGTAATAAATACAATTTTAGAAAAATACTTAAAAATTTTATAAAATAATTTTAGAAAATAGGAATGAAAATTAACAATCGAGGGAAATAATTCAAAATTAAACAAAGTAATTAAAATATTCTGAAAATAACTTAAGACTGAGAAAAAAATTAAAATATGATGAAAATAGTTGAAATATGAAAAATTGATAACAGTAAATAAAATTTGTGGAATATAATTGAAAAAATCATAAAATATATGTTTAAAAGAATAAAATAATTACAAAATTACTGAAAAATTTTAAATTAAAACGAATTATTAAAAATTGCAAAAATAATGGAAAATTGATGAAAATAATTGAAATTTTTGAAAATTATGACAAAATAATTAAAACCATTAGAAACTGAAGAGAATAATAGAAAAATTTTTTTTTAAGCAAAAGAAAATAATTAAAAAGTCATTTAAAATATGGAAAATTGGCGACAAAATCTAAATTTGTGATAATAACTGCAAAATTAGGAAATTAATTGAAAAAAAATTAAAATATTAAAAGATGGAGAAAATTATTTTAAAATAATAAAAAGAAATGAAAATTAGACAAAATAATTATTTGAAATATTTGAAAGTTCAGGAAATTAATCTAGAAATTATGAAAATGATTAAAAATGGAAGGTAATAATTGAAAAATGACAAAAATAATGGTAAATTAAAAAAATTAATTTAAATTTACGATGAATAATATAAAATTTAGGAATGAATAAGTAAATTTATTTAATGTCAAGGGAAAAATAATTAAAATTGAAAAAGTAATTGAAAAAACTGAACAAAAAATTAAAATTTGAGGAAGGTAAATCTAAGATTTTCGGAAACAATTTTAAGATAATTAAAAGAATTAAAAATTGCAGAAAAGTAGAAAATAATTAAAAAATGATAAAAATAGTTCAAAATTCAAATTTAGTATTTGAAACGTGGATTAATTGAACTTTTAATCAATGCAAGTTTATATTAACTGAAATTTGAAGAAATTAAAATTGCTTTAAATTTAAAATTTGAGGACATTTTAAAAAGGTGAAATATGATTTAAAATTTTAAAAGAAAAAAACATCTGTTTAAAAAATCATATATAATTAGGGCACCATTTTTTTGCCCCTGGGCCCTTGCCCTCCCAGTTACGCCACTGATTGTTTTACATTTTTATTTTAATTAAAGAACAAAATATATGTATAAAAAGCACGTTTCACAAATTAAGTTTTAGGGTTTATAACAATAAATCTGACGTAATTCAAAAGCTGTAATTGATTTTTTTCCCCTTAGAAAGCAAAGTAAATCAAAATTTACAATTTTTAATTTGTTTGCATTGCTTGAGAAAAATAGTAATTATTAGTTAAACCTCAAACAAAATTTAAATTGTTTTTTAAAGTGTATCTGTGGAAAAATGAATTTTAAACTGATTTTAATTGCTTTTTAATGTAAACTTATTAAATGTTAAAAAAATAAATTCTAAGCATTATCTTGTTATTAATTTCCCTTTTTAAGTAAATGTTTAGATATGTAGTTTATGTTAGATATGAGTTTATTTTATTCATTAATATCTAAAATTGAACTCAAGGATGTTTAAAAATCAATTCTTTAAAATTATTATTTTTTTAAAATTTTTAAATTGTTAATTTTAATTTTAGGTAATGCCTCCTCTTAAATTTGTGTACTTTAGATTCTTAAAATTAAATTTTATTATCGGCATTTTTTTTAACTATTTTGTTTCCGTTTTAAATATATTTTAGTGTCAATTAATCTGTTTCATTTTCACTTTTTCTCTATTTTTGATTGATTTTATGTAAAATTATTTTTTCCTAAGTTTCTGTTCCTTTTTCACTTTCTTCTCCAGACTCTCTACATTCTTCTAATTTTTTTCATTATTTTCTCTTCATTTCTTTTTTGTTTTATGCAGAAAAATAATAAAATTTGGTTACTCTGTGCTACACACTTTATGAATAATTTATAGTTGAGAATTTTTTCCCATTTTAATTTATCCATGAAGAAAAACTTTTTAAAAATGCGTTCCTCTAGTTTTGCCTTGATTTTGTAATGCTAATATATAAAAACTCTGTTTTATTTTAAGGACTTTTTTTTGCATAAATAAAACTTATTTCATACTTTTTTCAAATTTATAGTTGGAAACCTTTAAACTAATTTTAATTTATTTTATCCATATTTATCTCTACAGGCAAAAATCCAATGATAATATGTTAAAAATAATAAAACTATCTAAAAAAAAATGAATAGTATATCAAATGTTCTTACATCTCTGGTCATTCAAAATTAATAAAATTTAATGGATTAATAATTCAGCGACTGCTTGTAATCGAATTCAAAGTTGGCAATCTCTTGAGGATTTAGGACAAACGACAGTTTGAAGTTATTGCCATGAAGATTCTCTTAGCTATAAATTTAATATCACTTTATGACAGGAGATGTCGTATATCATTCCAACTTGAAGTTCTAACTTGAAAGGCGAAATGTGTTAAAATTCACCTGAATACATGAAATTCAAAAATTCTATATATCCTGATTGGAAATTTTAATTTTTTATTATATCTAAAATTTGACAAATTCATCAAATTATATATAGATGACAAAATTTAGTTGTTTGTCTTTATACCGGAAGTTCCTATTATCCGGTAATTCTGTAGCAACGCACGTATTGGAAATTGAGTAGTAAAACCACAAAACCACATAAACATCTCATTCAATCCTATTAGCGAAATGCGGATAATGATAAAGTTTCTTTGCATTAAAAATAATTATTGTCGATATTATAAATCATGTAAACATTTTGTGCCTAATTTAACAAATTTATTTTTTTGTCTTTATTTAATAGAAATTTTACATCAATTTAGAATTTAATACATTTATAATTGTTTCTTCACTCCAGTGAATGGAAAATTTAAATAATCGTCAGGATAGAAGAAATTATTTTAAAAAAACATAATTTATTCTCACACTTTTGTTATTAAGTGTCTTCAAATAATGGCTGAGTTTTTGCCGATTAATTTGACAGAAATAGCTTCGAGAAATGTCAGTTCTTGCGTGTTTGTTTTCACACAAGAAAACCATAATCGGATCTAATATACCAGCTGACGATCAATTTCGATTGATAATATCTTTATAGCGTATTATCGGAAATTAAGATCTCTATATTACTAAAGATATTTGAAAATGGTAGTTGAGCTGAAACGAAATAGAAAATCACTCTTTGATACTTTAAAAGATATTGAATATTTTAAGAGTTTTTAGTTTTTTAAAGAGCAATATTTAAAATGTACATTACAATAAATAATGTCGAAAAGAACTTATTTGTCTGAATCTAATGGCCAGGTGTATTATTAAACAATATTAATTAACTTTTTAGCGTAATGAAATTTTGAAATGAGAGACAAGTTCATTAAAGTACAAAAGGTGATATATTAATGCAAAAGTGAAATGCCAATTTAACTGATCACAAAGTAATCATCCTTCGTCTTCTTATCTCGTGAATATAAATTCAATGATAACAACAGTATAAACTGGAACCATCGCGTGCTCACGTTTTAGGCGCTGAGAAGCTATAAGATTAGAAATTTATGACCATAACTTCTTCCAATTGTCACTTCAGCAATCTTCATTAGAGTCTTTGTCAATCTAGATTATTTCAATAAATAAAAAAGGGAAAATTTAAGACCTTTGAATCATTGGAAATTAACCTCAAATCTTTACAAATATATAAAAAGAAGTTTAAATGTATATAATTTGGGTTATTCTACTGAAAGTGACTTTTTGGATTCCCGATTAATTTTGTAGAAACTATTCAAGAATAATTATTGACAATATTCATAGTTAAAATTTAGCATTTGTTTAGTATTATAAAAGAAAATTAAGCAATTTGGCTAAGCCAGATTTATAAAAAACCTAAAATTATTTCATCTTCGAAGCCCTTTTGTTATGTTTTCAACACGACTATATTAAGTTACCATGACTATATTAAGTTTTTGAATGTTTTCTTGCATTCTTTTTAATTTTTAAAAAATAGTTTCAGAAACTTGAATGTTTTTTATTTTTATCTGAATTTTTAAAATTTGTAGATTGCAGATTTTTGAATTATAAAAGTCTTTGAATTTTGTATTTAGTTTTAGGTTAAAATTGTTTCGCGATGTATACTCATATTTTAACATGTTAAAAATATTCTAAACAAATTTTTAATACATATTAAAGGAAATTTAAAATTTTCACACATATTAAAAAGTTCATTTTTCTCATAAAATTTATAATTTATAAAAGAATGTTGATTTTAAAATAATCAAAGTTCGAAAACTAGCGCGAGTAAAAATTCAAATTCATTTCCAAAGCCTTATTTTTTTAGTATAGACAACTAAAATTTTTTAAATTTTAACATCATGCATATTATAAAATTGTAGTAAAATATTTTTGTAAATAACTAAAAACTACTTTTTGTTTATATCCAAATTCTTATAAAAATAAGAAAATAATAATTTTTTTATCTCTAAAGCCTTCTTTTTGAAGCTATTAAGATTCCTTTTGATTACAATGTTTTTTGTTTTAAACGTTTTTTTTTTAAGATTTGAGATGAAGTGAAAACTTGGTATGTATATTTAAAATAATCCTTTTGCTCCTAAAAATGAAAATATTTAAGTTTTTAAACAATAAGATTTAAATATTTTAAAAAATAATATTATCTTAAATACTGATTTTTTGTTAAGTGGTGCTCTTTTAGTAAATATAATTTAAACTTTTAATTCTTAGAAATTAATTTTGCGAACAGTATATTAAATTTTTGAATATTATTTTAATTCTACAAAAGGGATTTAGAAACATTCAAGAAAACATTTAATTTTAAAACATAAATATAAAAATTTTACTTTTGGTAAAATCACCCATATAACAAATATATCGTAATTATAATACACAGGTGGGGCGCCTAATAGAATTAAAATGTTTATTTTTTTTCTTTTTATTCACAGTCACTTCATTGATTTTGCTCGTTTTATCTGAGATGAAAAAATGTCATATTGTGGATAAATTTAATCGCGTAAGTGTTTTTTTTTTAAGTAAAATTAAGTGCTGAACATGAATTGAATTTTTTTATACTCTGACTCGAATCGTTTACTTATACTCCAGCGTTAAAAAATTCTAAAATGATATTTTTGAAAAAGTGTCTTGTAAAGTGGAACTAATCAAAGTGGAACTAATCAGTTGCATGCTTTTAGATGCTAGAATGGTTCAAAAGGAAAGACGTAAAACGTTCTCTATTTACAAAGATCAATTGAATGCAAGCAAAGAAATTGGTGTCAAAAGGAAAATCAATACAAAATAACTTATGTTTTCCAATTCGTGTATTTTTTTTACCTTGGAGCAGTAATTTCGTTCTAAAATTATCTTTTTATATAAATGTAAGACTTTAAAATAAAAATTTCACTTAATTCAAACAATAATGTTTATTACTTTTTTTTACGACTATTATATCTATAGCTTTTTGATTAGTCTTGACCCACATTTTTGAAATATCGAAATTGTTCCAAATCTCAAGACCGTAATTTTCTAAAGAAAAATTTTATTTTAAGTACATACAAAGGAGTTATTTGATTGGAAGTAAAATAAATTTAGAAATAAGCGTAAGTTGGTAAATTTTTATTATCAGTAATAATAATAAAGAGGTAATATGGTTTTGTAAAAAATGGTAGATACAGAAAATTTTGTTATCGAATACCTGATTGGTTGATAAATCGACTTTATATTACACTATTCGTACAAAAATGGATTAATTTTGAATTTTCTTTTGTCAAAACGCAAAACTACTCTCTAAAGAGTAGTTTCAAATAGTTATATTTCTACTAATCATTTAGTAAAAAATAACTAATTATTATTAGTCAAATTCATTTTTAGGTTATGCCAAAATAACTGATATTTTAGTAAAATTCTGTTTAAAAATTACTAATTGTAACTATTTTTTAGTTGATTTTTATTAATAATTAGTCATATTTTAGTAATAATTACTTATTTTGAACTAATTCAGATTTAGAAAAAAGACGAATTTTATATTCTTCAAGATTCAAAATGTAAATCTTCATAATTATTATCTGAAAATTTTTCTCTTTGTAATATCAAAGTTTATTAATTTTATAAAAGTAAAGTTTTACTTCACAGAAGAAAATGATTTTTTTATAAAGAAAAATTTTTTCAAATTTTCTGGAATATAACATTTAAATTTGAATCGTCTTCTCATCACCATTCTTTCTGAGGTATTTTTATATTCATTAAATTTTAACTCGAAAAATATTTACAAATTTGATTCTGTGATATTGTTTAATAATATTTTTAAATTTTTAAACAAAATTAGAAACTATCATAGGAATGACGATTATTTTCTGAATTTGAAGGAAAAATAATCAAAGAAAAATATTTATTATTTGGTAACATATTTTGATTTAAAAAAATTATTTTTGAACTGCTGATAAAAGTTTTTCATTTTAATTGTTTTGTAAATAGAATTTTTTTTATTTTCTAAAGAAATTATAAAGGATTATTTTTATTTTTATTATTTATTTATTATTTATTATTATATTATTTAATTATTATTTTCATTATTACAATTTTACTTCTTTTATTTTTCTTTGTTTGTCTATTTTCTGCAAATGTATTTTTTTATAAAAAGATTGTAATTAAAGTTTCTGGATTAGTTTTACATCATTCTTTTCAAATGATAATTAGTTTTCTTTTTTATTATATTAATTATTTAAATCTCCAAATATTTCTAATATTTTTATGAACTTTTATCATTTCTCAATTATTATTTATTGTTTTTTTACCTTTCATTTTTAAGCTTTCAACATTTTTAAATTGTATTTTAAGGAGGTTCTCTCCATTGACATAACCTCAAACTAGAAAATCGGTTTTTCATCCCAAATAAAAATATTATTAACATTAACTTCACAAAATATTAAAAAATCAAGTTTTACATTTTTCAGAAAAATTAGATAGATCAATTTGTGGTCATATAATAATTGTTTAATATTTCGTGTTTTTTCTTTAAATCAAGTTAAAATCTGTCATTTTCATCCAATTTTGAAAAATAATAACTTTATTCTCTCTTCGAAACATTCTCTACAATTCCATTTGTTTAATTTTGTTAAATAAAATTGTGTGTGAAAAATATAGAAAAGAAAGTTGCTTGTTTAATAACTTTTGAATAAAATGTTATTTGTCAAAATCCAACAAATAAAATTGTAGAACACTGTTTCAAAGAGCAAAACGAGCTATTATTTGTCAAAATTTGAAGAAAATTATGAGCAAACACAAAGTTTTAAATAATTATTATTTTATAACGAATTTGGTATTAACCTACTTTCTTCTGAAAAATGTACATCAGGATCTTCTAAAAATTGGTGAAACTAATTTTAATAATAATATTATTTTGTATGAAAAACTATTTTTTAGTTTGAGGTTATGACAATGAAAAAAGAACCTTCTTAAATTACTTTATAATTTTATATCATTTAAAAGTAGATTTATTATTTCCTCCACGAGAAAGAAGGTATTTTCTGCGACTTGGTTAGTTTTCATGAATTTAAATAACATTTTTCAGTTTTTTATTCATTTTTGAAATTCGTTGCAAATTTTATCTGGAAAATTAATTTTTAATTCCTAATTCTCATAACTATATTTTTTTATTGTATAAAGCTAAAGTTTTTTTTCTCTATTTCTCAATAAAAAATAAAAAAGTTAATATAAATGTTCCGTAAACCTTTTTAAAAATACAATAAACAGTTTTAATTCAAAAAAAAAAATATACAAATTAATTTTCTCCGTGTTTACAATGTTAGAGAACGCTAGAGTTGATAGAAAAATCAATGTTTATAAAGTGATAAATTATCCAGATTGCTCACAGGATTTTTCTTCTCGGTTCAGTAATTTTATTGGGGAAAAAAGCGCAACTTCAAAATTTACCGCAAAATGACTACGCTTTGCTTGTCTACCCTCGAATGTATGAAGTGTCGCCCAGGTAAATCACCCGTTAAAGCCGAAGATCGATTCAGGTCCTTGTTTGTAGTTTTAGACAAAAAAAAAAAAAAATAGAAATAAATAATAAATTTGAAAACATGCAAAAAGTGATGTTATTTTAAAAGAGAGACAGATATCTGTAAACGAACCTCGAGCAGGATTATGAAAAAATAAAATATTTACACAATTTGTTCTAGTTACTTTTTTCAAACTTTTCATTTCGCTTTTCAATTCCTTTTGTTTCTTTCTGGTAAATCTCGATAAAAGCACAAGATTGGAAAAAATTAAGTTTGCTGGAAATTTCCTGAGGGATGATTAGCCCTGAACGTTCTATACGAAGATAATCACTTGCTTGTACTATGATTTCAATTTAAAATACATATCCAATATAAGCTTTGGAAATGGTTAATATTAGATTCACTTCACCCGACATATATTTCTCGAAAAGTTCGAAACTATTGGAAACAGATTTAGCTTAGGAATACTGTTGTTGAAATTGCCTACTCTGTTTCATATGGAAATTTTATTCGGTTCTTTTTCCATTACATGTGTTGCAGCAGCAACTCTGTAAATCAATTTCCTTTCTCTATATTGCTACTAAACGTTTAAAGCAAAAAATATCTATTGTTATAATTTTTCGCAAGAAATAGTCGCGTATTTGAAAGTTTCCAAAATGGAAATTTTTCAGTTCTAGAGTGAGATGTGAATTCAGTTATGTAAAATAGTGTGACGCAAGCTCTAATGACAAAAATAGATGGAAACAAACTGTCGGAAAAATGATGGTATATTTTTATGCACACTGTGCGAACGGGAAACGACTTTTTAACTTTCAACTTGAAACTCTCTGCTACTCCATACAAAAACGATGACAGAATTTCAAGGAAGTGATTTTGGCTTTCAGTAAGAAATAGAATGTTAGAGATCTTTTTTTGGAAATGTCATCGTCATGCAAATTGGAAGAGATTTATTTTATTGAATTTATTATGATTAGCTTGCATTATCAACTATTTTATAAATTTAAAAAAATAATTTAAAAAATTTATGGAATATATTTTAAAGAAAGGTGAGTTCTTGAAAGTTCAGAAAAATACTTGAAAATCTTAGAGATTGATTGAAAAAAATAAGAGTATATAGAAAATTAGAGAAAAATGAAAAAGGAAAAAAGGTATAAATAATTTAAAATTAAAAAAAATAATTTGGAATTTGAGAGTAGTAGTTTAAATTTCAGATAAAGAATTATGTATAAATTTTATTTGGAAATTATAAAAAATGATACATAAGCCTAAGTTTAGGTTTAGGTAATGTTTTTACTTAGGACATTTAGTACGAAAGGGCATTTATTTGTGAGACCCGTTTATTATTGTAAATAAATAAAAATAATGAAAATTAAAGAAAATAACTTAAAAATAATACAAATAATTAAGAATTGAAGAAAGTCATTGAAATTTGAGAAAAATAATTGCAAAAATTACATAATATAATTGAAATACAAAAAATCATAGAAATAATTGAAAATTGAATAATATAAAATAAAATTTGGGAAATTATGAAGCAGATTAAAAACCTACTTAAAAATTAAAAACATGTAATTGAAATATGAGAAAAATACTTAAAAATGTTAGAAGTTAATTGAAAAAAATGAGAATAATTAAAAATTAGGGTAAATAATTCATAAAAGATTAAATTAATTTAAAATTGAAGGAAATAATTTGAAATTTGAGAAAAATAATTGAAATTTCAGATAAATAATAATTTTTTTTTTTAAATTATGAAAAATGTTACAGCAACCTAAGTTTAAGTTTAATGTTATTATTTAGTATATTTAATACAAAAAGGCTTTTCATTTATATATTGTAAATAAATAAATAAATAACAATAATGAACATTGAAGAAAATAATTTAAAAATAAAACAAATAATCGAAAATTGAAAAAAGTCATTGAAATTTGAGAAAAATAATTGCAAAAATTATATAATATAATTGAAATACAAAAAATCATAGAAATAATTGAAAACTGAATATAATAATTAAAATATCAGATAAATAGTTTAAAATTTGAAAAATTATGAAGCAGATTGTAAATACCTACTTTAAAATTAAAAAAATGTAATTGAAATATGAGAAAAATACTTTAAAATGTTAGAAATTAATTTTACAAAAGAAAATGGAAGAGAATATTTGAGAAACTATTGAAATAATTAAAAATTGATAAATATAATTAAATAAATTACAGAATGTATTTGAAATAAAAGAAATAATTGAAAAGGCATTTTAGAAATTTTAAATTACGAACAATATAATCTTAATTTAAGATAATAACTGAAACTTTAGGAAATTATTTGAAAATAATAAAAAGAATTTAACAGTGGAGGCAATAATTGCCAAACGATTTTAAAAAATGAAAATTGAAACAAATAATTGAAAATTGTGATGGGTAATTAAAAATCCAGGAAAGTAATTCAGAAGTAAATAAAATAATTTAAAATTGAAGAAAATAATAAGCAAGTGATAAAAGTAACGGCTTATAAAAAATTAATTTAAATTTGCGATAAATAATTTAAAATTTATAAAATTAATTGAAAAATATTGAATTTAATAAACAATTTTTGGAAATTAATTGAAAATTGGAAGACATTATTGCGATATGTAAAAAATACAATTAACTTTTTTAAAAAAAAAAAAAAAAAAATGAAAAATATTTGAAAAATTAATATAAAAGAGAATAATTGAAAATATTAAAAAGGATAATTAAATTTGCATTTGTAATACGATACTGAAGAAATTAATTGTAATTTGCAAATAATAATTTTAATTTGTAATAGATAAAAGAAACTTAAATTAAGTTCAGTAATTAATAAATATTAAAATTGATTTAATATATGAAAAAATAATAAAAATTTAAAAAGTAATTAAAAAAATTTAAGTAAATTATTGAAATTTGAGGAAGGTAAAGTTAATATTTAGGGAAGAAAATTAAAAAAAAAATGTTTACCGTCTATGTATGCAATAAATAATGATAATAATTAAAAATGGAAGAAAATAATTAAAAAGTAATCAAAATAATTAAAATTTTTTGTAAATAATTGAAATCATAATAAAAATGAATTATTAAAAATTGAAGAAATATTTAAATCAGTTTAAATTGAGTATATTTACTGAAAAAACGGTGAATCCAATTCGAAGTCAGAATAACCAATTTTCTCAAAAAATTGCTCAAAAACTAGAAAAAAATATAAAAAATTTTTTTTGTTGCCCGGGACAATATGCTAGTTTAATCCAACGTATTTTTCTCCACTGAATCCGAATTCGAAATCAGAATAACTAGATTGGTTAAAATTTTTGAGATAATTTTAAAAAATTGCTCAGAAACCCAAAAAAAAAACCAAAAAAAATGTATTTTGTCCCGAACTATATGCTAGTGTAACCCAACGTATTTTTATCCGCTTAATCCAAATCCTAAGTCAGAATAACCAGATTAGCTAAAAGTTTTAAGATAATCTAAAAAAATTGCTCAAAAACCTGAAAAAATAAAAAAAAAAAGTCATTTTGTCCCGAACAATTTGCGAGTGTGTTCCTACATATTTTTCTCCGCTGAAAGCGAATCCGAAGTTAGAATAAATAGATTAGATAAAATTTTTGAGATAACCTCAAAAAATTGCTCAAAAACTCGAAAAAATAAAAAAATAAATTTTTGTCCCGAACAGCATGCTAGTGCATTCCAACGTATTTTTCTCTGCTGAATCCGAATCTGAAGTCAAAATAACTAGATTGACTAAAATTCTTTACATAATCTCAAAAAACTCCTGAAAAACATTAAAAAATCGCTTTTTTGAGATTATTTAAAAAATTTTAGATAATCTAGTTATTCTGCCTTTGGATTCGGATTTAGCGGAGAAAAATACGTAGTATAGTCTCCCACACAAAAATAAACTTTTTTGGTTTGTTTTCTGTATTTTTTAGCAGTTTTTTGAGATTAACTGAAAAATTTTAGCCAATCTGGTTATTCTGATTCCTGATTTAGATTCAGCGCAGAAAAATATGTTGGAATACACTCGCGTAGTGTTTTGTAAAAAAGAAAAGATTTTTTTGGTTATGATTTGTGTTTTTTTTTAGACTATCACAAAAAGTAGAACAAATATCTAGCAATTCTAACTTCAGGTTACGATTCAGAAAAAAAATATGCAGAAATATACTAGTGTAGTGTTTAAAACAAAAACAAAAATTTTTTTCTGTGGGGCTGTGTTTTTATTCATATCTTTTATTTTTGACTTTTGATGAAAACTGTATTAAACTTCGGATTATTAATAGTTTATCTATAATAAGAATTATAAGTATCGAAATTTAATGACTGGGAAAGTTAAGGTTAAGCAAACTTTCAATAAACGTGGGTAATTTAATATTAAAAGACTTTAATGAGATAAAGTTCACAATAAGTATAAAATAACTTCGTTTATTGAAAACGCGTCTATTTAAATTCGATTGCGGTCTAAGAGCTCGTTAAATGTTGTAAATGCGGTTAAAATACAAACTTTTCTTAACAGTATATAAGAAAAGTCGTATTTGCTACCGAGTTTCAACAATGAAAGAAGTCACGAAGAATAAGAAAGCAGAATAATAGAAAAGCGAAAAAGCTATGCACTGTTGAATGCAAGTTTGAATCAGTTGTTTCCGTATGCACAAGATGTAAAAATGTTACGCTTTCTTATACAAGTTAAATAGTCGTTGTAGGCAAGAAAAGACGTATTATAACAGTGAAAATTTTTCCTACAATATGTCAAAGTTTAAGACGTTGAGTATATTGTCAGAAGCGAAAGAAATAAAGTTCTTTCGTTTAGTTGCAAAATACTGAAATTTATAGCTTGACAGTTTGAGATTTGAAATTCTTTTTGTGCTCTTTATATATTTTTTAAATTTTTGTGACCAAGGGTAGAAACAGAATTAACTTGTTACATAAATAAATAAACTTTTTAAAAGTTACAAAAATTCTAACCTTAAATTAAATTCTAATATTTAATTTTGATATTTTTAATTACTGATGTAATTAATAGAAATAAATTAAAAGAAAGTAGTTGTCAAGACTGAAAAACCTGAAAAAATGTTTGAATTTGAAAATGACATGATTCTTGTTTCGAACCAAATTCATCATGAAAATTTAAATTGCTTTTCTCACGAAGACTATGTAAAATGAACATCTGTGTTCAGATCAAATGAATTTAAAAACAACTATAGAATCCAGTTTTACATCTTTTATCACTTCTTTACGAGTGACATTTTGGTCACTGATTTTTACAAATACATGTGTACTGAATTCATTATAGTTAAATTCAAAATAAATAAATGAAAATCGCTGTAAGTTTTTCTACATTAGGTCGCAGAGTTTATTATTTATTATTTATTTGCACCTACTGATATTTGACAGAATTCTCAAAACGTCAAATTTATATTTTTTTTGTCCAAAATTAGAAATAGCCTACAGAAAGATTTTGGCGCAAATTTTAAATTGACATATGATAATATTAATGATAAAATTTAAAATTCGTTCTAAAATCTTCTTGTGGAATATGTTTTTTTTACCTTCTTTAATTTTGGACAAATAAACATTCGTCATTTTCAAAAATCCAACAAATATCCATACGGATAAACGAAGAGTTAATGAAATATTTCTGTCCTTTAATAATTCAACTGACTTGATACTCTGTTAAACAAAAATTGTGTTAAATTAAAATTCGATTAAATTGGAATTCTTCCAATGAAAAAGTTTATTTAAAGCAACATTTTGTTAAATATGAATTCGTTGACCTGAAAAGTCTGTTGACTAAAATTTTAGAGTTATCAAATGAATATTTTAATTAGCCCTTACTCTATAATTGTAATAAAATTCATTCATTGAGGACAAAAGCTTTTTATTCTCGTCTTTCTATCATGTTCCAAATTTAATCCAAATTCAATTTTAATTAAATTATTAATTTAAAGAACTCGAGAGTTAATTTAAACCTACTTTAAATTTAATTTAATTTTAATTTAAATTAAGCTTTTCTAAACTATAGTAATCTTTTCAATTAAATCAAAAAAGTTTTATTGCACTTTCCAATCAGAGAAATATTAATTATTTATCATCGAGGAAAATCAATACTTATGCTCCAATTAACTGCTAAAATTCGTTTAAAAGAAAAAGTCTCTTTTCACAAATCTCCACATTCAGTTAAAGTCGAATCTAGAATGGAATAGTTTCACCCTCTCAATGACAATTTTTCGGAAAACTGAGATATTGAAACATTCAAATTCCACTCTGATTTTCTTGAAATTGGATTTTTAAAATTTAAATCAAACTTTCCTTGTTCCTTGAAAAGTCCCATATCCTGGAAAACACGTTCTTATTACTTTCTTGATTAAGAAATTGAAGTTTATATTATTACCCAAAGACCGCAAAAGGTAGCCTCTCGAAAAAATGGCCAGCGTCACGAAATGGTCAAGTTTTGGCGAGTTTTTCTCGAAACTTGTAGCATTTTTCCAATCAAACTTTTTTCTTACGAGGTCAGCAATTTTTCGACCCCACAGACCCTTCTTATTGCTTTAAATTGGGAATCGATTTTGAAAAATATTATTTCTTTCTTCTACAAAATTACTATTTTCTCTTCTTTTGTGGCTTTTGTTCCGAGTTCTTTACGATTTCCCCGTCAATTCTAACTTTTTAAATGTAAATTTGTTTTAGGGGAGTATAGAAAACACGTTAGGGGAATACCAAAGTTATATTTTTCATTTTAAATATTCCTTTTATTAATTTTACGAAAAAAAAATTTTCCCAATAATTTATAAAATTTAAGAATTAAAAAGAAATTGCAAAAAATAATTGAAATTTAAAAGGACAATTGCAAATTTTGCACATTAATTAAAAAATAAATAATGAAAGCAATTAAAAATTGGCGAAAGTAATTTAAAGGGTTTATCCAATTTAGACGCGTTAAAAAAAGGCCTTTTTAAGAATTTTTTTGATAGGTTTGTGTTATAAATATTTATATATAAATATCTCAATATTTATAACACAAACCTATCAAAAAATTCTTAAAAATTATAACAGTTAAAAAATATACTCTCGAAATTTTTTATCTCGTCTAAATTGGGTAGCCCTCTTAAACAGTTATAGAAAAGTTTTAAAATTAAAGAAAATAATTTAAATTTAAGAAAAATACTTGAAAATCTTAGAAATAAATTGAAAAAATTAGAATAATGAAAAATTATAGAAAATAATTGAAAACTTAACAAAATAATGATTGAAATTGAGATAAATAAATAAAAATTTAGGAAATTAATTGAGAAATGATGAAAAAATAATATAAATAATTTAAAATTTAAGAAAATAATTAAAAATTAGGAATAAAATTGAAAAAATTAGATAAAATATTCTAAATAAATGAAATTTAAAGAAATTTTCACAAAAATACTTAAAATTTTAAGAAGTTCCTCGAAAAAAAAAAAATAATTAAAAATAAGGGAAAATAAAAGAAAAAAGGATAAACATAATATAAAATTGAAAAGAACAATGTTTAATTTAATAGAAATAATTGCAAAAAATATAGAATATACATAAAATAGAAGAAAATCATAGACATAATTAAAAATTGAATAAAATAATGGAAAATGCAGATAAATAATTTTAAAAAATTTGAAATTATGAAAAAGACCGTAGGTAATTGAAAATTTAAGATAATAATAAAAAAATAATATAAATAATTGAAAATCGAATTAAATAATTGAAATATCAGATAAATAGTTGAATATATAGAAATCATCGAAAAATTGAAAATAATTAAAAATTGCTAAAAATAATTAAAAGATTGATCGACTTACCTGTAAGGAAGGTCAATCAAAATTATTCGAGCTTGTCTTCCGAAAATAATTCCACTTGTAGTATCGCATATTTACACCCGACGGTACACGTTTACAGCATTTCAGATAGCCAAATTTTGGAAATCCCCACTCTTCCTCGTCCGGAGCCCTCTGTTCTTACCTCACTTCGTTGTTTGTCGTTTCAGATCATATTTAATGGGTAAACAAGAAAAATTGGGTGGGAGGGATGTAATTATTTTCGGAAGACAAGCTCGAATAATTTTGATTGACCTTCCTTACAGGTAAGTCGATCAATCTTTTAATTATTCTTCGCTTGTCTTCCTTCAATAATTCCACTTGTACATGTTCAAAGAAGATCCCTAATATGATCTGAATATTAATGTCAGGACAAATGTTTAGCATTTGTTTATATTTAATCTATACTGTCGTTCACTTTGATTTGTATATGGTTTTGTAATATTTCCATTATGTTTAAGTTTCATGGCCCATGATGATAAGGGATAAAGCTTTTATTATATTTTATATTAAAATATGGTAGAAAGGACCTTTAAAGGCTAATTTTAAATTTTGTCTTATTTAAAAGAAATGATTTTTCTAAATCATAAAAATTATCTGCTGTCTTCTTAGCCTAGGAATCATCCATCATTATATGCAGTGTATTTTAGAATCTAACTTCTATCCAAATTATGCTTGAAAATATAATGGTGTGGTCACAGCTAAAAGTTACATCTGTAAGATGTGTTGATGTTGCGATTGCTTTGATGATTTTTAGTAAAAACATTATTTTTATTTACTTATTTAATTTATTTCATTTTATTTTTTGGGATTTATACCATTTTAGTAACAATTAGAATGTTCACTATATTGAGTAGATTTGTATTTAATTTTGTGTGTGATATAATTTTTCAAAGATTATTCAATTTTCGATCTTTCAGCGAAATCTAAGTTATTGATATGTGACATAAAAATGTTTAGTCTTAAATAATTATTGTGAATTCATTTGTTGGTAAATTTTCCATTGTCGTTTCGCACTTCAAACAAGTACTTTGTATATAGTAACAATAGTTCTATTGATTTGTTTGTTTGGAATATTAATCCGCGTTTTTCGGTAAAAACCAACTGCAACGAGATGTGAATTTTAACCCACTTTTTATTTAAACGTGGAGAAACAGTCCGTATAAGGTAATACATTTTCAGCCTAATTGACAGCTTACATCTAAATGTCAGTTTATATACCTTGGACTTGCAGTTTTATATATAGTCGTATTGTTTGTAGACTATTTACCGGTTTAAATTCGCTAAACAAAAGCTGTCTTGTAAAATTTTAGGGTAATTTATCATTTGATTTCAAGGACTTCTTTTAAACATGTCTTAAAGGACTATTTTCGTCTAAATTTTTCAACATATCACCGTCTTGTTTTATTATTTTCTTGCAGTTTAAATGTATCATACTTGGTAGCAATGTACGTTGTAATACAGATTTTTTCATATACGTATTTATAGACGGATTGTCTGTATATATTATTCTTTGATTTGTAGTCTAGACTTTTAAGGATGGTGGTCTTCTTAAGTAATTTTATTGGGTACACTAAGTATTTTTCAACTTCATTGACCATTTCTTAAGTTTTAAATTTTAAGTTCATCTAGAAGTCAATCTTAATAATATTTTTGGTTTAGCTAGAGTTGGTATTTTCTTTACGAAAAAATAGGTTAATGAATATTATTTAGTAATTGCAGCTTGTTAGAACTCAGTGAATATCTTTAGAGTTGCTTGTTTAGCAAGAAGTATTTGAGATACAAAACTTTTTGGTAATGTTCCCTATAGTAGGATTTATTTTTAAATCATATGTTCATTTAATGTTTAATTCCAGAGTTCAATTTGTAGAGTATAATAAATTTCTTTATTTAGTGAGACTGATGTTTATTGTTATTATTATTATTGTATAAGGTTTTTGACCAAAAAGGAGTAATTGGTCAATTAGTTTCCCTTATTGAATCCAAAGTATTCTTTTCCCTTATCTTTAAATAAGATCGTATTTTGTTTTATTCATTATTATTATTAATATTTGAAATTTATATTGAAACTTCTGAAAATATTGATAACAGACCTATAGTGAGGTCCTTGGTTTCACCAGGAACATCGTTTGAAAGTCATAGAAAGCATATTTTATTATGTGCTGTTGACATTAATAGACATGCAGCGAGTTCTTTGTTTTTGTTTTGACAGTGAGGAGCTTAGTTGTCAGTAAGACTGTTAATTCTACTTAAAAGTCGATGTAAAGGCTATTGACGTATCTTATTCTATTCTTTAGAAAAATTTTCTTAAGGGACCTTTGTTGCTGTTGTTGTTGTTATTGTTATTTTAGCCACACAGTTAGCATTAAGAGGTCTATAGTGAGATCGTTTCTCATATTTTGTTTGAGGTTTTAGTAAAAGTCGATTGATTTTGTCTACAATGAGGCTTATATGTCATGAAGAGATCTATAGCGAATCTGTTTATTGTATTTTGTTTGATGTTTATCGAAGGTTGGTGAGGTATTCTTCCCTGAGACATATAATTGTTATTAATAAACCTGTGGTAAGGTTATGTTGTATCCAGTTTTTTATGGTTAATTGATGAGTAAACCTACAAGTAGGACGTTATTTTTCATTAAAAGACCTGTAGAGAGGTCATTTCTTATCGATTGTTCCATTTTTTTTTTTTTTTTTTTGCAAAAAGTTAGTGTTATTTGCTTACGTTGATATTAAGTGTATTAAGAGGCTTCTAGATAGGCCATTTCTTATGAGTTGATTAATTATTCGGCGAAATTCGTTCTAATTATTTTACACGAATGCTCTGCGTCCATTACTAGAGGTATAGAGAAGTATTTTCTCATATTATAATGCACTTATTATTTATAAATAAGTTTTTTTTTTTTTTGCGAAAATTGCTTGAGTAAAATTACAATGAGGCAATTTTTGTTATTAATAGGCATATAGAGAAGCCATTTGTTACATGTTGTTTTATGTCTCAGCCAAACAATTCATTGAATTAGCCTAGGATAAAGCACTTATTTGTTATTAACAGAGAGAAGCGCTGTGTCTTATATTAGCCTACGATGAGGCGCCGAGACTATCAACAGACATGTAGAGGGGCCATGTCTCATATTAATATTGAATGAGATCTTGAGACTTTTAACAGTTCTACAGAGATCACGTCTCAATTTGTATTTGGTGACGTTCTTAACAGGCCTATAGAAAGCGTTATAAAGCGTTGAGACTATAAAGAGGTTCAATTAGTTGTCTCAGTTAGACTAGAATAAGGCTTTAAGATTAACAATAGACCTGTGAAGGGGCCCTGTCTCATATTCGAGTTGAATTGTGTATTAAGACTATTTGATACCTATAGGAAGGCCCTGTCTCATTTTAACCTAGAATGATTCGTTGAGACATGTAGATAGGCCACATCTGATGTTAGAGTTGAATTGTTCCTTAAGTCTGTTAAGAGACCGTCAGCAAGGCAATTGTCTGATATTAGGGTTGAATTGTACATTGAGAGTATTAAAAGACCTATAGCAAGGTCATGTCATATATTAGCTTTCGATGAAGCACTGAGACTATTAACAGACCTGTAGAGAGGCAATGTCTCTAATTAGAGTTGAATTGTGCATTAAGACTATTGAGCGACCTATAGCAAGGTCATGTCTTATATTAGCTGACGATGAAGCATTGAGACTTGTAACAGACCTATAGCGAGGCCATGTCTCTAATTAGAGTTGAATTGTACATTGAGAACATTTTAAAACCTATAGTGAGATTATGTCTTAAAGTAGCTTACGATGAAGCTTTGAGACTTGTAACAGACCTATAGCGAGGTCATGAGGTCATGTCTCATATTAGATTGCGATGAGTTGTTGAGACCAATAACAGACCTATAGCGAGGTCATGTATCAAATTTTGTTCCCTTCATACTTTATACTTTACACTTACACTTTTCACTTTATACTTTACGATTACACTTTTCACTTTACGATTTCACTTTTTACTTTACACTTTACACTTCAAACTTACATTTTACACTTTGCACTTTATTAATATATTTTTTAGTTTTATTCTATTTATTTATTTTCTCATAAAACCTATTGCATTTAGCAATAGATTTAAGTTTTAAGTTGAGACTTTAAAACTAGTAAAAACCTGGAGCAAGGTCATGTTTCATTGTAGCCTATTGTGAGGCGTCGAGACTAATAACAGACCTATAAAGAGGTCATGTCTCATGTTTTGTGATTTATTCTTTTCACTTTACATTCTTTTACTTTACACTTTGCACTTACACTGTTTCACTTTTATTTAATTTATTTATTTTTCACAATATACGAAATAAAAAGGTTTGATTTCTCTGTTTTAAAGCACGTGTCACTTTCAGAGAACCATTCGCGTCGGGTACAAATAACGAAATGAGGTAAGAACAGAGGGCTCCGGACGAGGAAGAGTGGGGATTTCCAAAATTTGGCTATCTGAAATGCTGTAAACGTGTACCGTCGGGTGTAAATATGCGATACTACAAGTGGAATTATTGAAGGAAGACAAGCGAAGAATAATGTAAATTTATTTATCCGCTTTTTATAATCATACTCGAAATATTTTTCAATATTAAAAAACCTATTTCATGCTTTAATTTTGATTAAATTATTATGGACTAGTTTTAAATGTTAGTTGTATTTTTTAATTAATTAAATGATGTTTTCCTATTTTCAATAATTTTCTTTTATATAAAATAAATTCTGTAATTTTCTCAATTATGTTTCTTAGATTTCCATAATTATCTTTAATTTACAATTAATTTTCAAGTAGTCTAGTTTATTTACAATATATTCTGTAATTTTTACAACTATTTTTTAAAATGTCTTATTTTCTTTTATCTTCATTTATGTTAATATCATTTCTGAATTATTTTTCCCCGATTTTTAAATGTTTTAATTATTTTTTAATTATTTTTCTAAATTTTCAATTATTTATAATTTTATTAAATCAGTTATTTTTTTTTCAATTTACCAATATTTTTAACATTCTGTAATTATTTTCTTTCACTACAAATATATATTATAATTTTTTCAATTATTGTTCACAATTTAACATTATTTGCTTCAATTTTCAGATATTTTTGTAATCTCAAATTTTTTTATATTTTCATTTTTTTTAATTAATTTTCTGTCTTTTTAATTTTTTCTTTCAAATTTCAATTATTATTCTCAATTTAAAAATAATTCTCTCTATTTTTAATTATTTTTTTCAACTTTTAAAATTAATTTCTCCAAATTTTGATTCTTTATATTATTTCTGAATTAAATTCTTAAATTTTCAATTTCTTTTCTTGAATTTCAATTATTTTCTTCAATTTTTTATTAATTGTCTCTAATTTTCTATTATTTTTTTTAATTTTTATTATTTTTTTTTTAATATTTTGCAATTATTTTCTCCAATTTTTAATCATTTTCATTATTTTTCTATTAATTTTACAATTCGCATTTTCTTGTATCATTTTACAATTATTTTCTCCACTTTTTAAAATTAGGTACATTAATTATTTTGCAATTTATTTCCTAATTTTTCAATTATTATCTCAAATATAAATTATTGTCACCACTTTTCAATCTTTGAAATCATTTTTCTATTATTTTTCTTAAATCTCAATTACGTTCTTCAATTTTTAATTATTTTTTACTATTGTTCAATGAATTTTACAAATTTTATGTTATTTTAATTATTTTTTAATTATTTCAAAAAATTTCAATTATTTATCTCAAATTTCAATTATTTTCATCCATGTTCAATTGTTTCTATTTTGTTTTAATAACCCTCCTCAATTAAAATTTTTTAAAAGTACTCTATATAATTACTTTCTTTTAATTTACATCTATAATCTTCTATTTTTTTAATTATTTTTCCAAAACTGCAATTATTTTATTCATTTTTCAATTATTTCACCAATTTTTAATTATTCTCATTTTTTCAATCAATTTTTTATTTTTCCCCAATTTTAGTTAGGTTCTGTAATTTTGTTTAATTCTAAAATTTTATAAATTTTGTCCTATAAAAAAAAAAACTTGTTTTATTTTTATTTAAGAATTGTATTTAAAATATTTATAATTGTTGATAGCACAAACCACAGAAAAAAATGTTATACTTACTCTAATAAATGAGTGAATGAAAGAAACTAAAAAATTATTATATATAATTAAGTAAAAATTACAATAATTAATAACATTTGATAATCTTAACTTCATGTCCTAAAAAACACCAATTTTTTTTTATTTCATAATAATTGTTTTCCCTCAACTTTGAATCCCCAACTGACAGTCTCTGAAGCAAGTCCATAATAATTTTTATTGAAAATTTAGCATCACTTGTTTTTTATTGTCCTTGGTATTTATTACTTTTGCGCAATAACATCGTGGCAAAATTTCCCTTGTGTGACATAAAAATGCGAAAATACAATTTCTCAAATTCTGACTCGTCAAGCTTTTGTTGTTTTGGTCAGGATTTATTGAAAGTATAGAAAACCATTGAAAAGATTGCTTCTAAACAGAATAAAGTGAAATCTTGAAGGAGAAAGGTGTCAAAAGAAATAATCGTCTTTTACTTCAGTACAAACCTTTTATAATAAATTTCAGTCACGTGGTGGATTCTGCTTTTGATTGATCACATTAAGTTTCAAATGTACAATAGTGCCACCAATATAGAAAAATGTCTCTCCCGAATATCTGTCACCTCTTTAATTGAGTCCGCGACAGAATATATTTGAATACAATCCATCAAACTACATTAAACAAAAGATCTTTTTTAATAAAAAAAAAAAAAAACGCACTTCTGATTTAAAAAGGAGTTTAAAGTAGGATTGAAATAAGTGAATGCAAAATATATTCAAAGTATAAAATCTTCTTGATCCTGTGTATATTTCATAAAAGTTTTCATCTTAACGTTGAATCTTCAAGATGACAGATAAGACGGTATTATTAAAAACCGATTAAACTTGCACGAGTTACGGAAATGAAAGCATAATGTAAATACATGTGAGAAATTTACGTATTCATTGCTTGAGATGAAGAAATCTTCTTTTCAACTTTTAAAGTAAAAGAAAAGCCGAGAATATAATATTATTTTTAAAATATAATTTCATTTTTTCCAATTTTCTTTTTTTGGTATCCAGAGATTTAATTAAACATTTTATTGCTTCGGAATAATCAATTCGTCTCGACAAAAAATAGCATTCATTTATCGGGATAAAATTTTTCTTTATGATTAAAGCGAATATTTGCCAGTGTATGTTCATGGATGCGTTCAGTTTTTTAATCCGAATGAAACCCATTTATCTAAAGAGCTTGATACTTTCAGCTTTTTCGAAAACCAAATGCTCACTTTTGCCGACGAGTATTAGGCCAAATGGAGATACAAAAAGTAAAAATCTACTACTATAATTATTACGAGTGCATGAAATGGTCGTGTAATACATTCTGGTTTTTTGTTTCTTTTTTTTCGAAAAAACCCTTTCAAAGAAACATTATTTCAAACTTTGTTAAATCTAGTTTCAAGTTTAAATCAAATTTTGCACTTCGAAGTGAAACTCAGTCATTAATAGAAATTATATATACAGAGAAAATTAGATTTCAAGTGATAAGTCAAAGATTGAAATTGATGATTACTTTCATTTGGAGAATTAGATTAGAATTTAATATATATATATTTAAATCAAGTACTTGTTCATCACTTTCATTTGGAGGGAATTTATAATCGAAAACTCTGTTACTTGAATTAATAAAATTTTCTATTTTCATGCTGTTACAGTTGAGAGAGTTTATTTAAAAGAGATGTCTTATCTTCAATATTATTCCAGTATTTCAATGTGGCAGGTATTTTATTAAATCTTCCACTGATCTCATTACTACCACTTGACAGGACTGGCGGAAGTAAATTTTTATAGAGTATGAAATTCTCACTTGTTCTTGAAAGCGTGGTTGTTCTAAAAAAATTAAATTGGAAAAATTATTTATAAATTATTCCTTATTTTAGTTATTTGTTTATTTTTTTCTTGTCTTTCTTTTATTTGACAGGGTGTCTAGCGATACTTGAAATCTGGGGAAATGACGGGTACTTAATATATCACGAAAAAAAGGAATTTAAAAAAAATCTTGGAATTCTTAAAATAATACTGGAATTTTTAAAAAATTCGGAGAATTCGTAGGTGAATACATAAAATTTCAAGCTTGTGTTCTTTAATAATTTTAAAATTTGAAATCACCTCCGATTCTGCAAAACAAACTTTGGATCCAAACAATAAACCCTTTGAAGTAATTAAATTAACCCCAATGATAATTGTTTTTGAAACAGTGTCGAATTTTCCAAAAATCACCTAAAACGTCAAAAACCAAATTTTTAAAATTAAAGTTAGATGATTTAACAAATTTTTTTACATGAATTTAAACCAAATAAAGAACTTTGAAATGGTGAAAAAAGCAATTTAAAAAAGCTACCCTGAACCCTAGAAATCCATAACCTTAAAATTTAAATAAAGAATTTTTGCCTTTTTTGTCAAGAGCAGATGAGTTTTTAATAGTCCAAAAAAATGTTTAATAAATACACCAAAAAACTACCACTTAAATTTCAAACTAAACGATTTTGAAAATTTGTTCCCTAGGAATTTAAGGTTTTATTTAGTACTCCTCTTGATGGTCGTAATAATAATTTTAAAAATGCTAATTTAAAAAATCCCTTTTAAATCCAAAATTTACCAGCTTAAAATATGAATTAAAAATGTTTAAATTTCTTAGAAATAAATACCTAATTTTTTAAAACTAAATGTCCACTGTAATTTTCTTCAAAAAACCTCCCCTAATTCCAAAAATTGCTGTAATTTAAAAAACTACCCTAAACCACATGAACGGCTTTCTTAAAATTTAAATTATGTTTTTTTTAGGAAGCTAAATTAATTAAAGGTTTATTTGCGGCTCCAAAAGTATCGTAATAATAATTTGTAAAACCCAATTCTAACTTCAAAAACGACCCTTAATTTTAAAAACTAATCTTAACCTTGAACAGACAACCAGAATCTTAAAATTAAAATTCAGCATTTTTGAAAATGTTGTTGATATGAAAATAGAGCTAATTAGAAACTCCTAAATGGGCCCAATAGTTTTTTTTTTAAATACCCTTAATCTTAAAAAGTACCCCTGAACACAAAAAAAGACAACTTTAAAATTTAACTTAATATTTTTAAAAATCTTTTTCAAATTATACGGCTAATTAAAGGCTCCTAAATGTCCCTAAAATTTTTTTTCAATTAAAAAATTAATGAGGAAATAAATCGTTTATTGAAGTTAACAAAAAACATTAATCGTTGAGCATAAAATTAATATTTCTGTGTAAATTTGAAAACTCATAGGGGATTCTGCCATTTCTTTATTATTTCATTGATTGTTTTTCATAATTTTTTTGATGTTTTAAAATTTTTAAAAATCTCGTTAATTTTGTTTTTTTGTTATTTTGAAAACTAATCTTAACATTTCGTTTAAACCAGTTAATATTTAATATTTATTTATTAAGCAATCCAATCCGGGGAGAATTGTAGCTGTTACAATCTGGGAATTTGCAGGGAAGTTCAACATGATTATTCGCTAGACACGCTGGTGAATAAATAACTAAGATTGAAGATAAATAACTAAAAATTAATGAAAAGTAACTAGAAAATGAGAAAACTTAATTTAACAAAAGAAGTAAATTTTCTTCCAAACTTGATATATAGGAGTTAAAGTTTGATTTCAGGAAGGTGAAGCTAATTTTTTTTTATGTCATATGCTTTTTTATTATTAAAGCGACCTTTCGATGACTAATGTTTGTCATCCCCATCAGGCTAGTAAAGAGAAAAAATACATAATTAAACCGAAAGCACTATTGAAAATTAAAAACACACTTTTTAGTTAAACAAATTAAAAAAAATTATAATATACCTAGTAGTAAAATTTAACGTTACGTAGTAACCCGTCAAACAGTTTTAAAAGGCATGTCAGATGGTAACAAGCATCTTGTCAAGACTGAATTAAAATTGATAATTAAATTACATTTAAACAGAAATAGTATAAAAGAGTCGATAAACTTAAAATGTAAACAACAATATGTACAGAACGAAATGAAAATCATGAGTTTAATTTTCTGTTTATAGGAAAATAAATTTTATTTACAAATGTAATATCATTTTTTTATTAAGGGTAAAATTATTATTTTTAATAAATAACATTTCTGAAAATCAAAGCTTTTTAAAATCAGTTTCACGATCAAGAATAGAAACATTGTCTCAATCAAACTCATGATTTTGTTTCAATTGATATAAACTCACTACTGTTGACTTATCTTTTTTAGATACGTGTTCCCCATACGTAAAAGTGCCCGTTTGGTTTCACCTACATAACATACTGAACAATCTTTACAATTAAATTTGTAAACAACATTCGTTTCATCTCATTTTTCAGTTCAATCTTTGCCAAGTTTAACAATTAATCTAAATATTTTTCTTTTAGGTAGGTGACGCTAATGAACACGACCAAATTAGTTAATATTATATTATAAGGAGCAGACATATTTAAAATTCATCATTTTCAACAATGGAGTAGATTGATTTAAGATTTAAAGATATTAGACAATCTAAAAAGTCAGGATAATTAAAATGAATGCAAACTTTTGGAAATTGTTTATTATACGAAAGAGATAAAGGATTTTAAACCGTTTAATTGTTATTAATTTTTATTTAAAATGTTTCAAGTTATAAGAAAGATTTTTTGCAGGAATTAAATGGGTGGTTTATGGCTTTCTGTAATACGTCACATTTATACAACCGTTATGAACACAAAATATAAAACCAGTCAACAATCCGTCGAGAAATGCACGAGAAAACGCGCTCGATGTGGACTGTATAAAAACCAAAACGGAACTGGACGCCATCATCTTATTTCTTATCAGGCCTAATGCTGACTGACCCAAAGGAGAGGGAGAACTCCTACCAACGATTCTAGCTCCGTTCGCACAGTGGGGCAAAATAAATGTTAGTGAACAAATTAATTTTTAGCCTGCAATTATAAGTCGATTTACAAGTTCTTTTTTTTAATTAAAGATGATTAAATTCGATATCGATACAAAGAGAGATATTTCTAAAAAAAAGTTCTAAAACATTTGTTATTTAACAACAAAAATTAAAAAAAAAATTTTTTGTCGTTACCGGAGCACCATATATAATTACCGATTGTCATTCTAAATGTAGAAAATTCTTAGGAAAACAGATTTATGAAGGCTATTAAAATCATTTTTCTTTTCCAAAAGTTATAAACCCCCAAAAAATTGTTAAGTGCTTAAATATCACAACTAATGAAGATATTGCTATTGTTGACTAATTTGTTTATAACTTTTGAGAAAAAAAAATTATTTTAATGGCTTTTATAAATCTTTTTTTCTAAGAAGTTTGTTCATTAAGAATAACAATCGATAATTAAATATCAACATTTTTCACAAAATGGCGCCACAGTGGTCTAAATCTATAATTTACTGTTTAAAAATATCTACAGCCTCTAATAATCAACCAAATTAAAAGTTCTTTTTTTAAATTCAAAGCTTAATAAATTCCTAACAACTCTATGGTCGCCGATTTTTTTAAAAAAAAATTTGTTTAATTTTTATTAACCTCGAAAGTTAATGAATAAATAAAATTTGGTCTTTTTTTTACTATTTTTGGTTAATCTAATTTATTAGCATTTGTTCAAATTTTCATGAAATTTATTAATTTACATCATGTGAATCCAGATTGTGAGATATAATTAAATTCTTAGTCTGCTTATTATTAATACTTATAACAGTAACATTTTTTTTATGAATTATGTACTGCGATAAATAGAAGCAATTGATGTTTACAGCTGCTTGATGACACAAAATTATTTATTTAAACTGAAAATATAGTTTTTATTAATCAAAAATTGTCTTGTCAATAATTTTTTTTAAATTTCTTTTTATTTTAAAGATGTATATTATTTATTAACTTTCGAGGTTAATAACAATTAAACAAAATTAGTTTCTAAAAATTAGCGACCACAGAGTTGTTAAGAATTTATTAAGCTTTAAATTAAAAAAAAACTTTTAGTTCGGTTGATTAGTAGAGGTTGTAGATATTTTTGAACAGTAAATTACAGATTCAAACCACTGTGTGGCGCTCCGGTAAAGACGAAAAATTTTTTTTTTAATTTTTGTTGTTAAATAAAAAATGTTTTAAAAACCTTTTTTAGAAATGTCTCTCCTTGTCTAGATGTGGAATTTAATCATATTTAATTAAAAAAAAGAACTTGTAAATCGACTGATAATTGCAGGCTGAAAGTTAATTTGTCCACTAACATTTATTTTGCCCCACTGTGCAGACGAAGCTCGATTCGTTGGTAGAAGTTCCCCCTCTCCTTTGGGTCAGTCAGCGTTGGCCTGATCAGATGATTGCGTCTAGTTACGTTTTGGCTTTTATACACTTCACTTCACTTCACTTCACTTCACTTCGCGTTTTCCCGTGCATTTCTCGACGGATTATTGATTGGTTTTCTATTTTGTGTTCATAACGGTTGAACAAATGTGACGTATTCAAAATTAAAATAACAATAAATTATTCTTTTTGGAAACTATAACGGTGTTATGAGGTTTTGGAAAAATATCATTAAATATTCCTACACGGAAAAAAGTTAATCACAAAACTTGAAATAAGTTGTATTCTTAATTGCAGAAAGTTAAAAATATATCTAAATTAAGCATTATAACAAAAATTTTTAGAATAAGTTATGCTTTATTTTGCAAAACTTTATATCAGAAAATGATATTTTTATGAAATCTCTAATTTAAAGATAGGTTCATTGGACAACCTATAAACCTATAAAAAGGTTATGCTAAAACGTATTTTATTATTCGGAAATATAATATTGGAATTTTTTATTTTGTGGGATGTAGAGAAGATTTGACTAAATTTAAATCGATTTCTTGTTTTCATTAATCAATTTGCTTTTAAAAAATAATTATTTTTGTCAATAAAAGCACTATTTTTCGATAGTTGGAAGATCAGGATAAAAAAAGAGAAACACTATTTTTTAAAAAGTATGACGACGTTTCGGTGACTTGGTTTGCCACCATCATCAGGTTACTTTAGTAAAAAAAATAAATAAATTATGTATACATTAAAAGAAAGAAAATTTTTTTAAACAGAATCACATAAATTAAAAATCTTACACAAATAATTAAAAATTACCTCGTTAAGAAATTTTAATTCACATCGAAATTAGTCAAAACAGTAAAATAAAATTTTAAAATAATAAGATTTTGTCACAAAATTAAAATAGAAAATCACTGACATCGTGTATTCAGTGATTAGTCAAAACTGAGGTGCAACTATTGACAATGTGAAATTATATACAGAAATAAACTTGATTGAAGTGTTATGAATGATAATCAAACTTTCAGCATTCTGAAGCCTTTCGTTAACTAAAGGAATATGTATTAATTGTATTATTATTAATAGGTATTAATTCGATCATAAAACTTGGAAAAGATTCTACTGAAAAATGTGATATTAAGGGAGTTGTTTACAAATCTAACTGTTATGATTGTCCGGCTACTTATATCGGAGAAACTAAACGTTCGATGAAAACGAGAGTGGATGAATATGATAAAAGAAAAATTTTAAAAACTGTTGTCAACGAACATCGATTTGATAATAATCATACTTTTGACTTTAAAAATGCAATAGCCGTAGATTTTGAAACTAATTATAAAAAAAGGATTTCAGAAATGATCCATATAAGATGAAAGTTTGATTATTATTCATAACACTTCGATCAATTTTATTTCTGTATGTAATTTTACATTGTCAATATTTGCACTTCAGTTTTGACTAACCACTAAATACACGATGTCAGTGATTTTCTATTTTGATTTTGTGACAAAATTTTATTATTAATAATTTATAATGGGATATTATAGAATGTCGAATTATACAATGTATAACATTAAAATATTATTTCTTATTCTAATAATTTTAAAACATTTAAATTCAAACTTGATAAAAAATAATGTTTTAAATATCAATTAATCAATTCAAATATTGTAAGAATTACATATTTTTTTATATTTTGTGTAGCAAAAGTTATTTTTAAAAATATTTCCCAGGAAAAAAGTTTCCGTGAATTCAAAACTGCAGAAACATGAATGCAGCTATTCATAATAGCTGTGAATGTTGCTGCGAAACATTGTCAGGATCAGTCATTTGCTATTTTTTTTCATATATTACAAAATTAGAGATTTCTAATATCGTTTTTAGGCATAAGAAAATGTATTCTTCAAATTTTTAATATTTTAATGAGATATAAATTTTTACTTTAATTTAAAAAATTAATTTCATCTTACTTTTGTTTTTAGAGATAGTTTATACTTAAATCTCATTTTTAATGACAAATGTAGATATTAATTTTTTTCCGTGTAACAATGTTGAAATTAATTTTTTTAAAATGTTTTTTAATAAAAGTAACAGGATAATGATTATCCGTTAAAATCTATTTTAGCCTTTTTAGATTGTCATTATGAAACGAATGATGGGAAAGTAATATTATTCTATCAACAAGGTTGTCAATGTTTATTTTTTGTTGAATGGGATAATTAGAAAAGTAGTTGGTCGAGTCCATACCAAGTGATCACACCAATTTCAGTCATATTGAGTAATATTTACGAAATTGATATTTTAAATTCCTTTAGGAGTAAAAAAAAAAATTTTAATTATTTTTAAAAAATTCAAAATATTTTCGAAAATATTCAAATTCAAAATTTTGAGTACTATTTTTTTTGTTTTATCATAACTTCTGTAATTTTGAAGCAATTGAGATCATTTTTTTTTAAATTACTCGTATTTAAATACTCTTTCAAGAAAAATTATAATAATTAAGAAATTGTTTCTAATTAAATTTTTATTAAAAAAATTAAATTATTTATTTAAACAAAATCTAAAGTATATCATCGATCTTTTTCAAAAAATTCATAAACATAGCCTATAATGTGCTTAAAAATTTAAGCCAAAGAAAAAGATGGTATGTATTATAGTTTTTGAGAAAAAAATTATTAAGTTATGCTAGCGCGGCGCAGTCCGGTGTCACCGCTACTCAACGCGTAGTTCCGTAGTAACCGAAATGTATGTATATTATTACATAATATAAATACAGTTAATCGTCATGTTTATTTTTTTATTTTACAAATTGTGCTGTGCACAGAATTTGAAAAAATTTTTGTTTCAATTTTATTCTCAAGGGGTACGAAAGAATGAAATTTTTGTGTACCTTTAATGGTCATAGCTTGATTAAATCTTTCACTTAACAATTGTTTTTCAGCTTCATATTCTGCGTAATTACAAAATTCTACATTAATTTTCTCTAAACTGGATTTTGCCCACTCGTATAAGTCAAGAGGAGTAACAATTTGATTGTTTAATGGTCGTTGTAAACTTGCTTCTTTCAACTATTTTCAAACTATTTTTATAATTCTTTAAGGGGAGAGATAGGTGAAATTTTAACTCAACAAAATTTTTGATGCTCAGAGGTGTCATTTTTTTTCTTACATCAGTTAAGATGTAGAATTATGGTATTACATAAAAATTAAAAAACAATATTTTTTTGGTCATTTTCGAAATTTTATTTTTCAAAATCCATACGATGGATTATAGAAAATCATTTAAAAATCCCACAAAAAAATTGTCGATGGAAAAAATGAAAATTGTGAAAGAGGATTAATTTTTAAAATTTAAGTTTTTCTTAGAATAAATTTCTCAAACTCCGCAAATTATTTGTTTCTCTATTTTTAACATTACCCCATAATTTTAGGTCTAAAATTGCATAAGAAAAAAAAATTAACACCCCTGAACATCGCGAATTTTGATAATTTTACCAGTCCATTATTTTTCTTTCTTCAGTTTTAAATTATTTTAATTATTCACTTATTTTCACTTATTTTTACCAGTTTTTAATTATATTAATTATTTTTCAATTGATTTAACAAATTTTCAATTATTATTCTTAAATTTTAATAATTTTCCCAATTTTTAGTTATTTTTATTATTTTTCTATAAATTACCAATTTTTTAATTACTTTTTTTTACTTTAATTATTTTCTCCGATTTTTTTAATTCTAAAGTTTGATGTCCATGTACTATGAAAAGATCAGTGTGACTTTCTGAAGCTTATAATTTAAATATAATACACTAACTATATTTACATTATGTAAAAATATACATACATTTCGGTTACTACGGAACTACGCGTTGAGTAGCGGTGACACCGGTCCGCGCCGCGCTAGCATAACTTAATAATTTTTTTCTCAAAAACTATAATACATACCATCTTTTTCTTTGGCTTAAATTTTTAAGCACATTATAGGCTATGTTTATGAATTTTTTGAAAAAGAACGATGATATACTTTAGATTTTGTTTAAATAAATAATTTAATTTTTTTAATAAAAATTTAATTATAAACAATTTCTTAATTATTATAATTTTTCTTGAAAGAGTATTTAAATACGAGTAATTTAAAAAAAAAATGATCTCAATTGCTTCAAAATTACAGAAGTTATGATAACACAAAAAAAATAGTACATAAAATTTCGAATTTGAATATTTTCGAAAATATTTTGAATTTTTTAAAAATAATTAAAATTTATTTTTTTTTACTCCTAAAGGAACCCAAAATATCAATTTCGTAAATATTACTCAATATGACTGAAATTGGTGTGATCACTTGGTATGGACTCGACCAGTTAATGAATAAAAAAGGAATTCTAAGAATTTTTGACAATTCTAGAGATTTGATTTTAGTTTGAGCTAAGGAGTTTTGACATTTTATTCAAATTTAGAGTAGGGACTGTGTTTATTCGGGTTTGTAAACAATGCCCTTTGTATTCAAGTATTTTACGATTATCATTAACATGCTTAATAGCACCAGATGGAATATTAAATATTCATTTGGAATTCAGTGAATACTTAGTAAATTACTGCCTAATAAAATATTCAATATAAAGTGTGCGAATAAGCTGATCGCTTGTGGATATTGCTTAGATATTGCTCCACAAACCGCATATCTAAGTGTCAATCGATATTCATGGGATATTCAAACGTGCATTCACTGAGCAATAATGCGAATGTCAGAGTGCCTTAACTTTCTTTATGCTGGATAAAACAAATTCTAACTTAAATAACTTCCAGAAGATGATTGGTTTCGTATTTATTCAACAAACCTACAACTGAATATAATCCGGTATTCAGATCAGAAAATTACGTGAATTTTTTTCAAAGGATTCTGTATTTTCGAATGCATTGAATCAACTCCTTATGAATCTCTTAAAGTACCTAGAATAGCGGTAGAATGTTTCAAAATTGAGGAGAACCAGAGTTAAAGTTCTTGCTGCATTGATTTTTCCAAGAGCTTCGTATCTGCTTGACGTTTTTTTTTCTTTCAAGTCATGCTTTACAGGAAAATTTTCATCTAAATTATTTCAGATTTAAAAATGTTTTTCCTTCTTTTTAATTAGTAAATTTATGTAAAACTAGATATTTATTAGGATGGTCCTTGAAGATGAAAATTTCGAATTTTAAAGTCGCACATCATAAACGAAGAGACAAGTATTTTTTTATTTCAGTATTTCATGGTACCTTATCAATCATAAAATATTTCCTATATGTATTTTGCATGAGGAGAAAAACATTTTGTCGTAGATTTGCAATAAAATCATAAAAAATCAACACTATTTTATCGGACTACTCTGTTCCTTTTGAAAAATGTTCAAAGAGTGACCTCCAATAACTTTTTTTATAAATTTCTTGAAAATAACTATTTTTTAAAGAGACCTCAAAAACACCATAAAATGAAAAACCAGGATAAAATAGTTAAAAGATATTTATTACTATTTTTTACATTTTTTTGCGCTATTTTCAATAAATAATATAAATATACTTCTTACAATTGTTTCATGTAGTTGCTAATTAGTTAAAAAAATTATTATTGTTTATTGACAACTGTTTATCAAATTATCAATATATATTTCAATTATTTTCTTTAAATTTCAATTACTTTTGTCATTATTTAAGTATTTTTGTCATTTTTAAATTATTTTCTTCATATAATATTTTTTTCATTTTAGATTTATTTCCTATAAATTTCAATTATTTTATTCAATTTTTTTATTGACAATAAATTTTTTAATTTTTTACTCCAGTTTTAAATTATTTTCGTCAAATTTCATACATTTTTTAAATTATTTTTATTATTGTCATGAATTTATAAATTTATTACACCTTGTTCCATTATTATATCTACAAATTTCAATTATTTTCTTAAAACTTTCGTTACTTTCTTCATATTTAAAACTTTTTTGACATTTTTGAATTATTCTCTTGAAATTTCAATTATTTTTTCAAACTTCAATTAATTTCTACAACTTTTAATTATTTTCCATAAGCTTCCGATATTTTATCAATTTTTCTCTATAAATTTTTAATTTTTACACCACCATTCAATTATTTATGTCATTATTCAATTAGTATCTTAACATTTCAATTTTATTGTCAATTTGTCAAGGATTGTAATCAAAGTTTTAATTTTTTACACCAGTTGTCAATTATTTTTGTCATTTTTCAATTATTTTTTTTTTAAATTACAATTATTGTTGTCAGTATTGAAATTCTTTTGAATTATTTTCTTTAAATTTAATTTTTTTTTTTATTTGATCAAGAAAAATATAGCCCATAATCATACGATCATTGAAGGGTAATACATGGATAAGTAATGGTAGAAAAAATACAATAAAGTAGACAAACTAATAAAAATAACAATTAACATATATAATAGGAAATGAAAAAAAAAAGGAAATTATAAAAAGAATTACGGCTGATTTCAACGATCAATAATAGAACCTCGAATTATTCTAAAGATTTTTTTCAACAATGTATCTTTGTAATATGGAGAGGAATTTTGCAAGCGTTTTCTTTAATATTTTTATTATTGTCACGAATTTATTAACTTTTACACCAGATTTCAATTATTTTATGTTATTATTCAATTATTTTCTTAACATTTCAATTCTATCGTTAACTCTTTAATAATTGTGTACGTTTTATAATTAATGTATTACATTTTTTATTTTTTACTCCACTTTTGAATTATATTTCTTATTTTTCATGAATTTTTTTTTCAAAATTTCAGTTATTTTTGTCACTTTTCAATTTTTTTTTTGTAACTTCCATTATTATTTAAAACTTTCCATTATTTTCTTCCAATTTTAATTACTTTGTTTCAATTTTTTAATTTTTGCCTTCATTTTTGATTTTTAATCAATTTGACAATTATAGTTTAGTCATTATTCAAGTATTTTTGTCATTTTTCAATCATTTCTTGATATTTATATTATTTTTGCCATTTTAGATTAATTTTTCACAAATTTAAATTATTTATTCAATTTTTTTTATTACCAATAAATTCAATTTTTTACACCAGTTTTAACTTTTAAATGATTTTCTTCAAATTTCATACATTTTCATCATTATTTTCATTATTGTCATGAATTTATTAATTTTTTACACCTTTTTCCATTATTTTCTACAAATTTCAATTATTTTCTTCAAACTTTCATTACTTACTTCATATTTAAATTTCTTCAACTTTCAATTATTTTCCTTAAACTTCTAATATTTTTTTCAATTTTTCAATTATTATCGATAAATTTTTAATTCTTACACGAGCTTTTAATTATTTGTCATTATTCAATTAATATCTTAACATTTCAATTGTGTTGTAAATTTGTCAAGGATTATATTCAAATGTTTTACACCAGTTGAAATTTTTTTTTTTTTTTAAATTACAATTATTTTTGTCAATATTGTAATATTTTTGCCATTTTGGAATTATTTTCTTTAAACTCCATTTTCTTTAATATTTTTATTATTGTTTTTTTATGTTTTACTCCATTTTTGAATTATATTTTTCATTTTTCATTAATTTGTTTTTCTAACTCATTCTTCAAATATTTTTTATTTTCTTGTATAGCTTCAGTTATTTTTTCAACTTTCCCATTATTTTCTTTAAATTTTAATTACTTTGTTTCAATTTTTTAATTTTTGTCTTCATTTTTTGATTTTTAATCAATTTGTCAATTACAGTTTTGTCATTTTCCAATTTTTTTTTAAATTTAAATTATTTCTGTAACTTTTCAATTATTTTCTTCATATTTAAATTATTTTTGACATTTTTGAATTATTTTCGAATTATTTTCTTCAAATATGAATGACAAACACATTATTGCTTACTCACATTTTCTTTTAAAAACTCCTATTTACTTACTTTTTTAAATCAAAAAGTCACTTTTTTCATTATTTTCAATCAGCAAGTCTGCTGGCAGTCCTGTATGATTAAATTGTTATATTTTTCAGTACACACTGAAGCTTCACTTATTTTAACTTTGTCTACGCAAATCCATGACAAAAGTCGCTCTTATTTTAACTTCCATGTACTTATAGAAAACTTCTCTGATTGGTTGCTTTAATTTACAGCAACCAATGAAAATGTTATTTAGTTTTAATTGGTCGACAAGTTAAAATAAGTGAGACTTCGAACTGTTAAAATAAATGCGACTTTAAATAAGTGAAATTGCAGCTTGCAGTTCATTTAAGTTTGTTAGAAGACCAGTTTGAAGATTTTTTATCTGTTTCAAAAAAAAAGTGTTCATTGTTCTTTTTATTTCGTAATGCAGTATGTACAAAATATGTAATTCAATTTTGTAAATTGAATTTCTCTTTTTAGTGAATTGATTTGTATCGGAATTTATTACTGTATTGATGCAAGTAAATTTCAAAGATTTATGGAGATATTAGTTTGGAAAAGATTTATTCACTTGCCAAAGGTGGTTTATTGAGAGAAATATATTTATTTAGCTAATACCGAAATATGATTCATTGTATATGGATGCCTCATTGCATATAGTATAAACTATAAACGGTCAAATGAATAGGTGTCATGGGACTCATAAAAGACATAAGACGTGCAAATCACAAAATACGCGACCCATTTGAGCGTTGACAAAAATTCAATGTAAAATTGACGTAAAATCAATAAACACATTAGATTTTACGAAGTATGCAGATTTATCGTCGTGGTTAATCATTCATAGGAGAAAATATTGGTAGTTTATATTATGGGTAATAAAATTTATGTAACGAGTAAAAAATATTTGAAACACGTGTTCAATAAAATATCGTTAATATTTAATTAATTTTTATAAAATATTGCATTTATAAGAAGCTTTTAGTCAACTTCATCCTGATTTTGTTTCTAAGAAATTTTCTCTAATCGATTCATGAAAATTCTCAATTCAAGAGGTTAAGGTTGCAATTAAGATTTTTTGCTTAATTTTTTAATTTTATATTTTAAGTTTCAAAGTATGGGTAATTATTGACTAAAAATATCCATTCGATAATGATTATGAGCCATTCCACTGTGTTCCACTTTTGCCTGCATATAATTTTTTGAAATCAATAACTAATTGCATGTGCCAAACTATGAACGTCATGATTTATTGGCATATGCATTATATGTACGTCCGTTTTTTATTAGAGAAAAGGGATGAGTAGATTTTATAAATTATTATCAAACATTAAATTGTATCTGTGTAGAGCAAAATGAGCTTGATATTTAAAATAAAAATTAATCATTTAGATTTTTGCAATATATTTTTTAGTTTATTTTATTTGTTTTTGTTTATTATTAATATGTTATCAATTATATATTTAAATATATACCACTCATGATATATTATCAATTATTTATAATATATAACCGTTCAATATGGTTATTTAATTTCACATGATTTTAATTACTTCTAAAATTTTGAGAACTGTGAAGTGGAAAAGCATGAAACTGATGTGGGTTCACGTATTCCAAATTTACAGAACAAACTTCTTTAGAAAGGTATTGAAGCCAGATGGAAAATAATTTTAACTCGAGTTTATTAGTTTCGTACATTGTAAAGTAATTCATTTCGTTTTAAAAAAATCTACCATAAATCATATAATTAACACCTATTTTATGTCTAAATTCCATCTTTGATAAAAAAGTTTTAATTTTTTTTTTTCATTAGTTTCTATTGTTCTAAATTAATTAGTAGGTTAATTAGAATTCTAATAAAATAGAATATTTTAATTTCCAGACTAATAGAAGTTACTGTTATAATTCTCTCTGGACTCAATTATGTCATCAGCTTTTAACGTAATTATTTTTAATTTTTAAAAATTGCATTTAAGTGAGGATTTGAAATTAAGAAAGTTTAAATGTCTTTAATTTTTTTTATTAGAAAATAGAAACCATAAAAGTTGTAAAAATGACGAAAATTTTGATTTATTCAGATATTTAGAATATATACTTGGAACTTATTTTAGATTATTGATACTTAAATTTCGTATTATACTATTTTTAAAAATAGCGTTTAAAATTAGTCTGATATACAGGTCAAGCATAAAATAGAAAAAAGATGATAATGAAAACTCTTTAATGTTTGTAGATAATTTGTTTTACCACCAATCCTGAACCACTATTGCTCTACATTCGAAAATGTGCTCCAAGTAATTTTACTTAGAACAGCTCATTAGGAAGAATAAGCAGAAATGGGAAATGCGACAAAGTAGAATCGTGTTAATTGCGTCTATAGTTTCTTGAACGAATTAGAAGTCCTCGAGTTTAATTATGCTGAAAGCTTACACGAATAAAAAAATTGGTATTCCTGAGGTTCCTCTCCTCGATTCTTATTCTTAAATCAAATCTAACTACATTGATAAAACAAGTGGTTAAGGATGTTTATCCGCTCAAGTGGTTCTCATTCTATCGGACCATAATATTAAATTTTTTTAATTTCATTTTTCTTATAATTTGGTTTCTAAATAGTATTTTATATAATTATTTTATATAGTTAAGATCAGGGCTGGATCAAGTCTGTCACGGGCATGAAGCACAAAAAAGTTTTAGGGTCCCCCTAAAAAAAGAACGAAAACAAATTTCTACGATTATATCTCATCAGAGTGTCTAGCGAATAATCATTTTGACATTTTCGCATCACAAATCATAATTTTTTCAGATTTGTTTTTATTTGTATTAACAACTGTACAATTTTAATATTAACAAGGTTCAAACGAAACATTAATATTCATTTAAAAATATTCACAAAAATATAAAAAAAATATAAAATAAATAAAAACAAAACAGACAAATTTAAAAAAAAAAAATTTAAACATTAGAAATTATATGGAAAAAATAAAAATACAACGAAAAAGTAAATAAATTTAAAAAACAGTTAAGAAGTCTAAAGAAATAACAAAAAGTAAGAGCATTTATTAAACAATATAAAAAATTTTAAACAATGGAGAAAATCTTCAAAGAATTGAACAAAATGTAAAAAATAAAATTTTGACAAAAACTACAAAATTTTATTAAAACCAGTATTATGAATGATCAGATAAGAAAGTTAGGAATAATTTACATTGAAACGGAAAAATTAAAGCAAAAATATGTTAAAAAAAGTAAAAATTTAAAAACCTGTAAAAAAATAAATAATTTTTTCTTCTAGGGTATAAAAAAAGTAAAAAAATCATTGAAGGCAAAAGGAGAAAAATTAAGAAAAGTGTTAATGTCATAAAATATTAAACAATTTAAGAAACATTGATTAAATTGCATTTTTTAAATCAAAATACTACGCAGTAATATATGAATAAATAGTAAAATTAAAAAAAAAATTGAAACTACAAAAAAGAGGACATAAAGGTTTTCAAAAAGTTAAAGAAATCACGGATTTGTTTTTTGAAATGATGAAAATAAATAAGATAATCAGTAAAAAACGAGAAAATGTTACTAAAAAAAAAAAAAAATACATTAAAAAACATGTATTGAAAATTAAGCAGAGAACAATAATTTCTTTTGATGAAAAACTAAATAAAAACGATTAAATAATTTTGGGAAAAGAACAAATATTTCTAAAAAATAGAGAAATTATGATCAAATATGAAAATTTATTATAAGATCAAATTGACATAAAAGATAAAAGTAAATAAAAGAAGAAAAGTCTTTAAAAATTATAAAAATTAATAAGTTATGACAAATTACTAAAAAATCGAATAAATGTTTAAAAAACCATAAAATTAAAAAAACTATATTTCCCCACCTCCTAATTATAACAGTAATTAAAATAAATCACTGAAAAAGTGAATAAATTTTTCTAAATGTTATAAAAATAAAACTTTTTTAAAATTAACTGATGTAGGTAATTTACGTAAAAAGAACAAAAATTTTAAAAATCTAAAACATAAAAAGTATTATTAAACGCATAAAAAGAGAGAAATTTTTTAAAAAGAGATAAAAGTTACGATATTATAAAAATACAGAAAAGCAATGCAGAACAAAATACTCACAAAATTTTTTTTTAAACAAAAAATAACAGGAAAAAAAATTCAATTTTTTAAGAAAGCGATATAAATTAGTAAACAAATCTACAGTTTTTTCTATAATTTTTAACAGTTTTTAATTTACAATTATTCTCATAAAATTTTATAATTATTTCAATTGACAATTATTTTCCTCATTTCTAAATTGACATAAAAGGAGGAAGGTAAATATTAGAAGGTAGGGAAATATATTTTTTTTCAATTTTTTGGTTGTTTAAACATCTATTCAACTTTTTTGTAATCTTTTAATTAATAATTATTATGTAATTATTTTTTAAGATATAATTATTTTCCTCGATTTATAATTTTTCTATCACACCGAAAAAAAAAATTCTCAAAATAAATGGATTCCGCTTAATTTGATGCAAATTTTCCTCTTATATATAGGCACTAAAGTATTACTCTTGAATTGAATGGGTTTTCCTTTTTTGTAAAGGAATCCTCTCAAAAAAAGTGTAATCTTATCAATTTTAGACCAACTTCAAAAGTATCAAATTTATGTACATTAACCTTTTTTATTTATTATTTAAAATAAGAATTATACGTTTAATATACTTTTGTAATGAATATTTAAATAAAAATAAGCAAGAAACATTATTATTTAAGGCAATAATTTAGTGGTTAATCGATTTATTTAAATGATAAAGTATTCTTTAAAGGAGAATCATCTAGGTTAAAATCTTTAAACACTCTCTAAAATTTTTAATATACTTTCATGATTTCTATAAAACAAAAATAATATTTGAATTAAGTATTTATTGTAAATTATTAGAGTGGTTAAAAATCAGATTTTGAATACTAATACTTTGACTATTTTAAATAAAGTTCTTAAATAATTAAATTATAAATAATTTAAAAAATTTTAATTTATCAAAAAGATTAATATGTTTAGAATGTTTCCAAGAGTTTATTATTATTTTTCGCTTTCATTCAAATTAATTAAACTCTAAAGTCTTTTAACGTTACATATATGTTTATATAATACAAAATACAAAATGAAATTACAGAATTCTCTGACAAAGAAAATAATGATCCAAACCTTATTATTTTCTATTGATATAAATAAAAATATGTACATACGTTGATTAATTTCTTGAATTAACATTTTAAAGATTTAACTTTAATTCTACAAATAAAACGACAATTATATTACAGAATATAAATTTATTAATATAGGCTGCAAATTTTGAATAGATTTCACTGGAGATTTTTTTTTATCAGTTATCTATTTTTCAAGAATGACATTTAATAATATTTTCAACTAGTTTGAAGTTGCATGAATTCAAATATACAAATAATTACGGGCAACTTCAAGAATCTGTTTTTTTAGAGGAATAATCTTAATTTTAAAGGGATAATCTTAAATATATAGGAATAAGTTCAATCACAAAGGAAAACTTAAAAGTCGTCCTTTAGATCAAATATTCTCAGATTAATAAGAAAATTCCGCTACGGTGTAGAAAAATAAACTTATATTAAAACGAAAACGTAAAAGGAATTTAGAAGCGGAAAATTCCGTTCGTGTTAAGAATTTATTTTTTTCGGTGTAATTATAATTATTTCTTAATTCAATTCTATTCTTTAATTTTCGAATCACTTAATTCAATATTAAATATAAAATGTCTACTAGATTATAAATTTTGAGCCCGGCCGTTACGTATTTTTTTAAGTCAATTTATTGTATCATTTATTTTTCTTTTTATATGTATTAAAGAAATTTTCTCCGTTTATATGTTAAATAAATAAAAAATAAAAATTCAGTAATCCTCGCCTTATTTCAACTATTAATTATTATTATTATTTTTTTTAAATTACATTTTAATTCTTCAATTTTTATTGTTTTCTTTAATTTTAAAAAATTCTCGCCTTTTGCCAATTATTCTTTCGACTATTAATAACTTTCAATAACTTTACATTATTTTCTTTAAAACTCAATTTTTTTTCAATTTTCAATTCCATTTTTCAGTTTTCAATTATATTCTTCTATATTCAATAACTCTCGGCTTTTTCAATTACTTTTTTTAAATTTTAATTATATTCTTCAAATTTCAATTTCATTCTTCAATTTTCAATTACTTTTTCAATTTTGATTATTTTTTTCGATCTTGAATCCAGTTGTTCAATCGGCAAATATTTTCAACAATTATTTCTATAATTTTCTTAATTTTCAATTTGAAATTATTTTCTTTAAATTTAATGTTTCTTGCTTAAGTTTTTCAAATATTTTTTTGTCAGTTGTCTATTAATCTAGTCATTTTTCGAATTCTGTTTTCAATTGTTTTCAATTATTTCCATCATTTTCTAAATATTTTCTTTAATTTTTCAATTATTCTCGTCATTTTTTAATTATTAATTATTTCTTCCAATTATTAATTATTTTCCGCAATTTTCAATTACTTCCTACAAATTTCTCAATTTTTAATTTTCTCTTAAAATTTAGTAATTATTTTGTGAGTTTTTCAACTATTTTATTAGGTTGTGTATTAATCCAGATATTTTTGTAATTTTGTTTTCAATTGTCAATTATTTATACTTTTTGTTATTTCTTTCCTATTATCAATTATTTTTTCAAATTTCAATTTTATTCTTAAATTTTGAATTTGTTTCTTTAATTTGTTATTATTTTCTTCAAATTACTATAATTTTTTTACAATTTTCAATTGTTTTCTTCAATTTTCTATTATTTTCTATAATTTTTAAGTATTTTCTTTCATTTTAATTTTTTTTTTGATTTTCATTTCTCGCGCGTCTGGGCGTTGAGAATTTCAAGATATTGAAAATTTTCCTTCTTGGTTATTAAAAAAAAAAAGAATTACTAACATTGAACAACATTTTCCTAACCACTTTTTTTGTTAATTTTACTAATTGTCTTTGTTGCACCAGAATTAATTTAAATATAACATAAAGTTATCTCCTCGTTGATTTAGTTTGATTAACAAAAAACCATCCACCTATTTAAAATTTTATTTTTCTTATTTCAGTTTGATTAAAAGACAGTCATCTGTCTTTTGAGCTTGTGATAAAGTTACAAGAAACTTGTCACTTGGAAAAAAGTATCGTCTCTGACGCGAGAATAATTTTGAGAGAAATGGTACCTTGTATTGAATGAAAATACAAGTAGGTTACATTTTACTTCACCTGTAACATCTGTCTGTCGAAATAGACACGACACACTATAGAGAATTGCTGGCTAACGGAATTATTTAATGTCTTTGAAGAGACCGCAAGTTCAACGTTAAAGCACGAACAGAGTTATAGCTTCATAGGTGAAGAATAAAGTTTCTGAACCAAATCTTGCTCGATTCCTTTGGGAAACGTACTCCTTACTCTTCGAGACATAGTAAAAGCTCGTATTAACTTTGTGGCACAAAAAGAGCTGTCTTAATTGCAGAAAGGAGTTTTAACACAAACCGAGACATATTTCGTTTCCAGAACGCTGATTAATTTTAATTAATTTGAGATATTTCGAAGAAAATACGTTTTTAAAGAATTCTGAATAAAATGTAGAGCAGACCGCCCAACAGTAGATTGTGAAAAATTCTAACAACTTTTTTGTTCAAAAAGACCTTTTTTTGAAAAATGAATTCCAAAAACTTTACTAACTGTATAGTAATTTAAAGTTAAGTAATTTAGAACTGAAAAAAAATTGCAAAAAATAATTGAAAATTTTGCAAATTAATTGAAAAAAAAAATGAAATCAATTAAAAATTGGAGAAAGTAATTTAAAAACTAATGGAACTGTTTTAATAATAAAGAAAATAATATAAACTTAAAAAAATACTTGAAGATCTTAAAAATAAATTGAAAAAATTGAATAATTGAAAATTAGAGAAAATGATTGTAAATTGAAAAATAAATGATTAAAAATTGAAAAAAATAATTAAAATTTGAGAATACAATTGAAAAAATTACATAATATATTTTAAATACTTCTTCTATGAGGAAGTAATAAAGGAAAGTTAAAGAAAATTTCAGAAAAATACTTAAAACATTCAGAAGTTCAGTGAAAAAAAAAGAAAATAATTAAAACGTCGAGAAAATAAATGAAGAAAGATAAACATAACCTATAATTGAAAAGAATAATTTTTAATTAAAAAGAAATAATTAAAAAGTTTTTGGAAAATATGAAAAAGAACGAAAGTAATTGAAAATTGAAGAAAATAATATAAAAAATAATATAAATAGTTGAAAATTGAAGAAAATAATTGAAATGTCAGGTAAATAGTATAAAATTTTGTAAATTAAAAATACAAATTAAAAAAATGAAAAATTTAAGAAGGTAAATTTTGGAAAATAATTCAAAGATGATTTTAAAATTTGAAACTTGAAAATAATAATTGAAATATGATAAAAACAATATTATAAGTTGTTAAAAATAAATGACATTTGAGATAAATAATTGAAAAAATTACGGATTTTTTTTTAAATAAGAAAAATAATTGAAATTTGAGAAAAATACATAAAGATCCTAAAAATTAATTGAAAAAAATGAGGATAATTAAAAATTGGATGAAAGAATTGAAGCGAACTAAAAATAATTGAAATTTACAATAATCTCTCTCAGGCTTGTGGAAAACATTTCCAACTTAACCTACAACTTCGCAAAACTACATTCACTGGATGCCTCAGTTACGAACTTTTTTGTTGTATTTTTGGGTTATCTTTTGGTGAAGTTTAACTTCAACTTTCTCTTGCGTTTAATGTTTTCTTCTTATTTCTCCAAATTGGATTGCAATTTCTTATTATCAACTGCTTAGACATTTTTGGAATATTATATTTCTTTAAAAATTTCTTAAGTTTTCGCTAATTTTATTATATTGTTAAGCAAGTTTATTGCTGTTTATAATTTTGCGATCTAAAACAAATTTGCCTCAAACTAACGCTATTGTCAAGTCTTAATATTAACTTTTTATTGTTGTTATCTAATTTTAGAATTATTGTTAAGTACTTATGTACCAAAGGGCTTTGAGCCCGTAAATCTGATTAAATAAATAAATAAATAAATAATTAATAAAAAAAATTTGGAAATTTAGACAGCAAATAAAAATAATTAAAAATTGAAGAAAATACTTGAAATTTTAGAAGAATACTTCAAAATCTTAAAAAATAAATTTAGAAAATGAGAATAATAATTAACAATCGAGGAAAACAATTGAAAAATGATAAAATTAATTCAAAATTGAAAAAAATAATTAAAATTTCACAAAATAATTAAAAAATCACATAATATATTTTAAATTAAGTTAAAGAAAGTTTTAGAAAAATACTTAAAACATTCAGAAGTTCAGTGAAAAAAAAAATAATTAAAAATTAGAGAAAATAGATAAACATAACCAAAAATTGAAGAGAATAATTTTTAATTAACAAGTTTTTGGAAATTATGAAAAAGAACAAAAGTAATTAAAAATTGAAGAAAATAATATGAAAAATTGAAAATTGAATGAAAGAATCGAAATCTCAGATAAATAGATTAAAATTTTGTAAATTAAAAAACAAATTTAAAAAATTGAAGAAGGTAAATTTTGGAAAATAATTCAAAGATGATTTTAAAATTTGAATCTTGAAGAAAATAATTGAAATATGATAAAAACAATTATAAGTTGTAAAAAATAATGACATTTAAGATAAATAATTGAAAAAATTACAGAATTTTTTTTTTAATTAAAAAAACTAATTGAAACTTGAGAAAAATACATAAAGATCTTAAAAATTAATGAAGAATGAATTTGAAGAAAATATGAATAATTAAAAATTGGATGAAAGAATTAAAGAAAACTAAAAATAATTGAAATTTACGATAATTAATACAAAAATTTGAAAATTAAGCAAGCAAATAAAAATAATTGAAAATTGAAAAAAATAATTGAAATTCTAGAAAAATACTTATAAATCTTAGAAAATAAATTTAGAAAATGAGAATAATAATTAAAAATCTAGGGAAAATAATTAAAAAATGATAAAATTAATTTAAAATTGAAAAAAATAAGTGAAAAATGCTGAAAATAATTTAAGATTGAAAAAAATTGATATCTGAAAAAATAATTTAAAAATGATAAATTGAAAACTGTAAATAAAATTTAAGATAAATAATTAAAAAAATCATAGAATATATGTTTAAAAAAATAAAATAATTACAAAATTACTTAAACATTTTTAATTAAAGAGAATAATTAAAAAATAGCAGAAATAACAAAAAATTAATGACAATAATAAAAATTTTATAAAAATACTTGAAAATTTTAGAAAATAATTTTAGAAAATGTGAATAATAATTAACAATCGAGAAAAATAATTTAAAATTGAACAAAGTATTTGAAATATTTTGAAAATAAGTTAAGATTTAGAAAAAAAAAATGAAATATTATGAAAATAATTTAAACATGAAAAATTGATAACAGTTAATAAAATTTGAGGCAAATAATTGAAAAAATCATAAAAAATATATGTTTAAAGGAATAAAATAATTACAAAATTACCAACATAATGAAAATAGGTAATTAGAAACTAAAGAAAATAATAGAAAAATTGTAAAATTAATTTTCAAGGAAAAGAAAACAATTGAAAAATTATTTAAAATATGGAAAATTGATTACAATAATCTAAATTTGTGATAATAACTGCAAATTTAGAAAAATAATTGAAATATAATGAAAATATTAAAAGATAGAGAAAATCATAGCAAAATAATAAAAATAAATTAAAATTGAATTAAATAATTATTTGAAATATTTGAAAGTTCAGGAAATTAATTCAGAAATTATGAAAATGATAAAGAATTGAAGGTAATAATTGCAAAATGACAAAAATAATGGTAAATTGAAAAAATTAATTTGAATTTGCGATGAATAATATAAAATTTAGGAATAAATAATAATTAAATTGATTTAATGTTAAGGGAAAAATAATTAAAATTTGAGGAAGGTAAACTAGAGATTTTCGGAAACAATGTAAAGATAATTAAAAGAATTAAAAATTGCAGAAAATAATTAAAAATTATGTAAATAGTTCAAAATTAAAATTTAGTATTTCAAACGTTGATTAATTGAACTTTCAATCAATGTAAGTTCATATTAACTGAAATTTGAAGAAATTTAAATTGCTATAAATTTTAGTACCAATTGTAATTATTTAATTTTTTTCAATTTCGAATCGTAATTCACAAACGGATTTAGATTCAATGTTAACATTTCAGCATAAAAAGTATTTGAAAAGTTTCTGAATTTCAATCAATTCTGCTCGTATCTACATTAGGGAATAATAAAATTGCAATAAATCTAGATTTGGAAGTTTCAAAACCACAAATCGTTCAGTCTAGGATGTTCCTTAAATACAAAAACATTTAATTCTAATTTTCAAAACACTTTTTTGAAATTAAAAATAGTCCATTTAAAATGTACTCAAATGAAATTCAAATTTCGAAATAAAATTTAAATTCGAGAGTTTCCAAAAATAGAAATGGCTCCTGTCAGATTTTAACATATTGAATCATTTCAATATTTCAAAGAATGACAAATTTTAATATGACCGAACTAAATTTCGAATAAAAATATCATTATTAAAAGGAGAAAAAAAATTTTATTTCAACAGCATTAGAAAAATGATCTTCTATAATAATGTGATAAAACTTTTATTACATTTTACAACCAAAAAGTTTAAAACTAAAATTGATCTTAGCTCGTCGTAAAAAACCTTTTATGAATAAAACTCTTAAACTTGTGCAGCTGAGCCTGCTGAGAAATAATAAATGCAAATTTCAACATGTCAAATTATTCAGAGGAAAAATTATTTTTATTATCGTTTTACTGCTAGGAATATGTTGGTCTTGTCAAAGTGAATTGTTAAAAGTCTAATGGCTGGAAATATATAATGTGGAGCGCAGAGCGACACATAGTTTCTACTTGGGAATTTCCAACAAACGGGGGCGTTAAAATTGTAATATCCAGATGGTTGGAAATTGGAGGAGAATTGAAATTTATATTATTCTCGTTTCTCAAAACTTATCTCAACATTCGTCACTAATTTCGATCTACTGGGAATTTGGAGATGTCGAAGTTATACTGAAATACCGCGAACAGAATCTGAATTTCAAGTCTTCTCTACAAATTACTAGTTAATATATGTCTCAAACTTGGAAATACCTTTACTTCCAAATTCAGTATTTCACTATTTCGACAAGTTTCAACAATCTTGTCAAATATAATTGTATTTTATATCGGTCTATCGTTCCCGGTTACAAGTGATTTTGTACTATGAAAATTAAATGTTAATTATTAATTTTTATGAAGGATATATCTTCAATATAGAATTTTTAAAATTGAATTTATTATCGATTATTAGTTTGGTTATTTTAAATAAATATGAAAAGGAAAATCGAATTAATCAAGTAAAAATTTCTGCAAGAATTATGATATTATGAACTATAATCCTATAATTATATAAATAATTATATTATATATAATTATGAATTATAAATGAAATATTTTTGATAATCTTTTTTATATCAGAATTAAAGGATAATTTAGGGTTCCGCATTTGGATCAATAACAATTTTTTAAAAAGCAAACTAAATTTTAGAAAGCACCCTTAATATTAAAAAAACGACCCCTAATATATAGATTAAACACTTTTTAAAAATCAGCCTAATTTAAAAAAGTTGTTACTTACCTTAAAACTTTACTCTCTTTAAAATTCAAATTAGTAATTAGAAATAAAAATAATTTAAGGCTAATTTAAAAGTTTTTTTTTAAAATTGTCATTGTCACAATAATAAATTTTAATTATGCCACGATAATTTTAAAAGTAGCCTTAATTGGAACATTTTCAACAAGATTTTAGAGAAAGTTTAAGGGTGATATATGGCTTTAGTAGAAAATTTTAAAACATCCTAGTTTCAAAAACTACTCCCTAAAATAAAATAGAAATAATTTTTAAAATCTTGTATGCAGAAATTAGAAATTATTTAAAGATTTCTAATTAAATAAATTACAATTTGAAAAAATATTAATTCTAAAAAATACCCTTAATCTAAAAAACCACACCCTTAAAAGTCAAATCAGTTATTAAAAAGGAAAATATTTGAAGGCTATAATTTAAGGCTTGATTAAAAGTGATTCATTGTCACAATAAGAAATTTTATAATGCTATCGTAATTTCAAAACTAGCCTTAATTTAAACATATTCCAACAAGATTTTAGAGAAAATTTAAGGGTGTTATATAGCTTCAGTAGAAAAATTTAAAACACCATCCTAGTTTCAAAAACTACCCCCTAAAATGAAAATGAAATATTTTTGAAAATCTTGTTTGCAGAAATTAGAAATTATTTAAGGATTCATAATTAAATAAATTCCAATTTAAAAAAAAAATTAATTCAAAAAAATACTCATACTCTAAAAAACCACACCCTTAAAATTCAAATCAGTTATTAAAAAGGAAAATATTTTAAAGCTATAATTTCATGCTTAATTAAAAGTGATTCATTGGCACAATATTAAATTTTTATAATTTGTCTAAAAATCTTACATTAAAATATGAGTTTTTGATTTCAAAAATCAAAATAATGCAATTGTACTAACTTTCTTTTGAGACTGTCTGTATCATTTTTCGTTGATAATTCCTAATTAAATAAATTAAAATTTAAAAAAAATATTAATTCAAAAAATAAAAAAAAATATGTTTAATCTTTTAAGAATGAATACTTAATTCAAATATGCTATCGTAATTTCAAAATTACCCTTAATTTAAACATTTTAACGTGATTTCAGAGAAAATTTAAGGGTAACATATGTTTTTATAAAAAAAATGTAAAATACTATCCTAATTTCAAAAACAACCCCCTAAAATATAAATTAAATATTTTTGAAAATTTTGTTAGCAGAAAGTAGAAGCTAAATTAGAGATTCCTAATTAAATAAAATACAATTTGAAAAAAATATCATTTCCAAAAAATACTCTAAATCTAAAAGACCACCCCCTTAAAATGCAAATTAAATAATTTCACATAAAGTTTTCTCAGAAATTGAGGGCTAATTTGCGAATAATAAATGGTCTCAATAAAAATTTTCAAAACACCAGGGTCATTTTAAAAACCATCCCTTAAAGTCGAAATTAAGTTTTTGGAAAATTTTTTTTACTAGAATTTTGTGCTAATTTAAGGGTTCAAAAGGTCCTAATGGCAGTTTCCAGAAATCTAACCTTATTTTGAAAATCTCCCATAATCTTAAAAACAACCCCTACTTTATATTAAGTATTTTTGAAAATATTTTTCGAAAGGTTTGATGGCTTATTTTTCTTTTAGTTAATTTTTAATTAACAATTTTGATTCCAAAATTCACTTTTAGAGACAAAACCACCCCTCTATGAGTTTTTAAATTCACACCAGTTTCTCATTAATTTTTTAATTAAACAAGAATGTTTTCGGGGACATTTAGGAGACTTAAATTCGCCCTAGAATTTAGAAAAGATTTTTAAAATTATTTAATTGAATTTTAAGGTTGTCCTTTTTTGGGCTGAAAAGTAGTTTTTCAGATTAAGAGTAGTTTTTTTGAAAATTAATGTTGGTGCTATTTAGGAGTCTCTAATTAGCTCTATTTTCATGTAAACAAAAATTTTAAAAATGCTGACTTTAAATTTTAAGATTCTGGTTGTCTGTTTAAAGTTAAGAGTAGTTTCTAAAATTAAGGGTGGTTTTTAAAATTAGAATTGTGTCTTACAAATAATTATTACGATAATTTTGGAGTCCCAAATTAAGCTTTTATTAATGCAGACAAGCTTCCTAAAAATACATAATTTAAAGTTTAAAAATGTCGTTCTTATGGTTTAGGGTGTTTTTTTATTTAGAATAGTTTTTGAAATTAGAGGAGGTTTTTTGAAGAAAATTACGGTAAACACTTAGTATTAAAAAATTAGCTCTGTTCCTAAAAAGAAAATTTTTTTCAAAAATACCTAATTTCTATTTAAAGGTGGTAGATTTTTTATTTAAAGGGGATTTTTTGAATTAGGGAATATTTTGAAAATTATTTATTATCACGACCATCTATAAGAGTACTATGTAAGCTTTAAATTCTTAGAGATCAAAATTTCAAAATTGCTTAGTTTCAAATTTAAGGGGTGGTTTTTGGGACCATTAAACACTAATTTCCTCTATACAAATTTTGCAAAAATTTCAAATTAAATTTAAAGTTTCAGGATTTCTAGGGTTAAGGGTGGTTTTTTAATTGCTATTTTGACCATTTTTGAGTCTTTTATTTGATTTAAATTCATGTGAAAAGATTTTTTAAATCATCTAATTTTAATTTTAAGAATGTGGTTTTTAGGGTTTTAGGTGATTTTTGGAAATTTTGACACTGTTTTAATAACAATAATTTTTGGGGTTAATTTAATTATTTTTAAGGGATTATTTTTTGGATTCAAAATTTGTTTTGCAAAATTAGGGGTGGGTTTTCAATAATTTTTTGCGTACATGTAGTAGCCAGAAATTAACTCAAAATTTATTTTAAAAATATTATTAAATTAATAATCTTCTATTATATTAATACGATACCAAGAAAACTTCGTTCATCGTCGTACAGACTTCAAAGTTCACCTACTTTTTCCAATAGGTTACTTACAAAAATGTTCACTTTACCATGTTATTATAGTTTGTAACAATGCGCACTGGCACTATTCGTGTCAAACATGTTAAACTGAACATTTTTTTATGCACAACATAATGTTGCACATGCGCAGTAGTGCACCACAGCTGTGTAAACGTGCGCACTACTTAAGAAACTTTTCACATGCGCAGTTGTTTTGTATTGCTGTTACACATGCGCAATCATGTACAGTGATAGTCACACATGAGCTCTAATTAAATTCAAAAATTACGCATGCGCAGTGCGGTACTTTACCAGATAAGTACATTTTCAGTACATATAGCATACTTTTTTTAATAAGTGCGCAGTAAAAATCCGTTTTATTATTGCGCATGCGTAACACGGTAACATGATAACTGCACATGCGCAAAGGTACCTTTATTCAAAAATTTGGTTAAAATTGTTTTTTTTCATTATTATTGTAAATAATGACCCATAATAGAAAAGAATATTGAAAATTTAAATATTGGAATTCAAGAAATTTAATAGAAAAATTTATATTATTGAATATAAAAAATAATAAAAACATTAAAAGTGTATTTAATTTTATTAATTTTATTCTTTTTTTCTTTAAAATATTTATAAAATGTAACAAATTTTGATCTGAAAGTTTTCAATATTTCATACTTTTTAAAACCATTTTCTAGGGGTACCGGGGGGGGGGGGGGTAATAAATATTTAACATACTGTCAGAAAATCTTCCAAATAATTAGTGTTTAAAAAAGTTTTGTAAAAATTTACTTATTTATTGAGAATAAAGAGTTTGAAAGTTCTCCCAATATTCATAAAATTGTACGTTGTAATCTTCTATTATATTAATATGATACCGAGAAAACTTCGTTCATCGTCGTACAGACTTCAAAGTTCACCTACTTTTTCCAATAGGTTACTTACAAAAATGTTCATTTTACCATGTTATTATAGTTTGTAACAATGCGCACTGGCACTATTCGTGTCAAACATGTTAAACTAAACATTTTTTTATGCACAACATATTGTTGCACATGCGCAGTAGTGCACCACAGCTGTGTAAACGTGCGCAATACTTAACAAACATTTCACATGCGCAGTTGTTCTGTATTGCTGTTACACATGTGCAATCATGCACAGTGATAGTCACACATGAGCTCTAATTAAATTAAAAAATTACGCATGCGCAGTGCGGTACTTTACCAGATAAGTACATTTTCAGTACATATAGCATACTTTTTTTAATAAGTGCGCAGTAAAAATCCGTTTTATTATTGCGCATGCGTAACACGGTAACATGATAACTGCACATGCGCAAAGGTACCTTTATTTAAAAAATTGGTTAAAATTGTTTTTTTTCATTATTATTGTAAATAATGACCCATAATAGAAAAGAATATTCAAAATTCAATCTAAATATTGGAATTCAAGAAATTTAATAAAAAAATTTATATTATTGAATATAAAAAATAATAAAAACATTAAAAGTGTATTTAATTTTATTAATTTTAATCTTTTTTTCTTTAAAATATTTATAAAATGTAACAAATTTTGATCTGAAAGTTTTCAATTTTTTATACTTTTAAAAACCATTTTCTAGGGGTACCGGGGGGGGGGGGGGGTAAAAAATATTTAACATACTGTCAGAAAATCTTCCAAATAATTAGTGTTTAAAAAAGTTTTGTAAAAATTTACTTATTTATTGAGAATAAAGAGTTTGAAAGTTCTCCCAATATTCATAAAATTGTACGTTGTAATCTTCTATTATATTAATATGATACCGAGAAAACTTCGTTCATCGTTGTACAGACTTCAAAGTTCACCTACTTTTTCCAATAGGTTACTTACAAAAATGTTCATTTTACCATGTTATTATAGTTTGTAACAATGCGCACTGGCACTATTCGTGTCAAACATGTTAAACTGAACATTTTTTTTTGCACAACATATTGTTGCACATGCGCAGTAGTGCACCACAGCTGTGTAAACGTGCGCACTACTTAACAAACTTTTCACATGCGCAGTTGTTTTGTATTGCTGTTACACATGCGCAATCATGCACAGTGATAGTCACACATGAGCTCTAATTAAATTCAAAAATTACGCATGCGCAGTGCGGTACTTTACCAGATAAGTACATTTTCAGTACATATAGCATACTTTTTTTAATAAGTGCGCAGTAAAAATCCGTTTTATTATTGCGCATGCGTAACACGGTAACATGATAACTGCACATGCGCAAAGGTACCTTTATTTAAAAAATTGGTTAAAATTGTTTTTTTTTCATTATTATTGTAATTAATGACCCATAATAGAAAAGAATATTCAAAATTCAATCTAAATATTGGAATTCAAGAAATTTAATAGAAAAATTTTTATTATTGAATATAAAAAATAATAAAAACATTAAAAGTGTATTTAATTTTATCAATTTTATTCTTTTTTTCTTTAAAATATTTATAAAATGTAAGAAATTTTGAACTAAAAGTTTTCAATTTTTCATACTTTTAAAAACCATTTTCTAGGAGTACCGGGGGGGGAAGGGTAATAAATATTTAACGTACTGTCAGAAAATCTTCCATATAATTAGTGTTTAAAAAAGTTTTGTAAAAATTTACTTATTTATTGAGAATAAGGAGTTTGAAAGTTCTCCCAATATTCATCAAATTGTACGTGGTAATCTTCTATTATATTAATACGATACCGAGAAAACTTCGTTCATCGTCGTACAGACTTCAAAGTTCACCTACTTTTTCCAATAGGTTACTTACAAAAATGTTCATTTTACCATGTTATTATAGTTTGTAACAATGCGCACTGGCACAATTCGTGTCAAACATGTTAAACTAAACATTTTTTTATGCACAACATATTGTTGCACATGCGCAGTAGTGCACCACAGCTGTGTAAACGTGCGCAATACTTAACAAACATTTCACATGCGCAGTTGTTCTGTATTGCTGTTACACATGTGCAATCATGCACAGTGATAGTCACACATGAGCTCTAATTAAATTCAAAAATTACGCATGCGCAGTGCGGTACTTTACCAGATAAGTACATTTTTAGTACATATAGCATACTTTTTTTAATAAGTGCGCAGTAAAAATCCGTTTTATTATTGCGCATGCGTAACACGGTAACATGATAACTGCACATGCGCAAAGGTACCTTTATTTAAAAAATTGGTTAAAATTGTTTTTTTTCATTATTATTGTAAATAATGACCCATAATAGAAAAGAATATTCAAAATTCAATCTAAATATTGGAATTCAAGAAATTTAATAGAAAAATTTATATTATTGAATATAAAAAATAATAAAAACATTAAAAGTGTATTTAATTTTATTAATTTTAATCTTTTTTTCTTTAAAATATTTATAAAATGTAACAAATTTTGATCTGAAAGTTTTCAATTTTTCATACTTTTAAAAACCATTTTCTAGGGGTACCGGGGGGGGGGGGGGGTAATAAATATTTAACATACTGTCAGAAAATCTTCCAAATAATTAGTGTTTAAAAAAGTTTTGTAAAAATTTACTTATTTATTGAGAATAAAGAGTTTGAAAGTTCTCCCAATATTCATAAAATTGTACGTTGTAATCTTCTATTATATTAATATGATACCGAGAAAACTTCGTTCATCGTCGTACAGACTTCAAAGTTCACCTACTTTTTCCAATAGGTTACTTACAAAAATGTTCATTTTACCATGTTATTATAGTTTGTAACAATGCGCACTGGCACAATTCGTGTCAAACATGTTAAACTAAACATTTTTTTTTGCACCACATATTGTTGCACATGCGCAGTAGTGCACCACAGCTGTGTAAACGTGCGCAATACTTAACAAACATTTCACATGCGCAGTTGTTCTGTATTGCTGTTACACATGTGCAATCATGCACAGTGATAGTCACACATGAGCTCTAATTAAATTCAAAAATTACGCATGCGCAGTGCGGTACTTTACCAGATAAGTACATTTTTAGTACATATAGCATACTTTTTTTAATAAGTGCGCAGTAAAAATCCGTTTTATTATTGCGCATGCGTAACACGGTAACATGATAACTGCACATGCGCAAAGGTACCTTTATTTAAAAAATTGGTTAAAATTGTTTTTTTTCATTATTATTGTAAATAATGACCCATAATAGAAAAGAATATTCAAAATTCAATCTAAATATTGGAATTCAAGAAATTTAATAGAAAAATTTATATTATTGAATATAAAAAATAATAAAAACATTAAAAGTGTATTTAATTTTATTAATTTTATTCTTTTTTTCTTTAAAATATTTATAAAATGTAACAAATTTTGATCTGAAAGTTTTCAATATTTCATACTTTTTAAAACCATTTTCTAGGGGTACCGGGGGGGGGGGGGGGGGGTAATAAATATTTAACATACTGTCAGAAAATCTTCCAAATAATTAGTGTTTAAAAAAGTTTTGTAAAAATTTACTTATTTATTGAGAATAAAGAGTTTGAAAGTTCTCCCAATATTCATAAAATTGTACGTTGTAATCTTCTATTATATTAATATGATACCGAGAAAACTTCGTTCATCGTCGTACAGACTTCAAAGTTCACCTACTTTTTCCAATAGGTTACTTACAAAAATGTTCATTTTACCATGTTATTATAGTTTGTAACAATGCGCACTGGCACTATTCGTGTCAAACATGTTAAACTAAACATTTTTTTATGCACAACATATTGTTGCACATGCGCAGTAGTGCACCACAGCTGTGTAAACGTGCGCAATACTTAACAAACATTTCACATGCGCAGTTGTTCTGTATTGCTGTTACACATGTGCAATCATGCACAGTGATAGTCACACATGAGCTCTAATTAAATTAAAAAATTACGCATGCGCAGTGCGGTACTTTACCAGATAAGTACATTTTCAGTACATATAGCATACTTTTTTTAATAAGTGCGCAGTAAAAATCCGTTTTATTATTGCGCATGCGTAACACGGTAACATGATAACTGCACATGCGCAAAGGTACCTTTATTTAAAAAATTGGTTAAAATTGTTTTTTTTCATTATTATTGTAAATAATGACCCATAATAGAAAAGAATATTCAAAATTCAATCTAAATATTGGAATTCAAGAAATTTAATAAAAAAATTTATATTATTGAATATAAAAAATAATAAAAACATTAAAAGTGTATTTAATTTTATTAATTTTAATCTTTTTTTCTTTAAAATATTTATAAAATGTAACAAATTTTGATCTGAAAGTTTTCAATTTTTTATACTTTTAAAAACCATTTTCTAGGGGTACCGGGGGGGGGGGGGGTAAAAAATATTTAACATACTGTCAGAAAATCTTCCAAATAATTAGTGTTTAAAAAAGTTTTGTAAAAATTTACTTATTTATTGAGAATAAAGAGTTTGAAAGTTCTCCCAATATTCATAAAATTGTACGTTGTAATCTTCTATTATATTAATATGATACCGAGAAAACTTCGTTCATCGTTGTACAGACTTCAAAGTTCACCTACTTTTTCCAATAGGTTACTTACAAAAATGTTCATTTTACCATGTTATTATAGTTTGTAACAATGCGCACTGGCACTATTCGTGTCAAACATGTTAAACTGAACATTTTTTTTTGCACAACATATTGTTGCACATGCGCAGTAGTGCACCACAGCTGTGTAAACGTGCGCACTACTTAACAAACTTTTCACATGCGCAGTTGTTTTGTATTGCTGTTACACATGCGCAATCATGCACAGTGATAGTCACACATGAGCTCTAATTAAATTCAAAAATTACGCATGCGCAGTGCGGTACTTTACCAGATAAGTACATTTTCAGTACATATAGCATACTTTTTTTAATAAGTGCGCAGTAAAAATCCGTTTTATTATTGCGCATGCGTAACACGGTAACATGATAACTGCACATGCGCAAAGGTACCTTTATTTAAAAAATTGGTTAAAATTGTTTTTTTTTCATTATTATTGTAATTAATGACCCATAATAGAAAAGAATATTCAAAATTCAATCTAAATATTGGAATTCAAGAAATTTAATAGAAAAATTTTTATTATTGAATATAAAAAATAATAAAAACATTAAAAGTGTATTTAATTTTATCAATTTTATTCTTTTTTTCTTTAAAATATTTATAAAATGTAAGAAATTTTGAACTAAAAGTTTTCAATTTTTCATACTTTTAAAAACCATTTTCTAGGAGTACCGGGGGGGGAAGGGTAATAAATATTTAACGTACTGTCAGAAAATCTTCCATATAATTAGTGTTTAAAAAAGTTTTGTAAAAATTTACTTATTTATTGAGAATAAGGAGTTTGAAAGTTCTCCCAATATTCATCAAATTGTACGTGGTAATCTTCTATTATATTAATACGATACCGAGAAAACTTCGTTCATCGTCGTACAGACTTCAAAGTTCACCTACTTTTTCCAATAGGTTACTTACAAAAATGTTCATTTTACCATGTTATTATAGTTTGTAACAATGCGCACTGGCACAATTCGTGTCAAACATGTTAAACTAAACATTTTTTTATGCACAACATATTGTTGCACATGCGCAGTAGTGCACCACAGCTGTGTAAACGTGCGCAATACTTAACAAACATTTCACATGCGCAGTTGTTCTGTATTGCTGTTACACATGTGCAATCATGCACAGTGATAGTCACACATGAGCTCTAATTAAATTCAAAAATTACGCATGCGCAGTGCGGTACTTTACCAGATAAGTACATTTTTAGTACATATAGCATACTTTTTTTAATAAGTGCGCAGTAAAAATCCGTTTTATTATTGCGCATGCGTAACACGGTAACATGATAACTGCACATGCGCAAAGGTACCTTTATTTAAAAAATTGGTTAAAATTGTTTTTTTTCATTATTATTGTAAATAATGACCCATAATAGAAAAGAATATTCAAAATTCAATCTAAATATTGGAATTCAAGAAATTTAATAGAAAAATTTATATTATTGAATATAAAAAATAATAAAAACATTAAAAGTGTATTTAATTTTATTAATTTTAATCTTTTTTTCTTTAAAATATTTATAAAATGTAACAAATTTTGATCTGAAAGTTTTCAATTTTTCATACTTTTAAAAACCATTTTCTAGGGGTACCGGGGGGGGGGGGGGGTAATAAATATTTAACATACTGTCAGAAAATCTTCCAAATAATTAGTGTTTAAAAAAGTTTTGTAAAAATTTACTTATTTATTGAGAATAAAGAGTTTGAAAGTTCTCCCAATATTCATAAAATTGTACGTTGTAATCTTCTATTATATTAATATGATACCGAGAAAACTTCGTTCATCGTCGTACAGACTTCAAAGTTCACCTACTTTTTCCAATAGGTTACTTACAAAAATGTTCATTTTACCATGTTATTATAGTTTGTAACAATGCGCACTGGCACAATTCGTGTCAAACATGTTAAACTAAACATTTTTTTTTGCACCACATATTGTTGCACATGCGCAGTAGTGCACCACAGCTGTGTAAACGTGCGCAATACTTAACAAACATTTCACATGCGCAGTTGTTCTGTATTGCTGTTACACATGTGCAATCATGCACAGTGATAGTCACACATGAGCTCTAATTAAATTCAAAAATTACGCATGCGCAGTGCGGTACTTTACCAGATAAGTACATTTTTAGTACATATAGCATACTTTTTTTAATAAGTGCGCAGTAAAAATCCGTTTTATTATTGCGCATGCGTAACACGGTAACATGATAACTGCACATGCGCAAAGGTACCTTTATTTAAAAAATTGGTTAAAATTGTTTTTTTTCATTATTATTGTAAATAATGACCCATAATAGAAAAGAATATTCAAAATTCAATCTAAATATTGGAATTCAAGAAATTTAATAGAAAAATTTATATTATTGAATATAAAAAATAATAAAAACATTAAAAGTGTATTTAATTTTATTAATTTTAATCTTTTTTTCTTTAAAATATTTATAAAATGTAACAAATTTTGATCTGAAAGTTTTCAATTTTTCATACTTTTAAAAACCATTTTCTAGGGGTACCGGGGGGGGGGGGGGGTAATAAATATTTAACATACTGTCAGAAAATCTTCCAAATAATTAGTGTTTAAAAAAGTTTTGTAAAAATTTACTTATTTATTGAGAATAAAGAGTTTGAAAGTTCTCCCAATATTCATAAAATTGTACGTTGTAATCTTCTATTATATTAATATGATACCGAGAAAACTTCGTTCATCGTCGTACAGACTTCAAAGTTCACCTACTTTTTCCAATAGGTTACTTACAAAAATGTTCATTTTACCATGTTATTATAGTTTGTAACAATGCGCACTGGCACTATTCGTGTCAAACATGTTAAACTGAACATTTTTTTTTGCACCACATATTGTTGCACATGCGCAGTAGTGCACCACAGCTGTGTAAACGTGCGCACTACTTAAGAAACTTTTCACATGCGCAGTTGTTTTGTATTGCTGTTACACATGCGCAATCATGCACAGTGATAGTCACACATGAGCTCTAATTAAATTCAAAAATTACGCATGCGCAGTGCGGTACTTTACCAGATAAGTACATTTTCAGTACATATAGCATACTTTTTTTAATAAGTGCGCAGTAAAAATCCGTTTTATTATTGCGCATGCGTAACACGGTAACATGATAACTGCACATGCGCAAAGGTACCTTTATTTAAAAATTTGGTTAAAATTGTTTTTTTTCATTATTATTGTAAATAATGACACATAATAGAAAAGAATATTGAAAATTCAATCTAAATATTGGAATTCAAGAAATTTAATAGAAAAATTTATATTATTGAATATAAAAAATAATAAAAACATTAAAAGTGTATTTAATTTTATTAATTTTATTCTTTTTTTCTTTAAAATATTTATAAAATGTAACAAATTTTGATCTGAAAGTTTTCAATATTTCATACTTTTTAAAACCATTTTCTAGGGGTACCGGGGGGGGGGGGGTAATAAATATTTAACATACTGTCAGAAAATCTTCCAAATAATTAGTGTTTAAAAAAGTTTTGTAAAAATTTACTTATTTATTGAGAATAAAGAGTTTGAAAGTTCTCCCAATATTCATAAAATTGTACGTTGTAATCTTCTATTATATCTTATATTATATTAATATGATACCGAGAAAACTTCGTTCATCGTCGTACAGACTTCAAAGTTCACCTACTTTTTCCAATAGGTTACTTACAAAAATGTTCATTTTACCATGTTATTATAGTTTGTAACAATGCGCACTGGCACTATTCGTGTCAAACATGTTAAACTAAACATTTTTTTATGCACAACATATTGTTGCACATGCGCAGTAGTGCACCACAGCTGTGTAAACGTGCGCAATACTTAACAAACATTTCACATGCGCAGTTGTTCTGTATTGCTGTTACACATGTGCAATCATGCACAGTGATAGTCACACATGAGCTCTAATTAAATTAAAAAATTACGCATGCGCAGTGCGGTACTTTACCAGATAAGTACATTTTCAGTACATATAGCATACTTTTTTTAATAAGTGCGCAGTAAAAATCCGTTTTATTATTGCGCATGCGTAACACGGTAACATGATAACTGCACATGCGCAAAGGTACCTTTATTTAAAAAATTGGTTAAAATTGTTTTTTTTCATTATTATTGTAAATAATGACCCATAATAGAAAAGAATATTCAAAATTCAATCTAAATATTGGAATTCAAGAAATTTAATAAAAAAATTTATATTATTGAATATAAAAAATAATAAAAACATTAAAAGTGTATTTAATTTTATTAATTTTAATCTTTTTTTCTTTAAAATATTTATAAAATGTAACAAATTTTGATCTGAAAGTTTTCAATTTTTTATACTTTTAAAAACCATTTTCTAGGGGTACCGGGGGGGGGGGGGTAAAAAATATTTAACATACTGTCAGAAAATCTTCCAAATAATTAGTGTTTAAAAAAGTTTTGTAAAAATTTACTTATTTATTGAGAATAAAGAGTTTGAAAGTTCTCCCAATATTCATAAAATTGTACGTTGTAATCTTCTATTATATTAATATGATACCGAGAAAACTTCGTTCATCGTTGTACAGACTTCAAAGTTCACCTACTTTTTCCAATAGGTTACTTACAAAAATGTTCATTTTACCATGTTATTATAGTTTGTAACAATGCGCACTGGCACTATTCGTGTCAAACATGTTAAACTGAACATTTTTTTTTGCACAACATATTGTTGCACATGCGCAGTAGTGCACCACAGCTGTGTAAACGTGCGCACTACTTAACAAACTTTTCACATGCGCAGTTGTTTTGTATTGCTGTTACACATGCGCAATCATGCACAGTGATAGTCACACATGAGCTCTAATTAAATTCAAAAATTACGCATGCGCAGTGCGGTACTTTACCAGATAAGTACATTTTCAGTACATATAGCATACTTTTTTTAATAAGTGCGCAGTAAAAATCCGTTTTATTATTGCGCATGCGTAACACGGTAACATGATAACTGCACATGCGCAAAGGTACCTTTATTTAAAAAATTGGTTAAAATTGTTTTTTTTTCATTATTATTGTAATTAATGACCCATAATAGAAAAGAATATTCAAAATTCAATCTAAATATTGGAATTCAAGAAATTTAATAGAAAAATTTTTATTATTGAATATAAAAAATAATAAAAACATTAAAAGTGTATTTAATTTTATCAATTTTATTCTTTTTTTCTTTAAAATATTTATAAAATGTAAGAAATTTTGAACTAAAAGTTTTCAATTTTTCATACTTTTAAAAACCATTTTCTAGGAGTACCGGGGGGGGGGAAGGGTAATAAATATTTAACGTACTGTCAGAAAATCTTCCATATAATTAGTGTTTAAAAAAGTTTTGTATAAATTTACTTATTTATTGAGAATAAGGAGTTTGAAAGTTCTCCCAATATTCATCAAATTGTACGTGGTAATCTTCTATTATATTAATACGATACCGAGAAAACTTCGTTCATCGTCGTACAGACTTCAAAGTTTACCTACTTTTTCCAATAGGTTACTTACAAAAATGTTCATTTTACCATGTTATTATAGTTTGTAACAAAGCGCACTGGCACTATTCGTGTCAAACATGTTAAACTGAACATTTTTTTATGCACAACATATTGTTGCACATGCGCAGTAGTGCACCACAGCTGTGTAAACGTGCGCACTACTTAACAAACATTTCACATGCGCAGTTGTTTTGTTTTGCTGTTACAAATGCGCAATCATGCACAGTGATACTCACACATGAGCTCTAATTAAATTCAAAAATTACGCATGCGCAGTGCGGTACTTTACCAGATAAGTTCATTTTCAGTACATATAGCATACTTTTTTTAATAAGTGCGCAGTAAAAATCCGTTTTATTATTGCGCATGCGTAACACGGTAACATGATAACTGCACATGTGCGAAGGTACCTTTATTTAAAAAATTGGTTAAAATTGTTTTTTTTTCATTATTATTGTAATTAATGACCCATAATAGAAAAGAATATTTAAAATTCAAACTAAATATTGGAATTCAAGAAATTTAATAGAAAAATTTATATTATTGAATATAAATAATAATAAAAACATTAAAAGTGTATTTAATTTTATTAATTTTATTCTTTTTTTCTTTAAAATATTTATAAAATGTAAGAAATTTTGATCTGAAAGTTTTCAATTTTTCATACTTTTAAAAACCATTTTCTAGGGGTACCGGGGGGTGGGGGGGGTAATAAATATTTAACATACTGTCAGAAAATCTTCCATATAATTAGTGTTTAAAAAGTTTTGTAAAAATTTACTTATTTATTGAGAATAAAGAGTTTGAAAGTTCTCCCAATATTCATAAAATTGTACGTGGTAATCTTCTATTATATTAATACGATACCGAGAAAACTTCGTTCATCGTCGTACAGACTTCAAAGTTCACCTACTTTTTCCAATAGGTTACTTACAAAAATGTTCATTTTACCACGTTATTATAGTTTGTAACAATGCGCACTGGCACTATTCGTGCCAAACATGTTAAACTGAACATTTTTTTATGCACAACATATTGTTGCACATGCGCAGTAGTGCACCACAGCTGTGTAAACGTGCGCACTACTTAACAAACATTTCACATGCGCAGTTGTTTTGTATTGCTGTTACACAATGCGCAATCATGCACAGTGATAGTCACACATGAGCTCTAATTAAATTCAAAAATTACGCATGCGCAGTGCGGTACTTTACCAGATAAGTACATTTTCAGTACATATAGCATACTTTTTTTAATAAGTGCGCAGTAAAAATCCGTTTTATTATTGCGCATGCGTAACACGGTAACATGATAACTGCACATGCGCAAAGGTACCTTTATTTAAAAAATTGGTTAAAATTGTTTTTTTTTCATTATTATTGTAATTAATGACCCATAATAGAAAAGAATATTCAAAATTCAATCTAAATATTGGAATTCAAGAAATTTAATAAAAAAATTTATATTATTGAATATAAAAAATAATAAAAACATTAAAAGTGTATTTAATTTTATTAATTTTAATCTTTTTTTCTTTAAAATATTTATAAAATGTAACAAATTTTGATCTGAAAGTTTTCAATTTTTTATACTTTTAAAAACCATTTTCTAGGGGTACCGGGGGGGGGGGGGGGTAAAAAATATTTAACATACTGTCAGAAAATCTTCCAAATAATTAGTGTTTAAAAAAGTTTTGTAAAAATTTACTTATTTATTGAGAATAAAGAGTTTGAAAGTTCTCCCAATATTCATAAAATTGTACGTTGTAATCTTCTATTATATTAATATGATACCGAGAAAACTTCGTTCATCGTTGTACAGACTTCAAAGTTCACCTACTTTTTCCAATAGGTTACTTACAAAAAAAAAATGTTCATTTTACCATGTTATTATAGTTTGTAACAATGCGCACTGGCACTATTCGTGTCAAACATGTTAAACTGAACATTTTTTTTTTGCACAACATATTGTTGCACATGCGCAGTAGTGCACCACAGCTGTGTAAACGTGCGCACTACTTAACAAACTTTTCACATGCGCAGTTGTTTTGTATTGCTGTTACACATGCGCAATCATGCACAGTGATAGTCACACATGAGCTCTAATTAAATTCAAAAATTACGCATGCGCAGTGCGGTACTTTACCAGATAAGTACATTTTCAGTACATATAGCATACTTTTTTTAATAAGTGCGCAGTAAAAATCCGTTTTATTATTGCGC